>JAYESA010000012.1:179467148-180067148 GCA_036927795.1 Iris macrosiphon
ATCCTCCAGGTCCTCTGAAAAATGTTATCCAGTCAGGATTGGAGCGAAGCACAAGCACTAACAGCAGTTTCATTAAATTTACAAAATCTATAAACAGTGTAAGAGATACAAGATGGAAATAAATGCTGAAAATGAGAAGTACAGGAGAAGATGAAATATACAATAGAGCATCTAGCAATGAACAATAAACAGTGAATGCTAGAACAAGTAAATCTGAATAAAGATAAAACATCTAGCTAAGTGTTTGAAATATTAGTTTATCATGTGATCGGCTTGGGACTAGATCAGGCTGGTTATATATGATTAGCTATGATTCTTGAAGGTCAGGCTAACCATATGGTTAGCTATGATGCATGATAATGGTCAGGCTAATCATATATAACAGCTATGAAGCATGATGATGGTCAGGCCGCACCCGACGTGAGAAGTGGGGTGAGCTATGATGCATGGTAAGGATTTGGATATGATAACATAATCTACTAATAATTCCCCATCCCCCAGCTAGCACGATGGATTCCAATCACGACTCCTCATGATGGGGATCTAGGGTGCTAACCCGTGTATCCACAGTGTCGGAATCAAGTATGTAATACACTACAATTTATAGAAGTAATCAACAATGAAAACTGTCAGAGAATGTACTCGCCTGTGGTCCTGAGCAAAGTGTGAGGATCGATGTCCAAAGTGGGATCACAAAGACCTAAATAAGATATCAATGTCAAAATAATGTCCTTGAATGATAATTAGGTAAAAATGTAAGTAAGTGTTTTCTAGATCTAACTAGGTCTGAATAGTAAATTCTTGGTAGTATCGGTCTACACCTAGGTTTCTAGGTCCATCCCATGAGTATCTAGTTACTAGGTATCATATAGCTATATAGACTATATAGTGACTCGTAATACTATATGTATGACTTATAAATATACTTGTATTAAGCTATAACTAATATCTCACCTAGGACTTAATACCTACCCTATTATATTATACTAATACCTTGGTAGCACCCACCAGCTACCTACACTAGGCATCTTGATACACTATATGAACTTCTATAACACTAGTATATAAATACCATAACTATATTACCTAAAAATATTACTGACACTAACCAATTTATACCTTAACATATCTTATATCTTAACATTTACCCATATTCAACCCCAACTTGACATCCCCACTACACCCAGATACAACCCAAAAGGATATTCAAATAACCACAACTTCTATTCACTGATACACCTAGACAGAACTTAACACTGTCATCTCACAGTGGCACTCACTATACTGATACTCAGATACTCCTGCACCTTAGTTCCAATAGGATACTTACCCATATTCATTCACTCTTGAATATCACTCAAGGACCAACACATAACATATACACTTATCTCTCCCATGAATACACACTCGAGCACTAGTCCTCACCCCTCACAACACACTATTATGTATCAGTGAATGATACACCCCTTATCTATACTAAACTCCTACACCCTCCATCTCACATCCACACAATCATAGCACCAACTCATAATACTATATCAATATTCGATTCTAATATGCACCAATACTTTCCCAACCTGGCAACTGACTACAACTCATTCACTCACATCTATACTCAGAGTCTACACTCAAGGATACCCCAATCTTGCTATGCCCTAAATGCCAATGCATTTCACTCCCAGTCTGGACACAGACTCATGTCTATGCCTCCTCCTGGCACTGTACCCCCCCTCTTTCAGAGTTTTACACTCAACACACACAACATCACTCACTGAACACACACACACACATGGACAGGTTCTAACATAACCTAACTCTCTGAACTTACTGATACCCAGTATCAGTTAACTGATACCTATCCACAACCCCCAATTATACACAGCCACACTGTGATAGGTACCCAGGTTTTAAAGTATGAACTACACACTCTCTCTCTCTCTCTGAATCACACAGTTCTCACTGAGATACATGACTGCTACTCAGTTTTTCCCCTGCAGCAACTATACTGAACATAATGCCCTCACAGTTCACTCACACATATACACAAGGACACAGATACAAACATTCACAGTACTTAACATCCTCACTGAAAATATATATATATGCACACAGCCATATACACACAGATTCTGAGATGAAACTGATACCCACACTGTTAACACCCCCAACCTGAATTTCACACACTGCACAGTCATCAACTTGAACAAATCACTCTACACAACATGCACACACACATCAGATACTGCTACAAAATGCTACTGCCCCTACTTAAAAGTTAAAACTCTGTTTTTTTTTAATAGGAAAGTGATGTTAAGGTATCTAATCAATCAAAGATTGTAAAATGTCCATCTATCATACTGACACAGAAATCCACACACACACACACTCTAGAACCTGGGAATTTCCTCCCCTTAATGTCTGATACACAGTCACATATTGGTTCTAACTGTCACAGGTACACCTAGGTTCAAACACACAGAAACACACAGACTCTGCTACACATGATAACCCAACACAATACTGATACCTAACCCTTACTCACTGCTCAACCCCCGACTCTACACAGAGTACCCCCAAATACACAGCACAGTTCTCCCCCGATTGCACAGAACCCAAAAAAATGCACACAACCTAGTTACACGATGCAAGGAATTCCACGTATAGACTGGTATATCTAAACATGTAGTAATTAGAGTATATTATGTAGGTGAACCCTAACAAACCATTTCATCAAACACAAAAAGTGCAAAAAGTCGAATTTACATAAGAATCCATAACTCCTCAAATCAAAACCCAAAAAAATCGAGTTCAACCTACACCTATGAGATGAAATCAGTCTCCCTACAAATTCCTAGGGTTAGGGTTCCTGTTAATTGCGAAAAACCCCATATTGGTCACCACAACCCAATCCAAACCCTAAAATCAAACTCTACACAGAAGGGTGGGTTCCTAATGGCCATTAACATCTGAAAACAGGAATTTAAATGAATAAAAATAGGGTTTTTACCTGCAGGGATGGTTTCTTCAATGAGGTTCTTCTTCCCCAAGGCTTCCTGACCCACGTTCCTTGCTTCCCTTGCTTGTAGGAGGAAGGTGGAAACCCTAGGGTTAGGATTTCGAAATCTGGAGGTGGGGAGATGGTTTCTCTCTTCTGGAGGCTAGGGTTTCTTCTCTCTACATGAAGAATGGCTTCCCTTTTTATATAAAGCCCAGTTAGGGTTTCTAATGCATGGTCTAGGTTTAAACCCCCCCCAGGCCCTCTCATGTAGAACCTAATAACTCAGGTTTAGGCCTTCTAGGGTTTGAGGTCCAAACCTAAAATTGGATTCTAGGGTTTCACTAGAACTGGTCTACAATTAGGGTTGACTCACTAGGGTCTGTCCTAATGAGTTCTAGAGTTTGACCTAAAACTAAACATTACAAATAATAATATAATTAGTTACAAAACTCAGCAATTAATTAAATTCATAATTATTTAAAATAGCTAAATTACACAAATGCCCTTATATGGAAAAGTGGTAGTGACAAGTCTACCCTCCTAAAAGAAATTTCGTCCTCGAAATTGGACTGAACTACAACAAGAATGAAATCAGAAAAGGAATATACCTCAAGTCTAGAAGAGATACGGGTATTGCTCGCGCATTTCGTCCTCTCTCTCCCAGGTCGACTCCCCTGGAGAGTGATATCTCCATGCAACACGAACCAAAGAAATAGTTTGGTTCCGCAACACCTTCTCTCTGCGGTCCAAGATCTCTAAGGGCTGCTCGGGGTAGCTGAGCGTCGGACCAACCTCAATCTCCGAGTGATCCAGTACGTGACTAGGGTCTGCCACGTACCGTCTCAGCTGCGACACGTGGAACACATCATGCACTCCCTCCAATGTAGGCGGCAAGTCCAGTCTATATGCCACTGCACCTACCCTCGCGAGAATGCCAAAGGGTCCGATGTAGCGTGGGATAAGCTTCCCGCCTCTGCCAAAACGAATCGTTCCACGCGTCGGAGAAATCCGTAGAAAAACTAGATCGCCAACCTAAAACAAAACAGTCTCAACACGCAGTCTAACAAACAAACACAAGCCAGAAAACAACAATCTATACCTGAAACTCAAGGGGTCTACGGTGGCTGTCGGCCCAATGCCGCTGTCTGTCCTGCGCCACTCGCAGTCTGTCTCTGATGAGTTTCACCTTTTCTGCTGCATCTACGACCATTTCTGGTCCTAGCAAGGCTCTCTCTCCAACGTCGTCCCAAGATAGCGGTGTACGACACCTTCGTCCATAAAGAGCCTCAAATGGTGACATATCGATGCTGGCCTGGTAGCTGTTGTTGTAAGCGAACTCCACCAGGTGCAGATGATCCTCCCAAGAACCTCCAAGATCTAGAACGCAAGTGCGTAGCATATCCTCGAGAGTCTGAATAGTCCGTTCAGACTGCCCGTCTGTCTGGGGGTGATATGCGGTACTGAACTTGAGCTGGGTGCCCAAGCTAGCCTGCAGACTCCTCCAGAAGTGGGAAGTGAAACGACTATCCCGATCCGAGATGATGCTTACAGGAACTCCATGAAGCCTAACAATCTGACGCACGTACATCTCTGCTAGCTTCTCTGTCGACGTGCCCACCCTGAAAGGTAGGAAATGGGCTGATTTGGTCAACCTGTCCACGATGACCCAAATCGCGTCTTTCCCTCCTGGAGAACGTGGAAGCCCTGAAACAAAATCCATGGTCACGTGCTCCCACTTCCATTCTGGAATCGGTAAAGGTTGAAGCAAACCACCTGGCCTCTGCCGGTCTGCCTTTACCTGCTGGCACACTAGACACCGAGATACGAAGTGTGCTACCTCGCACTTCATTCCATACCACCATACGTGCTCCCTCAAGTCTCGATACATCTTGTTGGCACCGGGATGCATCGAGTACTGAGAGCGGTGTGCCTCCTGTAGAACCTCCTCGCACAGCTCCCCGCTCGGCACACACATCCTCGTGCCGTGCCGTAAGGAACCATCCTCTGCGATAGTAAAGTCGTCCGACAATCCTGTCTGAACCTGTGCCCTGATACTCCTCAGAGCCTCATCCTCGTACTGCGCAGCTCTGATCCTGTCCATCAGTTCGGACTGTATCTGCAATCCCCACATCTGAATCTCAGTACCAGGAACTAACACTTCAATCTCCAAGCTCTCCAAATCAGCCAACAAATGCCTATCTGTCGTCAAGTACATAGCCGTCGGATACCTGCTCAAGGCATCGGCGACTACGTTAGCCTTCCCTGGGTGGTACTGCAATGAGATGTCAAAGTCCTTCATCAACTCCAACCACTTCCTCTGCCTCATGTTCAGCTCCTTCTGTGTGAACACGTACTTTAAGCTCTTGTGGTCTGTGAAGATCTCCACACGCTCTCCGTACAGATAATGCTTCCACAGCTTTAGAGCGAAGATAACTGCTGCCAACTCTAAATCGTGGGTGGGGTAGTTCTTTTCATGAGGGCGTAACTGCCTGGAAGCATAGGCAATTACCTTTCCGTGCTGCTGAAGAACACATCCCAGACCCTTCCCTGAAGCATCACTGTAGATGGTGAAACCACTTGTCCCTGCTGGCAACGTCAAAATTGGAGCTGTTGTCAACCTCTTCTTCAGTTCATCAAATGCAGCCTGGCACTCCTCCATCCAGACAAAATCCACATCTTTCCTAGTCAGCCTGGTCATCGGCGCTGCAATCTTGGAGAAGTCTTGTACAAACCTCCTGTAGTATCCTGCTAGCCCGAGAAAACTCCTGATCTCAGCTACCGAACTGGGGGTAGCCCACGACTCCACTGCCTCGATCTTCTTTGGGTTAACCGAGATTCCGTCACCCGACACCACATGCCCAAGAAATTCGACCTTGCCAAGGAAGAATTCACACTTAGAGAGTTTCCCGAACAGCTTCTCCCTCCTGAGAGTCTCTAAGACCAACCTCAGGTGCTCTTCGTGCTCCTCCGGAGTCTTGGAATACACAAGAATATCGTCGATGAACACCACCACGAACTTGTCAAGGTACTGGTGGAACACCTTGTTCATCAAGTTCATGAATACTGCCGGCGCATTGGTTAAACCAAATGGCATCACCATGAACTCAAACTGGCCGTATCTGGTCTGAAAAGCTGTCTTCGGCGTGTCTTCTTTCTTCACCTTCACCTGGTGATAGCCTGACCTTAAATCTATCTTTGAAAATACCCTCGTCCCGCTCAACTGGTCGAAAAGATCATCTATCCTCGGCAGCGGGTACTTGTTCTTGATAGTGATATTGTTCAAAGCTCTATAATCAATGCACATGCGCACCGTGCCGTCCTTCTTCGGTACGAACAATACCGGAGCTCCCCATGGTGATGAACTGGATTTGATGAAGCCTTTGTCCTGCAACTCCTCAACTTGCTTCTTCAGTTCTGCCAGCTCGCTGTTGTTGACTCTATAGACATGTTGTGAAATGGGCTCCGCTCCTGGAACTAAGTCTATAGAGAATTCAACATCTCTGTCTGGCGGCAAGCCTGGCAACTCTTCTGGAAATACATCCAGGAACTCCGCTATCAGAGGATGTGGCAACTCCTCCTCTTCTGCCCTGGCTCCGCAAAATGTGCTCCTGCTCTGTTCTGCTGCTCCTCTGACGACCTCAAACTCCGGCTCTCCTGGTGGTCTAAACAATACTCTGCCTCCATAATAATCTATAGTAGCATGATGCCTACTCAACCAGTCCATTTTGAGTACAATATCGTACCCCGGAAGTGGCATAACGAGTAAACTCACGCTCAAGTCTCGGCCTCCTACTGACACTCTCCGGTCCTTGCAGTGATCACGAACTAGGATAATACCTCCACCAGTCATGATCTTGCAAGTCTTAGCTAATGGTTCTGTGTCTAAATGATGTCGAAGTGCATATGATACAGAAACAAAACTATGGGAAGCGCCAGAGTCGAATAAGGTAAATGCGGGAATACAATCGAGAAAAACCGAACCTGTGATCAAGTCTCCTGCTGGCTCGATCTCCTCGACTGCCATGGCGTATGCTCGCCCCTGGGGTGCACCTCTCTGCTGCTGATGCTGGGCGAACTTCTGATGTTGTGGTGGAAGTGGTCCTCTCTGTTGTTGGCCTCCTGGTGCGGTAGGCACCCTGTCTGATCCTCTCTGGGCGGCTGCTCCACCCTGACCTGGACGAAAGGTAGGACAATCCTTCAGCTGGTGTGTCGTCGATCCACAGGATAGACATGAGCCCAATCTCTTCCTGCAGATATCTCTAGTATGTCCCATCTTCCCGCAGTAAGCACACTGGATGGCGGGCTGGTTCTGTCTCTGTTGCTGCTGCTGGATCTGCCCTCGGGCTGGTGCCTGATGCTGCTGCTGAAAGGGTCTCTGCTGTTGCTGCTGAAAGTGTGGATGCTTGCCCGGTCCCGTACTACTGTTTGCTACTCCGGAACCATCGTGTCCCCTCTTGGGCCTGAGGCCCAAGTCGTCCTCGGCTACTTGGGCATCCATCAATATGCCCTCGTAGGTAGCTGTGCGACGTCCCGACGTGCGAGACTTGATCTCCCTTGTCAGCCCCTTTCTGAATTTCCGGGCCCTGTCCCCCGGATCTCTAATCATCGATGGCGCGAAGCGGCTCAGGCGGGAAAACTCCGCGGCATACTCGTCGACGGACGAGCTCCCCTGGGCTAAGTCATGGAACTGACTCTCCAAAGCTCCCAGGGCGACATCAGGAAAGAACTTTTCTTTGAAGAGTTCCTTGAAATCCTCCCAAGTGAGTCCCCCGCGCAAGAGTCTCGGCTCCGTGCGAAACCATGTCAAGGCAATATCGAACATCTGGCTGCCAGAGGCCTCGATCTGGAGCGCCTCTGGAATCTGCGCCAAGCGCAAGTTCCTCTCGATGTCCTCTAGCCAATCATCGGCGTAGAGTATCCCTTCTGTCCCCTTGAATTCCCGAGGCATCATCCTCTTGAAATCCACAATGGTGCCCGGCCTCTGGTGGTGCTGATCAGGACGCTGCTGCTGCTGAGTGACTCTCTCCACAGCCTGGAGAGCCACTTGGTGAGCATTCTCCATGTTCACCCACATCATCTCTGTCTGGGCCTGATGTGCCTCAGCCTGCCCTCTCTGGGCCTCTGCCGACGTCCTCTGGGCATCGACCATGCCCTGAATCAAAGCGAACATCTGTGCTCCATCGACGGGCACACCTCCTGGATGCTGAACTGGTGGTGGTGGTGCCGTCGTAGTTGTGGGGACCCTCTGAACTGGTGGTGGTGGACCCCCGAATGCTGCAGACACTCCCACATGTACTGGAGATGTAGGAGGTGCTGCGAATGTCTGTCCGGCAGGGCGAGAGGTGGCAGACCTCTCTAAATCTGCTGCTCCGAGTCTCTGGGACCTTCTTGGCGGCATCCTGAAGACAGATCGAAGATTTAATTAAGGCAATAGATACGATATCATCAAGGAAGGACAGAAAAATTCTAAAGGAAAAATTATTAAGAGTAATGTCATAAGAATCAGAATTTCCTAATTGTGATTGAGCATATCCTCGGCCTAATTCCTATTTCCTAAAACAGGCTCGTAGGAATACTCTAAGCGAGCACCACTACGATATCGCTCTAATGCGGTTCTAGGACTCGACTACTGACCTGCATGGGCCACCACTAAAAACGTGTCACGACCCGCATCCGGAATTTGGGCATGAGTCGTGGGTACGTCCAGCCTACGCCGCAGCATCGGCGGTAGAACGCTATCTAGGTCTAAACATAATATATCCTGTCAATAATCTCAACTCCGTACGGAGGACAATGATAAAAATCCACAGTTCTATGATATACTCAATCACAAGCTAATAGAAATCATAGCACGATAAGAATAGAAAAGGGTTCTAATAAAACCAACCACAATAATCCAACTCAAATCCTGGGTCTAAATGACCTCACAAAGTCACAAAATAATAATTATATCTCAGTCTCAGTCTAAAACAATAATGCAGAAAAAGTAGTCTAAGAGCAGCCAGGTACGTTCTCCTCTAGGCTAGGCAACTCCTCTGGGGTTTCTGGAGTGAAATCACCCTCTAATCCTGGGCCGTAATGAGTGGGGCAAAGATCCTCCAGGTCCTCTGAAAAATGTTATCCAGTCAGGATTGGAGCGAAGCACAAGCACTAACAGCAGTTTCATTAAATTGACAAAATCTATAAACAGTGTAAGAGATACAAGATAGAAATAAATGCTGAAAATGAGAAGTACAGGAGAAGATGAAATATACAATAAAGCATCTAGCAATGAACAATAAACAGTGAATGCTAGAACAAGTAAATCTGAATAAAGATAAAACATCTAGCTAAGTGTTTGAAATATTAGTTTATCATGTGATCGTCTTGGGACTAGATCAGGCTGGTTATATATGATTAGCTATGATTCTTGAAGGTCAGGCTAACCATATGGTTAGCTATGATGCATGATAATGGTCAGGCTGATCATATATAACAGCTATGAAGCATGATGATGGTCAGGCCGCACCCGACGTGAGAAGTGGGGTGAGCTATGATGCATGGTAAGGATTTGGATATGATCACATAATCTACTAATAATTCCCCATCCCCCAGCTAGCACGATGGATTCCAATCACGACTCCTTATGATGGGGATCTAGGGTGCTAACCCGTGTATCCACAGTGTCGGAATCAAGTATGTAATACACTACAATTTATAGAAGTAATCAACAAGGAAAACTGTCAGAGAATGTACTCGCCTGTGGTCCTGAGCAAAGTGTGAGGATCGATATCCAAAGTGGGATCACAAAGACCTAAATAAGATATCAATGTCAAAATAATATCCTTGAATGATAATTAGGTAAAAATGTAAGTAAGTGTTTTCTAGATCTAACTAGGTCTGAATAGTAAATTCTTGGTAGTATCGGTCTACACCTAGGTTTCTAGGTCCATCCCATGAGTATCTAGTTACTAGGTATCATATAGCTATATAGACTATATAGTGACTCGTAATACTATATGTATGACTTATAAATATACTTGTATTAAGCTATAACTAATATCTCACCTAGGACTTAATACCTACCCTATTATATTATACTAATACCTTGGTAGCACCCACCAGCTACCTACACTAGGCATCTTGATACACTATATGAACTTCTATAACACTAGTATATAAATACCATAACTATATTACCTAAAAATATTACTGACACTAACCAATTTATACCTTAACATATCTTATATCTTAACATTTACCCATATTCAACCCCAACTTGACATCCCCACTACACCCAGATACAACCCAAAAGGATATTCAAATAACCACAACTTCTATTCACTGATACACCTAGACAGAACTTAACACTGTCATCTCACAGTGGCACTCACTATACTGATACTCAGATACTCCTGCACCTTAGTTCCAATAGGATACTTACCCATATTCATTCACTCTTGAATATCACTCAAGGACCAACACATAACATATACACTTATCTCTCCCATGAATACACACTCGAGCACTAGTCCTCACCCCTCACAACACACTATTATGTATCAGTGAATGATACACCCCTTATCTATACTAAACTCCTACACCCTCCATCTCACATCCACACAATCATAGCACCAACTCATAATACTATATCAATATTCGATTCTAATATGCACCAATACTTTCCCAACCTGGCAACTAACTATAACTCATTCACTCACATCTATACTCAGAGTCTACACTCAAGGATACCCCAATCTTGCTATGCCCTAAATGCCAATGCATTTCACTCCCAGTCTGGACACAGACTCATGTCTATGCCTCCTCCTGGCACTGTACCCCCCCTCTTTCAGAGTTTTACACTCAACACACACAACATCACTCACTGAACACACACACACACATGGACAGGTTCTAACATAACCTAACTCTATGAACTTACTGATACCCAGTATCAGTTAACTGATACCTATCCCCAACCCCCAATTACACACAGCCACACTGTGATAGGTACCCAGGTTTTAAAGTATGAACTACACTCTCTCTCTCTCTCTCTCTCTGAATCACACAGTTCTCACTGAGATACATGACTGCTACTCAGTTTTTCCCCTGCAGCAACTATACTGAACATAATGCCCTCACAGTTCACTCACACATATACACAAGGACACAGATACAAACATTCACAGTACTTAACATCCTCACTGAAAATATATATATATATGCACACAGCCATATACACACAGATTCTGAGATAAAACTGATACCCACACTGTTAACACCCCCAACCTGAATTTCACACACTGCACAGTCATCAACTTGAACAAATCACTCTACACAACATGCACACACACATCAGATACTGCTACAAAATGCTACTGCCCCTACTTAAAAGTTAAAACTCTGTTTTTTTTTAATAGGAAAGTGATGTTAAGGTATCTAATCAATCAAAGATTGTAAAATGTCCATCTATCATACTGACACAGAAATCCACACACACACACACTCTAGAACCTGGGAATTTCCTCCCCTTAATGTCTGATACACAGTCACATATTGGTTCTAACTGTCACAGGTACACCTAGGTTCAAACACACAGAAACACACAGACTCTGCTACACATGATAACCCAACACAACACTGATACCTAACCCTTACTCACTGCTCAACCCCCGACTCTACACAGAGTACCCCCAAATACACAGCACAGTTCTCCCCCGATTGCACAGAACCTAAAAAAATGCACACAACCTAGTTACACGATGCAAGGAATTCCACGTATAGACTGGTATATCTAAACATGTAGTAATTAGAGTATATTATGTAGGTGAACCCTAACAAACCATTTCATCAAACACAATAAGTGCAAAAAGTCGAATTTACATAAGAACCCATAACTCCTCAAATCAAAACCCAAAAAAATCGAGTTTAACCTACACCTATGAGATGAAATCAGTCTCCCTACAAATACCTAGGGTTAGGGTTCCTGTTAATTGGGAAAAACCCCATATTGGTCACCACAACCCAATCCAAACCCTAAAATCAAACTCTACACAGAAGGGTGGGTTCCTAATGGCCATTAACATCTGAAAACAGGAATTTAAATGAATAAAAATAGGGATTTTACCTGCAGTGATGGTTTCTTCAATGAGGTTCTTCTTCCCCAAGGCTTCCTGACCCACGTTCCTTGCTTCCCTTGCTTGTAGGAGGAAGGTGGAAACCCTAGGGTTAGGATTTCGAAATCTGGAGGTGGGGAGATGGTTTCTCTCTTGTGGAGGCTAGGGTTTCTTCTCTCTACATGAAGAATGGCTTCCCTTTTTATATAAAGCCCAGTTAGGGTTTCTAATGCATGGTCTAGGTTTAAACCCCCCCCCCCAGGCCCTCTCATGTAGAACCTAATAACTCAGGTTTAGGCCTTCTAGGGTTTGAGGTCCAAACCTAAAATTGGATTCTAGGGTTTCACTAGAACTGGTCTACAATTAGGGTTGACTCACTAGGGTCTGTCCTAATGAGTTCTAGAGTTTGACCTAAAACTAAACATTACAAATAATAATATAATTAGTTACAAAAATCAGCAATTAATTAAATTCATAATTATTTAAAATAGCTAAATTACACAAATGCCCTTATATGAAAAAGTGGTAGTGACAGCGGATCCACAAAATAAACACACCTTCAACCTCTTCCTACAAACATCCCAAGTGTGTCATACCTTCCTGTAGTAGGCACAAGTGGGCACCCTCTGATCCTGACCCTGCTGCGCTATCTTCTGCCCATAGGGACGCTTAGCCGGTCCCGCACTACCACTCGCACTACCTGAATCATACATGCCTCTCTTGGACTTGAGCTCCAAGTCATCCTTTGCTCTCTGAGCGTCTCCTACTATCTGCTCGAAAGTCGCATCGCGGTCGCTCCTAGTCAAAGACTTGACCGCCATGACCAAGCCCTTACGAAACTTTCTTGCCTTTGCTGCCTCAATCAAGCCATCCACGAATCTGCCCAGACGGCAGAACTCTGCTGCGTACTCGTCCACCATCATGCTCCCCTGGACGAGTGCCTCAAACTGGCTCTCCAAAGCAATGAGCGCCACATCTGGAAAAAACTTCTCCTTAAAAAGCCTCTTGAAAGCCTCCCAAGTAAGCCTTGGTGCCGCGATCCTCGTATCAGTGCGATACCACATCAAAGCGAGGTCAAATATCTGACTGCCCGCTGCCTCTATCTGCATGCTGTCTGGAATCTGTGCCAGCCAAAAAATCCCCTCAATCTGCTCTATCCAATCATCCGCGTACAGGATCCCTTCTATACCCCGAAACTCCTTGGGCCGCATCCTTTGTAAGTCAATGATGCTTCCCTGCCTCGGATGCTGTATCTGATCTGCCTGTGGCTGAATCTGTGCCACTCTGTCCACTGCCGTCATGGCCACCTGGTGGGCGTTCTCAATGCCCAGCCTCATCACATCCACCTGACGGTGCTGCGCGTCCATCATCTCCCTAAAGAATGCAAACAACTGCGCGGTGTCTACTGGTGCAAGAGGTTGTAGAGGAACCACCGGAACGACTGGGGTAGTCCTCGGATCGACAAGTGGAGGAGGATCCCCAAGAGAAACAGATGCTCCCTCAACCGAAGGAGTGGTGAGTAGAGCAGTTGCAGCTGCCTGAATACGAGATGGACGAGAGGTAGCAGACCTCTCGGTAAGGGGTCGGCAAACCCAGAAAATTCAACGGAGGGTTGCTCCGGGTCTATTTATATAAATTGGGAATTCATAAACTGCAGGAAGATTGGTTTGGAAACCATTCTACATTCTTTATTTTATTTTTTTACTAAAAATTTAGCGATGTTTATCGACGTTTACATACGTCACTAAATACGTTGCTGAATACGTCGCTAAATACCTCGCTGAATGTCGCTAAATTGCTAACATGGCAGTATTTGCCAGGTCAATAAAATATCGCAAAATGTGTTGCAAAATGTTGCTAAACAAAAAAATTTAGCGACGTTTAGCGACACAAATTATGTCGCTAATTTAGCGATGTTGAGTCGCTAAACGTCGCTAATAAGAAAAATATTAGCGACGCAAATACGTCGCTAGAAAATATCGCTATAGCGACGTTTTGCGACGTTTTTCCTGTCAGCGACAAGCTTAAATGCAACTTCATTAAAACGTCGCTAATTACGTCGCTATTTTTTTAGCAACGTTTTTAGGTCATTTAGCAACATTTTCAAGCGTCGCTAATTTGAATTATTCTGGTAGTGATAGCACATCAAGACCTTGTTGACCGTACTCCTCCACAATCAGCATAATCTCCCAGTAAAGCCTTTGCTGGGGCCTCACAATCCTCTCCAAACAAATCTACAACCCTTGGTTAGACGAAACATTATGTCCTTGTTGATGCGGCTGATTGGCAAATAATCTGTGGATAATCCCCAACAATAGGAGAAGGCTGACTATGTCTGGGACTGTCGGAGATGCTGGAACCTGTGTCTCTTGCTGCAAATACTGCCATATCACTTGCTCGATTACTCCGATTAGCCCCACTGGAACTGGATTAGAAAATGATATTGCCCTTTGTTGGGGCGGCTGATCCACCTTTTGGTGTTGTGCGTAGCCATCATACTTTTGATAATTTCTAACAGTGCCGGGGTATCAAGTACCGCTGGTGTTACTAAAATTATCGGGGGTACCGAGATCCCTGGTACATGTTGCCCACCCATTGGCTCTACTCAAAACTGATCTTGAGGAATTACTGCCTCTTGATGGCGCTCAATGGGATCATGATCTGCTAGCTGTTCCACCACATATGCTGCTCTAACAAGCGAGAAAGAGGTACCCCTGAAGAAAAATTACACCAAGATATCAAATGACAGGACATGAAAGAACAAAGAAACAAACTGCTGATAGTTCAAGCTCGGTATCGAAGAAGACGAATTCAGGATATCAAAAGAAACAGTTTTGATTGAGACTCCTAGAACAAGATACCCCATAAGTCTGAAAAGATAGGCCTGCATGGGCCACCACTAAAATCTTGTCACGCCCCAGAACCAGAATATTGGAGAATGGGGGAGTGACTCAGCCAACCACACCTTGTAGAATACAAAAGTAAGCCATAATATGCTAAGGTTGTCAAGAGACAAGGGGGTGCATGCTACAATCAAGTCACCTAGGGTCAAGAATATCTATGTCTCAATTATCAACCAAGAAACAATTAAGAATGAACATGTAAGATAAAGCAGTTAGGTGTCCCTGAAGCTCTATCAGAAGTATCATGAAACTAATTATACAAGATGGTACACTAGTGCATTGTCAAGAGTACATGACTGTAAGTCAGCCGCGGTCTAAATAATATACAATCATGTAGAGGAGCTAATGTCCAGATAAACCGACTAACAAGTACCGTAGGCTATAAATGCCAAAAAGGTAATGCAAATGAAACTCATAGTGGGGAAGAAGAAAACCCACTCAAGTTTCTCGGCGGGCATCCTCCTAGTATGCGCCATCGGACAGATACAGGACAGGATCCTCGGGCACTGCTACTAAACATGGCCAAACAAAACCTGTGGGTCAGGCCCCGATAGCAAGTACGACAAAGGAGAACAAGTGAATGGAACAAAACCCATAAGGTACAAAAAAAATAAAAAAATTTGTGCCGCAACGGCAAGCGTATGACCTTTCATCAGAGTAGTAGGACACCCCTACAACCAAACAAGGACAAGGGGTGCCGCACTACTCTGAGACAGGGTACGACTAACCAATTATGAACACGACGAAGATATAACATATCAATATAAACAAGAAAACACATGCCATAACATAAACTAAGATGTAGATACAATAAGCAGCTTCGGTATATGACCTATTATGACACATTGGCGCAACCATACAACCAAACAAGGACAAGAGTTGAACCATCGCACCACAATAGTTCATATCCCTAGACTACCATCACATACTCATTTAATCGGCAAATCAATCCTACGACTTGATACGTGGAGTCTGAGTTATCCCAGTAATGAAATAATATATGGATCCTCAAATCGTGCTACAGGCAAACATGGCTAGCCGAACCAATGATAATAACACGTAGTAAGTAGAATATGCATCGGTCCCCCACAGGGCCACCTTGCTGAGATAGATCAATAACGGTACCAGCATTCCTATAGGAAAAATGTTGGCTCGGTGTGAATATAAAAGTCGGATATTGTACCCTACTAGTGCGGATGATATACAATATCCGTGGTGGCAAACTTTTATACCTCAAAAATTATCTGAGGGTGGCTCGTCACGCATGATCTCGGGATCCCGTTCCTCCCAATGCTCTATATATTTCAGTTGCCTAATTAACCCTATTGTTAGTTGGAATCAGATGGTGTGTTCACATGTTACTCCCCTTATATGTCGTACCATAGTACGGTCTATGCTAGATACGAATCCACTTTGTCACTTGGCAGTTCAATTTAGATTCACCCTAGCGTGATGCAATAATCAATCAAGTCCTAGCCACGCTTTGGTAGTTGACCCACATACCATGCCCGTGCTGGGGAAGTAATATAATAATATAACATGTCGTGTAGTATAGGAGGCATTCTCGATGCACAACCTGAAATGTGTAATCTCATAGCATGTAGCAAGTTATCTCGTACCTCAGTGCACATTTATAATATATGTACACGTAGCACGTAGCAATTATATCGACACGGATACAAAAAATTGGGTCGAATCACCAAACTTATAATTGGTCATATGAGTCTTACCATATGGGGACACTTGGTCAAAATATAATCTTCTCAAATCAGGTACACCGACTATCGATCAATGACTTTGCCGCCGAACGTGACTAAGGGTAAAAAGTGTGAACCACTCTAGAGCAGATCCATAATCCTTAAACCAAACAAGGATCGGGATTGCAGATCGTCTCCCGAGCAGAACCACGCCCCTCACTCTATCTGACGAACAAAGAATAAGTTAATCTACTAATCAGAGTTCACTCTGAGTTGCCACATGGCCTACTATAGCATATAATCATACTATGCACATAGTCAGTTCTAGTGCATAGCCAGGTCTAGCACAGTCTGGTTACTAAGCCCATTCTTTCTTAGGATCAATAACGAGCAATTATCAAGATCAACCAAATAGAATAAAGAAATATTTCAAATAAAATAATTAAAATCCAAAAATCATGGAACTTGTACATAGATTACTAGGGTCGCATAGGATCACATGCGCGCATGAGAAGTACATGCATGAATTGCCACATTGGTCAAGTCTCATGTACTGATCAGGCACATGAGCACTGGCCGCATGGACGAGCGGGCCGCATATGTCTCCAAGCTGCATAGACTGCTTGCCGGATGAGGCAGGTGCCGCATAGCGTCAAGGCAAAGTCTACTCCTTGGAACAAGTGCCAAAGTGACATACATTAAATGCGTGTCAGTGAAATGACATAAAGTGTGATTTGACAGAAAGTGTAATGTTACATAAAGTATGATGTGACATATAGTATTTCAGGAAGAAAAGATAAAACCATAAAAAGATGGGCCAAGGATGTGCCAAAGATGCACAAAAGTTCAGAGTCATGCGTCCAAGGGAAGGTGGTCGTATGCTCTTTTTGTCGCATAAGTTTGATGTCGTATGGAGTTCGATGCCGCATGGAGTATCTTTTGGACTTAGCAAATTTCTCATTCTTTCAGCGAGTTAATGCACAAAGTGTTCAAGGACACTTATGTAGATCAGCAGTACTGCGTCCAACAAGATGGACGCATGCTAGTTGGCTATGCGGCAAAGAGTCCAATCGCATAAGGATCATGCCGCATGGAAGTCTCGATCGCATATTGTGATGGATGCATGAGAACTTCGTCTTCTCCAGACAGCAAGTTCAACCATGGCGGAAAAAGCTCCAAAATCCCAAAAGTTAGTTTCTTCATAAAAATTTTATTTTAAGCCCAAATCAAGCGAAATAAAAGTCAAAATGCTTGAAATAAATTGCTCTAACATAAGGATCAACTAGTTTTCAAAAATACTAAATTTTAGTAGATCAAAACCAAGAAAAACTCATAGAACACATAAAAACCCAAATCTTGAAACTCAGATCTATAAGAATCTATACATCAAAATCCAAAACTCCAAGAACTAAATATAATCAGCAACTCAAGGAGAATATTTTTTATCAACCACTTTTTTAAAATAATATATATGTATATAATTTGAAAATATATGGTTTAACCACTTTGAGCAAGATATACTTGCCTTGGTGGGCTAACAAACCTCTTCCTAGAACCAAGTCTAGGGCTAGGGCCAAGGAGAGCTCTTGAGGGAAGGAGGAAGAGGAAAGAAAAAAGGAAGTAAAAATGAGAAAGAATGAGAGATGGGAGAGAAAAACCACATATATATACCAAGTGGAGAAATGAGATTAGCCCTAGGATTAAGTCATGACACTCTTCAACCAATCTCAACCATCCAAAATAGGCTTAGTGGTTCCAAAAGTAAACCGGGTCGGGTATTCATCCTATATACGGGTCCTAGCACGGGTTTATGGCAATTACCAAGATGTTTACTACTGGTCTCGGACAGTCTCCCACAATAAACAGAAATACAATTAAATAAATACAACATTGTTAACAGGAACCTACATGTAAATACAGCATGAATACATCTAAAAAAAATTTTAATATCATAAATTCAAGAAATACCAAATCTGGGAACGGGTGTGACAGTTAAATTCCTTGTTGTTTTTGTACGAAGCCTTTTACACTACTAAAAAACACAGTTTTAGCAACGGAATTATCAGTCGCTAAAATATATTTTTATGGATTAGCGACGGACTGGGTGACATAAAACCAGCAACGAATCAACGACGTACTAATTATGTAGCTAAACTTTCTGACTACTTACAGACGAATTAGCGACGGATTATGTGAGCCAAAATTTACCTAATTTTCCAGAAGTTTTTGCACATTCATGGCTCACAATGTTCATCGCTAATCCGTCACTCTCCGCTAAACCGTCACTCTCCGTGACGGATTAGCGACGGATTATTGCGACAGATTCTGAAACATGTTTTCTATATTTGTGTGTATCAGACTTTTTAGCGACTAAATTTTTTGTCGCTTGGTAGTCGTTGTCCTAAGAATTTATATATTTTCTGTCGAAAATTCGTCGTTGACCTGAAAATTTTCAGATTTTTTGTCGCAATTACGTCGTCCGTCCGTCGCTAAAGGTAATATTTTTTCCAGAAATTAATTTATGCTGAGCATATACCTGTTATACATTCACCAATTTCACACAAGCAAATTTAACACAAACTAATAAAACCCACACAAACATGTACATATTTTATATATACATCGAAATAGTAAAGTAGAGTAATCCAAACATGTACAAATAATTGTTATACAATCCCACAAAGTCAAATAAATAAATCAAGTCAAAAAAATACAACCAACTAAAAAAATCCGATAAACTCAAAAAATTAATCAAGTCGACGGTGGAGGCGGAGGCGGCGGCGACTGTCTGCTAGCCATGTACTACGCCACAACCATAGCGATGATATCCTGCAGATCATCAGGAGCAATGGCAGACAGAACAGTGGCAGGAGCTGTCGAAAGAGCTGGAGGACCCATTGATGCTGTCGGAGGAGCTGGAGCCGTCGGAGTAGCTTGAGGACCCAAGTAGTAGCCATCGGAGGAGCCGTCATAGTAGCCGTCGGATGAGCAGGTATTGTAACATCACGAGTGTCTATCAACTGTCGGACCAACCCATGTAGCTCATGCACATTCGTCGTGAGATGCTCCAGAGATATTGCACCAGAAGGAACGCCGGAGCCGGGCACTGATGGAGTTGGAGTAGCCGTCGGAGGAGCTCTGGAAAGAATCGACGGCATCGATGCCAACGATCCGGTACCATACACGCTGCCGATTTCCCTCTCCCGATAGCTTGTACCCACCGATCGTTTCTCTTAGTCGACGTACTTCTCTCAGCGCCCCCCTTAACGTCTCATACATCTCCTATATTTATTTATATAAATAGATTTAGAGTTAACGATTTTAGAGTTATGTGTGCTATATTTAATTTTGGTTAGAGTATCAAATTAGATACTAGATATCATAGTATAAGTATATAATTTGAGTTATATTTTCTATATTTGATTTCTATGATATCTTAAAATAGGATATTAATCAAGGTTCAAAGTATCAGAATCGGTATCGGACCATTCCTATGAGATTTGAAGTAAATTGAATAAAATTATAATTTTAATTATTTATAGTATTACAGTATTGTTTCTTAAAATATGATATTAACAAAGGTGCATAATTTTAAGTTTTTTCAGTGTTGTTTCTTAGTATTTTTAAATTGAATGACCTAGAGTTGACCTAGTTTGACTGTTTTGACCTAGAAACCTAGAATCTAATTAAGTTATAAAAATAATCTAATTAAATTGACAAATTTTAAAAAGATAACTTACATATGCTTTGGCGGCCCGCTCATCTACGAGCTTCACATCCTTCTTTCTTTTGTGGGTCCGCTGGAAGATTGCTAGGAAGTCGACGGTCTTGGGGTCGTCCTCGACTCTCGCGGCCTCGTCGCACTGTAAAAATTAAGCAATTAATAAATAAGAAAAAAATTAGAATTACAAAAAAACTGATCCAGCGAAAAGTTTTAATACTAACCATCCATCAAAAATGCTCGACGGTCAGAATGGATCCACCAGTATGGAGACCACCCTTAGCACGGGCAGCCTTCGCCTTCTTGCACTTGGCCTTATAGGCCGGGGAGTCCATCTTGTTCTTCATCTCCTCTCAGTACTCCGCCTTCAGCCACTCCTTGCGGTGATCCGGTCCAAGTGATGCCAGCGCCTTTTGGTCATTGATCATATCTCTCAACCTCTTGCTGGCGACGGTCTTGTAGTACTTTCGGATATCACTATCTCTATGATCCGGCCACCAGTACAATCTCTGTAAATTAGAAAAATATTTTTTATCATTGTAATCAAAAAAATTATATATTATTTTAAATAAAATTCATATACATACCCCGAGCTTATCCAGCCAAGTGAATCGTCAATCGAGCGAAATGTCACTGAAGTTAATATAAGGGTCATCAAAGTAGCCACGCATGATCTTCCCCAGATCATTCCAGACTTGATCGGAAAGAATCTGAAATAAGTAGACAATATACAATTAGAATAAAAAATATAAAATAAATGTGTGAATTGACAAATAAATGCTTACGTCGCTCCATCGGCCCAACGCTCGGGACGACAGATATTGGTTGGCCGCTCTAGTAGAGTAGGGGGTCTGCAAATCCTAGACGACGGACATATACTCCGTTGTCCACAAGAAGGCCTAAAAATAGATTTGCTCCTGTGGAAGCAACTAGTGGAGTAGTCGGTGTAGTAGTGCCGGTAGTGGCTGGAGTAGAAGAAGGGGTAGCATTTGGTGGCAATCCGGGAGATGGGGTAGCTCCTCCTACTGAAGAATGAGTATAGGGCAGGGATAAACCATCCGCCGCATCTACGAACTCGTCCTCAGGTCGTGTGCGAGAATATGAGGTAGCAGGCATAGTGGACGGAGAATGCTAAGAAGATGATCCTCTATGAACTTATCGCCGTACTCTTCCTCATACTCGTCCCACCATATTATAGGTAAATCTGCAGCAAATAAAAAAATTGTGTCATCAAACTGATAATCATAAATTAATGGTGTGGTAAAATAAGTAAATACTAGTGTTATGATAAAATAAATAATAATCGTGTCATGAAATAATTAAATAAATATCTAAGCTAATGCATATGTATGTACGTACTAATCTTCTTCATCTTCTGAATCGTCATCATCTTCTAAATCATTTCTTGAATCGTCTTCATATTCTACTTCTTCATTTTTATTTTCAATTCCACTATCACGATCACTATCACCTTCATCTTCCAATTCTTGTTCATCGCTCGATACCTCTGTATAAGCATAAAAAATCTTCATTTTTACGTGCCCGAGCAGCCATGCACCTAAGGGCCTAATTCAGTAAAAGTCAGGCCGCAAACAACGTAGGCGGCATCCGCGAGGCAGTGATCCTCTAGCTCAGGCAATGTTCGACCAGAGACAGTGCTTCCAAGGTCCATGAGCCAGGGTGGCAGTGTAAGCCCTTGTTTTTTCAAAAATATTAAAATTGAATTTTTTGCAATTTTCTGAAATTTTCTGGGAATTTTCTGTAATTAAAATCAGGGTTTTTAATTAGTAAATGATTTTTAATTGTTAATAAATAATATTAAAATATTATAAAAATAATATTTTGGGTGTAAAATAAAAAACTGGACTTAGGGTAATTTTTCTGGATTTTTCTGGGCCTCAGACCTATTTTTTAATGCCTAAAAACTATTTATTTATTTATTTAATTAATTAATTATTAATTATTATTATTATTATTATTATTATTATTATTATTATTTTATCTGAGCCGGACCATTTCCCCAGCCCGGACCACGGCCCACGGCCCAGTCCCCTCCGGCCCATTAACCCTAATGGGTCGGGTCGGGTCCGCCCGACCGAACCCGACCCTCCCGGACCCGAACCCAAAACCCCAGACCCGGTCCTCCCCCTCCCCGCGTCCGGCGCCGTTTCCGCCGCCTGCGCCTCCGGCCACGCCTCGCTCCGCTGCGCCTCACTCCACGACACACCGGCCCCTCCGCCTTGCCCGACGCCACCCTCTCCCTCACTCTCCCTATATAACCTAGCCCCGGTCGTCCCCCTCCCCCTCCTAGCCGTCGACCACCCACCGCCTCGCCGCCGGACGATCTCGCCCCGCCGTCCTCCTCCCCTCCAGCACCGCCACCCCACCGGCAGAGACGACCGAGCCGCCCCCTCTCCTTCTTCTCCTCCTTCTCCCCGACCCCGCAGCCAGCGCCTGCCGCCGCGCCGTGCCGCCCTCGTCGGCGCCGCCCAGCCCCCGGCCGGCCTCCCCCGCAGCGGCGCCGCCCTCCTCCGGCCAGCGTTCCCTCGCCGGAGCAAAGTCCTAAACCTAACCCTAAACCTAGGAGCTGGACACGACAGAGTGGACACAGGACACTGTGTCCTGTGTCGTGTCGGACACAGTGAAACCCTGTTTCAAAGAGCCCGGTTCAGGTACTCGTATCTTGCACCCTGCATCTCCGATTTCGATTCTGTAAATTACGTTGCGAAGCCAGTATGACCCTCTCGGTGTCCGGACAAACCGCTCGGGGCATCGCGTCCTGTGGTGATCGCACACCGCGATCCAAAAACAGGAAAAACCAGACCCTGTTTCACCCCGGAACTGAGTACGCCCCGCCAAACGGGACGACTTGGTCGCGTGCGGTCTTCACAGATACGTGCGCACCGTCAATACGGACGTGTGAGAATTTGTGGAAGCTGATTCGGGTGTGCATGCACACCGAAATCAATACGTATCCGCGGACATCGCCCCGTATCCGACTTTTCTGTAATTTGCCCTAACTTCTTGTACACTCGTCGGATCGAGACAAAACTTGTGCCATCGGACTCGTAGCGATACACTGGTCCTGTGGGTCAAGTTTGGTTCGATTCTGAGAACGTTGACGAAATCGCGTGTCGTGGGCCCCATAGGCCCCGCTCGACGGGCGATTTTGTGATCGGCTCATCGGAATCCAATTCTGGAAGTTCCATTGGGTTCGTATCATCGTTCCTGAACTATTGACACTAAGGTTTGTGATTTTGGAGACCATTGACCCGGATACGTTTTTCGGTGCAAAGCGGGCCCACCGGCGGACCCCGTTTTGACCCGAAACTGCCGTTTTTGTCCTTGTCTCCAAATTGGACCCAAGGACAGGCATTTCTAGCTATTTGACATCTTCTGAGCATGATGGTAATGTCTATTTTAGCATTTGGACTCATCTCCAGAATATTTCCCTGAAGTACAATTAACTGGATCCAAGCAACAGGCAAGTACCTGCACTTCAAGTTTAATCTTTATATTATGATAGTTAATTCCCTGCTCTACTAGTACCCTTGATGTTTACACGTAGTGTTAGAATATTGGATTTTATGTCTTGGATATTGTATTTCATGTCTTGCTTTTTATGTCGGGTGGGAGAATACTAGAAGGCATGTAGTTTACCCTTCCCCTTGTCATGTTTAATAGCTGTTGGTACGCGACTGTACCTCAGCCAGATCTCGATTTTCCCTGTTTAATAGCCGTTTATGATGGCCGGATTAGCCTTATAAACCCCTACATGCCAACTATGTATTCTAAAACAAACACAAATTCACACAGATAGTTCTGGATCTTGTTATAGTTCTTGCTGACTGTTGTAGTTCTTTTCCTGTCTCATTTATTTTTGTTTTCTCATATTCCTGTTTATAGCTTTAACTCTGAGATATTGATATTCTTCTATGCAACTTTCTCAATATGATACTCAAGTTAATTGTCATAAATATTTAGTTTAATCTTGTTGTGCATTGTGTACTTTGCTCCTTTCCTGACTGGATCCGTTATTTTAGGCGACGATGAGGACCTTGCCCCTACCTATTATGCCCACTATGAGTTAGCAGGTGACCCATATGAGGAGCCAGTTCCCACCCAGGAGGCTACTTCTGCAGAGTAGTTAGCAGTAGCTGCTTATTTATTTCCTTTCAGCATATACTCGGGTTTGTCCCCGATTTATCTTCTGGCTTGTATTAACTGTGGATTGGTTGTCACAGATTAAATATTATGAAATCTTAGTATTCCTATTTCCTGTGATTATTCTTACATGTTCATTATTGTGGATGAGATAGATACTTATTGACCCCAGAAATGACCTAGACAGCGTACTACCGCCGACACTGCGGCGTAGGCTGGACGTACCCACGCACTCGTGCCCAAATTTCCGGGTGTGGGTCGTGACACATTTTTGTGGTGGCCCATGTAGGTCAATGACTAAGTTGTTCGGTTTCAACTTAGGGACCGAACAGGCCTGCAATAAGATTGAGGATTTTAGGAAAAGCTCATCCACTTAATTGAATCGTTCTTGATATTCATATCGGCTTTGAATCATTTTATTGACTTGCATCCTGCCTTGATTCCTGTGCGCTTTTATCATTTATTTTTGGATGCAGAGTAAAGGATCTACCAGCAAGCGACGAAGTTCCTACAAGATCACCACGAGATGCTCTACCAGCATGACCGTGGAGAACGCGCAGACTCTTGGAGTAGTTAATGCGCGTAAGTGATTTGTAGATACCGTTCCTAGTATTGTTTAGCTCGTGCCCATTGGTTCGTGACCTCAGCCCCAACCTAGTAAATTTTAAACTTGCTAATAACCTGGTATGCTTTTATATCTGATAACTGTAGAGTTTGTAGAATCTTTTGTTATTTGCTTAATATAGGTTGTTTGTGAACTTAAATAATTTGTACCTCCTTTCATCATCATCTAGCATACTTATATTCGTTGCACCTTGACTTATGCTGCTAGTATAGCCTAGTTTTGCAAGCTTATCCTTTTATCAAGCTTGTTCATGACATATGTATTAGTGGGTCGACACACTAATATAATTGTCTATTCAGAATCAGTGTACTACGGTCTGATCAACCTTAGTGCATTTTGATTCGCACTTCGCACGAATACTTTACGTAGATTGAGATATATAGATGACTAGTATACTTGCCCTAGACATGTCTGAGCATATCACATAGGTTACATAACTGTATTAATACGAGCATTACCAAGACAGGATTCAATCCACAAGTCGTTTGACAACTTCCTACCTGAATTCTTTAAATGCCTTGACCCCGATATTTCTATTCTACCACCCCACCCTTGAACTCCGTATTATTGATCTTCGTCTCCCCTATTTTCGGAAAGACGAAATCTTTTGCTTAGTATAAGTTTGGTACATAGATAATACTAGATATGCTACATAGGCCGATCACATACTTGAGGATTAAACTTTCGTAATTGAGGACATATCATATGTGATATGATCGGCGTTGAAGTTCGAGGATTGAATGACATAAGTAAACATATTAAGGAATATTTTCTTAAGGTATATAGTCTTTTGTGATGAATGGGTAAACTCTAAATTGGTAGCAATGCATTTGTCAACACGAGAGGAATGCCCTTTGGATTGTGACCGAGTAAGGTTAGATTGGAAGAAGCAAGCCATTCTAAAATTTTGATTAGTGAAT
The DNA here is from genome assembly GCA_036927795.1 of Iris macrosiphon. Taxonomy (NCBI): domain Eukaryota; kingdom Viridiplantae; phylum Streptophyta; class Magnoliopsida; order Asparagales; family Iridaceae; genus Iris; species Iris macrosiphon. Next base: position 179,493,272 of record JAYESA010000012.1, read on the forward strand.
TGATATCGAGGACCCAATAGTTATACCTTAGGAACATGATTTAAATCTTGAATAATGATAGTAAAATCGCCAATTTGAATTTAGGGGATATATGATTCAGACTTGAACATTGGTGGACTACACTTAAATTATTTTTCAATTTGATGATTTGATCTAAGAATTAAAATTTGAAGGTTGGAATACCTAGTTAGAATATTGAGGATCTGAATAGAATTTAAAAGTTTGGAGCATACAAATGGAAATATTGTTGGACTCGAATCACTTCTAGAGGAATTATGATAGTTAGAATAGTGAGGCAAGGTCATAAGCATGTGCAATCCTTGAAGATGTTATAAGGACTTACTCTAAAATCTGCCTGTGAGAAATTTGAGGAAGTAAGAAGTAATAACACTAGGTTGAATCTTGATTGGAACAATAGTCATCTTAACCATGAAATGATTGCAGTGGATATGATAGGGATTCTAATTATCGCAAAGAGATGGCGATCGACTTGCCCTATGTACATGAAGGATTAACAAGAGTATGGCTTAATTTTAAATTTCGAAGATGAAATTTTCATAAGTTGGGTAGATTGTAAGCCCTTGTTTTTTCAAAAATATTAAAATTGGATTTTTCGCAATTTTCTGAAATTTTCTGGGAATTTTCTGTAATTAAAATCAGGATTTTTAATTAGTAAATGATTTTTAATTGTTAATAAATAATATTAAAATATTATAAAAATAATATTTTTGGGTGTAAAATGAAAAACTGGACTTAGGATAATTTTTCTAGATTTTTCTGGGCCTCAGACCTATTTTTTAATGCCTAAAAACTATTTATTTATTTAATTATTAATTATTATTATTATTATTATTATTTTAGCTGAGCCGGCCCATTTCCCCAGCCCGGCCCACGGCCCAGTCCCCTCCGGCCCATTAACCCTAACGGGTCGGGTCGGGTCCGCCCGACCGAACCCGACCCGCCCGGACCCGAACCCAAAACCCCAGACCCGGTCCTACCCCTCCCCGCGTCCGGTGCCGTTTCCGCCGCCTGCGCCTCCGGCCACGCCTCGCTCCGCCGCGCCTCACCCTACGACCCACCGGCCCCTCCGCCTTGCCCGGCGCCACCCTCTCCCTCACTCTCCCTATATAACCTAGCCCCGGTCGTCCCCCTCCCCCTCCTAGCCGTCGACCACCCACCGCCTCGCCGCCGGACGACCTCGCCCCGCCGTCCTCCTCCCCTCCAGCACCGCCACCCCACCGGCAGAGACGACCGAGCCGCCCCCTCTCCTTCTTCTCCTCCTTCTCCCCGACCCCGCAGCCAGCGCCTGCCGCCGCGCCGTGCCGCCCTCGCCGGCGCCGCCCAGCCCCCGGCCGGCCTGTCCCTCAGCGGCGCCGCCCTCCTCCGGCCAGCGTCCCCTCGCCGGAGCAAAGCCCTAAACCTAACCCTAAACCTACGAGCTGGACACGACACAGTGGACACAGGACACTGTGTCTTGTGTCGTGTCGGACACAGTGAAACCCTGTTTCAAAGAGCCCGGTTCAGGTACTCGTATCATGCACCCTGCATCTGCGATTTCAATTCTGTAAATTGCGTTTCGAAGCTTGTATGACCCTCTCGGTGCCCGGACAAACCGCTCGGGGCATCGCGTCCTGTGGTGATCGCACACCGCGATCCAAAAACAGGAAAAACCAGACCCTGTTTCACCCCGGAACTGAGTACGCCCCGCCAAACGGGACGACTTGGTCGCGTGCGGTCTTCACAGATACGTGCGCACCGTCGATACGGACGTGTGAGAATTCGCGGAAGCTGATTCGGGTGTGCGTGCACACCGAAATCAATGCGTATCCGCGGACATCGCCCCGTATCCGACTTTTCTACAATTCGCCCTAACTTCTTGTACACACGTCGGATCGAGACGTAACTTGCGACATCGGACTCGTAGCGATACACTGGTCCTGTGGGTCAAGTTTGGTTCGATTCTGAGAACGTTGACGAAATCGCGTGTCGTGGGCCCCACAGGCCCCGCTCGACGGGCGATTTTGTGATCGGCTCATCGGAATCCAATTCTGGAAGTTCCGTTGGGTTCATATCATTGTTCCTGAACTATTGACACTAAGGTTTGTGATTTTGGAGACCGTTGACCCGGACACGTTTTTCGGTGCAAAGCGGGCCTACCGGCGGACCCCGTTTTGACCCGAAACTGCCGTTTTTGTCCTTGTCTCCAAATTGGACCCAAGGACAGGCGTTTCTAGCTATTTGACATCTTCTGAGCATGATGGTAATGTCTATTTCAGTATTTGGACTCATCTCCGGAATATTTCCCTGAAGTATAATTAACTGGATCCAAGCAACAGGCAAGTACCTGCACTTCAAGTTTAATCTTTATATTATGATAGTTAATTCCCTGCTCTACTAGTACCCTTGATGTTTACACGTAGTGTTAGAATACTGGATTTTATGTCTTGGATACTGTATTTCATGTCTTGCTTTTTATGTCGGGTGGGAGAATACTAGAAGGCATGTAGTTTACCCTTCCCCTTGTCATGTTTAATAGCTGTTGGTACGCGACTGTACCTCAGCCAGATCTCGATTTTCCCTGTTTAATAGCTGTTTATGACGGCCGGATTAGCCTTATAAACCCCTACATGCCAACTATGTATTCTAAAACAAACACAAATTCACACAGATAGTTCTGGATCTTGTTATAGTTCTTGCTGACTGTTGTAGTTCTTTTCCTGTCTCATTTATTTTTGTTTTCTCATATTCCTATTTATAGCTTTAACTCTGAGATATTGATATTCTTCTATGCAACTTTCTCAATATGATACTCAAGTTAATTGTCATAAATATTTAGTTTAATCTTGTTGTGCATTGTGTACTTTGCTCCTTTCCTGACTGGATCCGTTGTTTTAGGCGACGATGAGGACCTTGCCCCTACCTATTATGCCCACTATGAGTTAGCAGGTGACCCATATGAGGAGCCAGTTCCCACCCAGGAGGCTACTTCTGCAGAGTAGTTAGCAGTAGCTGCTTATTTATTTCCTTTCAGCATATACTCGGGTTTGTCCCCGATTTATCTTTTGGCTTGTATTAACTGTGGATTGGTTGTCACAGATTAAATATTATGAAATCTTAGTATTCCTATTTTCTGTGATTATTCTTACATGTTCATTATTGTGGATGAGATAGATACTTATTGACCCCAGAAATGACCTAGACAGCGTACTACCGCCGACACTGCGACGTAGGCTGGACGTACCCATGCACTCGTGCCCAAATTTCCGGGAGTGGGTCGTGACACATTTTTGTGGTGGCCCATGTAGGTCAATGACTAAGTTGTTCGGTTTCAACTTAGGGACCGAACAGGCCTGCAATAAGATTGAGGATTTTAGAAAAAGCTCATCCACTTAATTGAATCGTTCTTGATATTCATATCGGCTTTGAATCATTTTATTGACTTGCATCCTGCCTTGATTCCTGTGCGCTTTTATCGTTTATTTTTGGATGCAGAGTAAAGGATCTACCATCAAGCGACGAAGTTCCTACAAGATCACCACGAGATGCTCTACCAGCATGACCGTGGAGAACGCGCAGACTCTTGGAGTAGTTAATGCGCGTAAGTGATTTGTAGATACCGTTCCTAGTATTGTTTAGCTCGTGCCCATTGGTTCGTGACCTCAGCCCCAACCTAGTAAATTTTAAACTTGCTAATAACCTGGTATGCTTTTATATCTGATAACTGTAGAGTTTGTAGAATCTTTTGTTATTTGCTTAATATAGGTTGTTTGTGAACTTAAATAATTTGTACCTCCTTTCATCATCATCTAGCATACTTATATTCGTTGCACCTTGACTTATACTGCTAGTATAGCCTAGTTTTGCAAGCTTATCCTTTTATCAAGCTTGATATGTATTAGTGGGTCGACACACTAATATAATTGTCTATTCAGAATCAGTGTACTACGGTCTGATCAACCTTAGTGCATTTTGATTCGCACTTCGCACGACTACTTTACGTGGATTGAGATATATAGATGACTAGTATACTTGCCCTAGACATGTCTGAGCATATCACATAGGTTACATAACTGTATTAATACGAGCATTACCAAGACAGGATTCAATCCACAAGTCGTTTGACAACTTTCTACCTGAATTCTTTAAACGCCTTGACCCCGATATTTCTATTCTACCACCCCACCCTTGAACTCCGTATTATTGATCTTCGTCTCCCCTATTTTCGGAAAGATGAAATCTTTTGCTTAGTATAAGTTTGGTACATAAATAATACTAGATATGCCACATAGGCCGATCACATACTTGAGGATTAAACTTTCGTAATTGAGGACATATCATATGTGATATGATCGGCGTTGAAGTTCGAGGATTGAATGACATAAGTAAACATATTAAGGAATATTTTCTTAAGGTATATAGTCTTTTGTGATGAATGGGTAAACTCTAAATTGGTAGCAATGCATTTGTCAACACGAGAGGAATGCCCTTTGGATTGTGACCGAGTAAGGTTAGATTGGAAGAAGCAAGCCATTCTAAAATTTTGATTAGTTAATTGATATCGAGGACCCAATAGTTATACCTTAGGAACATGATTTAAATCTTGAATAATGAAAGTAAAATCGCCAATTTGAATTTAGGGGATATATGATTCAGACTTGAACATTGGTGGACTACACTTAAATTATTTTTCAATTTGATGATTTGATCTAAGAATTAAAATTTGAAGGTTGGACTACCTAGTTAGAATATTGAGGATGTGAATGGAATTTAAAAGTTTGGAGCATACAAATGGAAATACTGTTGGACTCGAATCACTTCTAGAGGAATTATGATAGTTAGAATAGTGAGGCAAGGTCATAAGCATGTGCAATCCTTGAAGATATTATAAGGACTTACTCTAAAATCTGCCTGTGGGAAATTTGAGGAAGTAAGAAGTAATAACACTAGGTTGAATCTTGATTGGAACAATAGTCATCTTAACCATGAAATGATTGCAGTGGATATGATAGGGATTCTAATTATCGCAAAGAGATGGCGATCGACTTGCCCTATGTACATGAAGGATTAACAAGAGTATGGCTTAATTTTAAATTTCGAAGATGAAATTTTCATAAGTTGGGTAGATTTTAAGCCCTTGTTTTTTCAAAAATATTAAAATTGGATTTTTCGCAATTTTTTGAAATTTTCTGGAAATTTTTTGTAATTAAAATCAGGATTTTTAATTAGTAAATAATTTTTAATTGTTAATAAATAATATTAAAATATTATAAAAATAACATTTTTGGGTGTAAAATGAAAAACTGGACTTAGGATAATTTTTCTAGATTTTTCTGGGCCTCAGACCTATTTTTTAATGCCTAAAAACTATTTATTTATTTAATTATTAATTATTATTATTATTATTATTTTAGCTGAGCCGGCCCATTTCCCCAGCCCGGCCCACGGCCCAGTCCCCTCCGGCCCATTAACCCTAACGGGTCGGGTCGGGTCCGCCCGACCGAACCCGACCCGCCCGGACCCGAACCCAAAACCCCAGACCCGGTCCTCCCCCTCCCCGCGTCCGGCGCCGTTTCCGCCGCCTGCGCCTGCGCCTCCGGCCACGCCTCGCTCCGCCGCGCCTTACCCCACGACCCACCGGCCCCTCCGCCTTGCCCGGCGCCACCCTCTCCCTCACTCTCCCTATATAACCTAGCCCCGGTCGTCCCCCTCCCCCTCCTAGCCGTCGACCACCCACCGCCTCGCCGCCGGACGACCTCGCCCCGCCGTCCTCCTCCCCTCCAGCACCGCCACCCCACCGGCAGAGACGACCGAGCCGCCCCCTCTCCTTCTTCTCCTCCTTCTCCCCGACCCCGCAGCCAGCGCCTGCCGCCGCGCCGTGCCGCCCTCGCCGACGCCGCCCAGCCCCCGGCCGGCCTGTCCCGCAGCGGCGCCGCCCTCCTCCGGCCAGCGTCCCCTCGCCGGAGCAAAGCCCTAAACCTAACCCTAAACCTACGAGCTGGACACGACAGAGTGGACACAGGACACTGTGTCCTGTGTCGTGTCGGACACAGTGAAATCCTGTTTCAAAGAGCCCGGTTCAGGTACTCGTATCTTGCACCCTGCATCTGCGATTTCAATTCTGTAAATTGCGTTACGAAGCCTGTATGACCCTCTCGGTGTCCGGACAAACCGCTCGGGGCATCGCGTCCTGTGGTGATCGCACACCGCGATCCAAAAACAGGAAAAACCAGACCCTGTTTCACCTCGGAACTGAGTACGCCCCGCCAAACGGGACGACTTGGTCGCGTGCGGTCTTCACAGATACGTGCGCACCGTCGATACGGACGTGTGAGAATTCGCGGAAGCTAATTCGGGTGTGCGTGCACACCGGAATCAATGCGTATCCGCGGACGTCGCCCTGTATCCGACTTTTCTGCAATTTGCCCTAACTTCTTGTACACTCGTCGGATCGAGACGAAACTTGCGCCATCGGACTCGTAGCGATACACTGGTCCTGTGGGTCAAGTTTGGTTCGATTCTGAGAACGTTGACGAAATCGCGTGTCGTGGGCCCCATAGGCCCCGCTCGACGGGCGATTTTGTGATCGGCTCATCGGAATCCAATTCTGGAAGTTCCGTTGGGTTCGCTTCATCGTTCCTGAACTGTTGACACTAAGTTTTGTGATTTTGGAGACCGTTGACCCGGACACGTTTTTCGGTGCAAAGCGGGCCCACCGGCGGACCCCGTTTTGACCCGAAACTGTCGTTTTTGTCCTTGTCTCCAAATTGGACCCAAGGACAGGCGTTTCTAGCTATTTGATATCTTTTGAGCATGATGGTAATGTCTATTTTAGCATTTGGACTCATCTCTAGAATATTTTCCCGAAGTACAATTAACTGGATCCAAGCAACAGGCAAGTACCTGCACTTAATCTTTATATTATGATAGTTAATTTTCTGCTCTACTAGTACCCTTGATGTTTACACGTAATATTAGAATACTGGATTTTATGTCTTGGATACTGTATTTCATGTCTTGCTTTTCATGTCGGGTGGGAGAATACTAGAAGGCATGTAGTTTACCCTTCCCCTTGTCATATTTAATAGCTGTTGGTACGCGACTGTACCTCAGCCAGATCTCGATTTTCCCTGTTTAATAGCCGTTTATGATGGCCGGATTAGCCTTATAAACCCCTACATGCCAACTATGTATTCTAAAACAAACACAAATTCACACAGATAGTTCTGGATCTTGTTATAGTTCTTGCTGACTGTTGTAGTTCTTTTCCTGTCTCATTTATTTTTGTTTTCTCATATTCCTGTTTATAGCTTTAACTCTGAGATATTGATATTCTTCTATGCAACTTTCTCAATATGATACTCAAGTTAATTGTCATAAATATTTAGTTTAATCTTGTTGTGCATTGTGTACTTTGCTCCTTTTCTGACTGGATCCGTTATTTTAGGCGACGATGAGGACCTTGCCCCTACCTATTATGCCCACTATGAGTTAGCAGGTGACCCATATGAGGAGCCAGTTCCCACCCAGGAGGCTACTTCTGCAGAGTAGTTAGCAGTAGCTGCTTATTTATTTCCTTTCAGCATATACTCGGGTTTGTCCCCGATTTATCTTCTGGCTTGTATTAACTGTGGATTGGTTGTCACAGATTAAATATTATAAAATCTTAGCATTCCTATTTCCTGTGATTATTCTTACATGTTCATTATTGTGGATGAGATAGATACTTATTGTTGTAAACCCCTAATTTTCAAATTATTAAATCTTGGATTTTTTTCCAATTTTTTGGAATTTTCTGGGAATTTTTTGTAATTAAAATCAAGGTTTTCAATTAATAAATGATTTTTAATTGGCAATAAATAATATTAAAATATCATGAAAATAATATTTTTTGGGTGTAAAATGAAAAATTGGACTTAGGGTAATTTTTTCTGGATTTTCTGGCCCTCAGACCTATTTTTAAATACCTCAAAACTATTTTTATTAATTAATTAATTAAACTATTTATATTTATTATTATTTTTTTTATTTTATTTTATATTTTTCTTCTTGGGCCGGCCCGGCCCAGTGGACCGGCCCAGCAACCAGCCCCCAGCCCATTCCCTGCGGGTCGGGCGGGTCTGCCCAGACCCGTTAGCCCCCGACCCGACCCGCACGACCCTAGTCCCCTCTCCGCCCGCGTCCAGCGCCGGCCTCCGCGCGCAGCGCCGCGCGCCGCGCTCTCCGCTCCCCGCTCCCCGCGCCACGTCCTCCTCTTCCCCGCCGTGCTCGGCCTCCCCCTAACCGCCTCCTCCTCCTACTTAAACCCCCCCTCTCCTCCTTCCGCCTCCCTCACTCCCACCCTAACTCCGACCGCCGTCTCCCTGCACCCGGAAGTTCGGGCACGAGTACGTGGGTACGTCCAGCCTACGCCGCAGAGTCGGCGGTAGTACGCTGTCTAGGTTTATCCACAGTTACTAACTAGCTCATTCACAACAACGTAGGCAAGATATTAATGAGAATAGAATCTTAAATTATGCAACTGGAATGAATGTGACAACAATTCAAATGTTTAATACAGGAATTTCAAATGAAATCGGGGACAAACCCGATAAATAAGATAAGAAATAGAAATAAAAGATAGCTGCTACTAGCTACTCAGCAGCAGGGGTCTCCTGTGTGGGTTCTGGCTCCTCATAGGTATCATCAGTACCCTCATAAGGACCATAATAGGTAGGGGCAAGATCCTCATCATCGCCTAAATCCACAGATCCAGTCAGGAAAGGAGCAAAGTACACAGTGCACAACAATGTTAAACTAAATATTTATGACAATTAAACATTGAATATCATGTTAAGGAAACTGCATAAAAGAATGTTAATATTTCAGAGTCAAAACTATAAACCGGAATATGAGAAAAACAGAAGTAAATGAGCAGGAAATGAAGCTACAACAGTCAGCAAGAAATATAACATGACTAGAAACTATCTGTATGAAACTTGTGTTTGTTTTTAGAATACTTAGTTGGCATGTAGGGGTTTATAAGGCTAATCCGGCCGTCATAAACGGCTATTATTCACGAATAATCGAGATCCGGCTGATGGACAGTCGTGTACCAACAGCTATTATTCACGACAAGGGGAAGGGTAAACTACATGCCTTTCAGTATTCTCCCACCCGACATGATAACAAGACATGAATTCCAAATATTCAAGACATGAAAATATAGTATTCTAATACTACGTGTAATCAGCAAGAGTACTAGTAAAACAGGAAATTAATTATCACAATATATAGATTTAACTTGAAGTGCAGGTACTTGCCTGTTGTTTGGATCTGTTTAATTTGGTTCTTGGGGGGAATTTCCACAGATGAGTCCAAAAGCTGAAATAGACATTACCATCATGCTCAGAAGATGTCAAATAGCTAGAAACGCCTGTCCTTGGGTCCAATTTGGAGACAAGGGCAAAAACGGCAGTTTCGGGCCAAAACGGGGTCCGCCGTTGGGTCCGCTTTGCACCGAAAAACGTGTCCGGGTCAAAAATCTCCAAATTCACCAAACTTAGTGCCAACAGGTCAGGAACGCTGATACAAACCCAACGGAACTTCCAGATTTGGATTCCGATGAGCCGAACACAAAATCGCCCGTCGAGCGGGGCCTATGGGGCCCACGACACGCGATTTCGTCAACGTTCTCAGAATCGAACCAAACTTGACCCACAGAACCAGCGTATCGCTACGAGTCCGATGGCGCAAGTTTCGTCTCGATCTGACGAGTGTGCACGAAGTTAGGGCGAATTACCGAAAAGGCGGATACGGAGCGATGTCCGCGGATACGCGTTGATTCCGGTGTGCACGCACACCCGAATCAGCTTCCGCGAAATCTCACACGTCCGTATCGACGCTGCGCACGTATCTGTGAAGACCGCACGCGACCAAGTCGTCCCGTTTGGCGGGGCGTACTCAGTTCCGGGGTGAAACAGGGTCTGGTTTTTCCTGTTTTTGGATCGCGGTGTGCGATCACCACAGGACGCGGTGCCCCGAACAGTTTGTCCGGACACCGAGAGGGTCACACAGGCTTCACAACGCAATTTGCAGAATTAAAAACGGAGCTACGAGGCGAAAGTTACGCGTACCTGAAGGGGACCCGAAAACAGGGTCGAAAACGTGTCCGAGTCGTGTCCGACACAGTGTCCTGTGTCCGACACAGGAACAGTGATTAGGGCTAGGGTTTCGGCGGCACACGGCGGAGGGAGGCCGGAGAGACGCCGGAGAGGGCCGGGGATGGCTCGCCGAGGGGCGGCGCGTCGGTTGGCGGCGACGGCGGCGGCTCAGGGCGGCGGCCGGAGGCTGCGGCTGCTGCTGTGTGCTGCTGCTGCGGCTGCGGTTCGTCGACGGCGGCGGCGCCGAGGGAGGAGAGAGGGGGAAAGAGTCGTCGGCGGTCGGCGGGTCACGGCGAGGAGCGAGGCGGCTGCGGCGCGTGGTGGCGGAGGCGGTGGCTAGGGTTAGGGCGATGGTGGTCGGAGGGGTCGGCCGGGTTCGGGGTATAAATAGGGGGAGAGAGGGGGAGCTGGTGGCCGTGGAAGGCGGAGGGGTGGCGGAGAATGCGGCGGCGTGGCGAGGCGTGGCGGGGCGTGGCGAGCGGATCGCGCGGAGCTGCGCGCGGCGGCCGGCGGGGGAATCGGGCGTCGTGGGGGGAACGGGGAACAGTCGGCGGGTCGGGTATTTGCGGGCGGGTCGGGTTTGGCTGACCCGACCCGACCCGATAAGAACGGGTGGGCTGCTGGGCTGGACTGGGCTCGGCCCACTGGGCCGGGCCCAAAATAAAAAAATAAATAAAATATAATAATAATAATAATAATTTAAAACAGTTAATTAATTAATTAATTAGAAAAATATTTTTAGGCATTTAAAAATATGTCTGAGGCCCAGAAAAATCCAGAAAAATTACCCTAAGTCCAATTTTTCATTTTACACCCAAAAATATTATTTTCATGATATTTTAATATTATTTATTGCTAATTAAAAATCATTTATCAATTGAAAAGCTTGATTTTAATTACAGAAAATTCCCAGAAAATTCCAGAAAATTGGGAAAAATCCAAGATTTAATAATTTGAGAAATTAGGGGGTTTACAACCTACCCAACTTACAAAAATTTTGTCCTCGAAATTTAAGAATAACAGGGCACGAAAAGAAAAGGCCGAAAAAAATAAAAATACACCTCAGGGTTCAAAAAGATAGGGGTATCGCTCTCTAATCTCGTCTTCTCGCTCCCAGGTGGATTCGCCGGGAGAATGGTGCTTCCAAGCTACGCGAACCAGGGAGATGACCTGGTTCCGTAGAACTTTCTCCGAGCGATCCAGGATCTCCACGGGTTGCTCTTGGTAAGTCAAACTTGGGCCTACTTCGAGTTCTGAGTGATCCAAAATGTGGCTGGGGTCTGACACATACTTCCTCAGCTGCGACACGTGGAAGACGTTATGGACTCCTTCCAGAGAGGGTGGCAATGCCAGACGGTATGCCACTTCTCCGATTTTCTCCTGAATGCCAAAAGGTCCAATGAATCTTGGGCTGAGTTTTCCACTCCTTCCGAACCTAATGGTGCCACGTGTCGGGGAAATCTTTAAGAATACCAGCTCTCCAACCTTTAATAAAGTCACAATCAAGTCTTAGTTCCATAAGCAAAATATTTAAATTGACTTGAATTTCATAAATTTAATTACCTCAAATTCCAAGGGCCTTCGGTGGCTATTTGTCCAATGTCGTTGCCTGTCTTGAGCCACTCGAAGTCTGTCCCTTATTTGCTTTACCTTCTCAGCTGAATCGATCACCATCTCTGGTCCCAGTAGGGCTCTTTCTCCAACGTCGTCCCATGATAGCGGGGTACGACATCTTCGTCCATACAGAGCTTCAAATGGAGTCATCTCGATGCTGGCTTGATAACTGTTATTATAAGAGAACTCCACCAGATGTAAATAGTCTTCCCAGGATCCTCCAAAATCCAGAACACATGTACGGAGCATATCTTCAAGTGTCTGGATGGTACGTTCCGATTGTCCATCGGTTTGGGGATGATAAGCTGTGCTGAATTTGAGTTGAGTCCCCAAGCTGGCTTGTAAGCTCTTCCAGAAGTGAGAGGTGAATCTTGAATCTCTGTCGGAGACAATACTTACTGGAACTCCATGCAGCCTAACAATATGTCTGATATATAAATCTGCCAGCTTCTCTGTAGATAGCCCTACTTTGAAAGGTAGAAAATGTGCAGACTTGGTCAGTCTATCTACTATCACCCAGATTGCATCCTTTCCACTAGGTGTCCTTGGAAGTCCGGAAACAAAATCCATTGTGATGTGTTCCCACTTCCACTCCGGAATGGGTAGTGGTTGAAGCAATCCTCCAGGTCTTTGTCTTTCTGCCTTGACTTGCTGGCACACTAAACAACGAGATACGAACCTGGCTACTTCTCTTTTCATGCCATGCCACCAAACATGCGTCCTCAGGTCCTTGTACATCTTGTTGGCTCCTGGATGTATGGAGTATTACGATCTGTGCGCCTCTTGCATGATTTCTTCTCTTATGTCTCCTTGAGGTACACATAATCTATCGCCATGTCTCAGCGATCCATCTTCATGAATTCTGAATTCTTCTACTAGTCCAGCTTGCACTTGACCTCGAAGGCTTCGTAGGCCTTCGTCCTGAAACTGAGTCTCCTTGATCTTGTCCATTAGAGTAGACTGAATCTGCAAGTTCATCATTTGGCCTTCTTTTCCTGGGATAATTACTTCAATACCTAAACTTTCCAAGTTCTCCAGCAGGTGTCTGTCCATAGTCAAGTACATCGCCATAGGATACCTGCTTAGAGCATCAGCAACTACATTTGCCTTCCCAGGGTGATATTGAAGAGTGATATCAAAGTCTTTCATTAGTTCCAGCCACCTTCTTTGCCTCATGTTTAGCTCTTTCTGAGTGAAGATATATTTTAGACTCTTATGGTCTGTAAATATTTCCACCCTTTCCCCATAAAGGTAATGCTTCCAAAGTTTAAGAGCAAAAATGACAGCTGCCAATTCTAAATCATGGGTTGGATAATTCTTTTCATGTGGTCGAAGCTGTCTAGAGGCATATGCTATTACTTTCTTATTCTGCTCCAATACACAACCTAGACCTTTTCCAGAAGCATCACTATAAATAGCGAAACCTCCGGTTCCAGAAGGTAAGGTCAGAATAGGGGCAGTAGTCAGTCTTTTCTTCAATTCCTCAAAAGCATGCTGACATTCATCAGTCCAGGTGAACTCTTCATCTTTTCTTGTTAATTTTGTCATGGGTTCAGCAATCCTAGCAAAGTCCTTCACAAACTTCCGATAGTAGCCGGCTAGTCCCAGGAAGCTTCTAATCTCTGCTACAGAGTCTGGAGTGGGCCAGGATTCTACTGCCGCTATTTTCTTAGGATCTACTGCTATTCCATCTCCAGTCACAACATGTCCCAAGAATTCTACTTTGTCTAGGAAGAAAGCACATTTGGATAATTTTCCATAAAGTTTTTCCTTCCTCAAAGTCTCCAATGCTAACCTCAAATGTTCTTCATGTTCTTCGGGGGTCTTGGAGTAGATCAAAATATCATCAATGAAGACCACTACAAATTTGTCTAGGTATGGCTGGAAAACTCTGTTCATCAAGTTCATAAAAATTGCTGGAGCATTCGTCAACCCGAACGGCATCACTAAGAATTCGTAATGTCCGTTCCGGGTATTGAAAGCAGTTTTAGGGATGTCTTCTTTCCTTACCCTTACTTGGTGGTAACCAGACCTCAAATCAATCTTTGAAAAGACCCGAGCTCCACTCAACTGATCAAATAAGTCATCTATCCTGGGCAGGGGATACTTATTCTTAATTGTTAAGGCATTTAAGGCCCTATAGTCAATACACATTCTGGATGTTCCGTCCTTCTTGGGCACAAAAAGTATTGGGGCTCCCCAGGGTGAGACACTAGACCTAATGAACCCTTTGTCTTCTAGCTCCTTGATTTGTTCATTAAGTTCTATTATCTCATTCTTGTTGATTCTGTAGGGGTTCTGAGATACTGGTGCTGCTCCTGGCACTAAGTCAATGGAGAATTCAACTTCTCGGTCTGGGGGTAAGCCTGGAAGATCCTCAGGGAAGACATCAAGGTATTCAGAGATGATAGGTGGCAATTCTTCTGTTACTAGGGCTCCACAAATTATGTTATTACCCATTTCTCTAGAACCTCTAGCAAATTCAAATTCTGGCTTGCCAGGGGGTCTGAAGATTACACTGCCTCTGTGACAGTCTATTGTGGCATGATGTTGACTTAACCAATCCATACCCAGTATAATGTCAAAACTGGGCACTGGTATTACAAGTAGTCTAGCATACAGGTCTCTTCCACATAATGTAATAGGACAATTGTTACAGGCATCACTAACCGGGATGATTCCTCCACCGGTAATGATCTTATAACAATTCCTAAGGGGTTTAGTGATTAAGTTATGCTTCATAAGGAAATCTACTGACATGAATGAATGAGAAGCTCCAGAGTCAAATAAAGTAATAGCTGGTATTGAATTTATAAGCACAGAACCTGTGATCACGTCAGCTGTGGCTTCCGCTTCTTCCAGAGTCATTGCATAAGCACGGCCTTGCTGCGGTGCACCCCTCTGTTGTTGCTGTTGGTGCTGAGCAAAGCGTTGTTGTTGAGTTGGAAGCGGAGGTCCCCTCTGTTGTGCTGCTGGGGCCCTGGTCTGGGCTGGAGCCTTTGGTGCAGCTGGACGTCCTTGAGCAACAGGACAGTCCCTCAATTGATGTGCTGGGAAACCACAATAGAGGCAAGCACCTAGCCTCTTTCTACAGTCTTGCCAAGTGTGGCCTGGTTTTTGGCAATAGTTGCAAGGGGGAGCTCGTTGGTTCTGTCCTTGAGCCTGGGGTGCTGGAGCTCGAGGGGGAGGACGCTGATTTTGCTGCGGGGCCCTCTGCTGTTGTTGTTGTTGAAAAGGGCGTTTGTTGGGTCCCGCATTTCCGGTATCTCTTTCTCGCTTCAGTTTGTGCCCCATGTCTCTCTCGACTCCTTGTGCCACGCTCAGGATTTCTTCATAGGTGCGAGCTCGGCTGGTGGTGACAGCAAGGCGGATATCCGGAGATAGCCCCTTCTTGAATCTTCGGGCTCTGTCCTCCGGGGTACGAACCATGTACTCCGCAAAGTGGCTTAACCTGCTAAATTCAGCAGTATATTCATCAACAGTCATGTTACCTTATTCCAGTCTCTCGAATTGGCTTTCGAGAGCTTCCCGAGCCACTTCGGGATAAAATTTCTCCTTGAATAGCCTCTTGAAGTCCTCCCAGGTGACGTCAGGAGCAGATAGTTGGGGTTCATCTCTGAACCAGGTTCGAGCAATGTCGAACAGTTGCAGGCTTGCGGACTCCACTTTGAGGTCATCAGGGACCCAGGCAGTCTTCAGGAGTCTCTCGACATTCTCTATCCATTCATCGGCATAGAGAATGCCCTCAGTTCCATAGAATTCCAGAGGCCTAAGGTTCTTGAAGTCTTTGGCACTTCCTGGCCTCTTGAGTGGCGACTCCTGGGGCTTAATAGCTTCTGAGAGGCTGGTCCGCAGAAGTGCAGTCTGTTCTTTCTGGGATTCCACCAATCCCTGGAACACTCCAAGTAGTTGTGCCCCATCCAGCATAACTGCCGGAACAGATGGAGGCGGTGGGAGTGCAAGGGTCTCGGGCACATTCTGCTCAGCTGGTTCTGATGTGCCTCCTACTGTGTTCCTGGTCTGGACCATTCTGTAAGATTAAGGGATAGGAAGATCAGAATAGAAATACTTGGAAATCAAAGGCGATAGAAAAAATTGAGCAGCAATGATATCAAGAATTGAAATAAGGACGCTATACTGTGAATGAGCTTTTCCTAGAATCCTCAATTTTATTCCATACCCTGTCCTAGGGTATTACCCTATTTTAGGATAGGACCTGCATGGGCCACCATAAAAATGTGTCACGACCCGCACCCGGAAGTTCGGGCACGAGTACGTGGGTACGTCCAGCCTACGCCGCAGAGTCGGCGGTAGTACGCTGTCTAGGTTTATCCACAGTTACTAACTAGCTCATTCACAACAACATAGGCAAGATATTAATGAGAATAGAATCTTAAATTATGCAACTGGAATGAATGTGACAACAATTCAAATGTTTAATACAGGAATTTCAAATGAAATCGGGGACAAACCCGATAAATAAGATAAGAAATAGAAATAAAAGATAGCTGCTACTAGCTACTCAGCAGCAGGGGTCTCCTGTGTGGGTTCTGGCTCCTCATAGGTATCATCAGTACCCTCATAAGGACCATAATAGGTAGGGGCAAGATCCTCATCATCGCCTAAATCCACAGATCCAGTCAGGAAAGGAGCAAAGTACACAGTGCACAACAATGTTAAACTAAATATTTATGACAATTAAACATTGAATATCATGTTAAGGAAACTGCATAAAAGAATGTTAATATTTCAGAGTCAAAACTATAAACCAGAATATGAGAAAAACAGAAGTAAATGAGCAGGAAATGAAGCTACAACAGTCAGCAAGAAATATAACATGACTAGAAACTATCTGTATGAAACTTGTGTTTGTTTTTAGAATACTTAGTTGGCATGTAGGGGTTTATAAGGCTAATCCGGCCGTCATAAACGGCTATTATTCACGAATAATCGAGATCCGGCTGATGGACAGTCGTGTACCAACAGCTATTATTCACGACAAGGGGAAGGGTAAACTACATGCCTTTCAGTATTCTCCCACCCGACATGATAACAAGACATGAATTCCAAATATTCAAGACATGAAAATATAGTATTCTAACACTACGTGTAATCAGCAAGAGTACTAGTAAAACAGGAAATTAATTATCATAATATATAGATTTAACTTGAAGTGCAGGTACTTGCCTGTTGTTTGGATCTGTTTAATTTGGTTCTTGGGGGGAATTTCCACAGATGAGTCCAAAAGCTGAAATAGACATTACCATCATGCTCAGAAGATGTCAAATAGCTAGAAACGCCTGTCCTTGGGTCCAATTTGGAGACAAGGGCAAAAACGGCAGTTTCGGGCCAAAACGGGGTCCGCCGTTGGGCCCGCTTTGCACCGAAAAACGTGTCCGGGTCAAAAGTCTCCAAATTCACCAAACTTAGTGCCAACAGGTCAGGAACGCTGATACGAACCCAACGGAACTTCCATATTTGGATTCCGATGAGCCGAACACAAAATCGCCCGTCGAGCGGGGCCTGTGGGGCCCACGACACGCGATTTCGTCAACGTTCTCAGAATCGAACCAAACTTGACCCACAGGACCAGCGTATCGCTACGAGTCCGATGGCGCAAGTTTCGTCTCGATCTGACGAGTGTGCACGAAGTTAGAGCGAATTGCCAAAAAGGCGGATACGGAGCGATGTCCGCGGATACGCGTTGATTCCGGTGTGCACGCACACCCGAATCAGCTTTCGCGAAATCTCACACGTCCGTATCGACGCTGCGCACGTATCTGTGAAGACCGCACGCGACCAAGTCGTCCCGTTTGGCGGGGCGTACTCAGTTCCGGGGTGAAACAGGGTCTGGTTTTTCCTGTTTTTGGATCGCGGTGTGCGATCACCACAGGACGCGGTGCCCCGAACAGTTTGTCCGAACACCGAGAGGGTCACACAGGCTTCACAATGCAATTTGCAGAATTGAAAACGGAGCTACGAGGCGAAAGTTACGCGTACCTGAAGGGGACCCGAAAACAGGGTCGAAAACGTGTCCGAGTCGTGTCCGACACAGTGTCCTGTGTCCGACACAGGAACAGTGATTAGGGCTAGGGTTTCGGCGGCACACGGCGGAGGGAGGCCGGAGAGACGCCGGAGAGGGCCGGGGATGGCTCGCCGAGGGGCGGCGCGTCGGTTGGCGGCGACGGCGGCGGCTCAGGGCGGCGGCCGGAGGCTGCGGCTGCGGTTCGTCGACGGCGGCGGCGCCGAGGGAGGAGAGAGGGGGAAAGAGTCGTCGGCGGTCGGCGGGTCACGGCGAGGAGCGAGGCGGCTGCGGCGCGTGGTGGCGGAGGCGGTGGCTAGGGTTAGGGCGTGGGTGGTCGGAGGGGTCGGCCGGGTTCGGGGTATAAATAGGGGGAGAGAGGGGGAGCTGGTGGCCGTGGAAGGCGGAGGGGTGGCGGAGAATGCGGCGGCGTGGCGAGGCGTGGCGGGGCGTGGCGAGCGGATCGCGCGGAGCTGCGCGCGGCGGCCGGCGGGGGAATCGGGCGTCGTGGGGGGAACGGGGAACAGTCGGCGGGTCGGGTATTTGCGGGCGGGTCGGGTTTGGCTGACCCGACCCGACCTGATAAGAACGGGTGGGCTGCTGGGCTGGACTGGGCTCGGCCCACTGGGCCGGGCCCAAATAAAAAAATAAATAAAATATAATAATAATAATAATAATTTAAAACAGTTAATTAATTAATTAATTAGAAAAATGTTTTTAGGCATTTAAAAATATGTCTGAGGCCCAGAAAAATCCAGAAAAATTACCCTAAGTCCAATTTTTCATTTTACACCCAAAAATATTATTTTCATGATATTTTAATATTATTTATTGCTAATTAAAAATCATTTATCAATTGAAAAGCTTGATTTTAATTACAGAAAATTCCCAAAAAATTCCAGAAAATTGGGAAAAATCCAAGATTTAATAATTTGAGAAATTAGGGGGTTTACAGTCCATCAGCCGGATCTCGATTATATTGTCTAATAGCCGTCTATGACGGCCGGATTAGCCTTAAAAACCCCTACATGCCAACTATGTATTCTAAAAACAAACACAAGTTCACACAGATAGTTTCTGGTCATGTTATACTTCTTGCTGGCTGTTGTAGTTTTATTTCCTGTTTTATTTATTTCTGTTTTCTCATATACCTGCTTACAGCTTTAACTCTGAGATAATGATGTTCTGTTATGCAGTTTCTTAACTTGATATTCAATATTTAATTGTCATAAATATTTAGTTTAACCTTGTTGTGCACTGTGTACTTTGCTCCTTTTCTGACTGGATCTGTTGATTTAGGCGATGATGAGGATCTTGTCCCTACTTATGGTCCCTATGAGGGGACTGATGTTACCTATGAGGAGCCAGAACCCACCCAGGAGACCCCTGCTGCTGAGTAGCTAGTAGTAGCTATCTTTCATTTATATTCTCACCTTATTTATCGGGTTTGTCCCCGATTTCACTTTGAATTCCTGTACTAAAATATTTGAATCTGTTGTCACATTTATGTTTAGTTGAAATCTTAAGTTTCATTCTCATTTTTATCTTGCCTATGTTATTTGTGAATGAGCTAGTTAGCAAATAATGGATTGACCTAGACAGCGTACTACCGCCGACTCTGCGGCGTAGGCTGGACGTACCCACGCACTCGTGCCCGAATTTCCGGGTGCGGGTCGTGACACGTTTTTATGGTGGCCCATGCAGGTCCTATCCTAAAATAGGGAAATATCCTAGGACAGGGTATGGAATAAGATTGAGGATTCTAGGGAAAACTCATTCACAGTATAGGGTCCTTATTTCAATTCTTGATATCCTTTCTGCTCAATTTTCCTATCGCCTTTGATTTCCAAGTATTCTTTTCTGATCTTCCTACCTCTTAATCTTTCAGCATGGTTCAGACGAGGAACACAGTAGGAGGCACATCAGAACCAGCTGAGCAGAATGTGCCCGAGACTCTTGCACTCCCGCCGCCTCCATCTGTTCCGGCAGTTACTCTAGATGGGGCACAGCTACTTGGAGTGTTCCAGGGATTGGTGGAATCCCAGAAAGAACAGACTGCACTTCTGCGGACCAGCCTCTCAGAAGCTCTTAGGTCCCAGGAGTCGCCACTCAAGAGGCCAGGGAGTGCCAAAGACTTCAAAAACCTTAGACCCCTGGAATTCTATAGAACTGAAGGCATTCTCTATGCCGATGAATGGATAGAGAACGTCGAGAGACTCCTGAAGACTGCTCGGGTCCCTGATGATCTCAAAGTGGAGTCCGTAAGCCTGCAACTGTTCGACATAGCTCGGACCTGGTTCAGAGATGAACCCCAACTATCTGCTCCTGACCTCACCTGGGAAGATTTTAAGAGGCTATTCAAGGAGAAATTCTACCCCGAAGTGGCTCGGGAAGCTCTCGAAAGCCAATTCGAGAGACTGGAGCAAGGTAACCTGACTGTTGATGAGTATACTGCTGAATTTAGCAGGTTAAGCCACTTTACGGAGTACATGGTTCGTACCCCGGAGGACAGGGCCCGTAAATTCAAGAAGGGGCTGTCTCCGGATATTCGTCTTGCTCTCACCACCAGCCGAGCTCGCACCTATGAGGAAATCCTGAGCGTGGCACAAGGCGTAGAAAGAGATATGGGGCACAAACTGAAGCGAGAAAGAGATACCGGAAATGCCGGACCCAACAAACGCCCTTTTCAACAACAACAACAACAACAGAGGGCCCCGCAGCAAACTCAGCGTCCTCTCCCTCGAGCTCCAGCACCCCAACACCAGGCTCAAGGACAGAACCAGCAAGCTCTCCCTTGTAACTATTGTCATAGACCAGGCCATACTTGGCAAGTTTGCAGAAAGAGGCTAGGTATTTGTCTACTTTGTGGCTCAGCAGCACATCAAGTGAGGGACTGTCCCGCTGCTCAAGGACGCGGACAGGCTTACGTAATGACCGTGGAGAACGCGCAAACTTTGGAAGTAGCTAATGCGCGTAAGTGATTCATAGATACCTTTTCTAGTATTGTTTAGCTCGTGCCTATTGGTTCGTGACCTCAGCCCCAACCTAGTAATTTTGAACTTGCTAAATAACCTGGTATGCTTATATATTTGATAACTGTAAAGATTTTTAGAGGCTTTTGCTATTGTGCTTATTTTGTGTTATTCTGTGAACTTCAATAATTTTGTGCCTCCTTTTTCATCATCATCTAGCGCACTTAATTTTGCTGAACTCGATTTATGCTGCTATTTTATAGCCTAGTTTTGCAAGCTTACCCTTTATCGGGCTTGTTCATGACACATGTATTATTGAGGCCTGATCAACCCCACTAATACAAAGTGTTTACTCAGAATCAGTGTACTACGGTCTGATCAACCTTAGTGCATTTTGATTCGCACTTCGCACGACTACTTTATGTGGATTTAGTTGACTAGCATATTTGTCCCTAAATACGCCCGAGCATATCGTATCAGTTACATAACTGTACTAATACGAGCATGCGAACAAATGATTACCAGAATAGAATCTCAATCCATAACCGCCTGACAAATTCCCATTAGAATTCCTTAAATACCTTGATCCCTATACCTCTGTTCTACCACCTCGCCCTTAAACTCTTTATTATTGATCCTCGTCTTCCCTCATTTCGGAAAGACAAAAACCTGTGGTTGGTATAAGTTGATTTGTAGTGCTAGACATACCCCTCAGACCGGTCGAATTGATGATAACCTCTATGACTAAGGGAATACCATAGGTGGTGTATTTGTATTGCAGACTTGAAGATTCAATACCATGATTTATTAAGTTGAGACCTAGCCTCACTAGTTGTACAGCCTTAGAGGATATGGGTAAAATTATAAGTTGGGTAGCGACCGCAATGTTCACCTGAGAGAAACCCGTTAGACTATAATCAAGTAAGTTTGGACAGAGAGAACCCTGCCATATTTTAAATTTTGAGGACAAAATTTTGTAAGTTGGGTAGGTTGTAAACCCCCGAATTTTCAAATTATTAAATCTTGGATATTTTTCCAATTTTCTGGAATTTTCTGGGATTTTTCTGTAATTAAAATCAAGGTTTTCAATTAATAAATGATTTTTAATTGGCAATAAATAATATTAAAATATCATGAAAATAATATTTTTTGGGTGTAAAATGAAAAATTGGACTTAGGGTAATTTTTTCTGGATTTTCTGGGCCTCAGACCTATTTTTAAATACCTCAAAACTATTTTTATTAATTAATTAATTAATTAAACTATTTATATTTATTATTTTTATTTTTATTTTATTTTATATTTTTCTTCTTGGGCCGGCCCGGTGGACCGGCCCAGCAACCAGCCCCCAGCCCATTCCCTGCGGGTCGGGCGGGTCTGCCCAGACCCGTTAGCCCCCGACCCGACCCGCACGACCCCAGTCCCCTCTCCGCCCGCGTCCAGCGCCGGCCTCCGCGCGCAGCGCCGCGCGCCCGGCTCCCCGCGCCACGTCCTCCTCTTCCCCGCCGTGCTCGGCCTCCCCCTAACTGCCTCCTCCTCCTACTTAAACCCCCCCTCTCCTCCTTCCGCCTCCCTCACTCCCACCCTAACTCCGGCCGCCGTCTCCCTGAACCCTAGCGCCGCCCTCCTCCAGCGCCTCTGTCTCGCCGACCGCCTCGCCTAGCTCCGCCAGCACCTCCTTCCCTCTCCTTCGCTCCTCCTCCGGCGCCACCCGCCCGACTCCAGCAGCAGCGGAGACAGCAGCCGCAGCAGCCGCCCCCGCCGCCTCCGGCACCGCTGCCGTCCCGTCCCCGCACGCCCCTCTCCCCGACGAGCCACCCTCGACCTTCCCGCCGCCGTGCCGACCACCGGAGCCACCGCAGCGTCCCCAAAACCCTAACCCTAGCTTTCCTTCGTGTCGTGCCGGACACGACACGGACACGGCATTTTTTGGATTTTCAGAGCAGGTTCAGGTACTCGTATCTTGCACCATGTATCTCCGTTTTTAATTCTGTAAATTTTTACGCGAAGCCTGTATGACCCTCTCGGTGTCCGGACAAACTATTTGGGGCATCGCGTCCTGTGGTGATCGCACACCGCGATCCAAAAACAGGAAAAACCAGACCCTGTTTCACCCCGGAACTGAGTGCGCCCCGCCAAACGGGACGACTTGGTCGCGTGCGGTCTTCACAGATACGTACGCATCGTCGAAACGGACGTGTGAGTTTTCGTGGAAGCTGATTCGGGTGTGCGTGCACACCGGAATCAACGCGTATCCGCGGACATCGCCCCGTATCCGCCTTTTCGGCAATTCACCCTAACTTTGTGCACACACGTCGGATCGAGACGAAACTTGCGCCATCGGACTCGTAGCGATACGCTGGTCCTGTGGGTCAAGTTTGGTTCAATTCTGAGAACGTTGACGAAATCGCGTGTCGTGGGCCCCACAGGCCCCGCTCGACGGGCGATTTTGTGTTCGGCTCATCGAAATCCAAATCTGGAAGTTCCGTTGGGTTCGTATTAGCGTTCCTGACCTGTTGACACTAAGTTTGGTGAATTTGGAGACCTTTGACCCGGACACGTTTTTCGGTGCAAAGCGGGCCCACCGGCGGACCCCGTTTTGACCCGAAACTGCCGTTTTTGCCCTTGTCTCCAAATTGGACCCAAGGATAGGCGTTTTTAGCTATTTGACATCTTCTGAGCGTGATGGTAACGTCTATTTCAGCTTTTGGACTCATCTCTAGAATTCCCCCCGAGAGCCAATATTAATCAGATCCAAACAACAGGCAAGTACCTGCACTTCAAGTTTATTCTTTATATTGTGATAATTAATTCCCTGCTCTACTAGCACCGTTGGATGATTACACGTAGTGTTAGAACACTGGATTTTCATGTCTTGAATACTGGAGTTCATGTCTTGTTTTTCGTGTCGGGTGGGAGAATACTAAGGAGGCATGGAGTTTACCCTTTCCCCTGTATTGTCTAATAGCTGTTGGTACACGACTGTCCATCAGCCGGATCTCGATTATATTGTCTAATAGCTGTCTATGACGGCCGGATTAGCCTTAAAAACCCCTACATGCCAACTATGTATTCTGAAAACAAACACAAGTTCACACAGATAGTTTCTGGTCATGTTATACTTCTTGCTGGCTGTTGTAGTTTCATTTCCTGTTTCATTTATTTCTGTTTTCTCATATACCTGCTTACAGCTTTAACTCTGAGATAATGATGTTCTGTTATGCAGTTTCTTAACTTGATATTCAATATTTAATTGTCATAAATATTTAGTTTAACCTTGTTGTGCACTGTGTACTTTGCTCCTTTCCTGACTGGATCTGTTGATTTAGGCGATGATGAGGATCTTGCCCCTACTTATGGTCCCTATGAGGAGACTGATGTTACCTATGAGGAGCCAGAACCCACCCAGGAGACCCCTGCTGCTGAGTAGCTAGTAGTAGCTATCTTTCATTTATATTCTCACCTTATTTATCGGGTTTGTCCCCGATTTCACTTTGAATTCCTGTACTAAAACATTTGAATCTGTTGTCACATTTATGTTCAGTTGAAATCTTAAGTTTTATTCTCATTTTTATCTTGCCTATGTTATTTGTGAATAAGCTAGTTAGCAAATAATGGATTGACCTAGACAACGTACTACCGCCGACTCTGCGGCGTAGGCTGGACGTACCCACGCACTCGTGTCCGAATTTTCGGGTGCGGGTCGTGACAATTGACCCCAGAAATAACCTAGACAGCGTACTACCGCCGATACTGTGGCATAGGCTGGACGTACCCACGCACTCGTGCCCAAATTTCCGGGTGCGGGTCATGACAGGCAGTGAACTCTCTATGCAGCACACAACACGTCTTCGTCCATGAGACACATAAAAATGATCCTAAAGACATGCGACAGGGATTTTAGACGCAGGCAAGCTAGCTGCAGGGTGTCACTTTCATCAGTCACAACTTTAATGACTCCGACAACATTAATTACTCTGCAAATGCCTCGTATTCGGTAAAGATGACGAACGTTAGCCCCTACATCAGAGAGTCATGATTTATTTTGTCTGTATACAACTGTGCAATGCTACATGTACACACCATAAACCTACATGCATAAAAACTCTCCAAAAGACCAAGCTCTCTATGCCCTCTATGTGCCACTACTCCCTCAAGCAACCACATGTGGCCTAAATAATCAGGTCGCAGATGTCACGACCCGCACTCGAAAATTCGGGCACGAGTGTGTGGGTACGTCCAGCCTACGCCGCAGAGTCGGCGGTAGTACGCTGTCTAGGTCAAATCCATATTTACTAAACTAGCTCATTCACAAATAACATAGGCAAGATAATAATGGAAAACAGATACTTAAGATTATAATTGAAATAAATGTGACAACAGATTCAAATGTTTAGTACAGAAATCAGAATGAAATCGGGGACAAACCCGATTACTAAGATAAAGAGCAAATAAATGAAATAGCTACTGCTATCTACTCTGCAGCAGGGGTCTCCTGGGTAGGATCTGGCTCCTCATAAGTATCATCTATACCCTCATAGGGACCATAATATGTAGGGGCAAGGTCCTCATCATCGCCTAAATCAACAGATCCAGTCAGGAAAGGAGCAAAGTACACAGTGCACAACAAGATTAAACTAAATATTTATGACAATTAAATTGAATATCATGTTGAGAAACTGCATAAAAGAACATCAATATCTCAGAGTTAATGCTGTAAATAGGAATATGAGAAAACAGAAATAAATGAAACAGGAAATGAAACTACAACAGTCAGCAAGATATATAACAAGACCAGAAACTATCTGTGTGAACTTGTGTTTGTTTTTAGAATACATAGTTGGCATGTAGGGGTTTATAAGGCTAATCCGTCCATCATAAACGGCTATTAAATAGGGAAAATCGAGATCCGGCTGAGGTACAGTCGCGTACCAATAGCTATTAAATATGGCAGGGGAAAGGGTAAACTACATGCCTTCTAGTATTCTCCCACCCGACATGAAAAACAAGACATGAACTCCAATATTCAAGACATGAAATCCAGCATTTCTAATACTAGGTGTAATCATCAAGGGTACTAGTAAAGCAGGAAATTAATTATCACAATATAAAGATTTAACTTGAAGTGCAGGTACTTGCCTGTTGTTTGGATCTGATTAATTGTTCTTGGGGAAATTTCCAGAGATGAGTCCAAAAGCTGAAATAGACATTACCATCACGTTCAGAAGATGTCAAAAAGCTAGAAACGCCTATCCTTGGGTCCAATTTGGAGACAAGGGCAAAAACGGCAGTTTCGGGTCAAAACGGGGTCCGCTGGTGGGCCCGCTTTGCACCAAAAAATGTGTCCGGGTCAATGGTCTCCAAATTCACCAAACTTAGTGTCAACCGGTCAGGAACGCTGATACGAACCCAACGGAACTTCCAGATTTGGATTCCGATGAGCCGAACACAAAATCGCCCGTCAAGCGGGACCTGTGGGGCCTACGACACGCAATTTTGTCAACGTTCTCAGAATCGGACCAAACTTGACCCACAGGACCAGCGTATCGCTACGAGTCCGATGGCGCAAGTTTTGTCTCGATCTGACGAGTGTATAAGAAGTTAGGGCAAATTGCAGAAAAGTCGGATACGGGGCGATGTCCACGGATACGCGTTGATTCCGGTGTGCACGCACACCCGAATCAGCTTCCGCAAAATCTCACACGTCCGTATCGACGACGCGCACGTATCTGTGAAGACCGCACGCGACCAAGTCATCCCGTTTTGCGGGGCGCACTCAGTTCCGGGGTGAAACAGGGTCTGGTTTTTCCTGTTTTTGGATCGCGGTGTGCGATCACCACAGGACGCGATGCCCCGAACGGTTTATCCGGGCACCGAGAGGGTCATACAGGCTTCACGACGCAATTTGCGGAATCGAAAACGGAGCTACGAGCAAAAAGTTACACGCACCTGAAGGGGACCCGAAAAACCGGGGTCTGAAACGTGTCCGACACGACACAGGACACTGTGTCCTGTGTCCCGTGTCCGACACAGGAAGAAGAATTAGGGCTAGGGTTAGGGTTTTGAAGCTGGATGGCGGAGCTCCGGGCGGAGGAGGGCGGCGCCGCTGCGGGGGAGGCCGGAGACGGCGCTAGCGGAGGCACGGAGGAGGCACGGCGTCGGGGGCGGCCCAGGGCGGCGCTGCGGCTGCTCGAGGAGCTGCGGCGGTTGCTGTCGATGGGGAAGAAGAGGAGGGAGGCGGCTGGAGGCGACGGCGATGGCAGGGTGGCTGGGCAGCGGCGAGGTCGGGGGCAAGGCGGCGGGTGGTCGTTGGCGGTGGACGGAGGCTGACGAGGAGGAGGGGGGTGTTTATATAGGCGGAGAGGGCGTGGCGCCGGAGCGGGCGGAGCGGGATCGTGGGGGGGCTGGCCGCCGGATGCGGCGGAGGACGCGGGCGCCGGAGCGGCCACGCGGGCTGGGGGCGACTGGGTCAGTCGGGTCGGGTTGGCGGCGGGTCGGGTTCGGGTGAGCCCGACCCGACCCGTTAAGGCGGGCTGGGCCGCGGGCCCAAAGGGCCAGGGTATACGGGCTGGACAGGAAATTTAATAATAAAAATAATAATAATAAAAATAATAAAAATAATAATAATAATAATAATAATAATAATAATTTAATAAATAAATAAATAAATAGTTTTTAGGCATTTAAAAATAGGTCTGAGGACCAGAAAAATCCAGAAAAATTACCCTAAGTCCAGTTTTTCATTTTTCACCCAAAAATGTTATTTCCATGATATTTTAATATTATTTATTAACAAATAAAAATTATTTAATAATTAAGAACCTTGATTTTAATTTCAAAAAATTCCCAGAAAATTCCAGAAAATTGGGAAAAACCCAAGATTTAATAATTTGAAAATTCTGGGGGTTTACAACCTACCCAACTTATAAAAATTTCGTTCTCGAAATTTAAGAATAACAAAGGCACGAAAGGAAAGGCCGAGAATTAAAATATACCTCAGGGTTCAAAAAGATAGGGGTATCGCTCTCTAATCTCGTCTTCTCGCTCCCAGGTGGATTCGCCGGGAGAATGGTGCTTCCAAGCTACTCGAACCAGGGAAATGACCTGGTTCCATAGAACTTTCTTCGATCGATCCAGTATCTCCACGGGTTGCTCTTGGTAAGTCAAACTTGGGCCTACTTCGAGCTATGAGTGATCCAAAATGTGGCTGGGGTCTGACACGTACTTTCTCAGCTACGACACGTGGAAGACGTTATGGACTCCATCCAGAGAGGGTGGCAATGCCAGTCGGTATGCCACTTCTCCGATTTTCTCCTGAATGCCAAAAGGTCCAATAAATCTTGGGCTGAGTTTTCCACTCCTTCCGAACCTAATGGTGCCACGTGTCAGGGAAATCTTCAAGAATACCAGTTCTCCAACCTTTAACAAAGTCATAATCAAGTCTTAGTTCCATAATCAAAATATTTAAATTGACTTGAATTTCATAAATTTAATTACCTCAAATTCCAAGGGCCTTCGGTGGCTATTTGCCCAATGTCGTTGCCTGTCTTGAGCCACTCGAAGTCTATCCCTTATTTGTTTTACCTTCTTAGTTGAATCGATCACCATCTCTGGACCCAGCAGGGCTCTTTCTCCAACGTCGTCCCATGATAGCGGGGTACGACATTTTCGTCCATACAGATCTTCAAATGGAGTCATCTCAATGCTTGCTTGGTAACTGTTATTATAAGAGAACTCCACAAGATGTAGATAGTCTTCCCAGGATCCTCCAAAATCCAGAACACATATACGAAGCATATCTTCAAGTGTCTGGATTGTACGTTCTGATTGTCCATCGGTTTGGGGATGATAAGCTGTGCTGAATTTGAGTTGAGTCCCCAAACTGGCTTGTAAGCTCTTCCAGAAGTGAGAGGTGAATCTTGAATCTCGGTCGGAGACAATACTTACTGGAACTCCATGCAGCCTGACAATGTGTCTGATATATAAATCTGTCAGCTTCTCTGTAGATAGCCCTACTTTGAAGGGTAGAAAATGTGCAGACTTGGTCAGTCTATCTACTATCACCCAGATTGCATCCTTTCCACTAGGTGTCCTTGGAAGTCCGGAAATAAAATCCATTGTGATATGTTCCCACTTCCACTCCAGAATGGGTAGGGGTTGAAGCAATCCTCCAGGTCTTTCTCTTTCTGCCTTGACTTGCTGGCACACTAAACAACGAGATACGAACCTGGCTACTTCTCTTTTCATGCCATGCCACCAAACATGCGTCATCAGGTCCTTGTACATCTTGTTGGCTCCTGGATGTATAGAGTATTGCGATCTGTGCGCCTCTTGTATAATTTCTTCCCTTATGTCTCCTTGAGGTACACATAATCTATCGCCATGCCTCAGTGATCCATCTTCATGAATTCTGAAATCTTCTACTAATCCAGCTTGCACTTGACCTCGAAGGCTCCGCAGGCCTTCGTCTTGAAACTGAGTTTCCTTGATCTTGTCTATTAAAGTAGACTGAATCTGCAAGTTCATCATTTGGCCTTCTTTTCCTGGGATAATTACCTCAATACCTAAACTTTCCAGGTCCTCGAGTAAGTGTCGTTCCATAGTCAAGTACATTGCCATAGGATATCTGCTTAGAGCATCAGCAACTACATTGGCCTTCCCAGGGTGATATTGAAGGGTGATATCAAAGCCTTTCATTAGTTCCAGCCACCTTCTTTGCCTCATGTTCAGCTCCTTCTGAGTGAAGATATATTTTAGACTTTTATGGTCCGTAAATATTTTCACCCTTTCTCCATAAAGATAATGCTTCCATAGCTTAAGAGCAAAAATGACAGCTGCCAATTCTAAATCATGAGTTGGATAGTTTTTTTCATGAGGTCGAAGCTGTCTAGAGGCATATGCTATTACCTTCTTGTTCTGCTCCAATACACAACCTAGACCTTTTCCAGAAGCATCACTATAAATAGCGAAACCTCTGGTTCCAGAAGGTAAGGTCAGAATAGGGGCAGTAGTCAGCCTTTTCTTTAATTCCTCAAAAGCATGCTGACATTCATCAGTCCAGGTGAACTCTTCATCCTTCCTTGTTAGTTTTGTCATGGGTTCAGCAATTCTAGCAAAGTCCTTCACAAACTTCCGATAGTAGCCAGCTAGTCCCAGGAAACTTCTAATCTCTGCTACAGAGTCTGGAGTGGGCCAGGATTCTACTGCCGCTATCTTCTTAGGATCTACTGCTATTCCATCTTCAGTCACAACATGTCCCAAGAATTCTACTTTGTCTAGGAAGAAAGCATATTTAGATAATTTTCCATAAAGTTTGTCCTTCCTCAAAGTCTCCAATGCTAGCCTCAAATGTTCTTCATGTTCTTCGGGGGTCTTGGAGTAGATCAAAATATCATCAATAAAGACCACTATAAATTTGTCTAGATATTTCTAAAATACTCTGTTCATCAAGTTCATAAAAACTGCTGGTGCATTCGTCAACCCGAACGGCATTACTAAGAATTCGTAGTGTCCGTTCCGGGTATTGAAAGCAGTTTTAGGGATGTCTTCCTTTCTCACCCTTACTTGGTGGTAACCAGACCTCAAATCAATCTTTGAAAATACCCGAGCTCCACTCAACTGATCAAATAGGTCATCTATCCTGGGCAGGGGATACTTATTCTTAATTGTTAAGGCACTCAAGGCCCTATAGTCAATACACATTCGGGATGTTCCGTCCTTCTTGGGCACAAATAATACTGGAGCTCCCCAGGGTGAGACACTAGACCTAATGAAGCATTTGTCTTCTAGCTCTTTGATTTGCTCATTTAGTTCTATTATCTCCTTCTTGTTGATTCTGTAGGAATTTTGAGATACTGGTGCTGCTCCCGGCACTAAGTCAATAGAGAATTCAACTTCTCGGTCTGGGGGTAAGCCTGGAAGATCCTCAGGGAAGACATCAAGGTATTCAGAGATGATAGGTAGTGGCAATTCTTCTGTTACTAGGGCTCCACAAATTTTGTTATTACCCATTTCTCTAGAACCTCTAGCAAATTCAAATTCTGGCTTGTCAGGGGGCCTGAAGATTACACTACCTCTGTGGCAGTCTATAGTGGCATGATGTTGACTCAACCAATCCATACCTAGTATAATATCAAAACTGGGCACTGGCATTACGAGTAGCCTAGCATACAGTTCTCTTCCACACAATGTAATAGGACAATTGTTACAGGCATCACTAACCGGGATAATTCCTCCACCGGTAATGATCTTATAACAATTCCTAAGGGGTTTAGTGATTAAGCTATGCTTCATAAGGAAATCTACTGACATGAATGAATGTGAAGCTCCAGAGTCAAATAAAGTAATAGTTGGTATTAAATTTATAAGCACAGAACCTGTGATCACGTCTGCTGTGGCTTCAGCTTCTTCTAGAGTCATTGCATAAGCACGGCCTTGCTGCGGTGCACCCCTCTGTTGCTGCTGTTGGTGCTGAGCAAAGCGTTGTTGTTGTGTTGGAAGCGGGGGTCCCCTCTGTTGTGCTGCTGGGGCCCTGGCCTGTGCTGGAGCCTTTGGTGCAGCGGTACGTCCTTGAGCAGCAGGACAGTCCCTCATTTGATGCGCTGCTGAGCCGCAGTAGAGGCAGGCACCTAGCCTCTTCCTGTAGACTTGCCAAGTGTGACCTGGTTTTTGGCAAAAGTTACAAGCATCAGCTTGTTGGTTGTCCTTGAGCCTGGTGTTGGGGTGCTGGAGCTCGAGGGAGAGGACGCTGAGTTTGCTGCGGGGCCCTCTGCTGTTGTTGTTGTTGAAAAGGGCGTTTGTTGGGTCCCGTATTTCCGGTATCTCTCTCTCGTTTTAGTTTATGCCCCATGTCTCTCTCAACGCCTTGTGCCACGCTCAGGATTTCCTCATAGGTGCGAGCTCGGCTGGTGGTGACAGTAAGGCGAATATCCGGAGATAGCCCCTTCTTGAATCTACGGGCTCTGTCCTCCGGGGTACGAACCATGTACTCCGCAAAGTGGCTCAACCTGCTAAATTCAGCAGTATACTCATCAACAGACAGGTTACCTTGTTCCAGTCTCTCGAATTGGCTTTCGAGAGCTTCCCGAGCCACTTCGGGGTAGAATTTCTCCTTGAATAGCCTTTTGAAGTCCTCCCAGGTGAGGTCAGGAGCAGATAGTTGGGGTTCATCTCTGAACCAGGTTCGAGCAATGTCGAACAGTTGCAGGCTTGTGGACTCCACTTTAAGGTCATCAGGGACCCGAGCAGTCTTCAGGAGTCTCTCGACATTCTCTATCCACTCATCGGCATAGAGAATGCCCTCAGTTCCGTAGAATTTCAGGGGTCTAAGATTCTTGAAGTCTTTGGCACTTCCTGGCCTCTTGAGTGGCGACTCCTGGGACTTAAGAGCTTCTGAGAGGCTGGTCCGCAGAAGTGCAGTCTGTACTTTCTGGGATTCCACCAGTCCCTGGAATACTCCAAGTAGTTGTGCCCCATCCAGAGTAACTGCCAGAACAGATGGAGGCGGTGGGAGTGCAAGAGTCTCGGGCACATTCTGCTCAGCTGGTTCTGATGTGCCTCCTACTGTGTTCCTTGTCTGGACCATTCTGAAAGATTAAGGGACAGGGAGATCAGAATAGATTACTTGGAAATCAAGGGCGATAGGAAAATTGAGCAGAAATGATATCAAGAATTGAAATAAGGACCCTATACTGTGAATGAGCTTTTCCTAGAATCCTCAATCTTATTCCATACCCTGTCCTAGGGAATTACCCTATTTAAGGATAGGACCTGCATGGGCCACCATAAAAATGTGTCACGACCCGCACCCGGAAATTCGGGCACGAGTGCGTGGGTACGTCCAGCCTACGCCGCAGAGTCGGCGGTAGTACGCTGTCTAGGTCAAATCTATATTTACTAAACTAGCTCATTCACAAATAACATAGGCAAGATAATAATGGAAAACAGATACTTAAGATTGCAATTGAAATAAATGTGACAACAGATTCAAATATTTAGTACAGAAATCAGAATGAAATCGGGGACAAACCCGATTACTAAGATAAAGAGCAAATAAATGAAATAGCTACTGCTATCTACTCTGCAGCAGGGGTCTCCTGGGTGCGATCTGGCTCCTCATAAGTATCATCTGTACCCTCATAGGGACCATAATATATAGGGACAAGGTCCTCATCATCGCCTAAATCAACAGATCCAGTCAGGAAAGGAGCAAAGTACACAGTGCACAACAAGATTAAACTAAATATTTATGATAATTAAATTGAATATCATGTTGAGAAACTGCATAAAAGAACATCAATATCTCAGAGTTAATGTTGTAAACAGGAATATGAGAAAACAGAAATAAATGAAACAGGAAATGAAACTACAACAGTCAGCAAGATATATAACAAGACCAGAAACTATCTGTGTGAACTTGTGTTTGTTTTTAGAATACATAGTTGGCATGTAGGGGTTTATAAGGCTAATCTGGCCGTCATAAACGGCTGTTAAACAGGGAAAATCGAGATCCGGCTGAGGTACAGTCGCGTACCAATAGCTATTAAACATGGCAGGGGAAAGGGTAAACTACATGCCTTCTAGTATTCTCCCACCCGACATGAAAAACAAGACATGAACTCCAATATTCAAGACATAAAATCCAGCATTTCTAACACTAGGTGTAATCATCAAGGGTACTAGTAAAGCAGGGAATTAATTATCACAATATAAAGATTTAACTTGAAGTGCAGGTACTTGCCTGTTGTTTGGATCTGATTAATTGTTCTTGGGGAAATTTCCAGAGATGAGTCCAAAAGCTGAAATAGACATTACCATCACGTTCAGAAGATGTCAAATAGCTAGAAACGCCTGTCCTTGGGTCCAATTTGGAGACAAGGGCAAAAACGCCAGTTTCGGGTCAAAACGGGGTCCGCTGGTGGGCCCGCTTTGCACCAAAAAATGTGTCCGGGTCAATGGTCTCCAAATTCACCAAACTTAGTGTCAATAGGTCAGGAACGCTGATACGAACCCAAAAGAACTTCCAGATTTGGATTTTGATGAGCCGAACACAAAATCGCCCGTCGAGCGGGGCCTATGGGGCCCACGACACGTGATTTCGTCAACGTTCTCAGAATCGGACCAAACTTGACCCACAGGACCAGCGTATCGCTACGAGTCCGATGGCGCAAGTTTCGTCTCGATCTGACGAGTGTACAAAAAGTTAGGGGAAATTGCAGAAAAGTCGAATACGGGGCGATGTCCGCGGATACGCGTTGATTTCGGTGTGCACGCACACCCGAATCAGCTTCCGCGAAATCTCACACATCCGTATCGACGACGCGCACGTATCTGTGAAGACCGAACGCGACCAAGTCATCCCGTTTGGCGGGGCGCACTCAGTTCCGGGGTAAAACAGGGTCTGGTTTTTCCTTTTTTGGATCGCGGTGTGCGATCACCACAGGACTCGATGCCCCGAACGGTTTATCCGGGCACCGAGAGGGTCATACAGGCTTCACGACGTAATTTGCGGAATCAAAAACGAAGCTTCGAGCAAAAAGTTACACGCACCTGAAGGGGACCCGAAAAACTGGGGTCTGAAACGTGTCCGACATGACACAGGACACTGTGTCCTGTGTCCCGTGTCCGACACAGGGAGGAGAATTAGGGCTAGGGTTAGGGTTTTGAAGCTGGACGGTGGAGCTCCGGCCGGAGGAGGGCGGCGCCGCAGCGGGGGAGGCCGAAGACGGCACTGGCGGAGGCACGGAGGAGGCACGGCGTCGGGGGCGGCCCAGGGCGGCGCTGCGGCTGCTCGAGGAGCTGCGGCGGTTGCTGTCGACGGGGAAGAAGAGGAGGGAGGCGGCTGGAGACGACGGCGACGGCGGTGGCAGGGTGGTTGGGCAGCGGCGAGGTCGGGGGCAAGGCGGCGGGTGGTCGTTGGCGGTGGACGGAGGCTGACGAGGAGAAGGGGGGTATTTATATAGGCGGAGAGGGCGTGGGGGGACGTGGCGCCGGAGCGGGCGGAGCGGGATCGTGGGGGGGCTGGCCGCCGGATGCGGCGGAGGACGCGGGCGCCGGAGCGGCCACGCGGGCTAGGGGCGACTGGGTCAGTCGGGTCGGGTTGACGGCGGGTCGGGTTCGGGTGAGCCCGACCCGACCCGTTAAGGCGGGCTGGGCCGCGGGCCCAAAGGGCCAGGGTATACGGGCTGGGCCAAAAATTTAATAATAAAAATAATAATAATAAAAATAATAATAATAATAATAATAATAATAATTAAATAAATAATTAAATAGTTTTTAGGCATTTAAAAATAGGTCTGAGGCCCAGAAAAATCCAGAAAAATTACCCTAAGTCCAGTTTTTCATTTTTCACCCAAAAATGTTATTTCCATGATATTTTAATATTATTTATTAATAATTAAAAATTATTTAATAATTAAGAACCTTGATTTTAATTTCAGAAAATTCTCAGAAAATTTCAGAAAATTGGGAAAAATCCAAGATTTAATAATTTGAAAATTCTGGGGGTTTACAGCAGAGAAGCCATATGCGGTCTGATCAACCAAGTCGCAGAGAAGCCGCATAGTAAACTATATGCGGCCTGAACGATTAAGTCGCAGAGAAGCCACATGCGGCCTAATCAACCAAGTCGCAGAGAAATCGTATAGTATATTATATGTGGCATGAACGACCACAGAGCAGGGAGGCCACATAAAACCCCCCCTGACACAGATTTTGAGGTCTGTCAGAAGCCCTGACATATCACTCATCACCCTGAGGCACTTCGAGACTCGTGAAGGCGATGGCTAAGA
Organism: Iris macrosiphon; assembly: GCA_036927795.1. Classification (NCBI taxonomy): domain Eukaryota; kingdom Viridiplantae; phylum Streptophyta; class Magnoliopsida; order Asparagales; family Iridaceae; genus Iris; species Iris macrosiphon. Next base: position 179,528,808 of record JAYESA010000012.1, read on the forward strand.
AAAAGATAACAAGTCACATCAGGGCATTGATTGCTTCGACGAACGTGCCATGCCACGTGTCCTACGTATATGGCTACAAGACCCATGCGGCATCGCCATCATGCGGCCAGAGTGTCCATCCGACCAAGGCCAGATGAGAGCTTGTATGCGGCCACAATGTTATGCGGCCAGAGTGTCCATCCGACCAAGGCCAAACTAAGAGCAAAGAGGCTTCATAAAACTCCCCTGACACAGATTCTGATGTCTGTCAGAAGCTCTGACACATCACTCATTACTCTGAGGCGCTTCGAGACCCGTAAAGCTGGCGGCTCAAGAAAAGACAATAAGTCACATCAGGGTATTGAGTGCTTCGACAAACGTGCCATGCCACGTCTCTTATATATGCGACTTTATAACCCATGTGGCTATAGTTGCAGCCGCATTATGTTGAAGAAGCCTTATGCGGCCACCAAACAGAGGCATATATGGAACCTATAACCTATTAACATGATCGCTATAAATAGGAGCAACTTGGACGTCCTAAAGGTCAACTTTTTCTGCGTTAGAGAGAGAGAACATACATACCCTCCCAGATAGATGCGTACGTGTAACCAAGATAAAGAGAAGAGAGCACCCCTCACTCACGCGTCAGATCGTCAACGGAGTAAAGGAGACGCCATAGCACTCCTTGTCTATCATCACGCCCCAAAATCAAAAATTTGTACTTAAAATGTCTATTTTGGACCTCTCTGTACTTTCTTCTGTTTGTTATTAAACCAATCAAATTTTAATGGTGAACAACCTCCATATCAGAGTTCTCCTCTATATGAGTAAATCTTCTATCTCAATCTTTTCTTAACTCTATCATCCTCTACGGTAACGTCAGCCCCTATACCATCAATATCTGTCGAACTCATATATGCAAGTTGAGGCATGACCACCTCATCCTCTTGGTATACTAGATCCCCAATATTATATGTGTTTCTAGCTTTAGTTTTACATACAGCCCACCAATCTTTATTATTGCGTCGTCGACTAGGATAGCTCGTCTAATACACTTGAACCGTTTGACTAGCCAACACAAATGGTTCAAACTTATATATCTTTTTCCATATTTTATATCAACAAACCCAAAATATTTATCGATTTTCCATTATTGCTTGGGTGTTGTGTCAAACCAATCACATTTAAACAGCATAATTTTTGTCTCATAAGAGTAATCCAGCTCCACGACATCTCTTAGTACACCGTAATAGTTGAATTCTGGATCGGCATCATAGACTGAACCCCTCATACATACTCAAGAATTCTTTGTATAATTAGCCTCCTCATCGACAAATAATTAATTAATAGACTTATCAGTGGTTCTAAATTTGAAGCGATTGATGGTGTATCCATCCCAACACGTTGCCTTCTTGCTTGGTCCGATAGCTAATGCTCGAATTTGTTCGTTCTGTAAGTCTGTACCATAACAAGAAACCTAAAATATCACATATCATATAGACATTAGACAAAGATTGGTATGAATGCTATATATAGAATGCTTAATATTTAGGATCCGTACATAATTATGGAACCACGATAAAAAAAATCTATCAACCTCTCTAGCAAGACCATCTTCATTAATATTAGGTCTCTCCATTTTTACCTCAGCTCTAAAAGTACTGTGATAATAAGGAGAACAGTTAAAGCAATTCTTTTTCAAGTATATATAAAATTAAAATATCTAGGAAAGATGTGTTTCTTACTTCTCAATATCTTGCATCTCTTTTATACCACTATTTAACAATATATACCGATGAGCGGCTTCAAACTCATCGTCTTCCAACCAACGTACTTTAGTAGCACTTGTAGGCTTTCCTCCCATATTGAAGATAATGTGGATTACACTATTCGAGGCATCAACCCAACCGTCATTATTCCTTGGGGCTCTATTATGATTTGTTCTGACATGAGTATCAAAGTAGATGGAGCAAAAGTTTAAAACCTCCTCAATGATATATGCTTCGCATATCGAAGCTTCTACATGATCCTTATTGCCAACCTTCATTTTCAGGTGAGGTAGATACCTATAGATAACAGATACATATAGATAATATATTGAATCTTAGAATTATTTGAATAAAGAAATTATTAGTATAAAAAATTTATTCATCTCAAATGGATACATCCATCGATAATGGACGGGAGCACCGACGCATGCTTCGTATGCAAGATGAATCGAAAAATGCTCCATACTATCAAAAAATTGGGGGGAAGCACCATTTCTAACTTAAATAATGTCAATACAATCCTCTACTTAGGTTCTATTATATATTGCACCATCAACTTCTTGAACACAAATCTCTAAGGAATATAGATAATTCGGCCAACGGAGTCCATACTTGATGAGGCAACATCTCTCTCAGAGCAATAGGTAGTAACCTCTCCATAAACACATGAAAATCATGACTATTCATCCCTGTCAGCTTATGTTCGTTGAGATCAACACATCTTTCCAGATTTAACACGTAGCCGTCAGAAAATCTCAACTTTAAAATCCAGTTGCATATTATTAATTTATCCTCCCTACTCAATGTAAATGGCGCTGGAGGCTTGACCCAATTGTCGTTGCCACTTCATTTTAGGTGCAAATTTGAACACCTGGAAATAATTTTCAAGTCATTTCTTGCTTTGACATTGTCTTTCATTTTTTTCTTGATATCCATCACCGTATTAAAGATGTTGTCGAATATATTTTTTTTGATATGCATGACATCAAGATTGTACCTTATGAGATTGTCCTTCCAATAAGGTAAGTCCCAAAAGATACTCTGCTTCGTCCAATTATGCCTACGTCCGAACTCTTCAAAGCGATCGTCCGATATCGGATCTTCCATCACAGTCGGCAATCCATCTACCTTTTTCCAAATTTTGTCTCATGTCAGTCTCAACAGGGGAGGAGATAGTTCAAGTTTACCAGCTCTAAAGGCATCTCAGTTCCTTCTCCACGGATGCGACGCAGGAAGGAACTAACGGTGACAATAAAAAAAGTATGTTTTTTCTCCATTATGGAGACGGAATGCCTTACTCTTTTTCATACATATCGAACAAGACAAAGTACCATGAGTACTCCACCCTGATAACATCTTATATGCTAGAAAATTGTTGATGGTCCACATGAGAGACGCTCTCATCTGAAAATTATGCTCCTTTGATATATCATATGTTCGAACGCCAAATTGCCATAATTGTTTCAACTCATCCACCAACGGCTACAAGTAGATATCAATATTCTTCTTTGGATTTTTGGATCGGGTATGATAAGTGTCAAAAATATGTAAGGAGTCTTCATACACATCGACGGTGGTAAATCGTAAGGAGTCAAAATCACTGGCCAACAAGAGTACTGAGATCCCGACTGTCCGAAAGAAGTGAATCCATCAGAACATAAACCCAACCGAACATTCATAGGCTCCGAAGGAAATTCAGGATGACACAGATCAAAATATTTCCATGCCTCTCCATCGGAAGGATGAGATAATTTTCTTTCATCCATCTTTCGTTCATTGCTATGTTATGTCATATGTTGTGTTGTATTTGTGGACATATACATCCTCTGCAGCCTCTTTGTGATCAACAAAAACTGTATGTACTTGTATGGACGCAACCTTGCTCGGGCAGTTGACTTTCTCTTGCCCCGAATTGGCTTGTACCAGTACGCATGACAGAAAATACATTTATCTTTATCATTGTTCCATTGTAGTACAACATGCAACCGTTTTGACAACAATATATCTTTTTCTATCCTAATCTGAGTTTTTGTATCATCATCTTCAACTTGTAGAAGTTTTCAGGAAACTCCTTCGATCCTTTTGGCAACAACTCTCTAACAAACTTAATTATCCGGTCATAGCATTCCTGCGGCAAGTTAAAATTAGACTTTAGGTTTAACAGCCAAAACCGACAGGAAAGAATGAGAATCACAATCCGGGTATAACGGAGTATCAGCATTCTTGAACATATCATAGAATTTCTTCGCATCAGGATTAGGATTCTCCGGATCAAAACTTGGACCAGCCGCATCAAATACCAACTCATGCGCCAGGTTTCGCGGTTGATATTCAAAGTTATCTTTGAAAGTGGACTCTTCTAACTCCGTATTGAAGGAGGAATGATGATATTATGAAAACAAAGGTTCTCCTTGAACCGTCCACTCCTTGTAGTTTGGTACGAAACCCTTCTTGTAGAGATGCCCCCTCACGAAATCTACCTCTTTGAATGGTATATTACGATATTTGACACAAGGATACTTGATGAGCCTCTCATCCATGAAATAAGGTTGACTACGGGCATATTTGAGAAATTCCTCAACGCCCGCCATGAAATCATGTCAAACTAATCACTCTCATGTCGCCGATTGTACATCCATGATCGGTTAACTAAGTATTAACTCATTGATTCTACATGTACCATATATATATATATATATATATATATATATATATATATATATATATATATATATATATATATATATATATATATATTAATTCAAACAATATGGATTAATTATATTCAAGATGAGTTAAGATATCTGAGATCATCTAAGATATGCTTGCAACAATCAACATTAGATTATTAGACTTTTCATATGACATGGAACATAAGCTAAGATAATGAAAGCTAATTGTATATTCAAAGTTTTTAATGTTCACTGTGAAAAGTGAGCAAAACTGTCCACAAAGACGCGATTCATAATAGAAATTCACTAATTAGACAGCCCTAAAATAAAATTAAGAAGAAAATATATTGGTTTGAGCAAATACCATTAACAATAATAAACCAGAAATTAAAGTGTGTGTATACACACTCTTTTTTATAGTACCTAATTCTATCTTACTATAGATTATATAATATTTATTAATGTGTGTGTATACACACTATTTTTAATATTGTCGATACTGTCGATGCCAAAAAATCCGATACGAGTCCGATCTGATACCTCTGATACTGTCGATAGCGATACTCATACAAAATGACCGATACCAATACTTTGAACCTTGATTATAACTGAATTATCAATTGTCCTTGATTATAATTTCTAATTATCTTAATGGATTTATTAACATAGCCAATTGACCAAGTGCATTGCTAACCATCAGATATTAATTTCTTACGTACAATGTATTATAAACTTAGGATGTTTAGAAATTAACTATACAAATCAACAAGTAATACTTTTATGACTCTAAAATTAAAAAATGTCTTCCTATGAAGGCCAACAAACCAGCATATCGTGTTCGTGTCTAGCGTATCGTGCGTGTATGTATGTGTTCGTGTCCAACATATCGTGTCTGTGTCCAGCATATCAAAAATACCAAACCATTTATTTTTTCTTTGTGTCCGTGTCTAGTATATCGTGTATGTACGTATGTCCAGACTACCATAATCCAAATACATTAATTAACCAAATTGAAATAAGGGTTAGGGTTACCTGAGCTAGAGAAAAAGACGATATGACGGAGGCGGAGGGGTCGGGATGGAGGATCAGGAAGGATTGGGGATCGGATGTCGGAGGAGGAGGAGAGGGGTTCGGGGGTCGGTGGAGAAGGAGGAGGAGGAGAGGGGGTCGGACGCCGGAGGAGGAGGAAAAGAGGGCGAGTGAGGGGGGAGGTGAGGGGGGAGGGGCGTCCAAAGAGGGGGAGTGGGTGGGGAGGGGCTGCCGGTGAGGGGGTGTGAGGGGGAGGGACTGCCGGAGACGGGGAGGTCGCCGGAGAGAGGGAGGTGGTCGGGGCAGGGCGGAGGGTCGAGAGAGAGAGAGAGAATGGGGGGAAATAAAACGCGGTTGAAAATTTTAAGTTTTTGCAGCGACAGATATTTCTGTCGCTAATCCATCGCTGAAATAACAACAACGAAATAGTGACGAATTTGTGACAAAAAAATAATATATTTTGTTGACATAAATAACTTAGTCTTTTTTTCGTCGAATTTTCATCGCTGACTCAGCGACGAATTATTTTCCATCTCTGAGATCCGTCGCTATTTAACAGTATTTTTGTAGTGTTAGTTTCCCTTAGAATCTCATGAATGTACCATTTTGTCATAACAAACTGTTTAGACAGAGTGTCCATTTTTATTTGGATCATGTCTTCATCTTGAATAAGAGTCCAATACGGAAGATCTTCTAGCATGATCAACATCTTCTTGCGGTAGATGTCAGTTGTGAACTTATTCCAACCAGGTGGGACCTTGGAGACGATAGCTTCCACCATAAACTTAGCTGCTTGAGGCATACCTTTTTCCTCAAGCTTTTGTTACAACTTTAGTAGTTCTTTGACTTGAGGCAGCATTGTCTTCTCGTCATCAAATTGCATCTTCATGAATTTGTCGACGAGATATATTTTTGATATTTTTCTTGACATCTTTGTACTATTTTTAAGAGACTCTGGGACGTCTCTTGCAAGCTCAATCTTGATGTACTATTTTGCCATGGAATCATTCATGGAGTTGAGAATCAGTAACTTGTAGAGTTCGTTGTTTCTTCTCCACTTCTATTGGAAAATAATCGTGTATTTCTTCTTTTGTGCATCATCTGTTTCTAGACGAGTGGGCTATGGATCTTTCAATATATATCTCAACGTTGACAAGTTGTTTCAAACTTATCTCTCTTCCAGTTGTTGTAATAGTCACCATCGAACCTCTCAAGTTTTTGAAAACTTGTGTCAGAGAAATTTGCACTATTTTTCATCTTTGTTGCTTGAATCTTGATTTGAGATTGTTATTGCCGTGTTATAAAGAATGTACAAAGTATGTAAAAATTGAAGATTACAATGATTACAACTCCTTGCACTTACAACTCTACTTGTACAAAATTAAATATTACAACCACCCTTGGAAACATATATATATATATATATATATATATATATATATATATATATATATATATATATATATATATATATATATATATATATAGCTATCATCCACTTAATCCGGAGATAATCTCTAAAGATAAGGAGTGGTTACAACAAAAATCTAATTAAACAGTTGCCTTGTGCAATTTTTACGGAGGCAAATTTTCGCTCAAGCAACCTCCATGCGAAAATATTAATTTTCGTAGGAGCAACCTCTGCGCGAAAATCTAGCAGCATAATAATTTTCACGGAGCAGCCTCTGTACAAAAATTAATCACGCATATTAGCGCATCACTCACGCAGAGCCCGCACTCCGCACATGCGGCACCTACGCGAAAACGAGCACTGAACAACGCAATGAGACACAAAAGTGTCATCTCGCGTCCGACGTTTACGTGAGAAGTACGCTATCAAAGTGTCAATTTGCGCCCTTTGCCCACACCCCTGCCCTCGTTCCTGTAAGTCGCTAGGTCCCTTTAGAGTCTAGCTCCTAAGAAAAATTTCAAAGAAATGACTACAAAAATTTTAATATTTCTTGGAAATTTTGATTCTTGTCCTCTAGTAAAATATCACATCATCCCAATCACATGGGCTATCACTTCACATATGCACAAGTCAACAAAAGAATCTTCTTAAATTGAAATACACACCTGAGATTACCATATGGATGTGAAACTATTTTCTAGAGTTCAAATTTAAAACCCCAATATTATAACATGTTGTGAGCAACTTGATATATCAACCACTTTTTATGGTGTCAATTTTTTTGATAAAGCAACTATGAAAGAGAAGGCAGTCTCAATGTCATATGAAAGTAAAAGATTAGCTAGGGATATTATGTGAAGATACATTTTAGTCTATTGGATTATGCAATTTATGTTAATGCGAACAAAAGTACCCTCCAAATTTTCTATACATTGAATAAAAAATTGAAAAAAAAAAAAGATAATGAAAGAGGTAAGATGATAAGATTCATTAGAAAGTAGGTACTTCCCTAAGGCACATTAAGCCAAATTAAGTGTAAAATTTACCAAGAAATATTGAACAAATATATTTCAAATAAAATTTAAAGGTTAACGTTATATATATTTTTTATGTTTATTATACAGACTTTTCTTACTTTTTATGTTTAAAGAATTTTTAGTGTAATAGCTTTTTACATAAAATATAAAACATAGAAAAAAATTGTATAATAAACGTAAAATATAGAAGAAGTTATTGTTAACTATTTTTAAAGTAAAAAAACTCGTATAATAAATATAAAATACAATATAGTAAAAAAATTCTAAATTTAATTATAGTCGTTCTTGAATTATGGCCCACATGGGAGTGTTCTTTCTACCTAAGTAGGAAAATGGTATAGGACTATGTTATAACTACAACCAAATGCCTACAACCCTCTTACGACCGTCATGTGGCATCCACGTGACGGTCGTTTATTGAAAAAGAAAAAAAAGTGTTCGAATAGTTGTCACGTGACAGAAATGTCATGTAGCAGTCGTTGATTAGAAAGAGAGGTAGAATCGAATATAGCCCATAATATAGTAAGAGGAAGAGAAGGTTGTAAGAAGTTTTTACGCATTTGGTAATAAACTTAGCATTATTGAATGGCATAGACATTATATTATATTATATAGGAAGTACATGAATATTATTTGGTCAGGAGCCAGATTAACAGGGAAAGCGTCCTTGTGGTCAGATGATTGCACCAAAGGAGAGAGAGAGAGAGAGAGAGAGAGAGGCAATCACATGGCAAAACTCCTGATCCTCACACGCACTCGCAAAACTACAGTGACTCAACAGAAATAAATAGAGAGAGCACCAGCATGCATCAGAACCGAAACAATAACACAGTTAGTTAGACCACACACAACCACGTTACATACATTTGCTTACATCTATTTTTTTTTTTTTCTTTTCTGAAATGTCTGACGTAACATCTGGAGCAACCGGAATATTATGTACGTTGTATTATATGTGTTGCGTGTTGTTTCTAAGTTCTATCATTTTTTTATAAATAAAAATAATAATATATTTTTGTAGTTCGATTTCTTAATTTTTTGTCATTCAGTCAGGACTATTATCTTTTTTCAGTAATCACAATGGTTTTGAGTTCGACATATGCTTACATTTTTTTTTTGAGATGTCTGACATAACGTTCGGAACTTTGTATACGCTGAAATATTCTTAACTTCTGCTATTTTTTTTATAAATAGAAAAAATAATACACTCCCGCGATTTGATTTATGGATCTTCCATCAATCAGTTATAATCTTATATCTCTTCTCGCAAACCAAAAAGAATATGGTAAAATATTGTAAATATTGCTTACATGTCGTTGTTGTCCTTCCCTTTCCCTTCCCCTTCCTCCTCACGTGGCAGTCCTATTGCTGTTTTTTGTTCTCTTCCTTCCCTAGGAACGTCTTTATAACTTCACACCTCCTCTTCCTCTCTTCTCCATGGTTGTTCTGTGTAGCTTCTCTACTTGTATAAATATATATATACTAAGAAGAAGAAGAAGAAGATGGCATTGGAGGCCGTAGTGTTCCCTCAAGACGTCTTCGGTGGCGCCATGAAGGACCTGTTCGGCTTTGGAGAGCTAGGCGAGTACTGGAGCTGCTACGACTTTGCTCATCTGGATCAGGAGCAGAAGCTCATGAATTGTGCCGGCGAGTGGGACATGAGCTTGCCATCGTCGGCGTCGGTGCTACCGACGATAGACACGACGGAGAAACACGGCGGAGGGGTAGTGGAGGAGAAGGAGAAGAAGACGGCTACTCGGCCCGCGGCGGAGAGGAAGAAGAGGCAAAGGACGAGGAGCTGCAAGAACAAGGAGGAGGTGGAGAACCAGAGGATGACGCACATTGCGGTGGAGCGCAACCGCCGCAAGCTCATGAACGAGTACCTAGCCGTTCTCCGTTCGATAATGCCGACGTCCTATGTCCAAAGGGTACGTGTTCGCATCTTGAACCAACAGTCAACTCGTCATTCATATACTCAAATACAATAATTTTTACATCAACACAGTTCAGCCAGTCGAGTCAAAATACTAATTAGATCGATTATTTCTATTTCATAAAGAAAATGAAAGAATGATGATTGTTTTTTTTTTTTTTTTTTAAGATGCCAAGCATAACTATCGAAATTTTGTACACGATATGTTGTATATGGAAGAAATAATACATCTTCATGGTTCAATCCGTCAATCTTCTGTCATCCGAACAGGACCTTATGTCTCTTCTCGGTAACCACAAGAGTCACTCGAGTTCTAGATCACCGGTTGTAACTGGTTTAATACGTGCAGGGTGATCAAGCATCAATAGTGGGAGGCGCGATAAACTTCGTCAAGGAACTCGAGCAGCTCCTGCAGTCTCTCGACGCCCAACGACGAATCAGGCTGATGATGACTCATCCAAACAACGGAAGTAGCTCCTCCTCCTCCTCCTCCTCCCCTTTCTCGGACTTCTTTGCGTTCCCGCAGTACTCCTCGACCTCTCCCCAATGCACAAACGGCACGGGTACGGTCTCCGCCGTCGAGGCGACGGCCAAGAAGCACTCATCGGTGGCGGACATCGAGGTGACGATGGTCGAGAGCCACGCCAACCTCAAGGTGCTCTTGAGGCGGCGGCCGAAGCAGCTGCTCAAGATGGTGGTGGGCCTGCAGAATCTCCGGCTCACGACCCTCCACCTCAACGTCACCACCGTCGAGCAGATGGTCCTCTACTCCTTCAGCCTCAAGGTAGCTAGGCCAAGAATGCCATTAACATCTTTGTTATAACTTCGCAATTTTTACACTTTTCATTGTTAGTTACTGATTCGGAACTTGTTTGGGTTATACAGTTGGAAGACGACTGCCACTTCACATCGGTCGACGACATTGCAGCCGCAGTTCATCACATTGTCGTCAAGATTCAGGAAGAAATCGATCGAATCTAAAGTCAATTTGGATATAGTTTTATTCAGTTCGAATCTTCAATTAAGCGTGCCACACAAGCCAAATATGTCAGCTCCCGAGGGGTGGAAGATCTAGCGGAAAAAGGTTACTTTTCAGGAAAAGGGCGTCAATGTGAGTGATGATTAGAGAGGAAGAGGAAGAGGAAGAGGAAGAGGAGAGGGGTTGTAGTCATCCTTTAATGATCATGGTTCCATAAAGAGAGGGAAAAGTTGTAAAAACAACGTCCAGTACAAGACAGTAGTTGTATTGTGACTGTCAGGACTCGTGTTCTTTGTACTGGTCTGTGTTGAGCTTAACGGGGGTTCCTTTTAACACAGAAAATGACCTGATACACGTGTGAATTAATGCCATTCTCTCTGTCCACAATGGCAGAGATGGTTCAACTTTATGTATAATTCGAACGACACAAGAATATTAGTATTATTATCTAAAGTATTTTTTTTTTAAAAATTATTTATTATTTAATTATTGTATACTTTAAATCGAAACAAAAAATATATAACTAAGAAAACAATTTTAAAAACTCCAAAAAAAAAAAAATTTAAAATTTTGACCGAACTACAGTTCAACCATGTCCATGAAGAACTCTAGGAGTAAGCGCCCGGTTTATTCGGTTTAAATCGATCCTAAATAGTTAAAACCGAATAAACCGAAATTCTAAAAATTTCAAATCCGAAATCGAACCGAAATTAGTCAAAACCGAAATCGAACTGAACCGAATAACAATTCGGTTTATTTGGTTAAAATATTTCTATTGTTTAATAGCTCAGGTATAATGTTGGAATCGTGGTTAAATTATATTATAAATTATAAATTTTATACACACATTTGTTATATTTCAAAATTGCTTCCAAAGTTGAACTACTTGTTAAATTATCAAAATTGGACTTCAATATATATATATATATATATATATATATATATATATATATATATATATAATGGTTGTTTTCAAAATACACACATTTCTAGTCACAAAATATGCATAAAATTGATGACAATTACATAATTGTATAATTCCTATTGGGTTTTTGGTTTTGGACCGAAACCGAAAACTCAAAATCGAAACCGAAACAGAATAAGAAATTTTATTATTTTCAAAACCGAAACTGAACCGAATTTTTTTAAAACTGAACCAAATCTCATATTCGGTTCGATTAGGTTCAATTTTCGATCCAAAACCGAATAATGCTCACCCCTAAGAGCATCTCCAACCCTGTTGTGAGTTTGGAAAAAAATGGTTGTCACATAGGATTCACAACTTATTATTTCAAAAATCTTTCTCCAATACAAATGTGAAGTTGGTTGTGAAATTGGCATGGCAATGACATGACAAGGACAATGGGAAGTTGGTTGTCTATATCTAGACAACGGACTTTACAATAATTTTATTCCACATCATCAATTATGAATAAAAATATTTATAAATAAATAAATAAAAATTGTCTTGGAAGTTGGAAAAAGAAAGTAGATTTTATTATCTTCTTAATATTTTTGCATTGGAGAACACTTTTCTATCTCATTGTTTTGTGTGAATATAATCTTGTCACATAAAAAAAATATTATTTTGCACCTCATGCCACATAAAAATTATAATACAAAACAAAACAATAGGTTAGAGATGCTCTAAATAAGCTCTGCCTCTGTTTGTCCATAATGTATTACAAAGATGAATGTAATCCCTGTATTCTTTTGTCCAAACATGTTATAGTCCAAGAAAACATGAAGATCACTTTTGATTGTAGACTAACTCTATCCGACCTAATCTTTAGGTCTATCTACCAAGCTACGAACTAGCCGTCACTAGCCGTCTAAGTATTTCATGGCGTGATTCTCTCATGCTTAGAGCACTCTCAGTGTCGCATAGCCCCCTAAGAACCTTTCTCAGGAGCCTTTCTTATATTTAACTGTATATATAGAATACACCAATCCAACCTTTTATATATATATATATATATATATATATATATATATATATATAGGAAAAAGGAAATATGAGACATATGTTTATATTCCTACATGAGCCAATGCATGTGCTTCTGGATACTCTCGATCAAAGTGGATCCGAAGCAAAATCTGGATACTCTCGATCAAATTGCTTCTATGCTTCTCCATCGGATCTGTGTCATGTCCCGTGTCGTGTCAGTGACATATCATATCAGTGCATGTGTCTGTGTCTGTGTCGTATCCCGTGTCGTGTCTATGTCTGTGTATAAATCGTGTCCGCTATCAAATATCGTGTCTGTATCTGTTAGAGAGAGAGAGAGAGAGAGAGAGATATAGGGTTAGGGTTTACACCCTCTATGAATTTATCCCGCACACTACATTAATGCATAAGTAAAATCTCCGACTTGATTCCCCGATACATATATAGAAACCATATTTAGGATGGTCACACCTATCATTTATCAATTAAGTTAAATACACACATGCAATACTATTTTACAACAAAAATATGTGTTAATATGGTAAATTAATTAATTACATGGATATATATCGTGTCGTGTCGTGTCTGTGTGTGTGTGTGTGTCTATCTCAGTGTGTGTGTCTGTGACAGTGTGTTAGTGTATGTGTGTATCGTGTCTGTGTCTGTGTGTGTGTGTGTGTCGTGTCTGTGTCAGGGTTTGTCTGTGACAGTGTCTGTGTCGTGTCTGTGTTAGTGTGTGTGCGTCGTGTCTGTGTCAGTGTCATATCGTGTCTGCATCTGTGAGAGAGAGAGAGATAGGGTTAGGGTTTACCTAGAGAAGGAGGAGGAGGAGAAGCCCGAGGTCGTCGGAGGGGAGGAGACACGCCGGAAGGGAGGAGCCATGCGGGAGGGGGATACTCGGGGGGTGGGAAGCCGGAGTAGGGGGGCTATGGGGGGAGCCAATGGGGGGTAGGAATGGGGGGATGCCGGAGTAGGGGGGCTATGGAGGACGCCGGAGGGGGGTACTTCACCGGAGAGGGGGGGTTTCAAAATTTTGGGGAGTTCGACAGAATGGGAAAAAAATAAAATCATGAACCCTATATTAAAAAATTTAGCGACGTTTAGTGACGTCTATTTATGACGTCGCTAATAAAAAAATTAGCGACGTCATAAATAGACGTCGCTAAACGTCGCTAATTCAAAAGTTTGCGACATTATAGACGTCGCTAAAAATCAAAAAATAAACGTCGCTAAATACGTCGCTAAATCAAAAAAATCAGCGACGTTTAGCGACCTTAAAGAAGCTTATAGCGACTATTCTTTTAAAAAACTGAAGTACAGTCGTTAAACGTCGCTATGTGTCACCAATAGCGACGTATAGCGATGTTTATTTTTGGAGTCGCTCAAGTCTTTAATATTAGCGAAGTTTTATTATGACGTCGTTAAAAATGTTGTTATTTTATCATATTTTGGTAGTACACATGTGGACCAATAGAAATAGAGTGTACTAGTGCACATGGGTGCACAAGGGATGTAGTAATCCAATCCTCTTGGTCCACATGTACATGACTCATATAAGAATATAAGCCTATGGCTCATATCCCGTTTACCTATATATATATATATATATATATATATATATATATATATATATATATATATATATATATATATATATATGGGGGGGGCAAGGAATGAGCTCATGTATCTAGACACTTGGAGATCAACATAAGTTGTTTATTTCTCCAACTTTACCCAAATAAGAAGGGCCGACCATAGGCTAAGACAATCAGGACGACCGTTCATGACTTACAAACAAGAAAGATCCAAAAAGAATTACCTACTGTCACTACCACATTTTCTAGGAAAGAATATTTTGGTTATTTTATAATTAATTAAATATTGTACATGTTGTATATTTATTTATTATATTATTTATTTATTGTTAGATGTTAGTTTATTATTTTGGACTTGTGTTAGTGGACCTAACTAGTTTAGATTAGATCCATGGACCAACATTTAAATCTAGTTAGAATTGAGCCCAATTAAAAGCTCATTCATAAGGAGGAGGATAATTAAGTTAAACACATTAGACTAGAACCTTCCTTCCTTAATTATTTCTTCATGAGAGGCCCCAAGGGGTATTTTAGACTTTACATAGTAACTTGGGGAGGGGGTTTTGTGGCCGTCCTAGTTAGTAAGGAAGGAAAAGTTTCTCTCTCTTCATTTTTATTTTAAATCTAGATCTAGAATTTTCTCTTCCAAATTTCTTCCCAATTCCTTCCCAAATCATCATTGGAGGCTATTAGAGTAAGGATCTATAAGGAGAAAGCAAGAATCTACAAGGAGGGGCAAGGATCTACAAGTTGAAGGCTCTTTTCACCCAATTTGGAGGTTTCATTGGGAATCCATCTTCCAATATGTATAATTCAGTTTTTTTCCTTTAATTAGACTCTAAATTTGTGTTTTAATCATTAGAAACTACCCCATATGCTAAGACTACCCATAGGATTTGGAATTAGGTTCATTGGAGGCCTATAGAGAAAGTTATGTGTTATTTTGTGTCAATTTTGGGGGAATTCCGAGATTGACACATCTTGTGTTTGTCAATTGGCCAATTAGACCAAATTGACATGTTTTTGATTGTGTGTGGCTAGTATCATGTCCACAATTGGATACGTGTAGGCCGTATCCCGACAATTTGGAGATACAAATTGATTTGGGGGGTTTCTTCCGTCACGGGGGTTTGAGCATGTCACATTTTGACATGGACAATGTCACATTTTGACACGGACACATAGATGTATAATTAGCTCTTCGTATTGTTCATAATTATTATTTTAGACTTGCTCGTATCCTTCGGGGTACGTTTGATGGTGTGATGGACTCGTTTCGCAATTGTATCATAGATCTAATGTGATACGGGTGCGATGCACTCCACGTGTTTGTTTTATTGCATTTTAGATTCAATTTGCCTTGGTAATAGCTATTAGAATATTATATTTATTATTGTTATATATATATATATATATATATATATATATATATATATATATATATATATATATATATATATAAATATAAATAATGTGTTGTTCTATGTTCATTGTATATATACACACTAATCATCATACAATGAACATAGAACAACACATTATATATATATATATATATATATATATATATATATATATATATATATATATATATATATATATATATATATATATATATATATATTGCTATATAGATATGTATATATATGTATTGATATGTGTATCTCTAAGTGTTACGTATATATATATATATATATATATATATATATATATATATATATATATATATATATATATATATATATATGTGTGTGTGTGTGTGTGTGTGTGTGTGTGTGTGTGTGTGTGTGTGTGTGCATAGATGTATGTGTGTGTATGTGCTAGGAGGGGGTCGGGATGCAGCAAAGCAGTGAATCAGCAACTGCAGCAACAACTGCAACAAGAGCTCCACAACAGCAAATACAAGAGCAGTGTGCACAGCAGCTAGAGCAAGGTAAGGGGAGGTTAGTTAGCTTGATGTGTACTTAGTTTAGTTAGTAGTTTAGTTAGTTAGTTACTTTGTTATATAGTGTTATATATATATGTATACATATTGTTATCTAGTAGTTATATATATATATATATATATATATACTTGTTTACTAGTAGCTATATGTATGTATGTATATATTTATATATGTATTGGTATGTTAGTAGGTAGTTAGTAGTATTGTATTAGTTAATGCATGTTAGTTATAGTTTAGAGTTTTTGGTAGTTAGTTATATGTTAGAATTAATATTACCTTGAGATACCAAGGTAATGTCAAGGTATTGATGGATACTCAAGGTATTGGGTTGTATCCAAGGTATTTTGGTTTGAGTATCAAGATGGGTGTGTAGTGGTGTGATATCGCATTGGTTCAAAGCTAAGGTATCTACTTAGCATTAGTTTAGTTAGGAATATTATATATTGTTGATTATATATATATATATATATATATATTATGATATTTTTATATCTAAAACTTATGTATCTTAGGATACGGTGCTTGTTTGTATTCTAGTATCTTAGCATAGCTAGTGTGGCCTAGTTACATAGTGTATAGACCCAGTTTTTTAGAGTTAGACTCTTACAACCTAGAAATAGCTAGTTTGGCCAAGTTTGACTAGTTTGACCTAGAGTTGACCTAGTTTGACTGTTTTGACTTAGAAATGGCTTTTTGACCTAGAAGTTGACTAGTTTAACTTATTTTTATTCCAAAACCATGTATTGATGTAATATTCTATATTTAGGTCTTCGAGGCACCGTACCGGACATCTTTGATATTGTTTACCGAATTTCAGGCGAGTACATTCTCTGATAGTTTCTCATTTATGATATCCTCTATGTTTCTTGTATCTAGTGTAGATATCCTTGATTTCTTGACACGATGGTTACACGGATTGGTATATCCGGATCTCTTCATGAGATATTATTCCTTGGTATGTATGGTGTATCTTGTACAAGCCTTGTTTTTTTATTCTTCTTGTACATTTACAGACACTGATTCTTGGGGAGACTTGCTACCTTTCCAGAGAATTTCGTGTCAAAACGTACCATGGTTGGATCCACTATACCAATCGGGGGCGGAGAGTATGTAGTGTAGATATGTGATCATACCCTCTTTGTATCATGTCTTGTTCATCGAATAGTGTTAATCATACACCGCACGTATGATTAACCAGGCCATAATTCTTATATCAAGTTTTCAAGCCGATCACATGCTAAAGCTGGTACTCACTCACTTAGTCATTAGTATTTCTTGTTCATTTATATATTGCTCATTCTCGTATTTATTTCCAGTATTTTCTTTATTGCATATCGCTTGTATTTGTATATTGCATCTTGTATATTCATATCTATTTAATATTACATAGTTTATATCATTTATTAGAACTGCTGTTAGAGATGTACTTTGCTCCTTTCCTGACTGGATATATTTTTTTCAGATGACATTGGGGAGTGGTATCCCACTTACTATAGGCCTCAGGACATGGTTAGCTTAGAGCCAGAGACCTTGGCTCAGGAGGGTCTCATCCCGACTGAGACAGACGACCCAGGACTCGTAGCTTAGTAGTTAGTTTCCTTTTGTACTGGATTTGCCTCCAGCATTGTTATTAGTATTTCTCTGATTCATTGGATATTATTTTTGTCTCATGAGTTATATTTGTGACTCTTCTATTCTTCTATCATATTCGTGCTTATTCTATCTATAGATCTGTGATTGAGTATATTTATTTACATTGGTGGCATTGTTATGTCTTGATTATTAGATAGATAGTTTACCCAAACAGCGTTCTACCGTCGATGTTGTGGCATGGGCTAGATGTTGTTCACTACTTGCATCCCTACACCGGGTGCTGGTCATGACACATTTTTAGTGGTGGCCCATACAGGTCTTCGAGGTTGCAATTTGTACGATTCGTAGTGGTGCTCTTATTTGAACGCTATTACGAGCCTGTTTCAGGATATAGGATATAGGCTATATGCTGATAATACTCAATCACATCTAGAAAAAACTCTATTGATTCATTTCAACTGTTCTTCTTTGATATTGATATTTGATCTTTAACTGTCCTTCTTTGAATGCCTTATATCATGTGCCATATTGATTCTTTTCTTTCGCTTTGCCTCCGGATGCCGCCTAAGACTAGATCACAATAGGGAGAAGCTATTTCTGAGAGATCAGCAACTTTCCGAGGGCCTGCACTAGTCACTTTTCTGGTGATTGGCGTATCAGCTGTGTTCGGGGGTCCATCTCCAACTCAGAGGACTGTTCCGGCTGTATCTGAAGGACTTCCACCTTCACCTTCCGTACTGACAGATGCGACTCAGGTGTTCACATAATTTCACGAGATATTGGAGGCTCAGAGGGCTCAGTCCGGGGCACACCAGAGGCAGATCGACGTGTTATGGCAGGGTATTAAGAGTGCTCATCAGTTTGCCCTTGACGTGGTAGAGAGAGAATTTCTAGTCCAGCAGCAGGTTGCTCCGCAGGTTGCCCAGCTTCGGCCAGGCAATATCCAGGACTTCAAGAAGCTGGAACCTCGGTTCTTCAAGGGGACTGAGGGCATCGTCTACGCTGATGATTGGCTCGAGGATATTGAGAGTCTCATGAGGGTGTCCCGTCTTGCTGAGGATCTATAGGTTAAGGCAGTAGGACTTCAGCTGTTCGACATCGTCCGCACTTGGTTTAGGATTATAAGCTACTTCTTGTTGATGCAGGGCAGTCTTGGGAGGTGTTCAAGGACCTCTTAAAGAGGAAGTTCGTTGCTCGGGCAGACAGGTTAGACTTGGGAAGGCAGTATAAGAGCCTTACTCAGGGGAGCATGTCTATGGAGGAGTATGCCGTAGAGTTCGATAGGCTGAGCCATTTTACGGAGTATTTGGTGAGGGAGACGGAGGTTTGAGCTATTTTTTTTGTGAGGGTCTGAACTGGGAAGTGAAGATCCTCATTCCATCTTTCTATGAGACCTACTCGGAGATACTTGCGGAGACACGAAAGGTTGAGCGAGAGTTGGGTTTGAAACCCAAGAGAGATCATGATTCTTTTCTGGGGGCTAACAGCAGCACAGTGACTACTAAGCATCCTTATTTCTAATCCAGGCCTTTTCAGCAGCCGCAGCAGCACCAGACTCCAACTTGGGCGCCGTTTCACCAGGCACCGCAGCAGCAGAGACAGTCACAACAAGCTTCCTGCCACTACTGCAAGAAGCCCGGCCACATCTGGGATGTTTACAGAAGGAGACTGGGGTTTGTATCGTGGTACCGAAGGGCATCAGCTGAGAGAGTGTCCTTCCAATCCTCGTCGTGCAGTTCAGGGAGCAGCTCCAGCTCAGAGGACACATGAGAGAATACCTGCAGTACAGTCGAGAGGACCGCCGCTTCCGACCCAGCAGCAGCGTTATGCACAGTACCAACATCAGGGTGGTGCACGTCAGGGATGAGCCTTTGCTATGACAATCGAGGAGGTTGATCCCACCGAAGATATCATCGCAGGTTCTATTCTTCTTGATTCTATTCCAGCTTTAGCTTTGTTTGATAGTGCTACTTCACATAGTTTTGTATCTGTTTTTTTTTTCTCTAAAGCATCATTTGGTAGCTAATTCTTTACTTAGGACTTGCAAGATCATGACCGGGGGAGGCATTATCCTGGTTAGTGATATTTGCAAGAATCGAAGAGTTACTCTGGGAGGCCGGAAGCTGAGTGCATGTCTACTTGTAATGTCACTTCTGAGCTACGATATTATACTCTGGATGGATTGGTTGAGCAGGCACCATGCTAGTATAGATTGCAGAGGAGGTAGAGTTTTATTTAGTCCGCCAGGAGAGCCAGATTTTGAGTTTGCTAGAGGAGCTGCAGAGAAGGAAGAAGGCATTATCTGTGGAGCAATGGTAGAAGACAAGGAGTTGCTGCATCCGTTAATAGCAGAGTTCTTGGATGTGTTTTCTAAGGAATTGCCAGGTTTGTCGCCAAATCGAGATGTTGAATTCTCTATAGACTTTGTGCCAGGTGTAGAACCAATTTCACAGCATGTCTATAGAGTAAACAACAGCGAGCTGGTCGAGCTGAAGAAGCAAGTAGATGAGTTACAAGATAAGGGGTTTATCAGATCCAGCTCTTCGCCGTGGGGAGCCCCGATATTGTTTGAACCGAAGAAGGATAGATCGGTGCACATGTGCATCGATTATCGAGCATTGAATAATTTCACTATCAAGAATAAATATCCGTTGCCACGGATTGATGACATGTTCGATCAGTTGAGTACGGCACCAAGATATTTTCCAAGATAGACTTGAGATCAGGCTACCACCAGGTGAAAATAAAGCCGGAGGACATTCCGAAGACTACTTTTAGGACTCGGTATGGCCAGTATTAGTTCATGGTGATGCCGTTTGGGTTGACTAATGCCCCGACAATATTTATGAATTTGATGAACAAGGTGTTCTACCAGTACCTTGCCAAGTTCATAGTGGTGTTCATCGATGACATACTCATATATACTCAAAGACACTAGAGGAGCACGAGGAGCATTTGCGGATTGTGTTGGATGTGCTGAGGAAGGAGAAGCTGTATGGAAAGTTGTCTATGTGTGAGTTCTTCCTGGACAAGGTAGAGTTTTTAGGACATGTTGTGACTGATGACGAAATTTCAGTGGATCCGAAGAAGATCGCAGCAGTGGAGTCTTGGAAGACCCCGAGTTCAGTGGCAGAGATTAGGAGTTTCTTAGGTTTGGCAGGCTACTACAGAAAGTTTGTGCAAGATTTTTTGAGGATTGCCGAGCCGATGACCATACTCACCAGAAAGGATGCAGAGTTTGTTTGGAAAGAGGAGTTCCAGGTTGCTTTTGAGGAATTGAAGACAAGGTTGATGTTTGCTCATATTTTAACATTGCCATCAGGGTCTGGAGGTTTCACTATTTATAGTGATGCATCGGGGAAAGGTCTGGGTTGTGTTCTTCTGCAGAATAGAAAAGTGATTGCCTATGCATTCAGACAATTGCGTCCTCATAAGAAGAACTATCCTACCCACAATTTGGAGTTGGCAGCAGTCATCTTTGTCCTAAAGTTATAAAAATATTTTTTTACGGAGAGCGTGTAGAGATTTTCACAGACCACTAGAGCTTGAAGTATGTTTTCACTCAGAAGGAGTTGAACATGAGGCAGCGTCGGTGGCTGGAACTGATGAAGGATTTTGACATATCTTTGCAGTATCCTCCTGAAAAAGCCAATGTAGTGGCCGATGCCTTGAGCAGGTATCCGGTAGCTATATTGTTGACTCAGGATCAATATTTGTTGGAGGACTTGGAGAGCTTGGGAATTGAGGTGATAGTTCTTGGTAACTATACAGATGTGGGGCTTGCTGATACACTTAGAGTTGATGGACAGGATCAAGGTATCCCAGTATGAGGATGTATCTCTGAGGAGCATCAGATCTCAGGTGAGAGCAGGATTGGAGGATGATTTCACCATTGCTGAGGATGGTTCTTTGCGGCATGGTGCTAGATTATATGTGCCTAGTGGGGAGCTGAGTGAGGAGGTATTGCAGGAAGCGCATCGCTCGCAGTATTCCATACATCCAGGTGCCAACAAGATGTATCGGAATATGCGAGAGAGTGTGTAGTGGTTTGGTATGAAGAAAAAAGTGACACAGTTTGTATACAGATGCTTAGTGTGCCAGTAGGTGAAAGCCGAGAGGCAGAGGCTAGGTAGTTTACTTCAGCCCTTACCCATTCCAGAGTTGAAGTGGGAGCATATTACTATGGATTTTGTGTCCGGACTTCCACGATCTCCAGGAGAGAGACGCAATTTGGGTCATCGTTGACAGGTTGACCAAGTCGGCCCACTTTTTGTCTTTTAAGGTGGGTTTGTCTACGGAGAAGCTGGCAGAGATATATGTGAGGCAGACTCAGGATACATGGGGTTTCCGTCAGCATAGTCTCGGATCAGGATAGTCGTTTCACTTCTCATTTCTAGAGGAGTTTGTAGGCGAGTTTGGGCACCCAGCTCAAGTTCAGTACTGCATATCATCCCCAGACAGATGAGCAGTCGGAGAGGACTATTCAGACTCTCGAGGATATACTGCGCACCAGTGTAATAGATTTCAGGGGATCTTTGGAGGACCATCTCTATTTGGTAGAGTTTGCTTACAACAACAGCTACCAGGCTAGTACACCATTTGAGGCTCTGTACGATCGGAGATATTGTACTTCCTTATCATGGGACGATATTGGAGAGAGAGCTTTGCTAGGGCCAGATATGGTTGTGGATTCAGCGGAGAAGGTTAAGCGGATCAGAGACAGACTTCGAGTGGCGCAGGACAGACAGCGGCATTGGGCCGATAGCCACCGGAGACCTTTGGAGTTTGAGGTATAGTTTTAGATTTTTGTTTCATGCTTGATATTAGTTGTTTGTTATAGATTAAGTTCTTAAGGAAGTATTTTGTTCTAGGTCGGTGGTATGGTGTCTCTGAGGATTTCTCCGACACGAGGCACGATTCATTTCGGTGGAAGCGGGTGTTACAACCATATTTCTAGGAAAGGATATTTTGGTCATTTCATAATTAATTAAATATTCTGCATATTGTATAATTATTTATTTATTGTTAGATGTTAGTTTATTATTTTGGACTTGTGTCAGTAGACCTAACTAGTTTAGATTAGATCTATGGACCAACATTTAAATCTAGTTAGAATTGAGCCCAATTAGAAGCCCATTCATTAGGAGGATGATTAATTAAGTTAAACCCATTAGACTAGAACCTTTCCTCCTTAATTATTTCTTCATGAGAGGCCCCAAGGGGTATTTTAGACTTTATATAGTATCTTGGGGAGGGCTTTAAGTGGCTGACCATGTTTTAAAGGGAGGGAAATTTCTCTCTTCTTTTTTTATTCAAATCTAGATGTAGAATTTTTTCTTCCAAATTTCTTCATTCACACATTAAATTCCACCCAAATTTCTTTCCAATTCCTTCCCTAATCATCATTGTAGGCTAGTAGAGCAAGGATCTACAAGGAGAAAGCAATGATCTACGAGAAGGAGCAAGGATCTACAAGTTGGAGGCTCTTTTCACACAATTTGAAAGTTTCATTGGGAATCCATCTCCCAATAGGTACAATTCAGTTTTTTCCTCTAATTAGACTTTAAACTATATTTTAATCATTAGAAACCACCATATATGCTAAGGCTACCCATAGAATTGGAATTAGGTTCATAGGAGGCCTATGGAGAAAGTTATGTGTTATTTTGTGTCAATTTTGTCCCGAGATTGACACATCTTGTGTTTGTCAATTGATCAATTAGACCAAATTGACAAGTATTTGATTGTGTGGCTAGTGTCGTGTCCACAATTGGATACATATAGGACGTATCTCGATAATTTAGAGATACGGATTGATTTGGAGGTTTTCTTCCGACACGGAAGTTTGAGCATGTCATATTTTGACATGGACACATAGATGTGTATTTAGCTCTTTGTATTATTCATAATTATTATCTTAGACTTGTTCGTGTCCTTCGGGGTATGTTTGGTGGTGTGGTGGACTCGTATCGCAAGCGTATCATAGATCCAGTGTGATACGGGTGCGATGCACTCTACGTATTTATTTTCTTGCATTTTAATATACTTGTTTATAGCTATTAAAATATTATATTTATCATTGTTATATGATATATATGTATATATATGTGTTATGTGTTGTTCTATTTTCATTTTTGGTAATTGGTTTATATATATATATATATATATAGTGTATAGATGTGTGTGTGTGTGTGTGTGTGTGTCTGCATAGATGTGTGTGTGTGTGTGTGTGTGTGTGTGTGTGTGTGTGTGTGTGTGTGTGTATGTGTGTGTGTGTGCTAGGAGAGGGTCGGGTTGCTAGCCAACAACAACAGCAAGCAAAGCAGTAACAGCAACTGAAGCAGTACAGCAAGCTAGCAGTGAGTAGCATGCAGCAGCAACAACATGGAGAGGCAGCACCTAGCAAGCATGTTGCAGCAGCAACAACCACAGCAACATAGCAGTAGCAGCAATACAGCAGCTGCAGCAAAGCAAACATTAGCAGCAACTGCAGAGCCTGCACAGCAAGCATGAGCAGCAATAGCAACTAGAGCTGCAACAGCAAGCATGAAAGCAACAGCAAAGTGCAGCAGCAACTCTAGCAAGGGCAGCAGCTACAGCAATAAGGTAAGGGGTTGATAGTTCACTAATAGTTTAGTTAGCTTGATGTATAGTTTATTAGTTAGTTCATTGATAGTTTAGTTAGTAGCTTGGTTAGTTAGTTATTTGATTTACTAGTTAGTTCATTGATAGTCTAGTTAGTTAGTTATGTATACCTATTGATAGTTAGTTAAGTTAGTTACATTGTTATGTAGTTATATATATATATATATATATATATATATATATATATATATATATATATATATTGGTAAGATAGTAAGTAGTTAGTAGGTAGTTAGTAGTATTGTATTAGTTAATGCATGTTAGTTATAGTTTAGAGTTTTTGGTAGTTAGTTATATGTTAGAATTCATATTACCTTGTGATACCAAGATAATGTCAAGGTATTAATGGATACTCAAGGTATTGGGTTTGAGTATCAAAATGGATGTGTAGTGGTGTGATACCGCATTGGTTCAAAGCCAAGGTATCCACTTAGTATTAGTTTAGTTAGGAATAGTATATATTGTTGATTGTATGTACATATTATGATATTTTTATATCTAAACTTGCGTATCTTAGGATACGGTACCTTATTTGCATCATAGTATCTTAGTATAGCTAGTGTGGCCTAATTACATAGTGTATGGACCCAATATCCTAGAGATAGACTCATACAACCTAGAAATAGCTAGTTTGACCAAGTTTGACTAGTTTGACCTAGAGTTGACCTAGTTTGACTGTTTTGACTTAGAAATGGCTTTATGACCTAGAAATTGACTAGTTTAACTTATTTTTTATTCTAAAATCTTGTATTGATGTAATATTCCATATTTAGGTCTTTGAGGCACCGTACCGGACATCTTTGATACTGTTTATCGGATTTCAGGCGAGTACATTCTCTGATAGTTTCTTATTTATGATATCTTCTATGTCTCTTGTATCTAGTGTAGATATCCTTGATTTCTTGACACGATGGTTACACGGATTGGTATATCCGGATCTCGTCATGAGATGTTATTCTTTGGTATGTATAGTGTATCTTGTGCAAGCCTTGTTTCCTTGTTCTTTTTGTACATGTAAAGATACAGATTCTTGGGGAGACTTGCTACCTTCCCAGAGAATCCCGTGTCATAACGTACCATGGTTGGGTCCACTATACCAGTCTGGGGCGGGAAGTATGTAGTGTAGATATGTGATCATACCCTCTTTGTATCATGTCTTGTTCATTAAATAGTGTTAATCATACACCGCACGTATGACTAACCAGGCCATAATTCTTGTATCAAGTACCCAAGCCGATCACATGTTAAAGCTGGTACTCACTCACTTAGTCATTAGTATTTTTTATTCATTTTATTTGCTCATTCTAGATTTATTTACAGTATTTTCTTTATTTCATATCTCTTGTATCTGTATATTGTATCTTGTATATTCATATCTATTTACTGTTACATAGTTTATATCATTTATTAGAACTGCTGTTAGAGATGTACTTTGCTCCTTTTCTGACTGGATATATTTTTCTCAGATGACACTGAGGAGTGGTACCCCACTCAATACGGGCCTCAGGACGTAGTTGGCTTAGAGCGAGAGACCTTGGCTCAGGAGGGTCTCATCCCGACTGAAATAGACGACCCAGGACTCGTAGCTTCGTAGTTAGTTTTCTTTTGTACTGGATTTATCTCCAGCTTTGTTATTAGTATTTCTCTGACTCATTGGATATTATTTTTGTCTCATGAGTTGTATTTGTGACTCTTCTATTCTTTTATCATATTCGTGCTTATTCCATCTATATATATGTGATTAAGTATATTCATTTATATTTGTGGCTTATTATATCTTGATTGCTAGATAGATAGTTTACCCAAACAACGTTCTACCACCGATGTTGTGGCGTAGGTTGGGCATTGTTCACTACTTGCATCCCTACACTGGGTGCGGATCATGACAGCGAGAAATTTAGTCCGTGATACATCAAACCTTTCAGTATTCTCGAGAGGGTCAGTGCAGTTGCTTACAGACTAGACTTGCTACCTGCATTGGAGGGAGTGCACAACGTGTTTCATATGTCGCAGTTGAGACGGTACGTGATGGATCCTAGTCACGTGTTGGATCACTCAGAGATAGAGGTAGGCCCTACTCTTAGCTATCCAGAGCAGCCAGTTGAGATTCTGGATCGGAGAGAGAAGGTGCTGAGGAACCAGACTATTCACTTGGTACGCGTCGCATGGAGGCATCACTCTCCAGGGGAGTCTACCTGGGAGAGAGATGATAAAATACGAGAGTGTTATCCATACTTATTTGTGCCTTGAGGTATGTTCTTTCCTGATTCTGTACCATTATGTTCTGTTTATTTTCTGAAGGTAGTTTCGTCTTTGAATTTCGAGGAAGAAATTATTTTAAGGGGGGTAGACTTGTCACTACCACATTTTCTAGGAAAAAATATTTTGGTCATTTCATAATTAATTAAATATTGTACATATTATATATTTATTTATTGTATTATTTTTTTATTGTTAGATGTTAGTTTATTGTTTTGGACTTGTGTTAGTGGACCTAACTAGTTTAGATTAGATCCATGGACCAACATTTAAATCTAGTTAGAATTGAGCCCAATTAGAAGCTCATTCATTAGAAGGATGATTAATTAAGTTAAACCCATTAGACTAGAACCTTCTTTCCTTAATTATTTTTTTATGAGAGGCTCCAAGGGGTATTTTAGACTTTACATAGTTGCTTATGGAGGGGGTTTTGTGGCCGGCCTAGTTAGTAAGGGAGGAAAAGTTTCTCTCTTTATTTTTATTTCAAATCTAGATTTAGAATTTTCTCTTCCAAATTTCTTTCCAATTCATTCCCAAATTATTATTGGAGGCTATTAGAGCAAGGATCTACAAGGAGAAAGTAAGGATCTACAAGGAGGAGCAAGGATCTACAAGTTGAAGGTTTTTTTTACCCAATTTGAAGGTTTCATTGGGAATCCATCTCCCAATAGGTACAATTCAGTTTTTTATTTTTATTAGACTTTAAATATGTGTTTTAATCATTAGGAACCATCCCATATGCTAAGGCTACCCATAGAATTTGGAATTTGGTTCATAGGAGGCCTATGGAGAAAGTTATGTGTTATTTTATGTCAATTTTTGGGAAATTTTGAGATTGACACATCTTGTGTTTGTCAATTGGTCAAATAGATCAAATTGATATGTGTTTGATTGTGTGTGGCTAGTATCGTATATACAATTGGATACGTGTAAGCCGTATCCCGACAATTTGGAGATACAGGTTGATTTGGGAGTTTTTTTGACACGGAGTTTGAGCATATCATATTTTGACATGGATATGTAGATGTATAATTAGCTCTTCTTATTGTTCATAATTAATATTTTAGACTTGCTCGTGTCCTTCGGGATATGTTTGGTGGTGTGGTAGACTCGTATCGCAAGCGTATCATAGATCTAGTGTGATACGGATGCGATGCACTCCACGTGTTTGTTTCATTGTATTTTAGATTCAATTTGCCTTGGTAATAGCTATTATAATATTATATTTATCATTGTTATATGATATATATGTATATATATAATATGTGTTGTTCTATGCTCATTGTATGATGATTAGTGTGTATATGTATTTGTATCTCTAGTGTGTGTATATATATATATATATATATATAGTGCTATATAGATATGTATATGTATGTATTAATATGTGTATCTCTAATTGTTATGTATATATGTATGTGTATATGTATAGATATATAATTATATATACATATGCGTATGTATAGATATAGATATATATATATATATATATATATATATATATATATATATATATATATATATATATATATATATATATATATATATATATATATATATATATATATATATATATATATATCCACTTATATTCATATGTGTGTGAGTGAGAGTGTTATGTATGTGTGTGCATAGATGTGTGTATTGTGTGTGTATAGATGTGTGTGTGTGTGTGTGTGTGTGTGTGTGTGTGTGTGTGTGTGTGTGTGTGTGTGTGTGTGTGTGTGTGTGCATAGATGTGTGTGTATGTGTCTGCTAGGAGGGGGTCGGGATGCAGCAAAGCAGTGAATCAGTGAGCATCAACCACAGCAACAGCAAGCCTCAGCAGCAACTGCAGTAGCCTACTGCAGCAACAACTACAGCAAGAGCTCCATAACAGCAAATGCAAGAGCAGTGTGCACAGCAACTAGAGCAAGGTAAGGGAAGGTTAGTTAGCTTGATGTGTAGTTAGTTTAGTTAGTAGTTTAGTTAGTTAGTTACTTTGTTATATAGTTATGTATATGTATACATATTGTTATCTAGTAGTTAGATATATATATATATATACTTGTTTACTAGTAGCTATATTTATGTATGTACATATGTATTAGTATGTTAGTAGGTGGTTAGTAGTATTGTATAAGTTAATGCATGTTAGTTATAGTTTAGAGTTTTGGGTAGTTAGTTATATGTTATAATTAACATTACCTTGAGGTATTGATGGATACTCAAGGTATTGGGTTGTATCCAAGGTATTTGGGTTTGAGTATCAAGATGGGTGTGTAATGGTGTGATACCGCATTGGTTCAAAGCCAAGGTATCTACTTAGCATTAGTTTAGTTAAGAATATTATATATTATTGATTATATATATATATATATATATATATATATATATATATATATATATATTATGATATTTTTTATATCTAAAACTTGCGT
Source organism: Iris macrosiphon (assembly GCA_036927795.1). Taxonomy (NCBI): domain Eukaryota; kingdom Viridiplantae; phylum Streptophyta; class Magnoliopsida; order Asparagales; family Iridaceae; genus Iris; species Iris macrosiphon. The sequence goes on from JAYESA010000012.1 coordinate 179,558,026, forward strand.
ATCTTACGATACGGTGCTTGTTTGTATTCTAGTATCTTAGCATAGCTAGTATGGCCTAGTTACATAGTGTATAGACCCAATTTCTTAGAGTTAGACTCATACAACATAGAAATAGCTAGTTTGACCAAGTTTGACTAGTTTGACCTAGAGTTGACTTAGTTTGACTGTTTTGACTTAGAAATGGCTTTTTGACCTAGAAGTTGACTAGTTTAACTTATTTTTATTCCAAAACCTTGTGTTGATATACTATTCCATATTTAGGTCTTCGAGGCACCATACCGGACATCTTTGATATGGTTCACCGAATTTTAGGCGAGTATATTCTCTGATAGTTTTTCATTTATGATATCCTCTATGTTTCTTGTATCTAGTGTAGATATCCTTGATTTCTTGACACGATGGTTACACAAATTGGTATATCCGGATCTCGTTATGAGATATTATTCCTTGGTATGTATGGTGTATCTTGTACAAGCCTTATTTCCTTGTTCTTCCTTTACAGGTACAGATACTAATTCTTAGGAAGACTTGCTACCTTCCCAGAGAATCCCGTGTCATAACGTACCATGGTTGGATCCACTATACCAGTCGGGGGCAGAGAGTATGTAGTATAGATATGTGATCATACCCTCCTTGTATGATGTCATGTTCATTGAATAGTGTTAATCATACACCACACGTATGATTAACCGGGCCATAATTCTTGTATCAAGTTCCCAAGCCGATCACATGTTAAAGCTGGTACTCACTCACTTAGTCATTAGTATTTTTTGTTCATTTCTATATTGCTCATTCTCATATTTATTTCCAGTATTTCTTTTATTGCATATCTCTTGTATCTGTATATTGCATCTTGTATATTCACATATATTTACTGTTACATAGTTTATATCATTTATTAGAACTGCTGTTAGAGATGTACTTTTCTCCTTTCCTGACTGGATATATTTTTTTATATGACACTGAGGAGTGGTACCCCCACTCACTATGGGCCTCAGGACATTGTTGGCTTAGAGCCAGAGACCTTGGCTCAGGAGGGTCTTATCCCGACTAAGACAGACGACCCAGGACTCGTAGCTTAGTAATTAGTTTTCTTTTGTACTGGATTTATCTCCAGCATTGTTATTAGTATTTCTCTTACTCATTAGATATTATTTTTGTCGCATGAGTTGTATTTGTGACTCTTCTATTCTTTTATCATATTCGTGCCTATTCCATCTATAGATCTGTGACTGAGTATATTCATTTACATTGGTGGCATTGTTATATCTTGATTATTAGATAGATAGTTTACCCAAACAGCATTCTACTGTCGATGCTGCGGCGTAGGCTGGGCGTTGTTCACTACTTGCATCCCTATTGTCACGCCCCAGTCCCAAAATACGTAGGACTAGGACACGTAAGCATGCCAGCCGCATGGATATGGCAACTCCAATATATGGAAACCAAATCCATACGTACGCTGTAATATGAATATAAAATCCACTAGTGGTATAAAATGTAATACAAGTCACAGGTTATAATCTAAATCTCACCCACCAAAATCATATAGAAATAAATAACCAGTATCTATGAAACTAGATCTCAACAAGAAGTATCTAAAGATGATAGTTGGATGGAAACAAATCCACTACCAACTCGAATGGGAAAAGTAAATACAATATAAGTACAACTCACTCAAACAATAAGTACCAGCTACCAATCACGGCTCGAAGGGAAGACATCCACGAATATCCTTCCAAATCTGCGCTCCTGCGAATACTCAAGAACAAATACACCTGGCAGCGGACCAGGTCCTCAGAGGGACATAACAAGTATACTTAAACACATGCCAATAAAGTACAGAAATAAATATCCAATGGGTCGCCTAACCATCTAAAGTGAATGCAGTTAAGAACACCTTTCCCCACAAGTGAGCTATCTGACTGAAAACTGGGATTTGGCATGGTTCTCTTTTGAAGAGCCAGGGGCCTACAAGGCACGTCGTCTTTTGAACGCCGGTGGCCCGCCTGATAGTACATAATATATAAGGGTCATCATCACCCGTATCTCCAGCGGAGAATCCGGGCTTCACAGAAAAAGTGTAAAGGAGCTCAAATGCGGTACTTGTTGTTCTCCCCACCCAATGCTCTAAGCATGTCATGTCCATGACACGATAAACCTCTAATAACTGCCAAGTCTACTAGCATGCAAAGTTTCTAACGGCAGTTATTCCTAACGCACGGCCCATACGTACAGGAGGCCAGACCTGTCACGCAGTCCGTGATCCATATGAGACTCACACTCGTGTAACCACTGTGTCACGGCCAATGAACCTAATGGTGCTACATGATAATGGGGTAGTCCCATGAACAAGGTCAATGCAATACATAATTAAAAACCTATCGCGATGTCACCGTCGCGCGCATTTTATATAACAGTTAAAATATATGAACTAAAGACAGAAAATAAAGATGCATGCAACATATGGAATATGAATAACAGTACAATGGCAAGGTATACTTGCCTGGCCAGAAGACTGCGATGTTCCAATAACCTGCTCCAAAAGTCGCGCAGAACAGATCCAATATCCTAGTTATCCAAAATATCAAGATTTTCTTTTCCACAACTCTGCGCATATGACGTGGCTATTGACTTCCTGACATATCCTGTCTTACAATGCTCCAGTATTGGCGAAACATGATAACTTCTTAAGAAACCTTCCGTTCGGCGCTTTTAGTTTTCATCAAGCTCTCGATGAAATGTGGAGGCATCTCAGCTAACTCTGGCTCACTAACAAGAACAAAACTGGCATCCTCATTCAGGTTTTGAACATATTGCAGGCTTAACTTGTCTATTTGTGATCTTAAATTCTCCATCTCCATTCTCTTGCTCAGAGTAGGGTTAACACCATTACGTTCAAAATCTTTAACCAAGCACTGTACATAACGCGTTGCTTCAGGACCCAGCCGCTCCCCTCATTCAACAAATGCCTTAACAACACGGTATACATCTTCATGTCTTCTGCACAAGAAAGTGAGAATCTAGTCTCTGCTCTGCATCAGTACTAGCTTTCCGAACATCATCTAAAGGAGACACCATTATTGGAAACAGGCAAGATTGGACCAAGGGAAATTGGTAGGCCCCTAGGTCTGCCAATGGGGAGATGACATTCATATATGTAACTTTCCCCAGAGGAATTGAAGTGACTAAGTCATATGTCTTCTTTGATTTAGCAATGATGTGGTCTGCCAACTTGTGGATCTCAGAAGCAGAGAGATTAACACGAACACTTGACTATGTAAGATCTTTCCTGTTCTTGTTGCTGTTGCTCTTGTCCTCCTTGTCCCTATGGCTTTCCTGTTCTTGTTGCTGTTGCTCTTGTCCTCCTTGTCCCTATGGGCTCTGATGGAGGAGATGAGGAAGTTGAGGCCGACCGCGACGAGAGCTGCTGCGCCAGTGATGGCTATCATCTTCCTCTTCTCTTCCTTTCCTCCCTTTGCTTCCATTGTTTCCAAGTTTTTGAAGAAGAAAACAACGGAAGAGGAGAGAGGCGAGAGGAGAGAGAAGGGTTTGAGTCCGGCGAGTCGTGGTGAGTGGGGATGGCCGCGGCGGAGCTCCGGCATAGTCAGGAAGCGGTAAGGTTGAAGATGAAGGGGTCGGCTGCCTATTTCTTAGGTTTAGGAAAAATATAGGAAAAGGAAAAAAATAATGTAAAGAGTATTTATAAAAAGGGGTTGGGCCTTGGACTCACATGAGGGTGTTGGACTAGAAATTGGGCTTGCCATGGGGGTGTTAGACTAGAAATTGCATTAATTAAATGTAGGGGTAAATGTGATATACGGGCGATGTGCGCGCGATGTACATCCCAAAAATTACGGAAAATACACGTGAAGGGAAAATTGAGTTTCTTCATGAATTGTCCAATGGTGAGGACACCTAAATTACTTTTGCATAAAAGCCCCCCCAACAATTGGAAAATTGCACAAAGGCAGAAATTGGATTTAATTAATTAAATCGAAACGCGCACGATGTTCTAGAATTAATTAGGGGTACATGGGATTAAATTTGGTGGGACCGAATTGTCAGGGCGTAGAGGGGACAGTGTAGAATATTAATAAAATTCGGTTTGCACAAAACGGTCAAGATGGTGTCTCAAATTTCGATTGGGACGCACAAGGGTACAAATTTGGATTTTATTTATAATTAATAAATAACGTCCGCGATATTTATTGTGCGACTAAAATATAGCATCAGCGAGCAATATTATGAGTTGCACAAGGGTCAGAATAGTAGGCGGACATGTCTAGGATGAGATCGTGAAGTTTGTAGATAGGCAACGGCTAGTGAGGTGCTCTAATTTCGAAGCAACGGTAATGTGCGCTACGTGATATAAATTAATGCACAATTAAATAAATGCCGCGTTCTAATTCAAATTGGTTCAAACTAGCCCTAATTCTACTATATAAGCCAAGTAAACCTAATTTTGGGTGAGGGGGTTTACAATCTACCCAACTTAAAATAATTTCGTCCTCGAAATTTAAAATAAGGCATAATTTGTTAAATCCTTCACATTCGTCTATAAGGTACGTCAATCGCAATCTCTTCCAAAAATTTAAATAGCAAAATATATTCAAATCTATCGCGATCACTTCAAAATTAAGATAACCACTGTTTAAATCAAAATTCAACCTGTCGTAATCTCTTCTCGATTTTTAAATAATCAACATCCAATCTAACTCAAGTCTATATGACATCCCACATCAAAATTTATATCACAATTTCCAACTATCATAATCTCCTCTAGACTTTGAACAATAAACAATTCTAATCAAATCTTATTCCTATTCTTAACTTAAGAATTTTGTATTCTTCAAATATTTAAACTCAATTTACGTCCTCTATATTTCAAATAGGTCGTCCAACCAAAATTTTAATTCTTAATTCAATCACCAAATTAAAAAAAATTTAAATGCAGTCCACCAATATTCAAGTCTGAAATTCTATATTTATCTTCTAAATTCAAATTGGTGATTCTACATTCATTGTTCAAAATTTAACTCATGCACTTAAGGTATAAATATTGGGTCCTCAATATCAATTCATTGATCCTCATCATCTTAGTCATCCTTCTAACTATCTCAAAATTACAATGGCTTGAACCTCTCCCAATCTAATCTCACTCGATCATAATCTAAAAAAAATTTCTCCCGAGTTGACAATGCACTACTACCCAACTTAGAATTTACCCACCTATCACCTAAGGCTATATACCTTAAGAAAATATCCCTTACTTTATTTACTCATGTCGTTCAATCCTCGAAACTTCAACGCCGATTATATCACATATGATATGTCCTTATTTACGAAAGAATAATCCTCAAGTATGTGATCGGCCTACGGGGTATATCTAGTACTCTCTGTGTATTAAACTTATACCGAGCACGAGGTTTCGTCTTTCCGAAATAAGGGAAGACGGAGACCAATAATAAAGAGTTCAAGGGTGAGGTAATAGAATAGAAGTATCGGGATCAAGGAGTTTAAGAAATTCAAATGGGAATTGTTAAAGCAGTTGTGGATTGAAATCCTATTTGGTAAATCCGTATTCGCATGCTCGTATTAGTACAGTTATGTAACCGATACGATATGCTCAGACATAACTAGAGGGCAAATACATTCGTCTACTAATCACTATATCTCAATCCACGTAAAGTAGTTATACGAAGGGCGAATCAAGCGCACTATGGTTGATCAGACCGTAATACACTGATTCTGAAATGTATTATTGTGGGCCTCCCCAATAATACATATGTCATGAACAAGCTTGATAAAGAATAAGCTCGCAAAACTAGGCTATAAAATAGCAGCATAAGTCAAGGTAGTATATGAAATATAAGCACGCTAGATGTTGATGAAAGGAGGCACAAATTATTCAAGTTCACAAAACAAACAAAATGAGCAACAATAATAAAGGACTCTACAATCTCTATATGTATCATACAACCTCCTTGTCTAAGTCGCTAGTCGACCAAAGAGGGGCAAGGACCTCTAAATTCTATCGTCTGAATAAACAATGTTGTCTTATGCTATCATACAATTAATGTCATTCAGTTACACTTCATCAATGGATCACAAGGGCTATATGATACTAGGTGGTGAGGTATACTACCCAACTTATAAGAATTAAACTAATACGGTGACAGTCTTAAGAGGGTCCTACACAATAATCTTGCACATGTAAATAAAACAGAAACTCTTTATTAGGGTATATGAGGAAAAATCTTGGTATTGATTAGGGTATCCCTTTTATGTAGGTAATGGTCATCCTAAGTCTTAGTCATAGCACTTATAAGCAAGTGTCAATGGTAAAGATAGAAGAGTTACTGGCCGTTAAGGAGGAAGGGTCTAACTTGTATCGAGGTGAGGGTACAAATTACGTGATTTAAAACTAAAGGTTAATCATTGGTCACAATCTACAAAACAACTTAAACTTATCAAGTTCTAACTACCAAGCATAAAAATTTCACACTCAAGGCTACAACTATAAGCCTAGCAAACTATGAGCCCTTAACAAAGAATAAATTTACTTGGCCTACTATCCGAAGTGTCAGATGGCACGAGTTGAAAGATGAAGAGAAGAAACGTAATTAGCCGTCGCAAAATAGCGAGCGCTATGGTCGCAGGAAAACAATATATAATAAAGATAGAGGGCTCTAGATAGCATCATGGTTCTCTAAGGGAAGTGGTACGCTAGCTACTATGTTTGAGGTATGATTAGGGAAATATTTTATGCATTGCTCTTGGCCTTCTAGGGTGCTTGTCTACTAATAACAAGACAATGACATAAGTTTTATAGTTCTCTAATACTATCCAATTATGAGGGTTAGGTTCAGTCCTAATGTTCAATATTGGTTCTCCATTGGTTCCTCAATACTAGGGTCAAACATTATGGTAAAACTTCTAACTAACTCTAGTAGTGTCTATACTACTCTCAAGTCTTCATAATACATCAGGGGGTAATGGTAAATCAATTCTAAAGATAAGGAATTCTAGGGTTCACTAGATATTCTAAACTTAGTGGTGTGTCTATATTCTCGTTGTATTCTTAATATGTGTGCTACTCTAATTATTATCCTAATAACAGGGGTTCCTATATTCTAGCAGAAGGCCATATATACTCAAGGAACTTATTAGGGAAGTACAGAAATCAAGCAGGATACAATTGTTCGAATAGATCATAGAGGAGGAAGGTGAATCATAGTCAATTGTGGATGAGATCCTATACTCTAGTCCTATGTGCAGGCTTGTTCGGTACAGTAACGTAACCGAGACAATATGCTCTCGACCTGCATGGGCCACCACAAAAACATGTCACGCCCCAGTCCCAAAATACGTAGGACTAGGACACGTAAGCATGCCAGCCGCATGGATATGGCAACTCCAATATATGGAAACCAAATCCATACGTACGCTGTAATATGAATATAAAATCCACAAGTGGTATAAAATGTAATACAAGTCACAGGTTATAATCTAAATCTCATCCACCAAAATTATATAGAAATAAATAACCAGTATCTATGAAACTAGATCTCAACAAGAAGTATCTAAAGATGATAGTTGGATGGAAACAAATCCACTACCAACTCGAATGGGAAAAGTAAATACAATATAAGTACAACTCACTCAAACAATAAGTACCAGCTACCAATCACGGCTCGAAGGGAAGACATCCACGAATATCCTTCCAAATCTGCGCTCCTGCGAATACTCAAGAACAAATACACCTGGCAGCGGACCAGGTCCTCAGAGGGACATAACAAGTATACTTAAACACATGCCAATAAAGTACATAAATAAATATCCAATGGGTCTCCTAACCATCTAAAGTGAATGCAGTTAAGAACACATTTCCCCACAAGTGAGCTATCTGGCTGAAAACTGGGATTTGGCATGGTTCTCTTTTGAAGAGCCAGGGGCCTACAAGGCACGTCGTCTTTTGAACGCCGGTGGCCCGCCTGATAGTACATAATATATAAGGGTCATCATCACCCGTATCTCCAGCGGAGAATCCGGGCTTCACAGAAAAAGTGTAAAGGAGCTCAAATGCGGTACTTGTTGTTCTCCCCACCCAATGCTCTAAGCATGTCATGTCCATGACACGATAAACCTCTAATAACTGCCAAGTCTACTAGCATGCAAAGTTTCTAACGGCAGTTATTCCTAACGCACGGCCCATACGTACAGGAGGCCAGACCTGTCACGCAGTCCGTGATCCATATGAGACTCACACTCGTGTAACCACTGTGTCACGGCCAATGAACCTAATGGTGCTACATGATAATGGGGTAGTCTCATGAACAAGGTCAATGCAATACATAATTAAAAACCTATCGCGACGTCACCGTCGCGCGCATTTTATATAACAGTTAAAATATATGAACTAAAGACAGAAAATAAAGATGCATGCAACATATGGAATATGAATAACAGTACAATGGCAAGGTATACTTGCCTGGCCAGAAGACTGCGATGTTCCAATAACCTGCTCCAAAAGTCACGCAGAACAGATCCAATATCCTAGTTATCCAAAATATCAAGATTTTCTTTTCCACATCTCTGCGCATATGACGTGGCTATTGACTTCCTGACATATCCTGTCTTACAATGCTCCAGTATTGGCGAAACATGATAACTTCTTAAGAAACCTTCCGTTCGGCGCTTTTAGTTTTCATCAAGCTCTCGATGAAATGTGGAGGCATCTCAGCTAACTCTGGCTCACTAACAAGAACAAAACTGGCATCCTCATTCAGGTTTTGAACATATTGCAGGCTTAACTTGTCTATTTGTGATCTTAAATTCTCCATCTCCATTCTCTTGCTCAGAGTAGGGTTAACACCATTACGTTCAAAATCTTTAACCAAGCACTGTACATAACGCGTTGCTTCAGGACCCAGCCGCTCCCCTCATTCAACAAATGCCTTAACAACACGGTATACATCTTCACGTCTTCTGCACAAGAAAGTGAGAATCTAGTCTCTGCTCTGCATCAGTACTAGCTTTCCGAACATCATCTAAAGGAGACACCATTATTGGAAACAGGCAAGATTGGACCAAGGGAAATTGGTAGGCCCCTAGGTCTGCCAATGGGGAGATGACATTCATATATGTAACTTTCCCCAGAGGAATTGAAGTGACTAAGTCATATGTCTTCTTTGATTTAGCAATGATGTGGTCTGCCAACTTGTGGATCTCAGAAGCAGAGAGATTAACACGAACACTTGACTATGTAAGATCTTTCCTGTTCTTGTTGCTGTTGCTCTTGTCCTCCTTGTCCCTATGGCTTTCCTGTTCTTGTTGCTGTTGCTCTTGTCCTCCTTGTCCCTATGGGCTCTGATGGAGGAGATGAGGAAGTTGAGGCCGACCGCGACGAGAGCTGCTGCGCCAGTGATGGCTATCATCTTCCTCTTCTCTTCCTTTCCTCCCTTTGCTTCCATTGTTTCCAAGTTTTTGAAGAAGAAAACAACGGAAGAGGAGAGAGGCGAGAGGAGAGAGAAGGGTTTGAGTCCGGCGAGTCGTGGTGAGTGGGGATGGCCGCGGCGGAGCTCCGGCATAGTCAGGAAGCGGTAAGGTTGAAGATGAAGGGGTCGGCTGCCTATTTCTTAGGTTTAGGAAAAATATAGGAAAAGGAAAAAAATAATGTAAAGAGTATTTATAAAAAGGGGTTGGGCCTTGGGCTCACATGAGGGTGTTGGACTAGAAATTGGGCTTGCCATGGGGGTGTTAGACTAGAAATTGCATTAATTAAATGTAGGGGTAAATGTGATATACGGGCGATGTGCGCGCGATGTACATCCCGAAAATTACGGAAAATACACGTGAAGGGAAAATTGAGTTTCTTCATGAATTATCCAATGGTGAGGACACCTAAATTACTTTTGCATAAAAGCCCCCCCAACAATTGGAAAATTGCACAAAGGCAGAAATTGGATTTAATTAATTAAATCGAAACGCGCACGATATTCTAGAATTAATTAGGGGTACATGGGATTAAATTTGGTGGGACCGAATTGTCAGGGCGTAGAGGGGACAGTGTAGAATATTAATAAAATTCGGTTTGCACAAAACGGTCAAGATGGTGTCTCAAATTTCGATTGGGACGCACAAGGGTACAAATTTGGATTTTATTTATAATTAATAAATAACGTCCGCGACGTTTATTGTGCGACTAAAATATAGCATCAGCGAGCAATATTATGAGTTGCACAAGGGTCAGAATAGTAGGCGGACATGTCTAGGATGAGATCGTGAAGTTTATAGATAGGCAACGGCTAGTGAGGTGCTCTAATTTCGAAGCAACGGTAATGTGCGCTACGTGATATAAATTAATGCACAATTAAATAAATGCCGCGTTCTAATTCAAATTGGTTCAAACTAGCCCTAATTCTACTATATAAGCCAAGTAAACCTAATTTTGGGTGAGGGGGTTTACACCTATACCAGGTGTGGGTCGTAACACCTACTATAGTAGATTTTGAAAACAATAATATTATAATTACAACCAAAAGTCTTACAACATTTTCACAATCGCCTAGGTGGTAGAACTATGCCTACAACCAAATGCTTACAACCTTCCTACTATTTACCACGTGGTCGGCTTCCATTGGAAGAGGGAGGAGAGAGGTGGGCCAGGTAGGACTCATGTAGGGAGGGAGGAGGGTTGTAAGAATATTGTAAGCATTTAGCTGTAACCTTAGCATTTTTCTTGCGAATTTGGTCATAGATTTTCAAATATTTTGGACCGGTAAAGTAAAACATTTAATACTATGTGTGAATTGGGAACATATTTTAGATTCTTTGTTGGTGTTTTCTACTTAGCTTTGGGAGTTTTAGTCCCACATTGGAAAACCACCAATGTGTATATCTCAATATATAGTTATGCTTAGTATTGGTATATGCACAATGGGTGGAGGTCCATGTGGGTTGACTTTCCTAGAGGGATTAAGTGTGAACTCCATTTTGACAATATTTGTTTTGTCACAACCTTTGGGAAGTTTCCTGTAGCGCCCCGTTCCTCCTATTCGAGGAGCGCGGCTAAGAAACACAATGCGGTATCGTTCGATCGGGATAGATTGAAACAAGAACTCGTCCTCATTATGGATTTGTTTCTTCGGAATCGATTCCCATATTCAGTGGACCGTGCCCCCAGGATCGACTTAGCGGCAGAGTCAGGAGGGACCTCTCCGCTGCTATCTTTTATTGCCTCGAATTTTGATGTCGCTTGTTGCTTTCGTGCTTGAGTTGGTTTTGGGATTTGCTTGTTTTCCTTGAACGGTTTCGATGAGTTTCATTATTTTCGTTCATTGAATTGCACTTCAATTCCGAGATTAGAAAGAGAGGAAGGAATATTGATTGAGCTGTTCGTAATGCAGGTGAACGAGCAGTAGGCGGCTTACGAACGGAGTCGTGAAGCGCCTCTTTCCTTCTCCCTTCCAACCATCCAAATGAGTGGCTACCATCCCGATTAGCTACCCTGCTTCCAAGTCTTCACACCAAAAACTCTTGCATTCTTGTTGCCCCGATCAAACGATACCAAGTAATAATAAAGCATACCAAGATAAAAAGGGAATAGACTTGGATTGTATTGCTTGTCATTCAACTTGGGAACTATTACTTACACTGCATGCTTATTCATTTGGAATGTTCATCATATGTTTCAATTTTAGTTAGAATACATGTTTTTTCTATAAATTGTGCCATGCATATGGAACACACTTTAATTTGGCATAGATTGATCAGTAAGACTATGCAAAACCGTTTGTGCTATGGAGCTTGCCCATATTCATTTGAAATTCGTATGAAATGATTCGAACTAAATGTGCTTGATCATGGACAACTTGTGCACAAGGTAATTTGGCTTCCACGGACGGTCGCCAGGGCACTAGGGCCGATCCGATCCGGGCGAAAGAGTTCGTATAGTGGTTTGTCATGGACGGAAAGCTATGTAGCGGGGCTCGCCACCTGCGTTGCATACCATTCTTGTCCCGAGACTATAAACCGTCCCTTTGTGGCATCATGCCAGTGATCCCTGTGTATATTTAAACCTGTTGCAAACTAACTTGTGTCTTCATGGCAGTGAAGGCATGGTAAGTATTGTGCAGGTGGTTCAGACGGACAAGTAAAATCTACCGAACGGTGGCAAGTTTATTTCAGTATCATATATATATACTGTTGCTTGTAAATGAACTAAGGCAAGATAGAAACCCACAAAATATGCATGCTTCATTAAAACAACGTGTTGATTGGTATAGTTCGGTTAGCTCGCCTTCACCAGTATGTTTTGACATGCTGACCCTCGTTGAAACAGGTTCTCCGCACTAAGGCGAACCGAGTGAGGAGCCGAAGTCGTCTTTCCGATCCAGTCCAGCTGTTGGCGCATCTTCATCACGCCCCTTTGAAGCATTTTGAAGGCAGGAGCTTGCAACTCTTCATACACAAATACAGCTCCATGGCAAAGCCGTCCTCCAGCCCGGAGGTCTATACATTTTGAAGTTTAGTAAAGGGATGTAATGTACAGGACTGCTATCTCATTTTGAGTCAACTCTTTTGTAAGCCCGTGCGGCAAATTAGCTGACTCGTTCAGGAGTTTGTAATAGATGTTCATTATCAATAAAAAGAACTTTTTCATGTTTCAAATCTGTGTTTCAATTTATCTGCGTACTATGAATATGTGTTTGCTATGCAAATCATTAAAGCCTTGTGCGGACGTAACCCCAGGCCCGTATGGCGGTCATTAAAGCCTTGTGCAGGTGTTGGCACCCGACTAGGATCGGACACTAGGTACGTCATACGTTTCCTAGGTTAAGCAGTTTAAACAAGTTTATATAAATTTACACAAGACATCCAGCAAAATATTATTACAGGAAATACGAAGATAAAGACTGCAGGTTTGGCAAGGTGCACTTACCTGATATTTGAATTCCACTTAGGTCCTGTTCTCGGAAATTTCCAGAGATGTTTCCAAAATCTGAAATAAACAGTACCATCACGCTCAGAAGGTGTCAAATAGCTAGAAACGCCTGTCCTTGGGTCCAATTTGGAGACAAGGGCAAAAACGATAATTTTGGGCCAAAATGGGGTCCACCGGTGGGCCCGCTTTGTACCGAAAAATGTGTCAGGGTCAACTGTCTCAAAATTCACCAAACTTAGTGTCAACAGGTCAGGAACGTTGATACGAACCCAACGGAACTTCCAGAATTGAATTCCGATGAGCCGATCACAAAATCGTCCGTCGAGTGGGACCTGTGGGGCCCACAACACGCAATTTCGTCAACGTTCTCAGAATTGAACCAAACTTGACCCACAGGACCAGCGTATTGCTATGAGTCCGATGGTGCAAGTTTCGTCTCGATCCGACATGTGTGCACGAAGTTAGGGTGAATTACAGAAAAGTCAGATACGGGGCGATGTCCGCGGATACGCACTGATTCCGGTGTGCACGCACATCCGAACAGCTTCTGCAAAATCTCATACGTCCGTATCGACGATGCGCACGTATCTGTGAAGACCGCACGCGACCAAGTCATCCCGTTTGGCGGGACATACTCAGTTCCGGGGTGAAACAGGGTCTAGTTTTTCCTGTTTTTGGATCGCGGTGTGCGATCACCACAGGACGCGATGCCCCGAGCGGTTTGTCCGGGCACCGAGAGGGTCATACAGGCTTCGCGTTGCAATTTACGGAATCGAAATCCGAGCTACGAGGAGAGAGATACACGCACCTGAACGGGACTCAAAAACCCGAGAATTTCGTGTCCGACACACGTGTCCGACACGACACGAAAACCTAGGGTTTAGGGTTTCTGGCCGAACTCCGGCGGGGACGGCGGCTAGGCGGCCTGGCTGAGGCGGAGGGGGCCGGGGGCACGCGGGCCGGCGAGGAGGAAGGCCGGGCGGCCGGAGCTGCTGCCGCTGCTGCTCGCTGCTGCGGCTGCCGGTGCTCGACGGCGAGAGAAGGAAGGAGGAGGAGAGGGAGGCCGGGGCTCGGGGCTCGGGGCTCGGCGGAGGAGGCTGGCGGGGTGACGGCGCGGGCACGGCGACGCTGGCGGCGAGGCGGGGGCTGTGGCGGCGTGGTGGTGGCGGAGGGCTGACCGGGGGCGGGGATTTATAGGCAAGGAGAGAGAGGGAGCCGGCCGAGCGGGGCGGCGGGGATGGCGGAGAAGGTGGGGGTCGTGGGGCGGCCGAGGCGGAGGGTGACGGAGCTGCCGGCGGGAGAAGCGGGGACGTGGGTGAGCGGGTGAGCGGGTCGGGCGGCGGGCAGACCCGACCCGATAGGGGACGGGCTGGGCCGGCCTGCGGGCCTAGGTAATGGGTTTTGGGCCAGGCTGGGAATGGGTTTGTATAATAAATAAAAATAATAATAATAATAATAATAATAATAATACAATTAATTTAATTAATTAATAATAGCTTAAATAGTTTTTAGGCATTTAAAAATATGTCTGAGGCCCAATAAAATCCAAAAAAATTACCCTAAGTCCGGTTTTCTATTTTACACCATAAAATCATATTTTCATTACATTTTAATATTATTTATTAGCAATTAAAAATTATAAAATTACCACAGCACCTATGTAAATTCCTGAAAAATTGCAGAAAATTCCCAAAAATTGATTTTAAAAAATCTGAAAATTTTAGGGTGATTACAATCTACCCCCTTAAGAGGATTGCGTCCTCGCAATCGAAGGGTAAACTACAAAGGCACGAATTTATAGAATTAAAGAATGCTTAGGTTTTATCTGCATCTGCAAATAAGTGTGGATAACGCTGGCGCATAATATCCTCTCGTTCCCAGGTCGATTCGCCCGAAGAATGTTGTTTCCAAGCTACCCGAACCAGTCTGATTGTCTGCCCTCGCAGTGTCTTCTCACTGGTGTCGAGTATACCCACTGGCTGCTCCTCGTATCTCAGGCTAGGTCCCACCGAAATCTCAGAATGATCAACTATATGGCTTGGGTCAGTCACGTATCGCCTCAGCTGTGAGACGTGGAATACATCATGCACTCCCTCTAAGGATGGAGGTAATGCAAGACGATAAGCCACCTCACCAATGCGCTCCAAGATATCAAATGGCCCAATATACCTTGGGCTTAACTTGCCTCTGCTGCCAAATCTGATAGTACCTCTAGTGGACGAGATCCTCAAAAATACATGCTCTTCTTCCTTGAACTCCAGGGGACGTCTGTGCGCATCGGCCCAATGCTTCTGTCTATCCTGGGCTGCACGAAGATGATTCTGAATCTGCTTTACTTTCTCCACTGTCTCCGTTACCAACTCTGGACCCAGTAATTGACGTTCGCCAACGTCGCTCCAGCATATAGGCGATCTGCACTTCCTTCCGTACAACGCCTCGTAAGGTGCCATCTGAATGCTTGCCTGATAGTTGTTGTTGTAGGAGAACTCCACTAAGTGCAGATGATCTTCCCAAGATCCTCCGAAGTCCAGTATACATGATCGCAGCATATCTTCCAAGATCTGAATTGTGCACTCTGATTGGCCATCTGTCTGAGGATGATAGGCAGTACTGAATTTGAGCCTGGTGCCGAGACTCTCTTGCATGCTTCGCCAAAAGTGAGATATAAATCTCGAGTCTCGATCTGACACAATACTAACCGGCACTCCATGTAATTTTACGATCTGTCGCATATACATGTCGGCTAGTACTTCTGTGGATTGTCCGACTCTGAATGGCAAGAAGTGAGCCGACTTAGTTAGCCGATCCACGATGACCCATACCGCATCCTTTCCACTAGGGCTTCTTGGAAATCCAGTGACGAAGTCCATGGTAATATGCTCCCACTTTCATTCAGGTATGGGAAGTGGCTGCAACATACCTGCAGTCCTTTGGTGCTCGGCCTTTACCTGCTGGCAGACTAAGCATTTTGCCACAAATCGGGCAATCTCCTTTTTTATTCCATGCCACCAGTAATATTGTCTTAAGTCCCGGTACATCTTGGTTCCTCCTGGATGAACAGAGTATATGGAGCTATGTGCTTCCGTCATCAACTCCTGCCTTAATTCTCCATTTGGAACATATAGGCAATTTTCGTACCTTAATGTCCCGTCCTCGTTGATGCGAAGTCCCGTTTGAATGCCTGCTTCGGTTCTCTCTTTCAGCCTTCGGAATCTGGCATCATTAGGCAAAGCTTCTTTGATTTTCTCCACCAGCGATGACTTAACTTCGAGGTTAGCCAGCAAACCATTTTGTCCAGGTAAAACAACCTCTATCTGAAGATCTTACAAGTCTTGTAATAGCTGAGGCTGCTCAGTTAAGAAATAAGCCGTGGGTTTTCTGCTGAGGGCGTCGGCTACAACATTTGCTTTCCCCGGGTGGTACTGCAGATCTATGTCAAAGTCCACCATCAACTCAAGCCAACGCCTTTGCCTCATGTTGAGCTCCTTCTGAGTATAAACATACTTCAAGCTCTTATGATCAGTGAATATTTTAACCTTCTCTCCATACAGATAATGCCTCTAGATCTTCAATGCAAAAATCACTGCAGCTAGCTCCAGGTCGTGCGTTGGGTAGTTCTTCTCGTGGACCTTCAACTGCCTCGATGCATAAGCGATAACCTTGCCATGTTGCATCAAGACACAACCTAGTCCACTACCGGATGCATCACTATAAACAACAAAATCTCCTGATCCTGAGGGAAGAGTCAAGACTGGTGCTGTTGTTAGACGCCTCTTCAATTCTTCAAAGACATTCTGGCATTCTTCCGTCCATATGAACTCCTGATCCTTCCGTGTCAGCTTAGTCATCGGCTCTGCGATCCTTGAAAAATTTTCTACGAACCGCCGGTAATACCTAGCAAGTCCAAGAAAACTTCTCACTTCCGCAACAGAGGTAGGGGTAGGCCAGGTTTCTATAGCAGTGACCTTCTCTGGGTCCACAGACAGTCCTTCACCCGAGATAATATGTCCTAAGAATGGCACCTTGTCCATATAGAACTCACATTTGCTGAGTTTGGCATATAGCTTCTCCCTTCTCAATGTTTCTAGCACAATTCTGAGGTGTTCCTCGTGCTCTTCGTGGTCCTTGGAGTAGACTAGAATATCATCAATGAATACCACCATGAACTTATCCAAGTACTGATGGAAGACTCCGTTCATCAAACTCATAAATACAGCAGGTGCGTTGGTTAAACCAAACGGCATTACTAGGAATTCATAGTGTTCGTACTTAGTCCCGAAGGCCGTCTTTGGGATATCTTCCTTCTTCACCCTAATCTGGTGATAACCGGATCTAAGGTCAATCTTTGAGAATACCCTAGCACCACTCAATTGGTCAAACAAGTCATCAATGCGTGGTAAGGGGTACCGGTTCTTAACAGTTACAGCATTAAGGGCTCTGTAATCAATGCACAAGCGCACAGTTTCGTCCTTCTTGGGTACAAAAAGTATAGGTGCTCCCCGAGGTGAAACACTGGGCCGGATAAATCCTTTCTCCAGAAGATCGTCAACTTGTGCTTTCAATTCTACTAACTCCTTAGGTGCTAGCCGATATACCGATGAAGTGATAGGTTCGGCTCCTGGAGTTAGGTCTATTGTGAATTATATCTCCCGATCAGGTGGTAAACCTGGAAGGTCGTCGGGAAATACATCCACAAATTCCGATATGACTCTTGGGTAACCTGAATCCTCTTCTACAGTTAATACCCTAAGAGTTGGCTGGACCCCTTGTTCTACAGCTCCTCGAAGAAATTCAAACTCAGGATGGCTAGGGGGTCTAAATATCACTTTTCCAAGCCGGCAATCCAGTGTCGCATGGTACTGACTTAACCAGTCCATACCAAGTACAATATCGTAATCAGGCATATAAAAGATCAGGAATTGGGCTCGCATCTCTCGGCCACAGACTACTACCGAACAGGATCTACAGATATCACTAACCGGGATAATCCCACCTCCCGTTAGAATTCTCTTCATCTTCGAGAGAGGTGCGGTAGCTACTCTATGTGTGGCTACGAAGCTAGCAGCAATAAATGAATGCGAGGCTCCAGAATCAAATAATGCTACAGCAGGAATTGAAGCTACTAATATGGTACCTGCTATCACTTCGCCTGCAGTAGCTTCCTCAGTGACTGCTAGTGCATATGCCTGACCTCGTCCCTGAGCGGGACCCCTTTGCTGACGAGCTTGCTGGAACATTGCTGCCTGAGGTGGTAGTGGTGGCCTGGCTCCTCCAGGCCCTGTCTGAGTTGCTCCCCCAGCTGGAAGAGCTGGCCTAGGTGCAGGTGGAGCTGGTTGATTCGGAACTCCCTCTCGACGTTCCGAGCAGTCCTTTGAGAAGTGTTGTCCGGATCCGCAAACCAGGCAGAGTCCCAGCTTGCGTCTACATTCTCTTTCAATATGACCTACTTTGCCGCAGTAATGACAAGTATGTAGGTTCTTTGATGCTGCTTTCTGAGGCAGGTTCTTCTGGGGCCGTTTAGCAGATTCCCCTGGTGATGACTTGGACGGTGCTGAGGAGAATGGACGTTTCAGGCTTGATTCCCTCCGAGTAACGCGCTCCATCCGACGTGCTGCAGCTAGGACGTCGGAGTAAGAGGTGGGCGCGACCGATCCGATTAACTTCTGAAGCTCGAACCTGAGTCCATCAAAGAACTTCAACGCCTTCACTTCTTCGGTAGGAATTAGAGAAGGGGCGAAGCGGCTCAGGCGAATAAATTCGGCGTGGAGACGAACATTTGTTGTCCGTCCATTGCCTGCCCTGGAGGAAAGACAGGCATCGTAGGAGGGAACTGGGGTGGAGGCGGGGTGTCATCACGCCTGAACCTGGAACTGGGCTGGCCAGATTGATTGCTCTGAGAGGATTGTCCTCTGGTATCTGGCATCGTTCCAGCTTCACAGGTAACCACAGCTTCAGGCGGTGTACCCAAGGGATTCTCGTCACCACTTCTGGGATCCATTACTCTGCATAAAAAGGAAACAATGAGAACGCACAGAGGAATCAAATCAGGATGCAATTCAAGCAATTAAATTGAATTCGACATAGAGTCCAAAAACGACTCAATCAATGGATGAGATCCTATAACTTATCCTATCTTATTGCAGGCCTGCTCGGTCCCTAAGTTGAAACCGAACAATTTAGTTGAGACCTGCATGGGCCACCACAAAAACCATGTCACGCCCCAGTCCCAAAATATCGAGGGGCTGGACACGTGGCAATGGCCAGCAGCACGCACCGATGGATAACCCAATTTAATGGAGCCATCAGGGCGTACTTAAGCTGTAACGAAGGTCTACTACAACAAATTACACTAATCTCATCCATAAAGATAAAGAAATAAACTGCATAATGAAATAGAAATAAGTAGCAACAACAAGTCAGTCGGGGAAACAATCCGACTTATGTCTGAATACACTGGCTCAATAGGCCAGGAACAAAGAGATAAACATAAAGTAAATACTGAGTACGGGATCGGGTACTCAGGAGAAGTCTTCGGCAGTCACCTTGTCTGCAGGGTTCAGTTCTGCTCCAGCATCAAGTCCAGCAATAGCCTCAGCTCCTGTCCCGTATATCTCGGGGTACTGCTCCTCAGCTAAACCTGGGGACATAATCCATTCCAGGTCCTCAGTGGACATAGCAAGGCACAAAATAAAACAAGCCAAATAAATGTAGTACAATTAAATAAATAAAACAGCAGGGTAAACTATGTAACCATCTATGTGATATGCAAATGAGAGCAACACTAGTACTCAGGCTGAGACCGCTATAAGCTTTGTGTCGGGGAGCCGTTAGCAGTAATAACACGTAAAGGGTCTAGCTCTGCTGGAGAGTCTACAACCTCACAATAATAGTAGATATATATATAGAACAGCCTGTAGCCTGTGTGTCTCTCCCCACCCAATGTAATCACGCAAACCATGACCATAATGTCCATGTCCATGTCAGCGGGATTATAACTAATGCAACAAGTCATACTGTCTATAAATAAATATCTCTGTCAAGTCCTGCATCCTATACAGAATCACCATGAATATCTCAGAAAGATTCTGTCCATGTATAGTGTCAAGTGTCCTGGGTTGTAGGGTACTTGATAGGTCAAGTACGAGAGTGAAGGGTATCGTAAATCTATCTCTAAATGACGAACCCAACATCGCGTACGGTGTTGGCACCCGACTAGGATCGGACACTAGGTACGTCATACGTTTCCTAGGTTAAGCAGTTTAAACAAGTTTATATAAATTTACACAAGACATCCAGCAAAATATTATTACAGGAAATATGAAGATAAAGACTGCAGGTTTGGCAAGGTGCACTTGCCTGATATTTGAATTCCACTTAGGTCCTGTTCTCGAAAATTTCTAGAGATATTTTCGAAAGCTGAAATAAATAGTACCATCACGCTCAGAAGGTGTCAAATAGCTAGGAACGCCTGTCCTTGGGTCCAATTTGGAGACAAGGACAAAAACGGTAATTTTGGGCCAAAACGGGGTCCACCGGTGGGCCCGCTTTGCACCGAAAAACGTGTCAGAGTCAACTGTCTCCAAATTCATCAAACTTAGTGTCAACAGGTCAGGAACGCTGATACGAACCGAACGGAACTTCCAGAATTGAATTCCGATGAGCCGATCACAAAATCGCCCGTCCAGTAGGGCCTGTGGGGCCCACGACACGCGATTTCGTCAACGTTCTCAGAATCGAACCAAACTTGACCCACGGGACCAGCGTATTGCTACGAGTCCGATGGCGCAAGTTTTGTCTCGATCCGACGTGTGTGCACGAAGTTAGGGTGAATTGTAGAAAAGTCGGATACGGGGCGATGTCTGCGGATACGCACTGATTCCGGGGTGCACGCACATCCGAATCAGCTTCTGCAAAATCCCACACGTCCGTATCGACGATGCGCACGTATCTGTGAAGACCGCACGTGACCAAGTCGTCCCGTTTGGCGGGGCGTACTCAGTTCCGGGGTGAAACAGGGTCTGGTTTTTTCTGTTTTTGGATCGTGGTGTGCGATCACCACAGGATGCGATGTCCCGAGCGGTTTATCCGAGCACCGAGAGGGTCATACAGGCTTCGCGTTGCAATTTACGGAATCGAAATCCGAGCTACGAGGAGAGAGATACACGCACCTGAACGGGACTCAAAAACCCGAGAATTCCGTGTCCGACACACGTGTCCGACACAACACGAAAACCTAGGGTTTAGGGTTTCTGGCCGAACTCCGGCGGGGACGGCGGCTAGGCGGCCGGGCTGAGGCAGAGGGGGCCGGGGGCACGCGGCGCGGCAAGGAGGAGGGCCGGGCGGCCGGCGCTGAGCGGCACGGCGGCCGGAGCTGCTGCCGCTGCTGCTCGCTGCTGCGGCTGCCGGTGCTCGACGGCGAGAGGAGGAAGGAGGAGGAGAGGGAGGCCGGGGCTCGGGGCTCGGCGGAGGAGGCTGGCGGGGTGACGGCGCGGGCACGGCGACGCTGGCGGCGAGGCGGGGGCTGTGGCGGCGTGGTGGTGGCGGAGGGCTGACCGGGGGCGGGGATTTATAGGCGAGGAGAGAGAGGGAGTCGGCCGAGCGGGGCGGCGGGGATGGCGGAGAATGCGGGGGTCGTGGGGCGACCGAGGCGGAGGGTGGCGGAGCTGCCGGCGGGAGAAGCGGGGACGTGGGTGAGCGGGTGAGCGGGTGAGCGGGTCGGGCGGCGGGCAGACCCGACCCGATAGGGGACGGGCTGGGCCGGCCTGCGGGCCTGGGTAATGGGTTTTGGGCCGGACTGGGAATGGGTTTGTATAATAAATAATAATAATAATAATAATAATAATAATAATAATAATAATACAATTAATTTAATTAATTAATTAATAATAGCTTAAATAGTTTTTAGGCATTTAAAATAGGTCTGAGGCCCAATAAAATCCAGAAAAATTACCCTAAGTCCGGTTTTCTATTTTACACCATAAAATCATATTTTCATTACATTTTAATATTAGTTATTAGCAATTAAAAATTATAAAATCACCACAGCACCTATGTAAATTCCTGAAAAATTGTAGAAAATTCCCAAAAATTGATTTTAAAAAATTTGAAAATTTTAGGGTGATTACACCTACAACAGATCGTTCAGACTTTGGCTTCCAACCATTCCGCGGCAACGCCAGCAACTCAGGTGGAACAGCCCGTGCTTGAAGTAGAGACGCCGTAAATTCCAAGGGCGAGGGACGTGACTGCCTTCGACTTTGGCCACTTCAAGAAAGTCTGCAATAACCCATTCAACGGGACTGAGGACCCAGTCATAGCTCTAGATTGGTTGGCCAAACTTGAAGATCACTTCGCTCTGCTAGAGGTCCCCGAAGAGAAGCGCGTCGCCTGCGCGCAACTACAGCTCCGCCTCAACGCGCACGATTGGTGGGACGTGCATCGACGATCTCTCCAATTTGATCACGGAGAGGAGGCGATCTCGTGGACGACTTTTTATGCTGCATTTGAAGAGGAGTTTATACCCCCCTCCAGTACAACGTTAAATGGAGAACGAGTTCGTGCAACTGAGGCAAGGCAACATGACAGTCAAACAGTACTCCGTCGAATTCAACCGACTCTCCAAATTCGCTAGGGCCTATTTACCTGATGTAGCGAGTCGAGCTAGAAGGTTTGAATGTGGACTACGTCCTGCCATCCATGCGCACATAGTCGTTCATCAGTATCGGACAATGCGTGAAATCATGAATCACGCTCTATCACTGAACCACTCTATCCTCACGTCCCTAGCGGCGCTGTGCATACCTACAGTCACAAACGCCAAAGCAACGAGAGAGGAAACAATGCTGCAAAGCGACAAAACAACGGTGGTCGGAATTAGAGAAACGCAGGAGTGCGTTATGAACACTGTAACAGGCCGGGGCACACCATCGTTAATTGTTACTTAAAAAATTGGTCTTGTTACAACTGTGGCGGAAATGGACACTTGATTCGAATCTGACCGCTCCCAGATCACCGCCAGCAACAAAATAATCCCTAAGGTAGGCTCCATTCCTAAGTTTCGGGACGAAACTTCCAATTGGTTGGGTAGGATGTAGCGCCCCATTCCTCTTATTCGAGGAGCACGGCTAAGAAACACAAGGCGGTATCGTTCGATCGGGATAGATTGAAACAAGAACTCGTCCTCGTTATGGATTTGTTTCTTCGGAATCGATTCCCATATTCAGTGGACCATGCCCCCGGGATCGACTTAGCGGCAGAGTCAGGAGGGACCTCTCCGCTGCTATCTTTTATTGCCTCGGATTTCGATGTCGCTTGTTACTTTCATGCTTGAGTTGGTCTTGGAATTTGCTTATTTTCCTTGAACGGTTTCGATGAGTTTCATTGTTTTCGTTCATTGAATTGCACCTCAATTTCGAGATTGGAAAGAGAGGAAGGAATATTGATCGAGCTGTTCGTAATGCAGGTGAACGAGCAGTAGGCGGCTTGCAAACAGAGTCGTGAAGTGCCTCTTTCTTTTTCCCTTCCAACCATCCAAGTGAGTGGCTACCATCCCGATTAGCTTACCCTGCTTCCAAGTCTTCACACCAAAAACTCTTGCATTCTTGTTGCCCCGATCAAACGATACCAAGTAATAATAAAATATACCAAGATAAAAAGGGAATAAACTTGGATTGTATTGCTTGTCATTCAACTTGGGAACGATTACTTACACTGGATGCTTATTCGTTTGGAATGTTCATCATATATTTCAATTTTAGTTAGAATACATGTTTCTTCTATAAATTGTGCTATGCATATGGAACACACTTTAATTTGGCATAGATTGATCAGTAAGACTATGCAAAACCGTTTGTGCTATGGAGCTTGCCCATATTCATTTGAAATTCGTATGAAATGATTCGAACTAAATGTGCTTGATCACGGACAACTTGTGCACAAGGTAATTTGGCTTCCGTGGACGGTCGCCAGGGCACTGGGGCCGATCCTATCCGGACGGAAGAGTTCGTATAGTCGTTTGTCATAGACGGGATGCTATGTAGCGGGGCTCGCCACCTGCGTTGCATATCATTCTTGTCCCAAGACTATAACCCGTCCCTTTGTGGCATCATGCCAGTGATCCCTGTATATATTTAAACATGTTGCAAACTAACTTGTGTCTTCGTGGCAGGGAAGGCATGGTAAGTATTATGCAGGTGGTTCAGACAGACAGGTAAAATCCACCGAACGGTGGCAAGTTCATTTCAGTATCATATATATATATACTATTGCTTGTAAATGAACTAAGGCAAGATAGAAACCCACAAAATATGCATGCTTCATTAAAATAACGTGTTGATTGGTATAGTTCGGTTAGCTCGCCTTCACCAGTATATTTTGACATGCTGACCCACGTTGAAACAGGTTCTCCGCACTAAGGTAAACCGAGCGAGGAGCCGAAGTCGTCTTCCCGATCCAATCCAGCTGTTGGTGCATCTTTATCGTGCCCCTTTGAAGCATTTTGAAGGCAGGAGCTTGCAAATCTTCATACACAAATGCAGCTCCGTGGCAAAGCCGTCCTTCAGCCCGGAGGTCTATACATTTTGAAGTTTAGTAAAGGGATGTAATGTACAGGACTGTTATCTCATTTTGAGTCAACTCTTTTGTAAGCCCGTGCGGCAAATTAGCTGACTAATTCAGGAGTTTGTAATAGATGTTCATTATCAATAAAGAGAACTTTTTCATGTTTCAAATCTGTGTTTCAATTTATCTGCGTACTCTGAATATGTGCTTGCTATGCAAATCATTAAAGCCTTGTGCGGGCGCAACCCCAGGCCCGTACGACGGTCACGATTCGGGGGACGCCTCAACGATTCTACGGAATCGGGTCATGACATTTCCCTTAGAAGCTAAGCCCTGAAGGGGCTTAGCGACTCGGATTCGGACTCGGGCATTGGCTTAAGGGTGCAAAGTGGTGCTTCATTGGCGCACTTTGCACTTAGCATCATCGCATGGCGCTCGTTTGCTCCTTTATGTACGAGTTCTTCATGGCGCATGCGGCCAAAGCACTATGTATCCTGACGCTATGAGTCCAAGCATTATACGGCCAGGGGTTATGCGGCCAGGGTCTTTGTGGCTAGGCGCTATGCGGCCTGGGCTATGCGGCCTAATGCTATGCGGCCAGGTTTGGATGAGCGAGTTGCATGTGGACAGGGTCTTCTTTAGGTGGCGCATGCAGCATATAATTTTTTGTGCCTTCCGAAATATGTGACGCGGGCGGCTGCTTTCTGCTTTCTGCCTCGTATAATAAAGCATGTCAGGCGGCGGAGACGGCGTATGCGGCATGGGAGGCGCATGCGGCTCTGACACCCAGGTTTTGGGGGATCTGGTCGGTCAGCATATATGCGGCATGGAGTTTCCTCAGGCCGCATATGTGTTATTTTCCTCTATTTATAAAGGACCTTCTTTTTTATTTGAGGAGAGAAAAAACAGATGGAAAAACCGTGAACACCATATCATATGCGGCCCAGAGTGTCTCCCTCTCACATGGTATTTTTCTGAGTATTTTTCGAAGGTGACATTGAGTGTTCCAGAAGTTTATTTATGAACTTGCTGGTTCTGGAGGCAGATCATCTGTACGGCAAATCTTGCTTTGAGCAACGGTGGTTTTGACAACCTAGCAAGGAGCCTTTTTTATCTTCTTTTTTTGCTTTATTCTATCTCATTGTAGCGTCTGCAAACGTAAAAAGAAGAACATTTTTCTTGTTGCTTGTTGTAATCTTTATTTTTTTCGAAGTCAGTTTGTAACATGTTCTTGGTTCGTGCTTTGTTGTAAACGAGAAATATTAGATGATGAACTCTGGTGTGAATCTCTGATCTCGATGACAACTTGAGTTCCAGTAGAGAGCGGACCTTCGGGTCTCGCTTGTAGCTCTGCTATGGCCCATGTTCTACCATCTTTGATCTGTCTCGGGACTAACAATCTCAAAGCAAGATCCGAAGAAAGATGTAGAACATCTGATCAAATCTTCTCGGCAACAAGTTTTCACAAACTTGAGAAGATTGATGGGATACACTTCGAACATTTGGATGAGGGAATGAGTCATTTGTCAAATGTTGAACGTGAGTTGTCGGAACCTACCATTTCCCAGGATGGAGGAGTTAGCGTCTGAAGGACGCGCATTCCAGTTGGAAAAAAGATTATAAGATGACCAAGGATTGTAGAGTTTGCGCAAGACAGTTCTTAGCGGTTGGCAAGACTTGGCCACATGGCAGTTTTTTGTCGCATAGCAGTTTCTTGTCGCATGACAGTCTCTTTCCGTATGGAAGACTCTCGCTGCATAAAGTCTCTTGCCGCATGGAAGCGCATTAAAGGTCTTGGCGCATGACAGAGCTGGCCGTATAGTAGTTTATGTGCATGGACGTCTCTGTGTATGGCAAGACTGGCGCATGGTGGACTTTACATATGAAGGTCACTGCTTTAGACAGGACTTGGCGCATGGCTGGAATTGGAGCTTAAGAGCAAAACAAGTTCGAATAAATATAGCAAGGTATAGTTAAAACTTGGTTCCTTTGATTACTTAACTTGGTTGCTATGATTGCGCAGGTTGAGTTATCAAGCGTGGTTACTGACTAGTGGATAGACACTGGTGCATTCGGCCACGCATGCTCTGTGAAAGAGCAGTTCACCAAGGAAGAGCACTATCTAAGAAGAAGGTCTCTATGGGACAAGTGTCAAGCAGAAGATCTAGGGATCAGGATTATGATTTTGGACTTCCGGCTTGAGGAAGAGATTGCTCTTATTGAGTTGTGACGCATCTGAATAAGTATTTTCCAACAAAGATGTCTAGTTCAGGGATATATCCAAGATGTGGGGGTAAGAAGGTGGAGAGACATAATGGTTGTGTTCAGACATAGGTAGTCAAGAAGTCGTTTAGTCGGATGACTACAAGTACAGATCCTATGGAGCTGGTGCGCTCAAATATTTGTGACTTCTATTCTCCATAAAGGTGCGAGATGAAGTTTTTTACTTCTTTCTTCGACGATTTTTCGGGAAACGCGTTCGTGTATCTTCTCATATTTGAAGGATGAAGCGTTTGAGAACCTCAAAGACTTCAAGTTTGGAGCTGAGCGTCATACCGGTCTACAACTCAATAGACTCAGAAGTTATCAAGACGAAGGGCATTGTTCTTTGGATTCGCATGGTTCAGCTTAGAACATGGAATTGACTATGGAACATGCATTATTCTTTGAATTCGAATGGTTTAGCTTAGAACATGGAAATGACTATGGAACATGCGTCGTTCTTTGGATTCATATCGTTCATCTTAGAATATGGAATTGACTATGGAACATGCATCATTCTTTGGATTCATATTGTTCAGCTTAGAACATGGAATTGACTATGGAATATGCATCGTTCTTTGGATTCGCATCGTTCAGCATAGAACATGGAATTGACTATGGAACGACATCTCCATACTCTCCCAGACCATTGAAGGTGCAGATAGGAAGGACGAGCAGTTAATAGTAATGATGACTTCTATATTATTGTTCAAAGGGCCTTCCAGATTATCTGTAGGAAAAGTTGCACTTACGGTCATGTCCTTAGTACCGTTCGTCACTTCTGATATAACTCTGGTTCAAACTCAGATCCACATAAATATCATTCGATTGTAGGGGTTTTCCGGAGGACCGTATCAGCCAGAGTTGTTGGCCTTCTGTAGAAGAAGATGTAGTCCAGGAAGGAGTTGTCTTTTAAGAGACAACATTTGAACCAGAACTCTAAGAGCAGTCAGCTAGAAGAGTCAGGAGGTCGAAGGACCAAAGATGATCTTATCACGTATTATATGGAGGTCGTATCACTTACCAGTGATAGGCGATGAAGACCAGGGACTCAGTCTGCTAGGAAGAGGTAGTTCATGAAGAGATTGACCCCATAACATAACTTGGATGTTGATCAATCTGCCTGAAGGAGCTAAGCCTATCAGCTGCTTATATATCTTCAGTAGAAGAAAATGGAAGCAGACAGAATAGTTGAGTTCAAGACTAGGCTTGTAGCCTAGGGGTTTTCTCATATATAGGAGACTGAGTTTTGTGGAACCTCGTTTAAGTATCATATATCAGTATAATGATTGTCGTAGCTTCTATTCATAATCTTATTATTTATCAGATGAAAGGATAACAGCAAGTCTAGGAGGAAGATCATGAGAGATTCACGGATGACAGTTAGAATTATTGTCATTCAGGTTTAAAGACAGTCTGCGGGTTGGTGATATCTCAAATACGGCCTGAAGCAAATCCCAGAATGTGACAGCAGAAGTTTGACAAGTCATCTAGTCAAAAGTTGTCGCAGGATCAGCGAGATGGACAAGTATATGTACACAAAGTTCGCTGATAATAAATGAGTCATCTTTTGTATCTTTGTGGACGACTAGCTAATCCCAACTGCAGATATAGAAGTGTCACTATAACAAAGATATCCTTTTGTCCAGTCTCAAGACATGGGATTGTGGATATCATCCTTAAGGATATAAGATAATCTAGATGCCAGGAGGGCTTGCTCAGTCATAAGCGATGTGCATGAAGAGCTGATCACACGCTTTGGGTATCAGGGACGATACTCCTCAGGTATGACATGGAGATAAAGCCTTATCTAAGGGAAAGTATCAGACAGTTGGTGTACTCAAGCATCATCAGGTGCATAATTCAAGCTACGAGTACCACCAGGTCTGATATATCTCTTGTTGTAGGAATTCTGAGTTATTTCATGAGCAGGATGTGTGATGTTGAACACTGGAAGCTGTGAAGAGAGTCGTCAGAATTCTCAAGTGGACTCAGTGGTATATCCTGCACTACAGCAGTTATCCAGATATGATGGAAGGCTTCAGTGATGTTAGTTGGTGCTTAGGAAAGAAGAGTGAAAGATCCACAGGAGGACGTGACTTCTCCAGGAGTGGTGTTGCTATATCGTGGAATTCGAAGAAGCGGTCTTTACTCTCAGAGTTCTTTGCACTATCAATTACAGCGTATATAACAGGATGGCTCTGGAAGCTCTTAGATGATCTTTCTATGGTTAGTACACAGATTCGGATGATACCGACATATTATGAAAATCAAAAAACTGCAGCAGTGGCATCTATTCATCTCTTCAAAGGTTTGAAGAGAACTGTGTGGATAAAACACAGGACACTGAATGAGCACAGCCTGTGTGAATCATTACAGTGGTTAAATATTCGGAGCAGGTGATTCTGGCGGATCCGTTCATAATAGGCCTCAAGGGCCAGAACAGAACACTGAATGAGTGCAGCTAGCGTGGATCATTACAGTGGCTAAAGATCGGAGTCAGGTGAATCTGGCGGATCCGTTTATAATAGGCCTCAAGTGCCAGCTGATCGTAAGCACTATAGAGGAGCGTAGTACTCCATGATACCGTGGGGTGACACCACCATGAGGTATCTTGACAGGGTAAAACCTCGGCTTCGGGCCATGTCACAGTGGCAGTAGCACCGCATATAGTTAGAGTCAAGCACTATAAAAGAGCGTAGTACTCCATGTTACTGTGGGGTGAAACCACTATGAGGTACCTCGACAGGCTAAAGCCTCGGCTGCGGGCCATGTCTCAGCGGCAGTAACATCGCACATAGTCAAGGACACAGCAGATATGAGCTTGGAGGACCTCTAGTATTGCGTCTCTGCAATCCTACCATTTAGTTTTATGTTATTAGTTCAAAAAAAATCTATCAGGCATCAAGATATTGGTTCAAGGGAGGACCATTGACAAGAAGAATATCAGGTACAGTGGATAGTCCTCAGGGACATTGTAGGTTACGTACCCGGAACCACTGTGGTCTACTATTTGTTCTTGATCAGAACATTTTCAGTGGGAGGATGGCTTTGACGTCTTAAATTCTCGGGCAGAGTGAATGTCCGACATACGTTGCAGGAAGCACGAGTAGTTTCAGCACTATAAGGGACTTGTATCCCATGCTACAGTGGTGTGACACCACATGAGGGAGTGAACCTCGGCTTTAGGCCATGTCACAGCGGCGGTAGCACCGCACATAGGCAGGTAGCCTAATGCTAAAAAGAGAGAATGGTAGTACATCACTACAAAGAGGCCTGTGACCTCATGCTACAGTGGGTGACACCACATGAGGGAGTGAACCTCGGCTTCGAGCCATGTCACAGCGGCGTGGCACCGCACGAAAGCGCAAGACTTCATGCTGGGAGGTAGTACAACACTACTAAGAGGCATGTGATATCATGGTACAGTGGGTGATACCACATGAGAGAGTGAACCTCGGATTTAAGCCATGTCACAGCGGCGTAGCACCGCACAGGAGCGCAAGGCTCCATGTTGTGTGTAGTAACGGCACTACTAAGAGGCATGTGTCCTCATGCTACAGTGGTATGGCACCACAAGAGGGGGATCCTCAGCCTTGGGCGGCCATGTCATGCGGCGTAGCACCGCACAGAAGCACAAGGTTTCATACCGGATAATAAACTCTCTATAGTGGAAGAACTCACCTAAGTGTATGGACAGAGATGTAGGCCGTCTCTTGAGAAAAAGCTTGTAGACGTCCAAGATACATACACTGAGACCATGCCAGCACAGGTCCTTTAACGTGCGACCGGATGGCATAGCTGAGGTCATTGTGTAAGTGGAAAGAATAGCAGCTATAGTACAGAATTCAAGGCTTAGTCTATTCTTGTATCGTACTATTGTTTGACCCTTGCGGGAAGATTCAAGTCGTCGGCGACATCTATCCTAATGCATGATGGCAGTCATTGTGAGGAATGCTCAACCATATATTGTGATATATGTGGGGGATTGTTGGTATTTTCCACTTAGCTTTGGGAGTTTGTCCCACATTGGAAAACTTCCAATGTGTATATCTCAATATATAGCTATGCTTAGTATTGGTATATGCACAGGGGGTGGATGCCCACGTGGGTTGAATTTTCTAGAGGGATTAAGTGTAAAATCCATTATGACAATCTTTATTGGTGCACTTTGCACTTAGCATCGTCGCATGGGGCTCGTGCGCTCCTTTATGCGCGAGTTGCTAGCTCGGGCGCATGCTTCGTGGCGCATGCAGCCTGGCGCTATACGGCCATGGGTTATGCGGCCAGGGTCTTTGTGGTCATGCGCTATGCGGCCTAGGGCTATGCGGCCTGACGCTATGCGACCAAGTTTGGATGAGCGAGTCGCATGTGGACAGGGTCTGCTTTAGGCGGCGCATGATTTTCAGTGCCTTCCGGAATATGTGGCGCATGCGGCTGCTTTCTGCGTTTGGCGGCATTGTCTGCCTCGTGCAGTACAACGTATCAGGCGGTGTATGCGGCGCGGGAGGCGCATGTAGCTCTGACACCCAGATTTTGGGGGATCTGGTCGGTCAGCGTTTATGCGGCCTGGAGTTTCCTCAGGCCGCATAGGTATTTTTTTTCTCTATTTATAGAGGACCTACTCTTTCATTTGAGGAGAGAGAAAACATATGAAAAAACTGAGAACACCAGATCATATGCGACCTAGAGTGTCTCCCTCTCACATAGTGTTTTTTTGAGTGTTTTTCAAATGTGACATTGAGCGTTCCATAAGTTCATTTATGAACTTGCTGGTTCCTGGGGGCAGATCGTCTGTACGGCGAATCTTGCTTTGAGCAACGGTGGTTTTGACCACTCCAGCAAGGAACTTTTCTTCAGCTTTTTTTTTCTTCGTTCTATCTCATTGTAGCGTCTGCGAACGTAAAGAGAAGAACGTTTTTTCTTGTTACTTGTTGTAATCTTCATTTTTCTCCAAGTCAGTTTGTAACATGTTCTTGGTTCGTGCTTTGTTGGAATCGAGAAATATTAGATAATGAACTCTTGTGTGAATCTCTGATCTCGACGACAACTTGGATTCCAGTAGAGAGCGGACCTTCGGGTCTCGCTTGTAGCTTTGTTATGGCCCGCGTTCTACCATCTTTGATCCGTCTCGGGACTAACATTCTTGTCATAGGTCTTCAAATGTTTTGGACTGGGCGTGCAAATAACAAACTACATGAAAAAACTATATGTTCCATTATTTTCAATTGCGAACAATTTAGTACAAACTAACTTATTCACCTACCTGAGATGAATATTTCTTAATAAAAAAATTTAAAACACCTACAATCTTCTTATATATTCAATCAAAGTCGCCTTCGTCAAAGTATCTGTTGGATCAGTGACAAAATTTGTAGAGGATGTAATTTTCTAATTCACTAGTGAAAGTTTTTTCAGAATTGGACTTCGATCGTCTAGTAATTTTTTCTACAAAAAATTTTCAAGTCAAAATCGTTTTATGTTTGCGTTTGACTTTCTTTATTATTTTGACATTAATTTTGTGTATTTTTTTGCTTGGTTCTTTTACACTATCTTGATTTTGAGAAAACGGTTTTCGCGTTTCTTTCGTGTATCCTTGTTGCACAATGTAAGAGAACATAAAAGAACTACGAGGAAGAGTGCAATTATCATCTCAAAGCACCTTCATCGTATAGGCAAGTATTAGGTGCTTTATTCCTTCGACCTACTATTGCATGGAAAACCCAATTTGTCACTCTTCATTTCACTTCTAATGTCTATTTAGTGCACATGTCGTTCTTAACTATCCACTCAAAAAATTAGACTAATTAATTATTATTACATAACTACAACCTACATTATCCACTATAAAAAAAATCAGACTAATTAATTATTATTACATAACTACAATCTATATTATCCAGAATTCTTCATCTAGAAAATAAAGTCATATATAGCTTGAACTTGGACTTTATTTCCTATTTGCTAATTACCATATATAAGTTTAAGTTGCTTGCTTAAGAATTCTATTTCAATGTCTACAAATATCAACATCTACAAGTATAAAATATATATATTCTACTATATAATATTAAAACTAGGCTTCACCGTGAAAAAAAAAATTCCAAAAATATCCTTCAACATATTTCTATTCTACTATATAATGCCAAAACTAGGCTTCACCGTGAAAAAAAATTTATTCCAAAAATACCCTTCAACATATTTAGTAATTAAAAAGAATACCTACAATAAATTTCACTGACAACCATTTAAGAGATGCAATAATGACAACCATTTACGGAAATCAAAGGGTTCATGCTACTTGCTAAATCTTTTAAATTGTTACCAAAAAATTCGAAGGGTTGAACCATTAACCTATATAATTAA
The DNA here is from genome assembly GCA_036927795.1 of Iris macrosiphon. NCBI lineage: Eukaryota > Viridiplantae > Streptophyta > Magnoliopsida > Asparagales > Iridaceae > Iris > Iris macrosiphon. The sequence continues at coordinate 179,591,162 of JAYESA010000012.1, forward strand.
AAGCAGTAGAAATAAACTAACTCATCAACATCATTCACTCCAATACACGTGCAAAGTACGTGCATATATACTAATATATATATATATATATATATATATATATATATATATATGTGTGTGTGAAAAGCACAAGGGACCAATCCTTCTCAAATCCGTACGGCTGTGGAAATATTATAATACAATCCAAAATAACAAAATATTCAAAGGTTTCGAGTGTTAGGATAGGACTTTAGTCCATCTAATATATGCGACAAAAGAGAGAGAATCGATGAACGTAGAATTTTTTTAAGTATTTTCTTCTAACGAATAGAGTCAGCACATAATCTTTCATTTTGATAAGATACACAACTAATTATCAAGAATCAAAGACTTCCAAGATTCTTTGATACACGAAATCAATCGAAAATACGGAGTCATTGGTAGGCTGGAGTAGACTTAGTCCATCCAATTTTTAAAAAGAATAAAAATGAGATGGACTCCAAACAGTGTCATCAAAAATATAGATTGTGATTAGCGTAAGTTGTGTCAAACTAGAGAATTGGGAGATGGGTTGAACTGGAGCATTAAATAATCGAACGGCACCGTACAGTACAGAGTAACTACAGGTGAACCGTCCTAAAATATCAGAATAGTGTGTCCTGCTGTAGTGGGTAAACTACGTAAATTTGTTTTTTGGAAGTTTTCTACCGTCTGAACTCCCGCATCCTCGACGAGTTCTGTCACATCGCGGATCCTCTATTAATAGAAATATATACCAAATGCTCTTAGTGTTCAAATTTATGTCTAAAAGAGTCTACCTGATAAACTAAATATATTTTTTGTCATAATTTTTTTTTTTTTTTTTTTTTTTTTGTATATTGGACACGGTTTTACATTGGTCAAACACCGTACGATATGAACACGATAAAATATGGACAAAACGATATGACACAACATTCCAATTTAAATTCGATACAAGATAAACTAAAATTCTGATTCCGCACTTGTAGATATGTTCCAAATGAAAAACTTCATATTAGAAGGAAAATCCTCAACAGTCTTGTTTTTTTGGAAGAAGATGTGAGGAGGAGCATCTCCACCAACCTATTGGCCCCCATTACTTAGTATAAGAAAGCTAATGACTTTGACGAACCTCCTAAATGAATAAGAATAAAAGTGTTGTCTGAGCAAAGCCCAGGGGCAAGGAAACCAACAAGGTTAGGTTCTGTAGGGAATAGAGTGCAAGAAAGCAACAATTCTCTTGGGTTGAGAAAGTCAAGCTAGCTTAATTGGGGATTTGGACTATATTATCTAAAGGTCAGGTTAGTTTTAAACAAAGTACAGTGAGTGCCTAACTAACCATGTCAGCTATATACTGGCTAGTGTGAACGCTCAGCTAATCAGAATAAAATTTCATTCAATGAAAGAAATTTTAGCTAATTTACAGTCAGGGCTAATCCGAGAATTCTCGGGACCTAGAACAGGGTTTGAAAGTGATGCCTCTTCGACCGGATAAATAAAGAACACCCAATTTTTTTCTAAATAGATTTTATAGATTTTTTTTTTTTCGAATACCAATTTTATCAAACAATTTAACAAATAAAATTTTCTTAAAAATATAACAAATAATAAAAAAAAATTAGTTGTGTGATCTTACAAACATTTTTTCGAACAGTCAAATAAGACAAATAAAAATAAGATTATTTGGAAAACAAAAAATGACAAATTAACTCTTAGAATAATAAAATATATTTGAAAAAAAAAATTACAAGTAAATTAGTTGGGGGCTATTTACACTGACATTTCCTATATTTTGTGTTTATTACACAGACCTCCCCTAGTTTAAAAATAAATACACTGACACCCCCTATGTTTTATGTTAAATACACCGACCACCCCTAAGTTTATAATTTATGTAAAGAGTTTTACACTAACCACCCATATTTCAAGAAAAATATAAAGGGTAGGGGATGTCAGTGTATTTATTTTTAAACTAGGGAAGATCCGGTTAGTAAACACAAAATACAGGAGATGTAATGTAAATAACTCATTAGTTGGTCTCATGGTAATGGCTCTCTCAATACATTTCTTGATCTATGATTTAAACCTTATTATTGCCACTTTGATTACTAATCTTACTAAGAGCTTTCTTGAAAGTCATTACTACTGAAACTACTTAGGTAGTCTAGAACCTGTTTGGGCCTTCTATTGCAAGGGCTGATTGGGCTAGTAATTAACCTTAGATCCTTTTGGGGGACCTTACCTATTAGGGGGGGACTGGAGCGGCCTTCCAACTCATCGACCCTCTGGGCCAGCCCTGTTTACCGACAGGAAGAAGAATTTGATAAATTTATATAGAGAATGATGAGATGCCACTGGAATTGGGACCTCCTAGGAGAGATGATGGGATGCCAACTCCAATGACGTCCTGTAGTGAAAGAGGAAAGTGAGACGCCATTAGAATTGGCGCCTCCTAGAAGAGGGGACAGGACACCAACTCCACTGGCATCCTCCCTCTCCCTTTTTTCTTTTTTCTTTTTTTCCTTTTTTTTTTATGTGTGTAGGCTTTCTTTTGTCCATGCATGCAATTAAGCTGAACACATGCATACAGCCTTGCATGCATTTTTTGATGTTTAATTGGGTTAACTAGCTATAAGTCTAATCAAAAATCCAAAACATATGAGACTTGTATACAGCATGCATGGTGAACATGCATGTGTAGCATTCAACATCGAACATAGAATTATTATTTTCAAAATATATACATTGTTGAACATTAAAAGACATACATAGAATTATTATTTTTAAAATATATACATTTTTAATCATAAAATATACATAAAATTAATAATAATTATATAATTGTGCAAGTCTTATTCCAAATTCCAAAACTGAATATAAAAAAATTAACATTTTCAAAACCAAAACCGAACGAAAAAAATTGGCTCGGCTGTCGGTGCAAAACTGAATAATGTTTGCCCCTAATTGAGAGAAACAGTCCAGACAAATTACTTCCTACAGTTTTGTTCCTTGCAAGGCCTTCAGAATTGTACAAAAACAGATGAAGGGTGGCATTTTTGATTGAGCCCTTCAAATTTCTCGCCAGGCGAATTTGCAGAGATGGGCACAGAAATAGCTTCAGAACGCAAATGAGGACGCTGGAAAGTTGAATTTTGCTTAGTCATGCCTAATAGCATGACAAACATGGCAAACACATTAAACTCAGGCCCATTAATGTTTACTCTCTGTTTTTTTTTCCATATACCTTCTTGAATGAACTTTGCTTTGCCTGGTGATATTCTTCTTCAAGAGTTTATATAGGGATTTATCTAAATCCGAAGGTAGAGTTGCAATAAATTGTACATGTATTTCCAAAGCCAAGGATCAGAACATAGTTTCAAAGCTAGTTCCAGTGATATACTGCTATACACTAAGAAGAGTCGAGGTGGTTGTTTGCTCTTTCCCACGTAGTAAAAATTTAATAGCTTTGCTCTTCTAAGTAGTAAAAAATTTAAAAAACTATTGTTTGCACTTCCTAAGTAGTATGTAATACGTACAAAACGCATATGCATATATACTAGTTCTGCCATAAGAGCCAACTCTCCTGCAGACCCAACAAAGGTTCTGCAGTTCTACCTGAGCAAACTTGGCACCAATTATTGATACAAAATACCATTTTCCACAACCAAGGAGGTATTAAAATCAAGATATTGAAAGGAGTAAAACAGTTGTCAAGAGCTTTCTTCTTCTTTCCAAATGAAATCTATCTAGAAAATTTCAGCAGCATACCCAGGGGTTTTTTCATTTAGTACAGGCACAGTAATAACATGATCATGATTATGTATCAGAAAGACACAACAGTAGTACACTCTCAAATGCAACAGCAACAAAACTTTTCCAAGAATTTTAATAATTGAAGAAAAGCTTATTTCATCAAAAATAGACTGGCAGAAAATCAGCAACAATCCAACCAAAAAAAATTACACTAGAAAGAAAGAATAAAAGCAGAATGAACCCATCCAAGTAATTGTTATTGTCTAAGACTTGAAATTAGCCAAAAAAGTAAAAGAGTCGGAGCAAAACAATTATGAAACAAAGTCTCCATCATCCAAGTCTTCTCCCATCAAGATGCAATGGCATGGGCCTTAACAAAGCACCACAAAGAGTTGACTAATTTCTTGTACAAGTCAGTCAAAACTGCTATCCAACTCTTAGCAGAGATAAGATAGCTATGAACAAGAGTGCGTCTTGCAACAAGACCTAGAAGGCTAGTGGCGGACAGGTAGATCTACATTTTTGGTCATGCATATGACCAAGGAGCACTTTCAATTTCCCTTCTGCTTGAAAAGAGTCGAGATGAAGTTAAATGACACAAATTTACCTCAAAAAGAAAGTTCTTTTGATTTCACGGTTTTTTGTAAAAATCAAATAATGATACACATTACTACTACAGGGAATCACATCATCTCTAATCTATGACAGGCAAAAGACAGAAAAGAGATGACACCCATAATTACGAAACAAAGTAGTGAAATCAAAAAGAACACTAAACAGATGATGGGTCTTGCAATCATAGGAAGGGAGATTTGAGATGAACTAAGGTAAGCAAGGTGTCAAACATTAGGGTTCTTGTTGTTGAAGAAGAAAGAAAATAATACCTACTCGTTTGAGATTGGATTTACTAGTACAAGGTATACACTTCTACGATTCAGACCTGCATGCGAATTGGCAGAACAGAATTGATCTAGAAAATAAGAAATAGGACAGGTACTCTTGCATTACGACTCGAACACATTGTTTGAGTCATGCATTAATCACAGCAGTTTAAAGCATAGGATATCCAATTAAAAGTTACTTTCTTTAGTAGATACATATTATTTTCCAGACTGAGCATTACAAGCAAACATACAATAAACCAGATGTGTCAACATTCATGACTGAAGAAATAAGAATGAAACAAAAAGCCAATCACACCATTTCTAAATGCAGATCAAATTTTGCATACTTAAAACTCCTCAAACTAGAATATAGAGTATAGGTCATGACAAAAAGGAGCCAATTCAGTATTGGATATCCATTTGAACAACTATTAGAACATTTGAGCAGACTATACTGCAATTTGCTACTAGAACAGATCTGCAAATGTTGCATGGAGACGAAAAGGATATGACACAACATGAACACAGTGATGCAAACAGGAACTGATTTTGGTGTGTCATAGTGCAGTTTGGAGTGTTCATCTCATGTCCAAATAGGGTATGGTTCCATTTTTGGGCTGTCTGTGCTTCCTACTTGTCAACAGGCCAAGTACTTGGGCAAAATAATTTTAAGTAAAAATAATTTTAAGTAATCTTTATAAACATATATGAGTCAGCAATCTGTAATAAGATATCTCATGTCAAAAAACAGAAGTTCATTCTACATGCCAAATTGATTAAACGTTCTGTCGTTATCTTTTTCGATTGTCCTTGTTCCAAGAAAACTCAAATTTCCTTAGTTTCCATAGGAAAATTAATGCCATAGACTCGACATGTATAGATTGAGAAAGCCATGATGCTGGCAAGAGATTCCTACAAATACAATACTACAAGAATTTGGGATCTCTAAAATTTGGTTTACCAATTTCCAGCTGATAGGCATTACATCATCTTCATTTTCAGAAAAATGGAAGGAAAACATGAGACCCACTAGATCTTTAATCTGCTGAATGGTTTTGAAGCAAAGCTGGTTCAGACTATCATCTTTGACTTCTATGAACCAATAAAAACTTTCACTCGTTACAAAAGAAAACTGCAAAAGGAAAATAAAGAAAAATGAGGAAAAAGCAAACTGCTACTCAAGATCATTTTAGGCCTTCCATAAGAAATTTGTCAAGGCCTATCCAAATGAACCCATATTTAGGATGCACTTGATCAAAAGACCAAATTTTCGAAGGAAGATTGATTTATAACCCTAGAAGTACTACCAGAGCGAAGCATGTATTATTTTTTCCTACCTGAACCAAACCTCCCCCCTCCCCCCCCCTCCCCCCCCAAAACCAAAACACCCCTTACCGGAAACCCCCCTACCCAAGGCTCGAACCCAGCCCTCCCCTACCCATGTCCTTGGCGTTACCACTAGGCCATTCCACTCGGACCGAAGCATGTATATATATTCAAAGAAAACTTCCAAAAGATTTATCAAGATGATGCATGTAGGCTTCTAGCCATAAATTCATCACTGATCTAGACCAAAGAAGGAAGATCTATTCATAACCCTAGAAGCAATACTAGAGCGAAGCAACTACATATATTCAAGGTAACTTCCAGAGTATTTGTCAAGATGATGTATCCATATGTAATTTTGAAACCATAATCATCACTAACCATAATCATCACTCAGCGTTTAATTATCTACACTACAGTATATTCAAAATTAGGATCTTTTCAAATACGCCTTTAGGTTATGTCTGCCAAATTTGCCCTAGCGTGGAATCTAAATAACTGATTAAGAAACTTTTTGAACATAAAACCTATGACATAGGTAATTTGATAAAATTAACTCATCTCCGTTCTTTTATGTCTCTCCTTGTCTTCTCATCTGATATTCCCCCACACCACACCCACCCCCACACCCCACACCCACCCCCTCACACACACACCCCAATCTTCTCTAACGGTGCATCAATTTTTTTATGGTTACATATTTGACTGTTGCCGTTACACATGATTGTTGACGCAAAGATATTTTCAAAGCATAAGCGTCACTAGTAAATATAGTTAGAGGATACGATAGAAGATTTGCAGTGAAGTTTGTAATTATCTTCAAAGGATACAACCGCTGTCAATACTATCTTCTATTTTTATTTTTATTTTCTTCCTTAATCCTTATGAATGATAATTGCAAGTTTTTATATTTTTCCTATCTATACTGCAATACAAATCCTATTGAACCACTCATTTCAACTACCTTTATGTATGGTGACCCTCAAAATATAAGATGCTCTCATTCTTTGATACGAGATACAACACAGCCTCTTGTTGATATCTTCATCTTCATTTCTTAGACCTGCTATATGTCAAAATTTTCCTTCCAATTTGTAACTATGTAACTACAGCTTCTGGAGACCACCAGTATCTCACTAATTGTGGTGACATCAACAGAACACACTTGCGGTTTACATATTTTCGAGAAGTCATGCAACAGGAGATCAAAGCTATGTTGATCATAATAGGCTTCTATACGCCATACAGTACTGGGCACGCTTTTCCCTGATTGGCACTAAAACGGTACTTTACCAATACGTAGTGGATCACTTGAGAGTGATTGGGCCAAGAAGGCTATCGGGATCAGTAACTCGTCACATCTGGTTTTGTGGATTCCTGAATACAACTCCTAGAGGGTAGGGGATCCTGATAACTGTGGTAGATGATAAATCAAAAGAAGTGTGGTGAGCCATGTAAGAAATTTCATTCCTTGACGACAATCATGGAGGTTGGAGTTCTCGAAACTTCACCTCATAGAGGTTAGGGACACAAGTTACACAATTATTGACGTTTGTACCTATGTTGTTAGTATCTTATAATACACAATACATATCTTATTATATGATTCGATATACTACCATTTTATTACATATCGATTGATTTGATACAATACACATAGGCTGATAGATACTTCTAGTTTTTCTACTTGAGTCGTGTAATGTATACTTAAGAATCTGGATTATGGAACTAGATAAACCTATAATGATAAAACAAATAAAAAAAATTGTGATAAAATTATATTAAACCATATTACTGTATGGATTTAGAAGTATACACCTAAACTTGTACAGTAAAGTGGTATCATACGATACATGATATGATACTCGATACACGCTAACGATACACAAGTAAATCGATACACAATATGCTATGCGAATTGACAAACTAGGTATGTACCCATATTCATTCTTATTTGTATCTTTAGTATCAAGCATCAACATATCTCAAATATTCATCGTATCCAACATGGTGATTCTAATTTTTCTCATCCTTGAACCCAAACTCACAAAATTCACCATTAATCTAATCATGTAGTTTTATTTGGATGCATAAGCACAAATAACATCTCTTCTTCTCCTAAACAAGTTCTATTAGTATAATTTAGTAACCTAATTTTTAGGTATAGAATGACTTTCTAAATAAATTATCTATCATCTCCCTTTTGTGTATACTAAAGTTTATATCATGTAGTTTCCTTGTCTAAGATTTCTCACTTCCCATTTTAATTCTTGTGAACAACTATATCAATCTATCTCCTATCAATCTATCTCCTAATTATCATACCAATTGTCTTCAGCCTTTTCCTTACAGTTGTTGAGAACTTGAGATACATTCAAGTGACCAACAACCAACATATACTTCGCCTAGCTGACGCCATGTCAATGTCGTGTCTTTATGTGATATGGGAATAGTTGCCACCCTTGCTTAATAGTCATTGTGCCATGATGGTATTGGTGCAATGATTGAGCTTATAGGTGTATGTTGCTGCCAGTGCAACGCTCGGCTTATAGGTGGTCATGGACAGCCAACCTTGTCATATCTACGTCGCACCGGGACTATGTCAATGCAACACTTAACTACTATGGGATGCAGTAATGTGTATTTTATATGATTCCTTCATAGTGATCAATCTGACAAAATTTTGTGTTGGTTCCCAAACACACTTATTTATTTGATAAATAAGACATGTCTGGTAGAGGATTCAACATTGTTTAATATTGTTCCATTTAAAAACGTCAAATAATATATAAGCTTATAGCTAAATTTATCAAATATTTTTCTAGTTTCTAAAATAATATTTTATCATTTTTGGCCTTCCGAAACGAAGAATCCGATACTCCGATCCAAAATTGTCGAAACTGTGGATATTTCTGAAAGGGTCCAAAACCGATTCAACCAATTTCAATAGCACTATTGATGTAAACATAGTTTGCAGTATCGGCCAATATTGCAAACTATGCTTTTGACCACCGATTCCAATATCAGTATCGGCCGATATTGCAAACTATGCTTCTAACCAACTTGCTAATAACTATCGTGTAGCACCATATCATTCATTATATACAGAGTCTGGCACAGGTACAATTATACAGTCTCTTAACCAATTTTCTGTAGTCTTTTAACAGAAATTTGCGTATAGAGCAAAGAAATTTTATGAAATTGCGTCCAGAGCAATGAAGTTTCGAAAATTGCGATGAGAGCAACGAAACGCCCTTTTTAAGGACGTTTTTGAGCAATGGGCCAAAAACGCCATTTTTAAGGGCGTTTAGATGCAAATTGCCTATTATTAATTACTCTCCCGGATTTAGATAACGATTAACACATAACAAAACATATTATTAATAAAACTAGTTACTCCCCCGGATTCCCGTCCCTACTTTAATTCGCTTTTAATCCATTTGTTATGAGTTAACAAGCCGGGGAGAGTAATTAATAATCTAAACGTCCCTAGAAAGGACGTTTTTGGCCCATTGCTCAAAAACGCCCTTAAAAAGGGTGTTTCGTTTTTTAAGGACATTTCGTTGCTCTTCTCACAATTTACGAAACTTCATTGCTCTGGACGCAAATTCATGAAACTTCTATGATCTATACGCAATTTTTTGGTTTTTTAATATATATACTCTCTTTTAACCAACTTTATGTCTCTATAGTCTTTACTCTTTTAATATACAACTATACATATATTATATATTGTTAATTTTTTACTGATTTTTAAAGTTAATTTCTTAATGTTTGTTTAGTTTGTTAACAATTTGTTATTGACTTATTGTTAGCATGTCAACCCTGAATACTAAAACTGATGATCGTGTGAGGCCTTCATTGGACCCCGGGTGGAGTTATGAAAAGTCAGTAGAGAAAATAATGAAATTGTGAAAATTGATTTTTGTGGACATAAAGGTATCGAAAGGTTTAAGCAACATCTTGTAGGCAACTACAAAAAGTTTAAAGATGTCATTTCAATATATATATGGATGAGGAAGAAGTTGAGGAAATTGGCCGATGTATGCCGGCTACGAACAAGGGACCAATGGATAAATTTTTAGCGATAGTCGACGAAGATTTTACTCCAAGAGAGCCGACCAATACATTGAATAAGAAGGCTTTGGAGGCTGCTCATTCATACATTGCTGATTTTTTTTCCTATGAGAATGGCATATCGTTCAATTGTGCTTAATCAGATAGCTCCTTTAGGATGTGCCAAGCCTTAGTGCAATATACCGATCCAATGAGTAAGTCTTTAGAATGGCATGTCTTTCATTATTTCTAATTTTTATTTTACTTGTTATTTTTTTGTTTATATAGATAGCTTTCAAACCGCCTTCTTATCGTGACTTGAGGGTTGGAATGTTAAAGGAGAAAGTGGATCAAACTCAAAAGTGGATTGATATGATGAGTTCAAGATGCATTGGGACACACTTGTGGAGTTACTATAATGATGGATTGGTGGACCGATGGAAAGCAAAGAACTCTTATCAACCTTCTAGTCATTGTCCTAAAGGGACGATATTTTTTAAGTCTATTGACGAAAACGGCTTATGTGCTTATGTACATAATGTGAAGCTTGTTTTTTTAAAATGTTAAAAGAACACATAATGTGAAGCTTATTTTTTTGGATGGTAAAAGAACTGATTGAGGAAGTGGGAGAGAAAAATGGCATACAAGTAAAGATCTAACTATTTATGAATCATATTTTTTTTGACATTAAAGTTTAGACTTTGGACATTACAAAATTATTCAAAAATCAAAATTGATATTATTCTATTTTCAAATTCTCAATGTATTGTATAGGTGGTCACCGATAATGCGCCGAACTACAAACTTGCAGGAAAGTGGATTATGGATGCGTACAAGATTTATTGGAGACCGTGTGCGCACACACATTATGTTAACCTAATGTTGTCGGATGTGAGTTCATTATGTGATGTGAAAGATGTTGAGGAGGAAGCAAGGCATATGACTTGTTTCATGTACAATCATACAAGTGTTGCATTTGATGAGGAAGCACACGGAAGGAAAAGATATACTGAGGCCTGCCGTGACTGGAGATGACATATCCTTTCTTTTCTTGTAAAGTATATTTGATCAAGAAGTAAATTCAAGGACAATGATCAATTCGAAAGAAGGAGATCGGACAAGTGGCAAAGCATTCAATAGAGAAGGAAGTTGCAAAGTCGATCAAGAGGTCTAGATTTTGGAATAACATGCATTATGCTTTGAAGATAATGGCTCCAATGGTTGATGTGATTCGATTAGTGGATACGGAGGAGAAGCCTTCTATGGGCTACATTTACAAGTTTATGGATCTATGCAAGGTGAAGGTTAAAGCCAACTTAGGAGTAAAAACTATTGAATACGAGAAGAAGTGGCGAGAATTAGAAAAGATTATAGATCTTCGATGGTTGGGCCAACTTTATAAACCATTGCATGTGGCGGCTCACTCTTGACCCACAAATATATTCGGCAACTCCTACAAGTCCAAATGAAATTGAATTTGATGGGGAAAAAATGTTGGATTGCATAAGCAAGCTTTCCGAAAATTTGGAAGAAGAGAGCAAAATTTTAGAACAACTTGTTCCTTACTGAACTAGAAGACGAAGGTTAGGAAAGCCCAATGCTCAAACATGTATCAAAACTTATGCACTGGGTACGTTTATAATTTTATTTAACTTTGACATTACTATCATACATGAAATTTTAAACTTTAGTCTTATTTACTTTTGAGTTTGGTTTAACTGATTTTTAAATTTTAATTTAATATTGTAGTTGAGTGGTAGGTTACTATTGGAACGGAGATCCCCGATTTACAAAAAATTGCAAAGATAATTCTTGGGATTACAAGTTCGGCTTTTCCATGTGAAAGAAATTGGAGTGCTTTCAACAATAAGTTATTAAGAACTAACTTCTAATTGTAAATTACAGTGTTCTAAAAATAGGGCTAGGCGGCAGCCCACCGCACCGAATTCGGCCAATTCGGCCTCCTAGGCGCCTGTTCGGGCCTAGGCGGCCAGTTCGGCCGAATCAAAATTTTGAAAATTCAAATTTTCAAATTTCAAATTTCAAATTTTTGAAATTTGAAATTGCAAAAAATATTCAAAAAAAGTTCAAATTCCAAAAAAAAAATTCAAATTTCAAAAAAATAAAAAGAAATGCAATAAAAATTCAAAATATCAGGAAAAAAAATCTAAATATTAAAAAAAATTCAAAATTTTAAAAAAAACTTAAAATTCAAATTCAAATTTTCAAAAAAAAAAAAAAATTCTGTTCGGCCGCCTAGGCGCTAGGCGGCCCTTTGGCGCACCGATTTTGCCTAGCGCTTTTTATAACATTGGTAAATTATAACTCACAATTTAATAATCTATATTCATATAAGTAATAAGTCTCTTAAAGACCTTATCATAATTTTTTTTCAATATACAATTGCAGCTCCATTCAAAGAAGAGGAACCATTTAGATCATCAAAGGTTGAATGATCTTGTGTATGTACAATATAACAAGGAGCTCAAAAAGCATTATGAACAACGCATAATGGGAAAGGAGACGGGTCCAATTGAGTTGAAGACTTGAAGGCAATGGAAGAATGCCAAGAATGGCTACTACCTCACCGTGCTAGAGATGATCCCGTAATAGGGACCGACTACACTTATGGAGTACTTGAGGATACGGAAGGAAGTGAAAATGATGAGCACTCAACAATAAAAGAGGGCACGCACAAACTCACAAGTGGAAACATCATCGTCATGGGGTGCTTCGCAACCACGTGTATCACAAGTTCAATTACAAGACTCCGAAACTGAGGATGATGATGAACTTGACGATGATAGCATATTGGGAAATGTTGAGGATATTTGAGATTGGCAATTACTTTGAAGACTATGGATTATCTTTCTATCTTAATCTTTTGTCTTTAATATTTACTTTTATATGAATATTATGATCAATGAGACTATGCTTATTAATTTAGTTTTACTTCTAACATTTAGTAACATATTGAGACTATGAAATGCTAAGGTTTAGTTTTATTAATTAATTTGAGTTTATTTTATGAGACGATTTACATAATATATACTAGGGAGGGTATTGTTAGGTGTCTTGACCCTGCCCTGTCACGCACCGCTAATTTTAGACCCCACCGGCCCGCCTAACGCTCCACCCCATACAACATAGTGTCCTAGTGTATTTTAGAGTGTCAGTGGTTTGTCCAATACGTATTCAATATGCATCCAACACGACATGGCACGGGCAGCCTTTTGGCTGTGCTTCCTAGTTAGCACCTAAGATAGCATAACAACATGAGCATACTATTGCTGGACAAGTCACATTCCCATTCATAAATGATATACATTAACCTAAACTATGACCATAAGCATCAAACTGATAGATAAAGCAATGCTCATTACTAAAAGAAGTTGATCATCTGTCACAAGGAAAGCTGACCTTCTGTTTTTTTAACCCTTCCCCGGCAATTGTATACTTTCCAAGGAAAAAACTCTGACCGCATTTCAAATTGAAGGATCACATTTTTTGAACCTCTCCAATTTTCCAACGATTTTCCTTCGTTGTCACAAAGGAAGAATCGAGCTACTACGGCCTCTCGACATCCTCGCGAAGAAGAACACTCTTCCGCTCCCCGACGCTGAAGGTACCTCGATCGCTTTCGAGGAGCCCTCTCCTGAGTAGTCATCTTTCCTCTCCTCGCCGCCTCTCTCTTCCATTTCGGTCTCCGTTGTCACCGAACGATGATCTATCGGACTTTCCCGATCATCCTCAGGAGGAGGAGAGGGAGGAGCTTCGGTGTCGGACAAAACCCTAACCCTAGCCTCGCCGTCCGCTCCCTCAGCAGGCGGCGGCAGGATGTGGACCCGGCAGAGGGGGCAGGTGACGTGGGCGCGGAGCCACGTGTCGATGCAGGGGACGTGGAAGACGTGGCCGCACTTGGGGAGCAGGCGGACCATGTCCCCGTGCTCGAGCTCGCCGAGGCAGACGGGGCAGTCGGCAGTGGCGGTGTCGGTGGCAGAGGGGGGGAGGTAGGCGAAGGAGCCGATGGAGAGGATGGCGGAGGTGTCGAGGCCGACGGTGCGGATGTTCCAGACGTGGTGGGCCCCGCCGGCATCGTCGTCGGAGGTTTCATCGCCGGCGGTGGAGTAGGACTCGTCGGAGGGGTTGGAGAGAAGGCGGCGGCGGCGGTGGCGGAGGACGGAATAGTAGGTGAGGGCGAGGAAGATGGCGGCGGAGACGGAGGAGACGGCGGCGATGGCGGCGTTGGAGATGTAGCGCTGGGAGGGGACGGCGGTGGAGGAGTCGGACAGGAGGGTGGGGAGAGGGGGGCTGGAGGAGTATTGGTAGAGATCTGGACCGTTGGCTTCGGAGGAGAGGATGATCCGACGGTGGAGTGACATTGTTTGGGAGAAAAGAAAGTGAAAATTTGGATTTGGTAGAGAGAGAGAGAGAGAGAGAGAGAGAGAGAGAGAGCGAGCAGGATGTAGTGTGCCGTGATATGTTATGGATGGGATTGAGTGTTGTTGTGATCTACCTACCAAAGGGACCCGAAAGAGACCTCGTCATTTTAGAAGGATTAATTAGACCCATATTTCTTATATTTTATATTTATTACACAGAGTATTAACATTTTGAAATAATGGACACAAATATCAAAAAAATAATAGTGGTTAGTGTAATTTTTTATTTATATTATTTTTAAATAAACGTATCTTGTGTCATTATTTTTAAAATAAAAATATTTTGTATAATAAATATAAAACATAGAAAATATTAGTGTATTCAATCCTTTTATAGAAACTAAATTTATTGGTTTCCATGACCAAACTAAATTTATTGGTTTCTCTTAGGCCATCTCTAATCAAAATTTCTAAAATTGAGTTCTTATTCTAGTTGTCGTTGTACTTTAAAAAAATTTAAAAAATTATACAAATAAAAAATACTTTCCAATGGTTCTCCATTTCTATCCTAGGTGTCACAAAATAAAAGGATCAAATTAATGGTGTGAGATCCACTATTAATGGATATGAGAGAGAGAGAAATTCTACGAGAGTTTCTACATGTAGAAGTCCTCATAAAATAAAATTTATCATACATCAATGCCACCTAGAATAAAAATTAGGATAGAAACCATCATTGAAAAAAAAAAATCTAAAATAAATTTTATGGAAGATAGAAAACTCCCATTCGAGATGGCCTAATCCTATGGAGTGGTACGATGACTATTTTTACATGTTTAACAAGAATTCCAAATCTCAACCATTTGATTTATGAGTTAGTGTTAGTGATAATAATAGAGAGAAAATGAAAAATAATTTTGAGATGTACATAGACAATTTAAAAAAAAAAGTTATTTGTGTCCACTCGGAAAGAGTTGGGTGATGGGTTCAAACGAATACTCCTACAGGATACAACAAAGTCTTGAACAAAAGATACAGACAACAAATCTAAATTCCTTCTTCTTGAAAATGTTGAGTAGTAGTAATTTTGTGTTATGCTTGTATTTTTATTTTTATTTTATATTTGAGATTTGGGTATAGTCGAATATTCATAGAAATTCTTATACATTTTCATTAACATGTATCTCTTTAAACAGTCACAATGAATCTGAACGAACAGTCGCAAACAAAATTCAACGAATATGAAAATTTGTTCAACACAATGAATTTGAAGATTCGTTCAAACTCAATAAATTTGAACTAGAAAGTTTATCGTTGTGCAATCAAACTTAAATCAAAAAAATATTAAAGTTATTGGTAGTCTTAACTTTTAACCAATTACTCTTTACAATAAAAATGGAGATATCGTACACATTACAACATATTGATTACAACAATTTTGAGCAATTTCAAACATCGTTCTAGGACTTTTATGGCCATGTACTAATCTCCTAGTTTCGTGAATGATCTAGAATACCCCTCTAAACTCTCATTAGGAGCAATATCACTCCTACATTAACATAGGTGGAGCTAGTTAATGTATATACCTCAATTATTCAGGTATTTATTTAAATTTATTAAGAGTAAATATCACCCTCGTCACCGTAGTGGTCACACTAATTTTGTCAATCAAATGTAGCTATATTTGTGAATCACTTCAATTTTTATCCATTAAACCTTGTACTAATTTGTTTATTAGTCTAAGGTTGGGTTACCATTGTCGGTAATTTTTATAAGAGGTTTCAGCCATTTTTTTATGTTCCTTTTACAACTCTCTAGGTAAGCCTTTAGTAAAAGTATTAGTAAAATTATTACTAGTCTTCACATACATTAATATGATCACTTCATCCAATATCAATTATCTCACAAACAGATGTCTTAGACTTATATGTCTAAACTTATCATTGTAAGTACCACTATACTACTATATGCTTTTGATAAAGTAGATTTACTATCACAATGGATGGAAAATAGGAGGCATTGGTTTAGGCCACAATTTGATATCCAATAACAAATTCATAATTCATCATTCTTACTCGTAGTCACCAAAGCTATAAATATGGCCCATAGTCGAATAAAATATACAAATTTGTTTCTTGGATGCTCACGAAATGACACCCCCACCAAGAAAAAATATCCAACCATACGTGGATATGTTCTCTCTCGTATAGGTTATCCAACTAACATGTGTATATTCTTCAAGTGTTGCTGGAAAATTATTATAAAATAGGCAGAATCTAATAGTTTCTTAAGATAACCAAACACTCTACTTATGGTCTTCCAATGTTCTCCACTTGGATTGCTAGTAAATCTACTTAGTTTGCACACAGGGAAAGCAATATCGAGTCTAGTACAATGCATAAGATATATTAGTGGTGAGGGGGTTTACAATTAGACTGCCAATTGCACTAGCATATTTAAGTTGAACAATTGTCCTACATAAATTCTTTGTCAATTTAACACTTTGAATCAAAAGAAGTCTTAAATTTTTTAAAATTAAGATTCTTATATTTGGATAATATTTTTTTTTAATGTAATGTGTTTGACTTAAAGCATATCCTTGATCATGCTTTCTAACTGTAATACCTAAGATAGTATCAACTCCAACCAAATCTTTCAACTTAAATATTGTAGCTAAGTACTTCTTAATTTCTAAAATACCAAACATATTTGTTCCAATAATAAGTCATCAACTTACAAACAAACAATTACTCTCCATATTCTTTTATAAATTTCAAATAAATACACATATCAACAATATT
Organism: Iris macrosiphon; assembly: GCA_036927795.1. Taxonomy (NCBI): domain Eukaryota; kingdom Viridiplantae; phylum Streptophyta; class Magnoliopsida; order Asparagales; family Iridaceae; genus Iris; species Iris macrosiphon. Next base: position 179,608,364 of record JAYESA010000012.1, read on the forward strand.
ATGAACAAACTCAAGCTATAAAATGGATGAGTCAAACTTTGTATGACATTTGTTTAGGTGCTTGTTTCAATCCATAATGAGATTTATTTCATTTACAAACCTTCTTCTCATTAAATGTGTGAGGCTTTTCATTGAAATGATGCTTCTTATTACTTTTTTCCATAAGTTGGACATCAATCTTGATAGAATTTTTTTGTTCTCACGATTACAATTTTTTTCTTCAATACGAAAATGCTTTTGAATCTTTTCCAATGTAAAGTCCTCTGTTTTGTGGAAAAGCCTCTTCCTGTAGTTACTCCAAAATAATGAAAGTTTTGCTATGATAACACTAACTTAGAATAAATTAAGAAGCTTAATGTCAAGAATACTAATTTTATGTACAATGCATTGTAGTTCATGCACTTAACAAAGTATTGGTTTCTCATTTTCCATTTGAAAATCAAAGTTTTTGTAAAACCCATAAGTTATATTAAAAACCCTTTTCTTTTTAGACCCAAAGCCCAATATCCAAATCCATACCCACTAGACTAAGTCAGAACCAACCCCCGTAATTTCTCCCCCACTCCCGGATCTGGAAACTACCTCCCCCTCACGTACTTATTCCCACTCCCAGAGAACTTTTTCTCAGAACCTCACATTTTCTTCCTCTTCTTCTTCTTCCTCCCTCCTCCTTCTCACCCCGACCGGCCATCCCCGCGCGAGCACCCCCTTCGGCCAGCAGCCGGCTGCGCATCCCGCGCGGTTCCGGCGACCCCCGAGCCGGCGCCAGCCGGCGGCCCCGGCGCCCCTCTGCGGCCGCTCCGCTCCAGCACCACACACCCCTGCGCGGCCTCCCCGGCCGGCCAGCGCCCCGCGCGCCTCCCCGCGCGGCTTCTCCGCGTGTCCCGGCACTCCCCCGCGTCCGTCCCCGATCCCGTCTGTGCCCGATCCCGAGTCCGAGGCCTCCCCTCGGTGCTCCTCCATCAACTTCCCGGTAGGTGCCACTATCAGAACGTACTGTTCCTTCCAAAACCATTCTCCTGTCCGACCGGGACTGACAGAATAAAGCCCTGTCAATCCCGGGATAGCTTAGAAATTGATAGGTTTAAAGTTAATTAAGTAGATTAATGTTAGTTTAGTTATTGGTTTGTTAATTAATTAACGATTTGATATAACGATCTTCAATACATATATTAGTTATATATATAATAAAAACCTTATTAAATATTACGTAGATTAGTAATTATTTTGTATATATTTCTAAAATAATTTTTTGTATTCAAAATATAATACGTTAGTATTTAAAATAAGTTTTCCAAAATATTATTCTCTTACAAATTGATTTGTAATATTACCAAAATAAAATTAAGTAATATTTTTCCCCTTAAGCCTAGTTTATTAGAAATAAATTGATTGCTAAAACAAATGATATTATTTTATTATAATCGTTATAAAATAACTAAGTACTTTCCTATTTTATCTTATTAGAAACAAAATGATTTTTTTAAAATATTAGTATAATATTTTAAATAAGTATATCTAAAACGTATTTATTAATTTTTGCGTATTCGCATCTTTATTTCTTTTTACCAAAGATTAGTGTTTAAACGAAACAAATATAAATAAATGCTATTTCTTTTAATAAAATAGAAAACCGTTTATTTACCTTATTAAAAACAGAAATACGATATTTTACCTTAAAATAAAATGTAATATTTTCTACGATAAAATAATAAATAAGTTTTATTATTAAAATTATTTTTTTGTTTTACTAAATTGCTATTACAAATTATTATTAAAAAAAAATCGATCGTTGGATTAAATCATTAACTTAGTTAACTAATCAAGTCAGATTAAAACCCTTTGATTTAATTCTAAAATCAAATTATTAATAAATGTAGGTTCCTGTAACTAAGGTTGAGACCGTCGCGACATCTTACTCGCGTCACCAACCAAATCCAGGCAAGTTTCATATAATTCAAACCTGTATTTTAGTTGTAATTAAATATGTTGCATGTCATATAGATATATTGTGACGACACTTGATTCACGGAACCGACTGATTGACTGATTGATTGACTTATTGACTCATTGACTCATTGACTCATTGGTTATTGCCTTGGGAACTGGGGAGTAAAGTTAGCACCCGTGGTCAAAGCCCCCTTATTGCCTCATTGTGGATAGCTGAAGTCCAACCTCACTGGACTGACGCCGGACCGTGTTCACTAGAACACATATTGCCTCCAACCCCAACCGGCCACGGGACGCTACCTTTCTCAAAACACTTTTAGTGATTGTAGTTTGTCATCAATTGCTTCATCGACATTTACTGTTCTTGTCTCATATTTGTTTCATACAAAATATAAATATTGTTCAAAACTATTTTATTGCATCATTTTAATTATCATTAAAATGCTGGAATTGGATATATGTTCTTGCTCCCTCCTGACTGGAGATTAACATTTTAGGTGATTACGGTGACGACGAGGCGTATGACACATTTTATGGTCCGGACCAGAGTACTGAAGGTCTAGCTGAACCTAGCCAGGAGGCCGATGTTTAGTTGTTTCCCTTTAAATTCCCAGTTGTAATAATCAGGGTTGAAGTAATAACCCTGGACCATGTTTTGCTTGATAATTGCTTGTAAAAGAATTTCTCTTTCGGACTTAACAATAAAATTGAATTTCCTTCATGTATTCTAGATGTCTGTGTGTTACTACGGATTGATACAGCTTACTGCCACCGTCTCACAACGGTGCAGGCTGGGCATGATCCGACTGGACCCAGATTATTGGGATCGGGTCGTGACATGTTTTAAGTGGTGGCCCATGCAGGTCTAGTTTACAACCTTTGGTCTAGTCAACTTAGGCTAGCCAAACAAACCAACTTGCCTTTGACTTTAGGTTTAGTATGACTTTAGGAAAACAGACTCTAGAAACAATTAGAACACTTAGAATTCTTGAGAAAATTTCAATCTGTCACATCATAAGACCAAAATTCTTCTATCTATACATATATACAATTATTTTTGCTTTCTTATAGAACATAGGTTACCTTGCTTATGCTTGCTTTCTAAACCTTCCAGAAGATGGCACGAGGAAAGACAACCCGTTCCAGCCCAGCCGAAGAAGAGGCTTCGTCTTCTGAGCACACCCCAACTCAAGCTCAGTCCGACCCCTCTCCGTTGCAGCTCACAGATCGCCCCCATGCTGCAAGAGCTCCCCGCGCTGCCTACACTTCAGTAGTGCATGCAGCCCCACCCATTCCTTCCAGGACCACATCAATTCCAGCCGATGTGACTCCTCCTGTTGCACCACCTGTGCCAGTGGACCCCGCTGAACTCGTAGGCCTGCTACGAGGAGTTCTTGAAGCCCAGAGGGTCCAAGCTGAAGCAAATCGTGAGCAGACCGCGATTATGAAAGAGGGCATGGAGAACGTCCATAATGTAGCCATGGCAGCGCTAGGAACATCCCAGTCAGAACAGAAGCCTGCCAAGGTAAAGGTTGGAACTGTGGAAAATTTTAAGAAGTTGGACCCGCGTCCCTTCAAGGGGACCGAAGGCATCATATACGCAGACGAGTGGCTAGATGATATGGAGCGACTCCTCAGCGTCGCTCGACTCCCAGACGACCTCATGGTTGAGGCCGTAGCACTCCAGCTGAGAGATTTGGCTAACATTTGGTACCGCAACGAGCCAAGATTTCGAGCTGGAGGGATTTCCTGGCGGCTATTCAAGAAGCAGTTCAAGCGGAAGTTCTTTCCAGAGGCTGCCCTCAAAGCTATGGGAGGACAGTTTCAAGATCTGAAGCAAGGAGACCGCACAATTGAAGAATATGCGGCTGAGTTCAACAGGCTTGGCAGGTTTGCAAGTCACCTGGTGGACAACCCTGTGGAACGTGCTAAGAAGTTCCGGCACGGACTACGTGAAGAGATCCGCACCTTAGTAGCTGCTAACGGTGCGAAGACTTATGACAAGATGTTGAAGGTGGCCCAAGATGTAGAGGCCAGTTCACCTGCCCGACCCAAGAGGGAGCATCCAGGGTCAAGCAACAACTATCAGGGTTGAAGTAATAACCCTGGACCATGTTTTGCTTGATAATTGCTTGTAAAAGAATTTCTCTTTCGGACTTAACAATAAAATTAAATTTCCTTCATGTATTCTAGATGTCTGTGTGTTACTACGGATTGATACAGCTTACTGCCGCCGTCTCACAACGGTGCAGGCTGGGCATGATCCGACTGGACCCAGATTATTGGGATCGGGTCGTGACAGTTTTCAACAACGATAAACTTGTTTCTATCTTCTACTTGTACCGTGTATTTCACTACACCAAAGCTGTCATTTTCTAACGACTATAAACGTTAGAAAAATTATTTCTAACGATTTTTTACCGTTGGTAGTATGGCATTGAAAATTTTACTAACAATAAAAAACATTTGGAAAAATAATTTTTCTAACGGTAAAATACCATTGGAAAAATAAATTTTCTAACAGTAAAAACCCTTTGAAAAATAAATTTTCTAACATATTTTGACCGATAGGAATAAAAAGAAAATTAACAGTTTTTGACCGTTAGGAAAGAAAAAAATTTCCTAACGATTATAACCGTTAGGAATGAAAAAAAATTACTAAAAAAAATTGTGACTCTATTGAGCCTAAGAATCAAATTTATTTTCTTCATGCACATGAACATAAACAAAATTTGGATCATATCAAAAATACAAATAAAATTAGGATCAACATTATTCCATTCAACTAGATCACATACAATTTTTGTCACTTAAATAATATTACAATAGTAAGCAAATTTCATTGCTGACCAGTTACAAAAAAGGAAAATAACAAGACTGAGAAGATATTTCATGTATTCAATCCAATAATTCAGCTACAAAACTAGATAAAAAGTCAAAACTAAAGGCTAAAATAGTTGGATGCTCGCATTTCAGAATTTCCAGAGAGTGAGGGGCGCCCCTCACTGAGTGTCCTGCCACTCTTTAGAAAGATCTTCAATGAACTCATTCTGATATGCCTAAGCACAAACCAAGCATGCATGCTTTATGATCTCTAGCCAACCTGCAACATAAGAACAAAGTATTGTGGGCTTGGTAAAGAATTCTAGTGGCTCAGTGAATGAAAGCATAATTAAATCGTCTTACCTGACATTGAACATACAAAAATAGATTTTGGAACTCTCGTATAATGCATTATGATCAATATATCTATGGAATCAAGAAATTTATTGAGTTTAAAAGTAATATCTACTAGAGAATCAGAAACTAAAAGTACAAAATATATGCTTGATTTGAACATTTTCAGGAAAAGTGAAATGTACACTAGAATTGAACATTTGTTCACTCTTATTAGGGAATACATTAAGAAGTTAGAATAAAACTTGACTAAATTTTCATTATGATATGACAACATTAACAAAACAGTTATTACACCACTTAAAGAAGAAAATTTTCGACAAACATAAACTAACTCGAAATTATTATTAAATGCCATGTAGTCAAATTTCGTATGTAGAGAAAAACTAACCCCCAGTATCAACAACGAAGATAACTCCCATCTTTATATTTCATTCCCAAGACTGATGTTCCTGTCATATATGGATAGCTGTGGAGAAGCCATAACTATAAGGAACCACTTATGCAGTACACGTAGGCATAAATTAAATATGCAAATAACACAAAAAGAAATGTACATCAATTTAAAGCAGTATGTGAATAATCAAAATAGAATAAGATGCATATAAGCCGTTATCAATAAGTAGGATTTCTCACAATGGAAAGATTCAAGGAAGTTTGTCGTAAAGTAGGGTTTCAGAATTGTCCGCGTAAAGCAGAGAATCAAGGTAGTTTGGCGTAAAATAGACTTCAGAGCTATCCGCGTAAAACAGAGATTCAAAACTCCGGCGTAAAATATGGTTTCAGAACTATTCGCGTAAAGCAGAGAAGCGTAAAGTAAAGCTTCAGAATTGTCCGGGTAAAATAGAGATTCAAAGAATTTTTGGCGTAAAACAGACTTCAGAGCTATCCGCGTAAAACAGAGATTAAAAACTGTCGGCGTAAAACATGACTTCAGAGCTGCCTGCGTAAAAGTCTGCGTAAAAAAGTCTGCGCGTAAAAGATCTGCGCGTAAAATCTGTCGGCGTAAAAATCTGTCTGCGTAAAATCTGCATGTAAAAAGATCTGCGCGTAAAAAATCTGTGCGTAAAATCTGTCGGCGTAATATCTGCGCATAAAAAGATCTGCGCGTAAAAGATCACTATGCCTTCTTGTGTAAAGTCTGCGTAGAATTCTGAAATACGTTGCAGCGTAAAGTTGTACGAGAAACTCTTTGTATTCCTCGGATGAACTTGTCAGACAATTTAGTGAACCTGACATCTGACAAAGCACTGCACGATAATCGAGAGAACGACTGAAATGATAATTTTTGCACAGAGACCCAGGTTGTCGTTTAGTGACATATTTGACACAAGTCATTTTTACGCATCCAAAAGGAAGAAAGTTGAGTCTTCTAAATACGCTGCCTATCTGATATTGATAGAAATAAGTTTTACGCTCAAGATGAGACAAAATCGACAGAACTGATTTTTTTTTACGCTCAAGATAAGACAAAATCAACCGCCACGTAAAAAAGTTGTTCCTTGCACAGGACTCGAGGCATATTTCTGCATTTAATGCATGAGATTTGTTCTAATTGGTCATGACTGGGAAAGCTAAGACTGTGACAATTATGCTCACATCTCATTCTTACATTTTACGCCTAATCAGGCTATTCTATGCTGGTTATCTATTATTTAGGAATCATCAAGTTTACGCAGGGGCAGTTACCTACGTGGCTTGCATGACGTGTCATACGCAGATTTAGAAGACTAATGGAACGTGTGGCAGCAGTTATCATAACTGCAGCGTAAAGTAGGCAGTCTTTTGGCTTTTACGCCAACAAGGGTAAAGGGTTTGGTCACAGGGTAAAAGATTTTGGCGTAAAACTTAAGGAATAATGAGGTTTCAGTCAAGCATGGATGAGATCCTTATACTCTATTCCTATATGCATGCTTGTTCGGTACAGTTACGTAACCAAGACAATATATTCTTGACCTGCATGGGCCACCACCAAAAATATGTCACGCCCCAGTCCCAAAATACATAGGACTAGGAATACGTAATACGCCCAGCCGTATGTATACGAACTCCAATATATAGAAACCATATGCACACGTACGTTGTATATGAATAATCAATCCATCAGTGGTAATATACTGTCACAATAAGTCACATACAATCTATATCTCATCCACAACACAAATAATAAGTAGGAATAAAGAGCTGAATAATAACAGAATATCCAAGATGAGTATCTAGTCTGTTAGTCGGGTGGAAACAAATTCACTATAAAATGACTATACTGAAGTAGCAACAAGGATCTCTAAACAGCGATAATAATATCACAGATACTCCGAGGGTAAGACCTCCTCAGTCTGGTAAGTAGAGTCAGGTCCAGGTCTGTACTCCTGCGGATACTCCTGCTCGTCCATATCTGGAAAGGGACCAGTGTAAACCCCCTGATTTTTTCAAAATATTTAAATTTGGATTTTTAACAATTTTCTAGAATTTTCTGAGAATTTTCTGTAATTTAATAACAGGGTTTTAATTATTCAATAATTTTTAAATGATAATAAATGATATTAAAATATTATGGAAATAATATTTTTGGATGTAAAATAAAAAACTGGACTTAGGACAATTTTTCTGGAATTTATTGGGCCCCGGACCTATTTTTAAATTACCAAAAAGTATTTATTTAATTAATTAATTATTATTAATTATTTACTATTTTATATTATTATAAATAAAACCCTAAACCCTAACAGGTCGGCCCAACCCAGCCCATCGGCCCAAGCCCATCGGGCCGTCCCACCCCAATCCGGCCCAGCCACCCGTGGCTAACGGGTCGGGTTCACCCGCACCCGAACCCGCCGCTAACCCGGACCCGACCCGGCCCTCACCCGCACCCGCACCCCCACTTCCCCCGCGCGACTCGGTCGGCCCCCGCTTCCGCCGGCCGCGCCGCTCGCCGCGCCACGCCGGCCACGCACCCCCGCCCGCTGCGCCTGACCCCGACCCCAGCGTCGCCTTCCTCGGCCACCACCGCCGTCTCCCCCTATATAAAACCCTCGCTGCCGACTCCTCTCCGCTGCACCCCACCGCCCCAGACCTCGCCGCCACCGCTACACCGTACAGGAGCTGTACCAGGACCCGAGGACGAGATCGTACCAGAGGACTTCTCCTGAGCATTGGCCGTATGTAGTCAGTTATTTCTATTTCCAGTTGTTTATTTCCTGTCTATTTGTATCTGTTGTACCAGACATATTCTCGGATTGTTTCCCGAGATATTTATTGAGATCAGCTTATTTATTCTATTTGCATTACTCTGTCTTTATCTGTGATTATCTGTTGTGGATGAGATTAGAATAACCTGAGTCTTGTAACATTTTACTGTTAGACTACAGCTTAAGCATGCCCTGATGGATCCATTAAATTGGGTTGTCCATCGGTGCGTGCTGCTGGCCATTGCCACGCATCTCCAGTCCCTCGTCATTTTGGGACTGAGGCGTGACAACCAGGTCCTCAGAGGAACGTAACAAGATACATAATAACATGCCAATAAGTACTAAAAAGTAAACATCCAATGGGTCGCCTAACCGTCTAAGTGAATGCAATTTGAGAACAATTTTCCACCAAGTGGGCTATCTGGCCATATAGTAGGATTAGCATTATTCTCTCGGGTAATCAGGGACCTACAAAGCATGTCGTCTTTTGAACGGCAGAGGCCGCCAAGTAGTATAGGGGTCATCACGACCGCGTATCTCCAGTGGAGCGTACGGGTTACATATAAGGAAAGTGCAAAGGAGCCCAAATGTCTTACTTATTGTTCTCTCCATCCCATGCTCTAAGCATGCCACATCCATGACACGATAAAACCTCTAAATAACTGCCAGGTCTACTAGAATACAAAGTTTCTATCAGCAGTCATCCCTAACGCACGGTCAATACGTACAGGAGGCCAGACCTGTCACGCAGTCCGTGATCTATATGAGACTCACAACTCGTGTAACAACTGTATCACGGCCAATGAACCTAATAATGCTCCATAATACTGGGGTGGTCTCATAAAGTAGGTCAAAATATACATAAATAAAATATGATACGACGACGTCGTCGTTGCACCCAAGTTTCCTTGGATGCACAATTTATTTAGCAAATAAATGAACTAAAATAAGCAGAAATAAATTATGCAGACATCATATGGAATATAAATAATAGTATGATGGCAAGGTACACTTGTCGAGCAAGAGTTATGTATAGTGCACGTCCAAAACAGTGTTAAGTTTGGTGTAAGAAGTGGGATTAGGGTTTGGGAGAGTTTGTAATATATATAGAGAATAAGAGGCGGTGGGGTGATTTTTAGTGGTCTCCAAAAGTCAATGCTGCTGATGTTTCTTTCTTTCTTTCTTTCTTTGGTCTTGATTTCGGTCGAGGGGTGTTTAGTAATAATAGATATAAGAAGCGGTGAAATGAGAAGGCTCACACGCGCGGAGAAAGGAAAGGGAAGTTGGTTTTTGCTACTGCTGTTGTTGATATTTCTTCTCCTAACGGGTCCGGGTAGGGGCTAAATGGGTAGTGGGTTCCGGCGGGTAGGGTGTTTTGGGTTTCGAGTTGAGATCCAATAGCAATTATATATATACACATATCTATTCATAAAAAATTCTAAAAAATTATATTGGTGCATACCATTAAGCTAGCAACTGTCCAAAGGGTCTCCTATATGGAATAATTTAGAAGAAAAAATTATAATGGCTCCATAAATCCTCTAATTGTACAAATATCTTAAATAAAATTAAATAAAAAGCTATTCTCTATTTATCTCATAACTACAAAATAAATTAATAATTAATACTGTTTTCAGAATTAGGGGTTTTACAATGTGGACCCCGCTTTAACCAGAAACTGTCAATTCGGTCCATGTGTCCAAATTGGACTTATGGGTAGTCAATCCTAGCTATTTTATGTATTCTGAGAGTGATGGTAATATTTGTTTAAGCATCCGGAGGCGTACCTGGAGATTTTACTGTTACCGGAGCAACTGAAGGAGTTCAAAACCCAGGCAAGTGTACCTTACCAAACTTGTAGTAGTTTCTTTGATATTAATTGCTTGAGTTATTTATATATATATATATACTTATGTATTATACCTATTTTACTTAGGACCGTGAGACGTTTCTTAGCATCCGAACAAGATTCGGATGTCGACGCCGTACGCGGAGTCATGTAACGTCACATAGAGAGTTGATATCACGATCCTATATATTTTTCGTGCTTACTTTATCAAGTACGTCATCCCATAGGACAGTTGACACTATTTATGAGACAGAATCTTTTCTGAGTTATTCATGGTGATTCTGTATAGGCTTACAGGATTCATGACATAAGACTTGTATATACATAGATATCATTATGACTCGCTGTACTAGCTAGAGGTCATGATCTTGCGTGTTATGGACATGAGACATCGTGGATATGAGACGTGTGATTACATTGGGTGGGGAGGGACACACAGGCTACATGCTGATTATATATATATATATATATTTATTTATTATTGTGGTACTTTAGTCTCTGTTCCAGAGCTTGGCCTATTACGTGATATTACTGCTACCGGCTCCCCGACACAAAGCTTGTAGTGGTCTCAGCCTGAGTACTAGTGATGCTCTCATTTGCATATCATATAGCTGGTTACATAGCTTACAATGTTGATATATTTTTATATACTATATTTTATTTGGCTTGAGTTATTCTTGTACATTGCTATGTCCCCTGAGAAACTGGATCCGGATTATGTCCTCAGTTATAGCAGAGGAGATTTACCCCGAGGCATACGGGACAGGAGCTCACGCTGGAGCAGTATTGGCACCAGAGGACGAGGTTGTGCCAGAGAATTTCTCCTGATTATTTTGTTATATACTCAGTTATTTTTGTTTCTAGTTACTCTATATCCGGACTCTTGGATTACTATATTAAACTTTTTATCGGATTATTCTCCGAGACACTTTCTATTGAGACTTATTGATGGAGTATATTTCTTATTGATTAGTTTATCATATTTGTTTACTTTTTGTGGATGAGATTAGAATTAGTCTGTGACATGTATCGTAGACCATTTTATTTGTTTTACATCTTAAGTACACTCTAACGGGTCTATTAAATTGAGTCTGCCCATTGGAGTTGTACTGATGGCCATTGCCACGTGGCTAGTCTCTCGGTATTTTGGGACTAGCCACGTGGATTGTTGGCGAATCTTGAAGTTAAGTCATCACTAGTGGAGAGGATTAAGGCGGCATTATCCAGATGTGCTAGGTTTCGAAAACTTAAATAGAAGACGGAAGCCGGCATGCAGACATGACTTCGAATCCATGAGGACGGGACATTAAGATGCGAAAATTTCCTATATGTTTCGAATGGAGAGTTGAGACATGAGTTGATGTCTGAAGCACATAGCTCCATGTACTCTATTCATCCAGGAGGTATGAAGATGTACCGAGATTTGAGGCAGTAATATTGGTGGCATGGGATGAAGAGAGAGATTGCACTATTTGTGGCAAAATATTTGGTCTGTCAGCAAGTTAAGGCCGAGCATCAAAGAACTGCTGGTATGTTACAACCGCTTCCCATACCCGAATGAAAGTGGGAACATATCACTATGAATTTTGTTACAGTATTTCCAAGAAGCCCCAGTGAGAAGGATGCAGTCTGGGTTATTGTGGATCGACTCACCAAATCGGCATATTTTTTGCCGTTCAGAGTTGGACAATCCACGGAGTTTCTAGTTGACATTTATATATGATAGATCATAAGATTACATGGAGTACCGATTAGTATTGTGTCAGGTCGTGACTCAAGATTCACATCCCATTTTTGGCGAAGCATACAGGAAAGTCTTAACACCCGACTCAAGTTCAGCACTACTTACCATCCACAGACAGACGGTCAGTCAGAATGCATGATTCAGATCCTGGAGGATATGTTGAGGTAGTATATGTTAGACTTCGGAGGTTCTTGGGAAGATCATTTGCACTTGGTGGAGTTCTCTTACAACAACAACTACCAGGCGAGCATCCAGATGGCACCATTCGAGGCATTGTACGACAAGAAGTGCAGGTCACCGATATGTTGGAGTGACATTGGCAAGCATCAGATACTCGACACGGAGTTAGTCATGCAGACAGTTGAGAAGGTGAAGCAAATTCAGAGTCATCTTCGTGCAGCTCAGGACAGACAAAAGTATTAGGCTGACACACACCGCCGACCTTTGGAGTTCAAGAAAGGAGAACATGTATTCTTGAGGATCTAACCTACTTGAGATACTATTCGATTTGGGAGTAGAGGCAAGCTGAGCCTGAGTACATTGGACCATTTAATATTTTGGAGCGTATTGGTGAGGTGGTGTATCATTTTGCATTACCCCCATCTCTAGAGGGAATGCATGATGTATTCCATATCTCATAATTGAGGAGGTACGTGACTGACCCAAGTTACGTAGTCGATCATTCTGAGATTTCAGTGGGACCTAGCTTGAGGTATGAAGAGCAGCCAGTTGGGATACTTGACATTAGTGAGAAGATATTACAGGGACAGACGATTAGATTAGTCTGGGTAGCTTGGAAATATTACTCCCCCAGCGAATCTACTTGGGAACGAGAGGATATCATACGCCAACATTATGCTCACCTATTCGAAGATGCAGGTATGACCTAAGAAACTACATATAGGTACCATGATTATTTTTTCTTAATAGTTAATTCTTAATTGCAAGGACGCAATCCTTTTAAAGTGGGTAGATTGTAAACAACCAGTTTTTTAAAATTTTAATTATGAATTTTTGAGATTTTTTTGTAATTTTTAATTAATTATAATAAATATTTTTCAGGGATTTATATTTTTGTGTCTTTAAATTAATTATTAAAATATTATAAAAATTATATTTTTGAGTGTATAATTAATAATAGGATATTGTGTAATTTTTCTAGAATTTATTGGGCTCAAAAACTATTTTTAAATTGCTAAAATGTATTATTTTTAAATAAACTAACTTAAACCAACTTGAACCAAACCAAACCAAACTAGACCAAACCAACCCAGACCAAACGAATCAGATCCTACCCGACCCGCTAACCCGGGACCCATACCCGACCCGCTAACCTATCATCTACAGTAACTGAAATTTTTTTTCTTCCCCAACCGCACAGTAGCCACCAACGACCCCTCCGATTCACCTTCCTTTAGCCGTCGGCGACCCTTCCGTTCACCTCCCCGTAAACGTCGTACCTCGCCTTATAAAAAACTCCAGTGAGACGAACCCCACCACCATCACAACCTATTTCACTCCAACGACTCCGGCCACGACGACGTCCCCGGCCTTGACGATGACTCCGGCCTCGACGACGACTCCGGCTTTGACAGAAACTCCCCCGAGCGGCCGTGACTGAACGCACGGGTGACAGGCAGCAGCCACAGCAATCCGCCGCCAACGATCGGGCACCACCGCCGACGATCGTGCACCGCCGACCGCATCCGTCCACACGTAGCACATCGCGAATTCGACCCCCTCTATTTCCAGTAAGTTATCTTCCTCCACGTTATATCGACTCTCGAATGGCCTGTTATGTTGTGTTCACAGTATGACCCTCTCGAACCCTGTATAATTAGTTTAGGATATCGTGTCCTGTGTCGGTCGCAAATCGTGATGCAAAACAGAAAAAATAACCCAATTTATAGTTCAGAAAACTGTCCCAAACCCCCATGTTCATGGTCGTTTTTTTTCCAACTTAGTTAATATTTTAAAATTTTACTTAAACAGTAATTTAGACAACATAACCAAGATTTAATCCCATTAATTAGTTTATTTTAATTGGTTGTATGTTGTGTTTTATTCGTGGTTGAAGTTGACAAAAAATTTGGTTTTCTAAACCCAAATTTTTTTGAAACGGGGTAAGTCCCGCTAAATGAGGCGACTTCGTCTTGTGCGAATTACATCGAAAGGCGCGTATCGTCAATGTGATATGTGGAATTTTGCGGAAATTGATTTTGATGTACGTGCACACCGGAATCAACGCGTATCTGTCAAAAAGTTCCGTATTTGTCTGTTCTGACACTAATCATAATTTTGTGTGTGCTTATCGTTTCATAACGAAACTTGTACCATCGGATTTGTAGCATTACGCTGGTCCTGTGACCCAAGTTTGGTTCGATTCTGAGAACGTTGACGAAACCCTATTCGTTTGTCCTACGGCTCCACTTGACGGACGATTTTGTGATCGGCTTATCAGAATCCAGTTCTGGACATTCCTTAGGTTCGTATCATCGTTCTGGACTTGTTGACACTAAGTTTGACAAATTTGGAGAACTTTGTCTTTGACACATTTTTTGGTGCGAAGTTGACCACATGTGGACCCCGCTTTAACCAGAAAATGTCAATTTTGTTCATGTGTCCAAATTGGACCTATGGGTAGTCAATCCTAGCTATTTCATGTATTCTGAGAGTGATGGTAATATTTGTTTCAGCATTCGGAGACGTACCTGGAGATTTTGCTGTTACCGGAGCAACTGAAGGAGTTCAAAACCCAGGCAAGTGTACCTTGCCAAACTTGCAGTAGTTTCTTTGATATTAATTGTTTGATTTATTTATATATATATACTTCTTTATTGTACATATTTAACTTAGGACTGTGAGACATTGCTTAGCGTTCGAACAAGATTCAGGTGTCAACGCCGTATGCGGAGTCATGTAACGTCACATAGAGAGTTGATATCACGATCCTATATATTTATCATGCTTGCTTTTTCAAGTACGTCATCCCATAGGACACTTGACACTATTCATGAGACAGAATCTTTTCTGAGTTATTCATGGTGATTCTGTATAGGCTTACAAGATTCGTGACATAAGACTTGCATATACATAGATATCATTATGACTCGCTGTACTAGCTAGAGGTCATGATCTTGCGTGTTATGGACATGAGACGTCGTGGACATGAGACGTGTAATTACATTGGGTGGGGAGAGACACACAGGCTACAGGCTGATTACATATATATATATTTATTATTGCGGTGCTTTAGTCTCTGTTCCAGAGCTTGGCCCATTACGTGATATTACTGCTACCGGCTCCCAGACACAGAGCTTATAGTGGTCTCAGCCTGAGTACTAGTGATGCTCTCATTTGCATATCACATAGCTGGTTACATAGCTTGTCCAGTTGATATATTTTTATATACTGTATTTTATTTTGTTTGAGTTATTCTTTTACATTGCTATGTCCCATGAGGACCTGAATCCGGATTATGTTTTCAGGTATAGCAGAGGAGATTTACCCCGAGGTATACGGGACATGAACTGGCGCTGGAGCAGTATTGGCACCAGAGGACGAGGTTGTGCCAGAGAATTTCTCCTGGGTATTTTGTTATATACTCAGTTATTTCTGTTTCTAGTTAATCTATATCCCGACTCTTGGATTACTGTATTAAACTTATTGTCGTGTTGTTTTCCGAGACACTTTCTATTGAGACTTGTTGATGGATTATATTTCTTATTGATTAGTCTATCATATTTGTTTACTTTCTGTGGATGAAATTAGAATTAGACTGTGATATGTATCGTAGACAATTTTATTTGTTTTACAGCTTAAATACACCCTAACGGGTCCATTAAATTGGGTCTGTCCATTGGAGTTGTACTGCTGGTTATTGCCACGTGTCTAGTCCCTCGGTATTTTGAGACTGGATCGTGACATTATATATATGTTTAAACTGATTTTTGGGTCCTTTTTGTCCGTGGGACCTGGACGATCGTCTTGGCTGTCCTAGGCCAGGACTGGCCCTGCATAACATCATAACGACGAGAACAAGGAAGGGACAAGAAAGAAATGACGGAGGAAAATCAGAGAGAGGTTGATTTGTTTTCATTTATTTTATTTTTTTGTTCAAGTTGAACCAACATTTGTTTTGTATTTTTTTTTTTTCTTAGGTTAACTAAAAAAATGACGAGAGCACTATAATTGCAGAATTTTTGTTTGACAATTGGGAGAACCAGCGGGGAATCAAACATTTGCAAGGTGGTATTTATTTAATTTAGCCACTTGTTCATATAAACAATAAGGATAAATGATTCAATCATAAACAATATAACATATATTAATGGAAATTATAGTAGGTCAATAATCAACTCGTTTGGCGACGAGGACGTGCAGGATTACGCTATAAAAAAAACAACAACTTGAGACTGTCTGAATTGGAAAAAAAATTTGATACAGCAGTCTGTATCAAAATTTTGATACATATTTGTATAATATGTGAATTTTTTTTTTTTTTTTTTTTTTTTTGTAAAACGTAGAAACATAAACTTTGTTATGGAACCCATATGTCATACAGAGTCTGTATCAATTTTTTAATATAAACTATTATATCAAAGTTCGGATTGTCTGAATTATTCTCGTAACAAATATGCTACAAAATAAATGGACATTACTTCTTCTTCTTATTCTTTTTACTTGACACTTTAGACTAACTAAGGTACAATTCTCAAACCGAGCATGATTCATGTCACAGGAATGAACTCGGCTTTTGCGAATAAGATTACCGTTGTCGGAGGTGTAGGATTCAAGGTCTTATATGAGCCACACTGAGTTTGAAATTTACGTTGGAAAATCAGACACCAGAGTCAGATATTCTGATATCAAACGTTGGGATCGAATACGTCCTATAAATTTACCGACATCGTGTCTGAAACTGACTACAGCGAAAACTTATGTCAATCTAGCTGAAATAACCAACTCCCGTCTAACGAACACCAAACACAGATAAAGACAACGTATATGACGGTGACTACGTCACCTGGACAAATTTTAATCCATATAACTCAGATAAAATTACAAGATTGACAAAACCAATGTTGAACCCTTTGTTCTAATAGGCTCAACTCCTTCACCACACTAAAGAAGAAATAATCTAACCGAACAAACCGTATAAACCGAATCGACGGTTCGAATTTGATTTTGACTAATTTTGAATCGATTTCGATTTTAAATTATTTAATTTTTTATTTATTCGATTTTGACTATTTTAAATCGGTTGAAACTGAATAAACCGAAAATCCACCCCGCCAGGCTCAGGCATCGTTAGTAGCAGCCTTGCTTAAAACAAACATCCTCCATAACACATTCTGAATATAATTTTTCCATAGGATTGTTTGACATTAAAGAAACCGCCGACAAATTAGATTTAAAGCAGGAGGAAGCAAAGTAGAGACAACTGGATCAAATTAAAAGTCAACTTTTACAAGGAGAAATGAGTTATTATATTTGTGCTGTTAGAAAGGTTACTGCCAGCAACATTGCTGACACAAACAGCAAAGAAAAAGAAAGAAAAAAAAAAGAAAATACAATGGTATTGGGGAATCAAGGGGGGTGTTCCGTTCGGTTTATTTAATTTTAACTGAATTGAAATGGTCAAGAAAGAATAAATTAAAATTCTAAAAATTAAAATAGTAAGAGATTCGAACCGAATAATTGATTCAGTTTCTCGGTTAGTCTTTTTCTATTGTTTAATGGACCAGAGTCAAAATTGAAATAGTGATTAAATTTGATTAAAAAAAATTTACACATATTTGTTGTATTTTAAACTTAAACTCAAAGTTAAATTAATTGTCAAATTACTAAAATTGGACTTCAAAACACATACATAGAATTTTTGTTTTTAAATATACATATTTTTAATCATAAAATATGTATAGAATTGAAAATATTTAGATAATTGCGTAAGTCTTATCCGATTTTATGTTTTGGACCGAAATCGAATAAAAAATTCTAGCATTTTCAAAATCGAAACCGGATCCAATAAAAATTCAAACCAAACCGAATCTATTATTCGGTACGATTCGATTTTCGGTGTAAAATCGAATAATGATCAACCCTAGAATCAAGTATACATGCCAAATATTTAATTAGGTGCGAATGGCTACATAGTAGGGGTGACCATTATTCGAGTTTGGACCGAAAATCAAACCGAAACGAATATAATAAGAGATTTGGTACGGGGGTTTGGACCGAAAATCAAATCGAATCGAATATAATAATAGATTTGGTTCGGGTTGAAAAAAAATGGTTCTATGAAAATAGTAAAAAAAATTATTAGGTTTTGGTTTCCGGTTTTGGGTTTTGACCGTAAACCGAAAATTGAATAAGACTTATACAATTATATAAATACCCTCAACTATATGCATGTTTTACGGTTAAAAATGTGTATATTTTGAAAACAATAATTTAACGTATGAGTTTTGAAGTCAAACTTTGATAATTTAACAACTAGTCCAACTTTGAACACAACTTTAAATACAAATATGTGTATAAAAATTATAATTTTAAATATAGTTTAACATGATTTTAATTTTGGGCCCGGAATAATAGAAATAACTAAACCAAATAAACCGAATCGATTATTCCGTTTTGGTTCAGTTTCGATTATGTCTAATTTCGATTCGGTTCCAGTTTTAGATTTTTAGAATTTTGATTTATTCAGTTTTGATTATTTTGATTCGGTTATGACCGAATAAACCTAACGCTCACCCCTACTAAACAGTAACCTTGTAACAAAAGGTAATAATATATTAGTGAATTGAACTTCGGAATCACAACATCAAACTTAAGGGTTTGCATCCAACACACATAATATCCAAATTGTCCCTACCACATTTCTAGATAGGAGTAATTTTATCATTTCACTTTATTTTTATTTAAGTGGTTATGTTTTATATATTGTTTTATTTATTTATTAGTCAGTGGACTAGCCTATTTATTTGGACTTGACACTAGTAGACCCAAACTTTCTTTATAGAGCTATTGACTCATTAACGCCATGGTAGTACATAGATTTCCTTTGATAGGCTGTTACAACGGAAACAAAATCCTTTACCATCTCGAATCCCTCCTTGAAGTTAGACTTTCTAAAAATCCTTAGAAATATGATCACAACTATAGTCCTGCGGCCAACTTCATTCTTATAAGTTGGGTAGAGCCTTGAGTAAGCATACCCTTATTCTTAGAATGGGACGTCAAACTAGGACTCTATTTGGTAATTACGTCCCCATCTTTAGTGCAACCTTCTTAAGTAAAATCTTTTCTACTATGTTTATTTTTAATTTTGAGGACGTAATTTTTATAAGTTTGGTAGATTGTAAGCACCCTGATTTTTAGAATTTAATATTTTTGGTATTCTAAAATTTTTGTGATCAAGGGAAAAATTTTATTTATTTTTTAGCTAATTATAATATATAGTATTCATCAATTTATAATTATGTGTATATAATTATTAATTAATATTGTACAAAAAATATATTTTTGGGTGTACAACTACTATTAGTGTATTGTATAATTTTTCTGAAATTTATTCAGGTCTAAAACTATTTTTAATGGCCACACACACACACACACACACACACACACACACACACACACATATATATATATATATATATATATATATATATATATATATATATATATATATATATAAATAAAACAAAATAAAAGAATTAAAATAAAACCAATTAAACCTAAAACCTAAACCCTACCCTAAACCCATTAACCCAAACCCAAACTTCAAACCTAAACTAACAACCTCTCCCACCCGTACAACAAACCCCCCACCTATATATATATATATATATATATATATATATATATATATTCATAAGTAGCAAACCTAAACCCTAACCATCATCCATCGCCTACACCACCCCACCCCACGCCGCACCGCCGACATCACGCACGGGGGATAACTATCGATTCCATGGAATCAGGACGTGACATGGACATCCATGGGCAGCTGATCCAGGATGACATTCTACTAGGAGGACAATCATATGGGGGTTCAGAGACAAAGCTACCAAAAATTGAACATATAGGAACAAAGTGCAAAATTAAAAATTGAACATACATCCTACTCCAAACAATCCCAAACAAATGGCTAATTCTTAGTATAAAAGGTAGAAAATTTTCTCTACGGATTTTCATACAATAAAGCATTATATCTCAGTGATTTCACAATTATTCTCTACGAGTTTTCATACTTTGAAAGCGTTTAACTACAACGTCATTTGTAATACTACTAAGCAACTCTTTTTCTATGACAATCATTTAAAAATTGATCACAAATTCGGTTTCGTAAATCCGTCTTGACAATATTCATTGCAAGAAGCATCTTCCACACTTGTTGTTGCTATAGACAAAATCAATGATAACTTCAAAAGCCGATACACCAAAGGTATGAAAGATACTTCTTTTTTTGTGCACTAGCAATCTAGATAGATCACCAAGCCCTTTCAACTGACTATCTGTCATATGTTGGCACATCCACAATATGTCTAGTTAATACTCAAGAGTCATGTGTTCAATGAGAGAAAAGCATCTTTCCACACTTTTTGTTGCTATAGGAAAATCAATGCTAACTTTAAAAGTCGATACACCAAAGGGTACGAAAGATATTTCTTTGTTTGCACTAACAATCTAGATAGATCACCAAGGCCCTTCAACTGACTACATATGTCATATGTTCGTGCATCCAAAAATATATGTCTCCAGTTGATGCTCAAAAGTCATGCATTCAATGAGAGATAAATTATTAGGATAAAATTGAGGCAACCTTGTCAACTTTGATGTATTAAATACCAAAATCATCATGTGGATTCAAGCTAGCAACACAAAATAGAAGCTCAGAATTGGCCTCATTGAATCGATCATTAATCTCTAAAAGTTGATTATCCATAATCGCATAAAAATATTCCATATAATAATGAAATTCATTAGTAGTCTTGCTTTTACGTCGAGGATGGTAGGGAACAACATATTCATCATGCATATCAAAACAATCAATATTGTTCTCATTGCAAAATATGGTGATATTACTTATGAGAGATTCACATCCATCATCTCTTACCGCTTGCAATCGCCCTTAGCCACTTTGACAAGTACTATATCATTCAAAATGTCTTCATCTTTCCTTTACAAAGTCAATGACAACTCATTTGTGATCCCCAATAAATTTAGCATCAATTGTAAATTAAAGACAAAATCAAATGATTGCAAATACCTGCAAAGCCAATGAAAATTTGATTGTGATCCCCAATAAACTTAGCATCAATTGCAAATTGAAGTCAAAATCAAATGATTACAAATACCTCAATAGACCACGTGATTGGGCTTTTTTCGATGAATCCGTAGCATCACATGAAACAACTTTATGAACTTTAACAACAGAAGAGAACAAAGCAACCAAGTTCAACAATGATCTATAATGAGACCCCCAACGTTTATCCCCGATCCTCTTAAGACTTAACTCTTGATTCAATTCTTTTTTCGTCTCAATCAAACCACTCATGATTCCTTCTGCTAATTTTTCTGCTTGCTTTTGTCGAATCATGTCTTTACACTTACAAGAGGCTCCTACAACATTCATCAAGGTAGAAATCAAAATAAAAAAAGTCTGCAATATCGACATTTTTATAGCCACAAAAATAAGAGATAATTGAATTTGATGTGCAAAGCAATGAACATAATAAACTCACTCATTTTCATTCATAATCAAAGTTTTCAAAGCACTGAATTCACCATTCATGTTACTTGTTCCGTCATATCCTTGACGGCCCCGAACTTTCATCAAACTCAAACCATGATCAGCAAGCATATTATATATAACAAATTTTAGAGACAAAGCAGAAGTCTCCATCACATGAACAACACAAATGAATATTTCTTTCACATTCCTACACGAGTCAACAAATCGCAAAATCACAATCATTTGTTCTTTTTCAGATACATCACTAGACTCATACACCATCAATGGAAAAAAAAAATTGAAACTCTTCAAGTATATTTTGCACCATTTCTTATGCAAAACAACGAGCAATATCTTTTTGAATGTCCGGAGCAACATTTTGATAATTTTTTAGAGCATTTCTAAAAACAACATTACAAACAGAATCATTTTGATCAGTATTATACTTAATCATTTCAAGAAAATTTTCTTTATTTGTACAATCTTCGGTCTCATCGCCACGGAAAGGTAACCCTTGGTGCAACAAAAATTTACAAACATCAATTGAGGCATATAAACAAATCCGACATTCATTTCTCACAATATTTGATTGTCTATGAAGAGCAACCACAATGGATTTCTTTTGTCTCATTAGATCCTCACACATCTTCAATGACAAATTATGAGTACTATTAACCACACCAACATGGGAATATAACCTCTGTTTTATTCCAAATAGAAAATTCATCTCCCTACCACTTTGATTGCCAAATTGATCCCTGAACAAATAGCAACATCAATACGCTTTGTCTTTTTTTTAAACATACTCTACCAATTAGCATATTGATCAAATCAAACTGGATTAAATCGACGTTATTTATTTTCAATCGTTTTCTTGGAAAAATCATGGCAACGGGGTTGACATGGTCTCTTTAAAAAGTAAGCTCTTCTAATTTCACCAACTTTTTTTTGGGTGATATTCAGAAATCTTTTTTCCTCCTGCCGGATATGAAGTGAGGCTATTCAAATCAACAATTCTTTTCCTAACTGAAGTTGAAGAAAAAAGGTTTAGTACTATTAAATATACCCTCCCAGTTCTCCCTTGAACTTCCAGTTGGACTTTCATGTGACCATTTTTGTTTATTTTGTTTTCCATATTCAGACTTCCAAATCCACAAATCAATTCTACACATACAAATATAGACATAATTGGATCGTATTCATATTCGGACAACATAGCTCCTTACAATCATCATCTAGAGCCTCTCTATGTTAGGCTGGCCTAGTATTCTGGGTTGAGTATGTATCCATTAATCTCAATACCAAATCCACCCTACACCTTTCTACCATCAATAGTAATGGTAGCCCAAAAATTTTACCATTTTAGTAAACACAACCTTGATCCCCTTAAACATAATGACCAGGACGGAGATGGTTGTTTTGGTTTATTCGGTTTCAATTAAACAAAACTAGTCGAAATCGAATAAACTAAAATTCTAAAAATTTAAAAGAAAATTTTAACTAAAATTATTCATAACAGAAATTGAGCTGTTATAATCGATTTGATTTATTCGGTTTGTTCGGTTGAACTATTTTTATTTGTAGATAAATTATATTAAAAATATATATATAATATTTTATACAAATATTTGTTGTATTTTAAATTTGAGTCCAAAGTTGGACTAGTTATTAAATTAATAATATTCGGCTTCAAAACACATACGTAGAATTATTGTTTTCAAAATATACACAGTTTTTATCATAAAATATGCAAACAATTGAAGGTATTTACGGTTTCGATTTTGGACCAAATCGAACCCAAAATCGAAACCGTATAAAAAAAAATTGTATTTTCAAAATGGTAACCGAACAAATTTCTTTTTTTTTTCCAAACCGAACCGAATCGCTTATTCGGTTTGACTATTTTAATATGTGGTTAAATTATATTAACAAAATATAATTTTTATATACACATTTGTTGAATTTCAAATTTGAGTTCAAAGTTAGACTTTTTATTAAATTACCAAATTTTGACTTAAAAGCACATACGTAGAATTATTGTATTCAAAATATACACATCTTAGTCATAAAATATATAAAGAATTGAAGGTATTTACATAATAGCACAAGTCTTATTCGGTCTCGATTTTGGACCAAATCGAAATCCAAATTTGAAATCAAATTATTATTATTATTTTGTATTTTAAAAAAAAAAATGGAATCGATATTTTTTAAATTGAACCGAATCTCTTATTCAATTTTGGGTCCAAAATCGAATAATGTTCACCCCTAGCCGGACATCCACTTGGTCTAAGCATATATTCAATACAAATTAACCTGGTTCACAAGACTATATTTGTCAAGAGAATCAAAGAGGATATGAAATCTCTTTTATGTTCCAAGTGGATGCTAAGGTGAAAAGAATCAGTCATTGCTCGATGCATCACAATCATTAACAGTGCTGCACCCAAAACAAGACAAAATTAGTGTGTACTCTTGTGAGCATTTTTTTATTCTTAGATTGAAAGGAAACCGCAATTAAATGTCACTAAAAGTGCAGATCAAAGAAGCTACCTATCCTAATTGACGGCCAATAACAAAAGAACAGGATAATGATGAACATCTAAATAATGAATGTGTCACATTAAAATACGAAAGGAACAGCTAAGGAATTAGCTAGCTGTTGCTTAATATCCACAACTATTTGCTTGAATTTAAAAAATATCAAAACTCTCCCATGTGACTCCATGGCCCGGAAGAAAATTATAAAGAGGCTAGCGAACAAGAGCAATGATAGTTTCATTTTGGATTTGTCGAAGTAGGGTTTCCAGAAGTCCAACCGAAGTAACAAGGAGGAGGAGGGGGAGGAGGTCGGGCTCCGTCATGTGCTCGGGAGAACGGAGATGAGTGGAAATAAGAAAAAAAAAATTAGATCTAAATTTTTTTCTAGTTCTGAGGATAGGGGGGTTGATATTCTTGTAACGTTAAATTTGTAATTTAAGAGTTTAAGGATGTAATGTAATAGATTTTGGATGTTTTATGATATAATTGATTTGAATAGAAAGTGATGTAATCTAAATATCTAATCAAGTTTGTAAACCTAGAAAAAATGTCAAACCAAACGTTCAAATAAAAATTACAGCATAATTTCAATTACATTGCGTTGTTCAATCCTGCAAAACGAACGACCCTTAGCAGAAACAATTAAATTTTACATAAGGATTTTTTTTTATGGAAAAAAGTAGCTGGAACCTATAGGTGTGTATCAGGCCGGGTCAGCCCGGTCCAAGTGTTGACCGGGTTTGACCGGTCCTGGACCGGACTAAGTCAGCCAAAAAAAGAAGACGGGTCGGACCGGACTTTCAAATTGGACCGTTGTCACGTCCCAGAACCAGAACTCTGGAGAGCGGGGGCAGACAAAGCCAGCTACGTATACCAAAGCTCTATATCCCGAGATACGGTCACGACTGTCTAGACAAGTAAGGGTTTACTTTACAATCCAATAGTCATTCCTGGGTCAAGAGTCCTAGTTGTCTCAATCTCAAGCAAGCAACAAGTTACAAGATGTATGACCACCAAACATATAATAGTAAGGGGTCACAAACTATACATACACAGATGATCATGAAGCTAGTTTCAAAGTGAAGAACTAGCAAGAGCACAATATTACATGATCAGCTCTAGCTGTAGTCTAGAATATGCTTTACATGTGGGCCCGTAGACTAAAATGTCAAGTTCCAAAACACGAGCTAAACACGTTCTCGGTGGCTAAACGCCAAAAGTATAAGTACAAGATCATGCGGGTGAGTGG
Source organism: Iris macrosiphon (assembly GCA_036927795.1). Classification (NCBI taxonomy): domain Eukaryota; kingdom Viridiplantae; phylum Streptophyta; class Magnoliopsida; order Asparagales; family Iridaceae; genus Iris; species Iris macrosiphon. Next base: position 179,633,804 of record JAYESA010000012.1, read on the forward strand.
AGAAGAAACTCACTCATGGCCTCTGGTGCTCCTGGTGTTCACCATCTTGAGACGAAAAGTATGAAAGATCCTACGGTCCTGCTCCGAAATATGGCCATACAAAATCATTGTGGTCAGACCCCAAAATAGCAAGTACCACAAGAGAGCCAACTTAGGAACTAAAATTCAGCATGCAGACAAATCAGTAAGAAATTGCACAAGGAACAGTTAAATAAGTGCAGCAGATAAAAATAACAGTTAAACAGTTCTAGAGTGTTTAAACAATAACATATGGAATCAGTACTCAGGTTACAGTTATCGGACCAGTTGTTAACAAATTATGACAAGACTAGACTAGACTGAAAATCAAGCAATCACGGCCAATCATGCCCTACGGCTTATTATCATTAGCTAACTAGGGTTATCACAGCCTTAGTTACTAATACATGCAGTTTGAGATTTCTTACGGCCACATGTCCTGCAGACTATCCGAATTTTCCAGGCGTAAGGATACAAAGAATAGATTATATCAGTATAGTAATTTACACGTACATGCAACACTCGACGCCGTACTGGAAGTGTGTCCCTCACAAAGGAGAGATCCAAATCCACCAGGTGTCGCTAGGATACTGGGATTGCATGTAGCAAGAAAATCTCTCTAGATGCTTCTAATTCATTATTCTAGTTGTTATCCTGGGCAAGTTATCAAAAAATTTTGACCGTTGTGCTTAGAAATTTATCTTAGAAATGATGCATGATAGGACAGGACAGTAGCTTGACAAGTACATTCAGGACAAGAACAAGCAAATCAACCATGGAAAGTTATCTTATCAGTTCAAGCAATTCAGTTTAGAAAATTCTAGCATCTCCAGAGTGCACTTCGTCGAGCCACTATCAGGAATATCAGAACAGGTCAGGTGTCAGGAGTTCAAGATTAACAGTGTCAATACAATACATATTCAATTCTAGCATGTCAAGAGTGCTCTTCGTCAAGCCACTATCAGGAATATCAGTACAGGTCAGATGTCGAGAGTTCAAGATTAACAGTGTAAATATAATCCATGTTCAGGAAATTCCATATTCTGGCAAGTTGTCACAATCAGGTTATAACCAATTTAGAGAAAGCTTGCATTCATAACAATTAAACAGAATAGGCTAATACAAGGAAAATAATTAAAGCACATATCGTAAGAAATCGAACTACTGCAAGCATCATAGGCGCAAGAGGTAAGTTGGCCGCATGCAACAAGCTAGCAGCTTGTAGCATACAAGTCGCATTCAACAAGTTGGGCGCATGGAAGATGCAAAGTCCACTCCTCGGTTAAAGTGCTGAGTGACGGCTCATTAAATGCATGTCAGGAAAGTGATCGATCTGACTTGCCATCACAACAAAAAATTACGGGGTTAGTGACCCTAAAAAATGTCGCTAAATTATAAAATTACGTCGCTGAAATAAAATTGTAACGTTATTAGCGACGTTTTATAATGGTCGCGGTCTAGCTAGTCGCTAACTGAAAATACGTCGCTATACGTCACAACTAGCGTATATCCTATTGACGTATGAACGTCGTAATTTTTTCACCAATTAACGACGTCCTACGGCGCAACGTCGGTATATAAGCGACACAAATTTAGTCGCAAAACGTCGCTGATATTTCTATACTTAGTGACGTTTACTGTGTCACTAAACGTCGCTGACATTCTTCCGTTAGCGATATTTAGGAACGCATGTACGTCGCTAATATTTTCTGAATGTAGCGACATTTAGCAACGTATTTTAGTTACGTCTTGATGACATTGCAGAGATTGCCAAGTCAGTAAATTAGCGAATTTTAGCGACATATTTGCCACGTCTTGGTATATGGATAGCGACGTTCTGATACCTCTCTGCGACGTATTTGTACGTCGCAAAACGTCGCTAGACGTCGGTAAACGTCGCTAAATTCCTATAAATTTTTTTTAAAAAATACAGATTGTTACATAATAATTTATATAAGAATATTCAACCTCTAGTTTATAAAAATATATTCATAATTTATAAAAATAGATTGTCACACATAAGCAAATTATTAAACACCGATAAATTCTAATCTATTGTCACTGTTGGCCAATGTCATACAAATTCATACATACATAAAAGTCTGAAATAAATATCCTCATGTCACAAAAAGAATATATACAACAAACCCAAAATTGGGCCAATGACACACAAATTCCCAAAAATGGGCCAAATTCACACAAACTCATAACTATCTGTCCAACCTAGGACGAATGCTAATCAGGAAGAGGAGGAGGAACACTGCCGCGCAACTGGGATACGATATAGTCCAACTGGCCCTGTGAAAGCTGTAACCCCCTGATTTTTCAAAAATTTTTAATTTGGATTTTTCACAATTTTTTTATAATTTTCTAGGATTTTCAAGAATTTATTTTAGATTCAAATATAACTAAAAATATCCCAAACTTTTATTTTAGGTTCTAAATAATAAAATATATATTTTAGAAGTTTTTGGGAATTTTCTGAGTATTTTTAGTATTTATTGGGAGTTATTTAGGCTAATAACTAATTTTTAGGACTTGTAGAATTTATGGTGTAAGCCCAGAAATATAGAATGGACCCACATTATTTTCTAAGATTTATAATATTATTATATATTTTCTGGAATTATTTCAGAATTTTTGGAATAATTTTAGTATTTATTTTTAGTTTTATGGCAAAACTAATTTTTAGAGCTTCTCCTAATTATAGTAGGAAATCTATGAATATATAATTATCCCAAATATTTTTCTAGGGTTTTTATGTTCAAAATATATTTTTTGTAATTTTCCAGATTTTTATGATTATTTTTAATATTTATTTTGAGTTATTTAGATTTAAAATGACTTAAATAATGTTTTGATAAAGGCAAATCAAAAATAAATAATATAAATAAAACCATCCAATCAGATTCTGACATATGTCAGCCTATAAATATCTATTCAGCCGTAGGTACATCTATATATATATATATATATATATATATATATATATATATATAATATAATAACCCTAATTATCTCATTATTTTAGACAGAGAGAGATTTGGTAGAATTGTCATCTAGGGTTTCTTCATCTTCCAGAAGCCATTGCGCATAGCTCCGGGCTCCAAACGAGGCCTAGTTTCTTGCGTTAGAAAGATATTGAGGTTAGCTTTCTGATTATATAAAAAAAAATTCGAAATTATTAGTATTAAATTCTGGAAAATTCGTAGAGCACAGCATGTCCGAAAATAGATGTGTTTCAATATTTTTGCGATTTCGGGAGAACCAGGAATCAGAATCATGAACCGTTTAAAGTTTCGGAAAGATAATGTCGAGATCATTGATATATGTTTTTCTTAGAATTTATTTCAATATATTTTCATACTGTTAATTCTGTAGAACTTCTAGGTTAGAATTTAACCATCGGTGCACAATACAAAATTTGTATGTGCCATAATTCCCAAACGAATTTGAATTCGGACGAGCCATAAATTCCAATATGTTTTTGATGCTGAAATATACAGGAAATCATGCATGAAAGTCGAGTTTGTGTCGGTTGACTTTTTGGTCAACAGATCGCCTCGATTTGCGTGCCATGAGTCTCGAGTTGATAAAATTTAGTTTCTTTGGACAAAATTTAGGAATTAACATAAAAATCAGAATAATAAGATTAAAATATGATTTTAGAGTAACTATTCCAGAATTAAATAAGTTAAAATAAATTATCTTTTGACGTGATAAATTTGTAATACATAGGCTATTTGGACTGTGACTTGGACTCTGATTCATACCAGCAACAGGACCCTAGGCAAGTGTACCTTGCCAAACTTTGCAGTCTTTATATATATTTTCCTTGTTTTATTATATTTCTGTGCATGCTCAACCTAGGACCGTGTGACGTACTTAGCGTCCGATTATCAGTCGGGTGCCAACACTGTACGCAGTGTTGGGTACTGTCATCTAGAGATGGACATACGTGACACTTTATATTCTCGTACTTGTCTTACCAAGTACATTATGACCCAGGACACTTGACACTATTCATGAGACAGGATTTTTCCGAGATATTCGTGGTGATTCTGTATAGGATACAGGACATGGACATTATATGCTTAGATATAGTATGACTGGTTGCATTAGCTATAATCCCGCTTTACATGGACATGAGACGTTGTGGTCATGATATGCGTGGTTACATTGGGTGGGGAGAGACACACAGGCTACAGGCTGTTCCATATATATATACATTCACTATTATTGAGAGGTCGTAGACTCTCGGAGCAGAGCTAGACCCACTACCGGTTATTACCACTACCGGCTCTCCGACACAGAGCTTGTAGTGGCACAGCCTGAGTACTCGTGTTGCTCTCACTTGCATTTTCACTTAGATGGTTACTTACTTGCCCTACTTATTCTATTTATTTTATGCACTGCATTTATTTTGGCTTGAGCTTTCTTGTACCTTGCTATGTCCCCTGAGGACCTGGATCCGGATTATGTCCCCAGGATTTGAGGACGAGATCTACCCGAGATATACGGAACCGGAGCAGGAGCTGATCCAGGAGTTGTACCACCATCCGAGGACGAGGTGTTAGCCGAGGACTTCTCCTGAGCATCCATGTTTCATGCTCATTATTTATTATTTATTTCAGTCATTTACTTTCTGTTCTGTTGAACCAATGTATTAGATATTTATCGGGTTATTTCCCCGAAGTACTTGGTTGAGACTAGCTGATGATTTACATTCCTTATTTACTCTGTGGATCATGTTTATTTCTTGTGTGGATGAGATTAGTTGTGCCATGATTGTCGTAGACTTGTTATTTTACAGCTTAAGTATGCCCTGGTGGATCCATTAAATTGGGTTATCCATCGGTGCGTGCTGCTGGCCATTATCACGCGTCTGGTCCCACGGTATTTTGGGACTGGGGCGTGACATAGTTTTTGTGGTGGCCCATGCAGGTCCACGACAAAATTGTTCGGTTTCAACTTAGGGACCGAGCAAGCCTGCAAATAGGATTAGAGTATAAGATCTCATCCACAACTGACTATGGCTTCTCCTCCTCCTCCTTCCAATCTATTCCGTTGAAAAATTACATCCTGCTTGATTCATGTGCCTTCTCATTAGTTCCTTGAGTGTAGCTTTCTTCTAGAATATAGAAGTCCCTGCTGATAGAATGATAGGTAGGGTAACCTTCCTACTAAAAGTACAGCTAGGATATTGACACACCCCTAAGTAGAACGCTTAATGAACCCTAGCGTCCCTTACCTATAGAATAATTTACCATTATTTCTTGTTATAGTCATGAATGACCTAAGAGTAGTATAGGCACTACTAAGAGCTAGTTAGAGATTGGACCCTAATGTTTGACCCTAGTGGTTGACCCCAGTTTTGAGGAACCAATAGAAATCTGAGATCGAATGTTAGAACAGAACCTAGTGTGCATAGTGAGATAGTGTTAGGATATAGGTTCTCGTCGTGATATTAGTAGACGGTACCTCAGGAAGCCCAGAGTAACGAGTATGACATTCCCCATGAGATCATACCTCAAACACGGAGAATTTCTCGCCACCTTCACCTTAGGAAACTATGATATTATCTAGAGCCTCATATTTTAATTTCATACGTTGTTCGTCTGCGACCTTAACGTTCGCTAATACGCAACGACTAAAATATGTTCTTCTTTTCTCCGTCTTTCAATTCGTGCCACCTGACACTTCTAATAGTAGGACAAGTAATTTTATTCCTTGTTAAGGACCCATAGTTTGCTAGGATTATAGTTGTAGTCTTGAATTTGAAAATTTTGTGTTTTGTAGTTAGAGTTCGATAAGTTTGAGTTAATCTTGTAGATTGTGACCCGATGATTATCCCTTAGTGTTAAATTACGTAATTTGTACCCCCACCTCGATACAAGTTATATTCCCTTTTCCCTTGAGACTAGTACCACATAGTCCACTTGACCTATCAAGGCGGTGTAATGGCAATAATTGTATGCTAACATAAGATGACAGTGTTTATTCAGACAATAGAATTTAGAGGTTCATGCCCTATTGGGTCGACTAGCAACTTAGACAAGGAGGTTGTATGATAACTGTAGAGATTGTAGAGTCTTTTATTATTGTTGCTCATTTTTGTTCGTTTTGTGAACTTGAATAATTTGTACCTCCTTTCATCATCATCTAGCGTGCTTATATTTCATATACTACCTTGACTTATTGTGCTATTTTATAGCCTAGTTTTGCAAGCTTATTCTTTATCGAGCTTGTTCATGACATATGTATTATTGGGGAGGCCCACAATAATACATTTCAGAATCAGTGTATTACGGTCTGATCAACCAGAGTGCGCTTGATTCGCCCTCACAATAATACCTTACGTGGATTGAGATATGTAGTGATTAGTAGACGAATATACTTGCCCTAGACATGTCTGACATATCGTATCGGTTACATAACTGTACTAATACGAGCAGGCGAACAAAGGATTACCAAAATAGGATTTTAATCCACAACTGCTTTGATAATTCCTAATTGAATTCTTTAAACGCCTTGATCCCAATACTTCTATTCTATTACGCTGCCCTTGAACTCTTTATTATTGGTCTCCGTCTTCCCTCATTTCGGAAAGACGAAACATCATGCTTGGTATAAATTGATACACAGAGAATACTAGATATACCCCATAGGCCGATCACATACTTGAGGATTATTCTTCGTAATTAAGGACATATCATATGTGATATGATCGACATTGAAGTTCGAGGATTGAATGACATGAGTAAACATATTAAGGAATATTCTCTTAAGTATATAGTCTTATGTGATAGATGGGTAAATTCTAAGTTGGGTAGTAGTGCATTGTCAACTCGAGAGGAATTTCTTTTAGATTGTGATCGAGTAAGATTAAATTGGGAGAGGTTCAAGCCATTTTAATTTTGAGAATTTTAGAAGAATGACTAAGAAGATGAGGATTAATGAATTGATATTGAGGACCTGATATTTATACCTTAAGTACATGATTTAAACAATGAAGGTAAAATCATCAACTTAAAATTTAGAGGATAAAAAGATGGAATTTCAGACTTGAACAATGGTGGACTGCATTTAAATTATTTTTTTAAGTTGATGATTTGAGTTAAAATAAAAAAACTTGATGGTTGGACTACCTATTTGAAATATTAAGGATGTGAATGGAATTTAAGAAGTTGAAGCATACAAAAATTTATAAGTGAAAACAGGAATAATAATGGACTCGAATTACTTCTAGAGGAGATTATGATAATTGGAGATCGTGAGATAAAATTTATATGCGTATTTAAATCTTGAAGATGATATATGGATTTAATTTAAATTTGGATATGGATAATTTGAAAAAGCGAGAAGAGATAACCATAGGTTGAATTTGATTGGATTAGTGGTCATCTTAACCTAGAAGTGATTGCAATGGATATGATTAGGATTTTAATTGTCGCAAGGAGATTGCGATTGACTTGCCTTATGTACACGAAGGATTAACAAATTATGCCTTATTTTAATTTTGAGGACGACATTGTCTTAAGTTGGCTGGATTGTGAAACCCCCTCACCTAAGAAGTAGACCTACTTGGCTTAGATAGTGAGAATGAGGCTAGCTCGAATCCACTTAGGAATAGAACACGACATTTTTATTTAGTTCTACAATATGGTATCCCTCGGCGCGCCTTACCATTGCTTCGATAATTGGAGCACTTCCCTAGTCACTGCCTTCCTACAAATTCTACACCTTGTCTTAGACATGCCCATCCTCCAATTTCTATCTTTGTGCAACGTTTCAATTATTGGGCACTTTTATGCAAAAGAGCATTTAGGTTTCCACACTATTGGACATGACACACGAAGAAACCTATTTTCACTCATGTGAATTTCTCCCATGATTTTTGGAATGTGCAACGTGCAACATCGTCCACTCCGTTAAACCTAGCCTTGCATTTTAACTAATGCAAATCTTAGACCATCCTTGACTTCTACCATGGCTTAATTTTAATTTCGAGGACAAAATTTTTATAAGTTGGGTAGATTGTAACCCCCTGATTTTTCAAAAAAATTTAATTTGGATTTTTCATAATTTTTTTATAATTTTCTAGGATTTTCAAGAATTTATTTTAGATTCAAATATAACTAAAAATATCTCAAACTTTTATTTTAGGTTCTAAATAATAAAATATATATTTTAGAAGTTTTTGGGAATTTTTTGAGTATTTTTAGTATTTATTGGGAGTTATTTAGGCTAATAACTAATTTTTAGGACTTGTAGAATTTATGGTGTAAGTCCAGAAATATAGAATGGACCCACATTATTTTCTAAGATTTATAATATTATTATATATTTTCTGGAATTATTTCAGAATTTTTGGAATAATTTTAGTATTTATTTTTAGTTTTATGGCAAAACTAATTTTTAGAGCTTCTCCTAATTATAGTAGGAAATCTATGAATATATAATTATCCCAAATATTTTTCTAGGGTTTTTATGTTCAAAATATATTTTTTGTAATTTTCCAGATTTTTATGATTATTTTTAATATTTATTTTGAGTTATTTAGATTTAAAATGACTTAAATAATGTTTTGATAAAGGCAAATCAAAAATAAATAATATAAATAAAACCATCCAATCAGATTCTGACACATGTCAGCCTATAAATATCTATTCAGCCGTAGGTACATCTATATATATATATATAATATAATAACCCTAATTATCTCATTATTTTAGACAGAGAGAGATTTGGTAGAATTGTCATCTAGGGTTTCTTCATCTTCCAGAAGCCATTGCGCATAGCTCCGGGCTCCAAACGAGGCCTAGTTTCTTGCGTTAGAAAGATATTGAGGTTAGCTTTCTGATTATATAAAAAAAATTTCGAAATTATTAGTATTAAATTCTGGAAAATTCGTAGAGCACAGCATGTCCGAAAATAGATGTGTTTTAATGTTTTCGCGATTTCGGGAGAACCAGGAATCAGAATCATGAACCGTTTAAAGTTTCGGAAAGATAATGTCGAGATCATTGACATATGTTTTTCTTAGAATTTATTTCAATGTATTTTCATACTGTTAATTCTGTAGAACTTCTAGGTTAGAATTTAACCATCGGTGCACAATACAAAATTTGTATGTGCCATAATTCCCAAACGAATTTGAATTCGGACGAGCCATAAATTCTAATATGTTTTTGATGCTGAAATATACAGGAAATCATGCATGAAAGTCGAGTTTGTGTCGGTTGACTTTTTGGTCAACAGATCGCCTCGATTTGCGTGCCATGAGTCTCCAGTTGATAAAATTTAGCGTCCGATTATCAGTCGGGTGCCAACACTGTACGCAGTGTTGGGTACTGTCATCTAGAGATGGACATACGTGACACTTTATATTCTCGTACTTGTCTTACCAAGTACATTATGACCCAGGACACTTGACACTATTCATGAGACAGGATTTTTCCGAGATATTCGTGGTGATTCTGTATAGAATACAGGACATGGACATTATATGCTTAGATATAGTATGACTGGTTGCATTAGCTATAATCCCGCTTTACATGGACATGAGATGTTGTGGTCATGATATGCGTGGTTACATTGGGTGGGGAGAGACACACAGGCTACAGGCTGTTCCATATATATATACATCCACTATTATTGAGAGGTCGTAGACTCTCGGAGCAGAGCTAGACCCACTACCGGTTATTACCACTACCGGCTCCCCGACACAGAGCTTGTAGTGGCACAGCCTGAGTACTCGTGTTGCTCTCACTTGCATTTTCACTTAGATGGTTACTTACTTGCCCTACTTATTCTATTTATTTTCTGCACTGCATTTATTTTGGCTTGAGCTTTCTTGTACCTTGCTATGTCCCCTGAGGACCTGGATCCGGATTATGTCCCCAGGATTTGAGGACGAGATCTACCCCGAGATATACGGGACCGGAGCAGGAGCTGATCCAGGAGTTGTACCGCCATCCGAGGACGAGGTGTTAGCCGAGGACTTCTCCTGAGCATACATGTTTCATGCTCAGTATTTATTATTTATTTCAGTCATTTACTTTCTGTTCTGTTGAACCAATGTATTAGATATTTATCGGGTTATTTCCCCGAAGTACTTGGTTGAGACTAGCTGATGATTTACATTTCTTATTTACTCTGTGGATCATGTTTATTTCTTGTGTGGATGAGATTAGTTGTGCCATGATTGTCGTAGACTTGTTATTTTACAGCTTAAGTATGCCCTGGTGGATCCATTAAATTGGGTTGTCCATCGGTGCGTGCTGCTGGCCATTATCACGCGTCTGGTCCCACGGTATTTTGGGACTGGGGCGTGACAAAAGCGACACAGATGTCGAACTAGGAAGCAGTATCGTCAGTGGAGTGGTGTCGATGCCGGCGAACCAGGAGGACGTATCTACTCCAATGCTGATTTGCAATCATTGTATGAATCCATGACACTAATAATCCGAGTGATGGAACGCTGTGTCGATGATGCCAGATCCGTAATGTTCCGCTGTGTCACCTCGGTCATAGTCCTGAGATCTAAAAGATTTTGCTCGAGCGCATCAAAACGTGCTAAAATCCTCGCATCGTCCATCTGTGGCTGGGACTGGGGCTGCTACAAAATCAGTCTCATCATCTCTTTACGCAGAGACGTAATCTGATGGTCAACTCTCTCCTGCTGGACTCGCACCGACTCCTGGGAAGGCTGTGGGGTATGCATAGGGGCAGAGGGGGTCCTAGAGCCCTGCGTCTCAACATAGGTGCCGTAGGATCATGTACCGTAGTACGTAACCCTCTGAAGACCACCAGCGACGGTCTACCACAACTCGTCAGCCAAAAAAACTGGGTTAGCCGGTGGCTAAGAGGAAATACCGGCCTCTCCCTCGAAAGGTGCAGACGCAGCATAATGCGTCGACTGCTCACGGAGCCATAGATATTAATTCTAGAAAAAAATGAATCGCTTGATAAATATACTTATTACTAACTACATGGATATTTATTTGCGTATTTTTAAGTTGTTCAAATTCAGGGGTACCTGGTATTATAAACAGAAAATATATGGATAGTTAGTGTAAATAACCATATTATCTAAGCAACTTATTACTAACTACATGGATATTTATTTGCATATTTTCTAAGTTATAATAAAATAAAATAAATGTAAAGTAATACTTACGTAATTCTGCGTGGCTCTATCATCGATGAGTTGTCCGCCCTTCTGATGGGTGGCGAGGAAGACGGTCACCATGTTAGCGTCTTCACCCCTCTGGACTTGTTAATTATAAATAAATATATTTTTACTAAAATTAACCATTTTATCCTACTTTGATTAAAATAATATATATACGTTCAAATACTTACCATACGACAAAAATATTTTGTCATCGGAATCGACCCACCACACCACTTTTCTGCCTTCATTATAGCCGCCTTCGCCTTCTCCAACTTTTTCTTGTAACTGGGATCGTCGAATCTAGCCCTCATCTGAGTCCACGCTCAGTCGTGATCCAATCTTGGATTGGTTTTTCCAAAATATCACGGTCCTTCTGATCATCGATCGCATCCCGGACTAGCTTGGCGGCGACGGAAGGAAATATCTCCTCGATCACCTAGGCCCAGTGTGGTGGGTAGAAATACATGTCCTCAAGAAGTAATATAGTAAGTTATGTAATATAAATAAATTAGATGATCGACATTAAAACCAAATATATTTTTACCTTAAAGTGCTTAAACCAGAACGCCTTTCTCTCGTCTGGAGCATCGGAGTAGTTGATCCAAGGGCCACCATAATTGTACCTCAGAAAGAGCCATAGGTGTCTCGGTACCCTCGACGGACGATATCTATACAGAGATATTTATATTCATGTAAAATTCAATATATATATATATATATATATATATATATATATATATATATATAAGAAAATGTTAACTAATTAACTTATTTTGTGCCGTCGGCCCAAATCTCCATTCGATGCTCGTCCGAAGGCTAGCATGGAGGATCTCTCTGATACTGCGAGGGCTGGGCCACGCTCGTATCCACCTCGGTCTCCATGGTACCGTCAGCAGTAGGAACGGTAGACGGAGGAGTAGTAGGCTCCGGCCTGGAATTGCTCGTCCCAGGAGTACTGTCATGAGGAGGTTCAAGTGGTCGGAAAAGTGGAGTACTGCTCATGCCAGGAGTGCTCGTCCCAGGAGTACTGTCATAAGGTGATGCAAGTGGTCCGTCTGTAGTCCCCGGTACTGAAGGAGTACTGCCGCTCGGAGCACGGTGTCCTCTAGATGCCCCTCTACGTCCGAACCCTCTGTGTCGTCCTGTCATAACTAATAACACCATATGATGATAAAATAAATACACACACACACACACACACACACACACACATATATATATAATAAAAAGAAAATTAAATGAAAAAGAAAAATAAAATAAATCTCACAGTCATAATGGAATTGTACACAAAAATGTCTAATCCAGAAAAATGTATAAATAGACCCGGAGCAACCCTCCGTTGAATTGCACACAAAAAGTCTAGATAACCAAAAAGTCTAGAGTTTTGGCAACAATATCCAAGAAGACTAATCCAGAAAAATATAGTACATGTCACAAGACTAAATGGATTTAATTTTAATTTCATTTCTCTTCTAAAAATTCATCTTCTTCTTTTTCTCGTCCTCCTCTTCCTCGACCTCTTCCTCCTCTACTTCACTTTCATCTACTTTGTCTTCCTCTTCGGATAATTTTACATCTTCAACACGATTAACCGTGTAATGAGAAACTTTCGTTGAGTCCACATCTACAATATTTGTTACAAGAGGTAGCTTATCCTCCTGATAAGCTATTTCGTCAACGTCAATGGTATTTCTAGCTTTGGTCTTGCATACTACCCATAAGTTTGACCTCATTATTTTCTGTTCAGGATAAGTTATAAAGTACACGAGCTGAGCCTGACTTGATAGGACAAATGGTTCGTAGCCTTGATATCGACGCCGATAGTTTATATCCATAAGACCATGCTTGTCTATTTTTCAACCTTTATCTTGGATCGGATCAAACCATTCACACTTGAATAACACGATCTTAGCAGGCTCTGTTCCATAAATATATATATCAGCTCTACAATCTCCCGTAAGATGCCAAAGAAATTATTGATTATGTCGACATTTTTATAGTTCGAAGATTTGATACACAAACAACTATTTTTGGTGTCCTTGAGATCTAGGAAGTTGTCTCTGATCGGAAAAGTTATTGACTTGAACCTAAACCCCTTTACAGAATAGCTTGGCTAGATTTTGATGGCATAAATTGGCCCCTTATCTAGAGTTCTAATAGATTCATTCTCAAGTGTTGCGTCTAGACGATCGACCTAAATACCATAAGATAATAAATTAAGCTCAACGTTCAATTAATTATTGTGTAAAGTGCATATATAAAAAGTAATTACCAATTGTGAATGATCCTCACAATCAGGATATAATGGAGTCCTTACATTCTCCAGCAACTCCATGAACTTTGCAGCATCGGCATTCAGTGCCTCCTCAGCTGCATCATGATTGTCCGGATAGAAACTATGCCCCACTTCATCAAAAACCATGTTCACCCACCCGTCGTCGTAAGCAGCGTGGTCATTGACATCCATATACGGCTCCACATAATGCTCCAACTCTGATGCTAACGACACAAGTTCTTCGTGCGTGGTCCACTGATAATAATTCGACGTTAAACCCTTCGAGTACAAATGATATGTGACTTCCACTTCTGGATGATATTTTAAGTTGCGATATCTCACACACGGACACTTAATTTTGGTACCGTCCATGTACTGAGGGAACGCCTTCGCGAACTGCAGTAACTGCTGTACACCCTCTATGAATTTATTTCGCACATCGCACATGTCATCAGGATGATGGTTGTATATCCACGAACGATGTCGTAGGTAGTAATTCATATCCATTTTTAGATACTTCTGTAAGATAGATACACATTATTCAAGTATATATCGTTCAAATGGAGGCAAAGATTGATACAAATACATGTTCATCAAAGATGGACATAAATAAAGAATGATATGGATGTCGTCACGTGTCTCTTGTGAGCCATTACCTAGCTAGAAACCTAATAAGAAATAGGTAAATGAACCTAGAAGGCATGAGACCATTGGCTCTACCTTACGCTATGGTGCCAAAAGCCATAAGACTGAAATATGAAGGAGAAGAGAAGACATAATTCAGTCTCATGGCTTCCGATACTAGAGCAAAAAGTAGAGCCAAAGATTTCAAACTCTAGTAAATTGACAGCTCAGAATAAGAATCAAGCCTCTCTACAAGCATAATTTCTACAAAAAATATACATATTATATATAAGCACACAACCATCATGATCATAATGCTTTCTAACACCAATCACTACTAACACTTCTCCTTGACGTTCTAATATTCTCTATTAGAACCTAGACTAATGCATGACCTTTACACTACATTAATGCATAAGTAAAACGTCCTCCGACTTGATTCTCCTATACATATATAGAAATCCTATTTAGTATGGTCACACCAATCATTTATCAATTAAGTTAAATTAATTACTCAAGATTTGAATCAATTAAAATTAGTCAGCTAAATTAATTGCTCCACTAACTAAGAATTGTCATTCAAAACTATGAAATGTTACATATATATATATATATATATATATATATATATATATATATATATATATATATAAAGTTCGATATAAGTTTTTTATTATATAAAATTTGGAACCCGTCACTTGAACACAATCAAGTCCAATCTCATGGAGTCTCTAAAGAGGCCGAGCACGTCCGGCGCACCGTGGACCATGTATGGTCTAACCCGCCGTCGAACCTGAGCACCCCCTCACCGGCCTAGAGTCTAGATCGATTCATCAAGCTCGATATCCTGGACCGTGAGTCCACGACCCGAGCCAGTACCCTATACATGTGTGTGTCAATATTTTGTCTGTGTTAGTATCGTATCTGTGTCTATTTTGTATGTGTCATTGTCGTATCTGTGTTATTGTCATGTCACTGTGTGTGTGTTGTGTCTTGTTTGTGTCTGTGTTTGTGAGAGAGAGAGAGGTTTAGGGTTTACCTAGAGGTGGCCGGATATGTGGAGAGGAGGAGGAGAAGCCCAAGGTCGTCGGAGGGGAGGAGCCGTGCGAGGGGAGCAGCCTCACAAGGCAGGAGCCATGACCGAGGGGGTGCTCGGGGGGAGAGCAGTGCCAGAGGGGGGCGCTCAGGTGGGAGCCAGTGGGGGGCGATCGGGGGGGGGGGAGAGCAGTGTTTAGTTTAGGTTTCAAACAGATTGGGTGAGAATAGGGGGAAACGAAATAGATCGACGTCCTGGACCGCGAGTCCACGGCCCGGTCCAGTATCCTATACATGTGGATTGTGTCTGTGTCAATGTCATGTCTATGTCAATAACGTGTTTGTGTTTGTGTCGTGTGTGTCTGTGTCGTGTCTGTATTAGTATTGTGTCACTGTGTGTGTTGTATCGTTTCCGTGTCTGTGAGAGAGAGAGAGAGATAGGGTTAGGGTTTACCTAGAGGGGCCGGAGCTATGGAGAGGAGGAGGAGAAGTCCGAGGTCGTCGGAGGGGAGGAACCGCACGAAGGGAGGAGCCGCACGAGGGGAGCAACCGCGCAGAGGAGGAGTCATGCCGGAGGGGGGTCCTCGGGGTGGGGTGAGCCATGCCGGAGGGCGACGATCGGGGGGGAGCTATGTTTAGTTTAGGTTTCAAAAAAAATTGGGTGAGAATCGGAGAAAACAAAACAGCCAACCCTATATCAAACAATTTAGCGACGTCAAAATAGACTTCGCTAAACGTCGCTATAAATTAAAAATGTAACGACGTTCAACGACCTTTACCGGCGTATATTTTTTATAATAGAAAAATTTGTCGCTGCATATCGCAAAAAAGTCATTATTTATCAAAAATATAGCAATTTTAGCGACCTGTACCGACGTTTATTTTTACAATAGAAAATATTGTCGCTAAACGTCGCAGATAGCGATGTTTAGTGACATTGTTTATTAGAGTCGCTAATATTACAAAAATTAACGACTTTAATAACTTATGTCGCTGAAGACGTCGCTAATAGCGCAGATTTCGGTAGTACGTGTCAGAGAAGTGACCAATGTGACGGGCCATTAAAGTGTCAAAAAAAAAGACAAAAGTCTTAAAAAGTTGTGCCAAAGTGGTACGGATACATGCGCCTACAAGATAAGAACGCATACATTCATGCCGCATACACATATTGCCACATGCTTGTCTGGCCGCATGGGAGTTTCATGCGTTCAGCGAGTCAAACACAAAGAGTTGAGTAGAGGGTAAGCCCCTAGTTATACCCGACCAAGTCATTTCTTCTATTTTTTTGAAGAGATGAACTATATAAGCAATATTATTTTGGTAGCAATTTTTTTTATAGAGTTGTTGACCAATAGCACCATGATAGCATCTAGGTTCCCTTAGAGAATCTTTGATTACGGCCAGTAAATCCTAGAGTTCTTGTATCCTCATTAGGAAATAGGCCCTTCCAGAAATCTTGTTAGTAGGACCATGACTTTAATTTTGTTACCAACTTAATATTTAAGAGTTGAGTAGAGGGTAAGCCCCTGGTTTTAGTATAGGGTTATTTTGGAATTTCAGGATAAAGTTGAATTTATTTGGTAGTAATTAGATTTAATCTCAAATGGATTAAATTACTTCTTTAATCTTATAACCTGCATACCCTTTGTTGCGGCTCGGGTATTTAGAGCACAACACTATCATTTTCTTTCCAAAAACTTCTACTCTTATGACCTAGACTAGCCACTATACACCCATGACATGACTATCATGCACCAACTGGCATTCCCATATTTCGTGTTAGACGTACAATATTCACGACATATTTGTGCAAACAAATGACACATAGATATCATTTTTCGTTGCGGACAATTTTAATACGCAACACCGACTCAATTCTTCCGATAACTTTGACATTCATGAGTCTAACTGGACCTACCTCACTCATGACCTAGCTTTTACTCCCAAATGTACACTTCCATGCTCCATATAGACCCTACAACATTCGTGACATATCTCCTTCTAAAAATCTATACTTAAATATTTAATTTTGTCGCAGTTAAATTAAATCGTACATCGGCAACCTAATTACCCTAACCACTGATATATCCGTATCTCACTCAAGCCAAACTACGTCCATGACACTTGTGTTGCATTAATTTGAGCCCCTTTGTACTCTCTACACAAGGTTAGTCACCTTGACCAATTATATTACCATTTGACACATATTGTCGAACCATTCATCGACATCCATGATATGTGATAAACGTATTCCCCTGTACCATCTCACCCTAGTTGTATTTGAAGAAGACATTTTCTATTTTCTTGTAAACTCATGGCCTAACTAGGAGCAATGAGAACCGATAAACTTTCTTTATAAAGTTATCGACTCAATAACATTATGATACTACATAGAGTTCCTTTGTTAGTTAGTGACTACGGTCACAAAAGCCTCAGTATCTCGTTTCTTTTCTTAAAGTTAGACCTTCTATAACCCTTTTAAATAGGAGTGTGACCAAAGTTTTCACATCCAACTTAATTCTTATAAGTTGGATAGAGCATTAGATTAAGCTTACCATTGTTCTTAGAATATGACGGAAAACTAGGATCACATTGGTAACTGTATACCCCATTTTTGAGAATCAAGTGCGACCTTGCATACTTAAATACTTTCCTACTGACTTGTCTTTCTTATCTTTAGATCGCGCTCTATTCTTTTAATCAAGAAACTCGATAAGACAAGTCGTATTCATCTTCCTAACGCAGTGAATTCTCTTACTCTTTCCTACCATGTCTATCTTTAATTTTCGAGGACAAAATTTTTATAAGTTGGGTAGATTGTAAATATCCTGATTTTTAAATCTTCAAATTATATTATTTTTATTGTAATTATGAGAATTTTTGGTTATTTTTAGAAAATTATAATACTTCGAATTATTTTAACTTATTAAATATTGTTATATTTAGTAATTAAAATTATTTGACAAAATTTATAATTTTGGTATAAAATTTATTATGAATTTTTTTCTAAATTTTTTTTGAGTACCAATATATATTTTTTGATTATTTATTTCATATATATATATATATATATATACACACACACACGTAGTTGTGTTAAAGAAAAGAAAAAGGAAAGGAAAGTAAAGTAAAGAACAACAACAACAACAACAACAAACATAACTAAAATCAAAACCTAAAGTACCCAAGCCCACACTCGTTCACCCCCGCATGCAAAGAAGCCTCGACCTGTGCTCTCTCTTCGTATAAAAACGAATATAAACAAGCCCTAACTCTCCCTCAACTCCGACCGCCGGCGCCCCCCCCCCCCCCCCCCCGGACCGTCGTTGTCCTGTCAGCACCGCCCAAACCCGGTAGAACGCGGCCCGCGCGCGCGAAGCATCAGACGCACCCCAATAACGCAGCCGCGACCCCCTGTTCAGGTCCATCTTTCTCCCTCATCTCTCCTCTGTTTTTAAATTCATTAGTTGTGTTGGATTCACAACATAACCCCTTCAATTCCCTTCAACTAGATTTTTTATTACTATTTTAAAACGAGTGTAAATTGACTCGAAAGTCAGACGAAAATCTGTTTTAAAACAGTATGGAAAACTGTCTCAAACCCCCATGTTTTGAGCCTATTTTCTTCTAAAATATTAATTGTTTCCAAAATCTACTTGAACAGTATTTTAGATAACATATACAAGTTTAAAATCCTTCTTTTAGTTTATTTTTATTTGCCTTCAATTTCTGTAAAATTGAGTTTCAAAACAAAGAACAACTTATTTTTCAAAACCAAAATTTTTTTGATACGGGTGCGTCCCTCTAAAAGAGGCAACTTTGTCGTAAGCGAATTGCACCAAAAGGCACGTATCCTAAACGCGAAAGTGTGGCCTTTTGTGGAACTTGATTTGGACGTGTGCGCACGCCGGAATCAACGCGTATCCGCTGAAAAATCACATATCGAGCTTTTCTAAATTTGTGTAATATTCGTGTGTGCTTGTCGTTTTACAACGAAACTTGAGCCATAAAATTTGCATCGTTACTCTGTTCATGTGTCCCATCTTTGGTTCGATTCTGAGAACGTTGACGAAATGCCATTTCGTGGACCCCACTGTCCTACTTGACGGGTGATTTCGTAATCGGCTCACCGAAAATCAGTTCTGGATATTCCGTTGGGTTCGTATCATCGTTCTTGACTCGCATACTCTAAGTTTGCCAAATTTGGAAAATTTTGTCACCGACATATTTTTTGGTGCGAAGTGGACCACATGTGGACCCCGCTTTAGTCCGAAACTGTCATTTTAGCCCCCGTGTCCAAATTGAACTTATTGGTAGTCAATCCTAACTATTTCTTATATTCTGGAAATGTTGGTGATATTTTTTTCATCATCCAGAGACGTTCGTGCGGATTCCACCTCTTTGGGAGCCGTTGACGTATCGATCTCGCCACATGGACTTTGCCATACCATCATCCTGAATCTAGACAAGTATACCTTGCCATGATGACTGTTTATTTAAATTTTTTACAGTATTTTGCATTTATGTTACTTATTTATTTAGTTATTTTCTATAAAAACTGCGCGTACAAGATAGACTTGTGTGCAACGGCAGATTGCGCCGTCTTTATTTTATTCATTATGCACATTGACCTAGAGTTATGTGACCATCCTATATTTTTGAGGTATTCTCATATCTCCATGACCTTGACACGTACTTTGTACATACAGGGATGTGTGATACGCGTGAGGGCACGGATCCACGTATTTGGGTCGCTTTCGATGCGTAAGGGACGTGTGTCGGCTTAGTCATATTTATTGTGTTATGATGCATTCATTAGACTTAGTGGTGAGAAACTGGTCGTGTCATGTCGGGAATACGATCCGGACAATCGTTTGGGTGGGGAGGATATACACGAATCGTTTGGGCTACTTTACACTTTCCCTATGCAGGTCGTATACTCCGTTGGAGACGCAAGTCATGACGACCCTATATTTACTTTGCGGCCTCTGACGTCCGTGACGTTATGCACATGGCCCCTGGATCTCCAAGAGAACTATGCACATCCCATTTTTTTAGCCAGACAACCCATTCGTGCAAAGGTTATCCTCAATTGTATTCACGTAGCTTGGTTAGTTTATCCAATACATATGTTTATATTCAGTTTATGATTGGCATACTTTTATGTATCTTGTTATGTCACTCTGAGGACCTGGTCCCTGCCAGTTTTGCAGTATATACCATTTTGGAGCCTACTTGGAGTTGCTGATGTGTGTTGCTTTATCATGTGGGCATTGGACTCAGGTACTATTATCATTTCTATCGCTGTTATGTTTATCATTTCTCGTTACTTATTTTTGCTGTTATGGCCTATTTTTATAGACTCATATTTCTTTCTCGAGTCTATTCGAACTTGTGTGTTACTGGACGGCCGACTTTAGCACATGTAGCTCATCCTTGTATTTTATTTCATTGTGGATTGAGATATAGTTATATTTACTGTATTATCTAGATAGTGACCATTATAGTACAGCTTATACGTATTCGAGTCGGTCCAGAGTCTGGTCGAATGCGTAGCTGACATGTTACGTATTCCTAGTTCAACGTATTTTGGGACTGGGGCGTGACAATCGAACATCCTCCCCTTAACTTTAGCTCACATATCACCCATGCATCATATGTACTCTAATGCACTTGCACAGACAACACACCTGGTCTGTGCAATAGCACACACACACACACACACACACACACACACACACACACACACACACACAGAGAGAGAGTCTACACTACCCTTAACTCACACCCCTCCAGAACTCCAAATGTTGCTCACTGCATGTCCCAACAACAAGTGAAACCTCCCTCCTCACTACTTGCCAAGGTAAAAGCTAATGCTCTTCATATACCTAGTCCCCCCTTTACAAACTTGGCAGGTGCAACTGGTTGACCTATTCTTTTGAGAAACTTCCCACATAAAAATATAGACCTGCCCCTAAGTTGCCTGCAAGTCCCTTGTTGTTACACAATGCCACCCATCTGAGTATACCTCATCAGTCCATACCTTGTTTGCACATCAGTGCAAAGACTGTTGCTATATTGGCTTACCCGAGCACCTATCTGCAGAACACTATACTCCTATGATATGTGCACAGCTATAGAATGGCCTCACTCTCCTATTCTGCATCACTAACAACCCAAGCACAGGCCTCTACTGACCAAGCAGCCCTCAATACATTGCAACAAGTGTTGCATATTGCAGGTCTGGTTGACTGATTGTACACAGGGATTTATAATCCCTAATTGCCTGACTGCACACAGAGCTAACCTCCCATCCACAGTATATGATACATATGTATCACTCCATGATACTATCACCAAATTAGGATACACTCTCTCTATCACTTGGTAATTCTCACACAGTTACATTACCTGCAATTCAACCTACCACTAATCACTAACTGCTCGAGCAATTGCTCCCCAATAGACCACTTAAGCATTCCCTAATCCAATCATCCACACTATGGCACATCAAGCAAAACACATTCTAAAATTGCTTTCCCTATAACGCCCCGCTCCGCGCCGGCGTTATGTATCAAGGTGAGTGGGCAGAACTTCGTTCTCTGATTCTTGCACGCCTTAATAATAACCTGAGTTTTTGCTTGCAATGTTTTCTTAAGAGAATGATAGAACCTGCCTTGCATGTTAATGAACGAACTCACCTAGCTTGTCTTTGAATCAAGTCTGCTTAACGAGAATCCTGTATCGCCTGCTTAGAGTGCATGAACATGTTCACTATCGTCTATGCTTCGAGAGAACTATACTGTGCCTGAACGTGTTCAAGTGATAAGTCGGATTGCCCCGCAACAACGATATATGTTCTGATGGTTCGTCTCGTCTGCATACTAGAGTTTATTTGATAGTGTTCCATGCATTCGCACGCGGTCGGACAATGGCTATTGGTGGAGAGCTGAACTGCATGTGTCACGGCTGCTACCATGATAGTGCAAAGCAACCATGAGTCACAGCTGCCTCTAGCATCAGATAAAGAGTCATTGGTATGCTGTTCCACCAGCTGCCGATCCTGAGATACTCGGGGACCGCCCTGCATATAGCTAAGTCATTGTGTTGGCTTGGATAGTGACTGCCCTTAAGAATGTGCATCGTGTGTCTAGCCTTGCATCAGACCCTCGAGTCGCACGAGACACACTGCGCACACCCTGAAACATGAACGGCTTGCTTGCTTGCATATTCAATATGAAACTCTGTTTCCAAACATGTTTCTAAACAAGTAAATCGACTCTGCTAGAACTGCATGAAACGAACCTAGGTAAAAACTAGAAAGATCACTAGTAATGTAATGTTTTATAACATGATTACTTAGTGCCTGTTTGAGTGAATGCTTGTTTCTATTCAGTTGATTTATCTCACCAGTACTTGTATAAAGTGCTGACCCACCAACAGTTTACTTGTTCGCAGGTACTGGATCGTCCGAGGGAGCGATAGGCGTGCCACAGTCCCGAAGACCCGGAATCCTGGTTTCGATTGTTGCCCCGAGAATGCTATCGTATAAGGGGGCATAATATATGGAACGAACGTGTGCCTTTGCTAAAGGAAACCCAAGTTGCCTCGATTGTCCCTAACACTCAGTTGGCTAATGCATTGCATTGCAACAAGTCCCTTTCCGCTGCTTACTCGATTGATGCGATGATAGCCAACTATCAACTTAAACGATTGGCCTTGCACGGGCGCAACCCCAGGCCCGTGCGGCATCACGTCCCCCGAAAGCTCGAACGGGCCATTCGCTTGGCTCCCTTCCTCCCTCGCACCCGCGGGACGGGCGCGGTGATTCGCGTCCGGCGCGCCGAGGCACGGTGATACGTGTCCGGTTCGTTAATTCCCGGCCGCACGGGGCGGGGCAGGGCGGAGCGGCGGCCCGGGCGGGGCCGGGGCGTGACATTCCCAACCCCCTACACTCCAATGTGCATCAGTGCAATTCACTAATACCACACATTTGAATGATACTCCCACTGTTGCCACCCTTATCTAAAAATACCTGAGCCTCACCTCAACCTGAACAACAATGCAGCAAGTCCCCTAATCCCCTGCCTACATGAACTGCTAACAAAGAAGAAAGTACATATATAATTCTTATTCCATAGGAATACTAAATACTAATATCCTCACTGGATTCTACAGAATACCAATCCATTGTACTTATACTATGTTGCAGTCGATAATTCCAAAATGCCTTCAATCACAGTCCTAGTGTACACCCTCTCACTACACACACAAGTCTCTTACACACCAACACACACATTATATATATATATATATATATATATATATATATATATATATATATATATATATATATATATATATATATGAGTGAATATCTACATTAATACATGCTAATAGGTATTACACCAAACACTTGGCATGCAAAGGTGATACACTACGATACGCTCTCCAACTTAACCAAACCTAACCCAAAGCCTACAAACCTCTCATAAATGATTATTAAAGCCTAAACAAATTATTAGCTAGCTATTCTAGGTGTCGTGGCAAAATATGGCATGGGTGTCACACGTGTCGAAGAAAAAATCCCCAAAATTATTCAGTATCACAAAGTATTGCGACACGACCTACTCGTATCCAATTGTGGACACGTAGCTAGCCTCACAACACTAATACAAACCTAATTAGGTCTAAACAACCTAATAACAAACACTTAGTACACCATTCTCGGATTTTTTCTAAAATTGACACAAAAATCTATGTAGAAATCACAATATACATCAATTGAGCCTAGAACTTCTTCCTATAGGTAGCCCTATGCCATGAAAGGGTTCCTAATTGTCAAATACATGAATTATAGTCTAGAATGATGAAAAAAATCAGAATTATACCTATTAGGAGATTGATTTCCAATGAATTGCTCAAATGGACACGATCCGGATACAAGCTCCTTGCCTATACCTCCTTCTCCAAGTGCTCCTTGCAATCCAAGCTCCAATGATCTTCAATTGATGAAAATGAGAGTGAATTTGGTTGAATTTGGTGGAGGGATGAAATAAATTGGGGATCTAGAAATTGGGGATCTAAAATGAGTGGAATAAAATAAAGAGAGAAAATGAAATCTCCTTATATGTGGCAGCCCCCCTTAGCCCCTCCTCCAAGCAACACTAAAGGTCCAAAGTACCCCCTCTCTAGCTAGTTATGAGGAATAATTAAGGAATGTATATATTGAAAAGCCTCTAAACTAATACAAATTAAGTTAATCCTCCTATTTAATTAAGGAATGGGTCTAATTGGGCTTAGACCAAAGTTGGGCTCAACGTGTCATGACTAAACTAATTTGGGTCCACTAGTGTCAAGTACAAATAATAGCCTAGTCCACTAACTATTAAATAAATAGCGCAAAGCACAATAATTATTAGTAGCACACTAAATAAATATTAATTACTAAAAAGAAAATAATATGCCAAATGGCAAAAATACTCTCGTCTAGAAATGTGGCAATTACACTCGGGCTGCTCTCCAGTAGGGAGGGGAGAGGGAAGAGGAAAGAAAAGGAAAAAGAAAAAAGTGAAAGAATGAGGAAGAGAAAGAAAGAGAGGTGTATATATATCAATGGGTTGCTAACACTATTCACCATTCTAGAAATTACAAAAAAGCAGCTAAAAAAATCCAGAAAATATATGGAAAGCAATTATACAGAAATAACACAGTTATACCAAATACAAATACGAAAATAGTGAGACGGGTCTCACAACAACTAAATTCATATCCGGGTAGCTTCGGGCCGGGCTGGGTCCGGACTAAATCTGAGCTATGCCCAGGCCAGCCCATATATATATATATATATATATATATATATATATATATATATATATATATATATATATATATATATATATATATATATATTGATCCGTCCTCGGAGTCCCCCTCCCCCTTCTCGTGCGTCGGATTAGAGGACATGTTCGATCCAACGATTCGGGTCGACGGGGCTCCCGCGGGACTCCGAATCCGTCCCCTATATATATAAGTTTAGTACTTGTATATTATTTATATGTATTTCTAAAACATGCAGGTCGGGAGGTTACTGGAAGAAATTATATGATATCTAGGAGATATTAGGTTCATATCTCCGTCCTTTACAATATATGTTTGACATATATATTTATTTAAATACTAACCGCTTTTACCGGGCCTAAAGTCGGGTCTGTTCTGCAAGCCCGAAGAGCTAAACCCAACCCGAACCCGCCATAGTAGTGAGTCGGACCGGGCATGCCCGTTGACTAGTCCAGGCCGACCCATTCCGGGTTTGATCGTGCCGGATCCGAAACGAATTCCGGGCCTGCCGGTTAACCGGGTCCGGACCGACACATCACGGCTTACCAGGTCCGGAATGGATTCTGGGTCTGCCCCATTGACCGGGCCTGGGCCGACCTATTCCGGGTTTGACCGTGCCGGATCTAAAATGGATTACGGGTCTGCCTGTTGACCGGGTCTGGGTCGACCCACCCCGGATTTGACCATGCCGGATCCGAAACGAATTTCGGGCCGACCCATCCAGGGTTTGACCATGTCGGATGCTGAACGGATTTCGAACTTGCCTGTTGACCGGGTCTAGACCGACACAACCTGAATTTGATCATGCCGGATCCGGACCAGAATATAGACCGCCCGACCTATTAACACGATGATTGGAACCTAAGGATCTATCCATATTTTTGTGAGTTCATGGATTACACTACACGTGTCTTTTCTTAGTAACCCAAAGACAAGTTCTGTCCTTTCCACATCAGATTTATATACAGAAATTATCGTATAAACTATCGAAGTTTGAAAAATATAAAAATATAAAAAGTTTAAAAAAATTATGTGGAGTGAACAAAAATGTCTTTAACAAAAGTGTTTTGGTCCTCTCCAGATTTTAAGTAATATAAAACCCGAAAACGTTCATACTAAGTAATATAAAATTCAAAAACGTTCTTACTGAGAACATTTTTAAATTAATTATTTTCGTCTGTAAATTTAAAAAAGAATGAAGATTAAAAATAATAATAAACTAAAATTATTCTAGATTTTTTTTCTTTCCAAAATTTCTTACCATGGGCTTTTTTATTTTTGGCCAAAACCACGTTGGTAAGGACGTTTTAAATTAAATTTTTTTTTAAAGAAAAAAAATAGAGAAGATAGTTGTTGTTGTGGTGGGAGGAAGGAGTTAATGAAGATTAATTTTATTTATTTATTTCGAATTTTTGGGCAAAAAAATTCAATAAAAATTGAAACGTCCTTAAAAGAATTTCTTTGGTAAGGATGTTTTGTAAAAAAAATATATATAATAAATAAAATTTAAAATGTTTACAATTTGAATTTATGATTTTTTTTTTTTTTTTAAATCTTCGGACGAATTTTTTTTTTTTTTTTTTTTCAAACGACCTTAGTTAGAAATTTTCTAGTTTATGTTATTTAAAATCTGTAGAGAACGAAAACGTCCTACTAAGAGCATTTCTATTTTAGCCAAAAATAAATTTTTTTATAATTTTTTCAAACTTCGATGTACTGTACTAAAATTTCTGATTTATATATCCTAGAAAGAGGTTGAGGGACTTGGTTTATTAGTTCGGTTTGGATGTGATTAGATTATTTAGTTGGGATTCGGTTCGATTCTGTGTAATAATGCCCGGTGCATATATGCTTCAACTTTTAAGAGTTTTATAATTCCCACGAATCAAACCACCGCATACAAGATATTAATGCAACAAAAGATTACGAGGGGCATGACGCTACATGGCCCTTTATATTATCTTTTAAATAGGAAAAAAATACTAATAAATTATATCTTCGAATCCAAATTTAAAATTTACTTTTATATTAAATTAATACAGACGAAATAAGTTTATCTAAATTAAAAATAAAGAAACAGTTCACCAACTCGGTTGGCAGAAAACAGATCGCAACCAATACGTGTATAGCAAAAGACAAACTGGATCCCACTGCTCAATTTTTGCCAACTGAGTTGGTCGAAATTGTGTAAGACCAAGTTAGCGGAAATTGGACAGTGGGGTCCACGGGTGTTGGGGTGATTTGGTTTGGTTTGGTTTGTTTTATGAGTTTTTTTTAATTAGTTATGTTTTGAGTTTTTTTAATTAGTTATGTTTTGTTTTGTTTTTTTAGTTTTTTCTATTTAGTTTTATTTTGGATTTTGATTTTTTTTTATTTAGTTTAGTTTTGGATTTTGGTTTTAGAAAATATACTTTAACGAAATAAAATTTAAACAAATTAATTGTAAAAAAAAAAATTTTTAAAAATGGTTTGGTTTTTTTAGAAAATTGTAAAGAAAAAATTTCGGTTTGCAATGTTTGATAAGAAAAAAAAACAAATAAAGAAAGAAAAGAAAACTAGTATTTTTTTGTGTCCTCGAAGGCTTAGTTTATTTTAATGGTTTAGTTTTTTTTTATATGAAAAAAATAAGAACACTTAAGTAAAAAAGAAAGACAAATAATAGGTTGAAAAAATATTAGTCACCTCCAATCTAGTGGAATTGTATATAAATGTAACGTTTCTAATTGTAATTGGAGAGAGTACGCTAAAGTCATTGGAAACGGCGAAACATTCGTCATTAGTACGCTAGAAAATGTGCATTCTTGTTTAGGTGTACTTACAACGAAAAATCATCAATTAGCGACAACTGTATGGGTTAAGAATAAAATTATTGATAAAATTCGTGATAATCAGTCGTATAGTCCATTGCATGTTGTAAAGGATATCTATAGGGAACATCAAATACATAATATTGTAAAGCTTGAAAAGCTAGAGAAATTGCTCTATCAGAAATAAATGGTAGTTATATTGATGCATATAGTAGTCTTGAAGAGTATACTTTTACAATCATTGAGACAAATCCATGTAGCATATGTTATATAAAGACTACAGAAAACAATAAGTTTCAAAGAATTTTATTTGTTTCAAAGCATGCATTGATGGCTTTTTAAGGGGATGTTTACCTGTGATTAATACTGATGATACATTTCTTTCCTCTAAATTTTAAGGTATTTTATTTACTGCGTGTGCTCATGATCCTAACTATCAATTATATCTAATTGCTTATGTTGTTGCTGAGAGCAAAAACACGAATTCTTATACTTGGTTTTTAAACGGTTTGAAAACATCTTTTGAAGGTAGTTTTAATGCGTGGGATACAATTTCTTTTATATCAGATAAACAGAAAGGATTAATAAATGTCATGCATGCTACTTTTCTAGAATCACCTCATTTTTATTGTATTCAACATTTTAAACAAAATTTAAAACAAGTATATAGATACTTTTCCAGAACCACCTCCAATCTAGAATCCCACTGTGGAATCATTTTGCGTGCTCTTTTAGCTGCACTCCCTCTACTAGGTTTAAACATGGTGGCTCAAAGGGAATCTTTTGTTTCACCCAGAATTATCGCATAACACGATCAGCTGGATGATACATAATTTCACCGTCGAATATTAGGAAATAACTATGGACACTAAGGTCATATGTTGTTGTTTGTATTTCAGTAGGATTCTGCTCAAGCCGGTACGGACAGTATGTCAAATATTTTATGACAAAAAATTATAAGATAATAGTTGTAAACCCCCTCGACCAGAAATTAGGGTTAATTAACTTAAATAGCCTAATTAGGGTTAACTAGATATAATTAAGATTTATTATATAGTATTATAATATCTGTGTAATGATTTGTTATTTTAGGATACTACCCTAGCTGTTACCCTGAAACGAATTCCACATACTTGGCCTAGACATACTAACCTATCATATTGAACCTATAACAAACCCCGGATACCGATTTGTGTGCCTGATTTTAGTCGCACAAAAGTCGTTACAAACGTCCGTACGCAAATTAAATAAATTGCGTATTTACGTTCGTTGCCCGTTCCAATCGAAATTGAGACCCCATCTCGATCCGATTTGACCAACCCAGATCCTGACATTATTGGACACTGAGCCTACCACACTAATGACCCTTGTCCAACCTGATTTAGAGCCCCGGTTCTTGTTAAATTAAATTAGAGACACCTGGTGCATTAATTATGAATTAATTAACGTGGTGACCTAACCTCAATTAAATTAGACCCAACTCCAACCCAAACCCACACCCACACCCACAAGCCTCATATAAAACACCATACACCATCATAGCCCAATGAAGAACACCAAACATGGTGTTTGTTTACATCAAATCCCCAATTTCAGAAATTGTGCAAATACCAAATTGTTCAGGGGCCTTTTTGCAAAATTGTAATGAGGTGTCCCCCTCTCATTGGCCCAAACCTCATGGAGAAAAGAATGTTATTCCCCTAACCGTATCCATTCTTTTTTCTCCCATTCCTAGTGTACTTGCACCCCTTTATGAAGGGCACATCATGGCCCTTCATTCAAAATGCTACATTCCTAGCCCTCCCCTCATCATGATGGACATCCCCAACTCCCCAAAAATTTACCTACAGCCGGCCCTAATCCCTAGGCAGCCCCCCCACTCTCTCTCCTACATATAGGGCATCATTCCACCTCATTAATGCACACCAACCAAGGCATACATTAAACAAAACCATATTTTCATAAACCCTTCACTACACAGCCTACCCCTACCCAGCATACCCGTCGCCTCCTCCCGGCCAGCCACCACGTCCGGTGACCCCCGCACCGACCCAGACCCCTTCTCCGACCTCCCCCCTACCTACCACCACCGTCCCCAACGACCACTCCGCCCACAGCCGCCGCACTTCTCGATGTCCTCAACCCAAGCATCTCCCCCCCGCACTCGAAGCCTACCACCGACCGGCCAGTACTCCGCCATCTTAGCCCCATCGGCCGCCAAACTCCGCCGACCCCATCCCCGGCCAACCACCTCCCCCTCCGTCGACTCCCAGCGCCGGACGTCGACACCCCGAGCCGCAATCGCCCCCGCAGCGCCAAAGGCTCCAGACACGCTGCTGCTGTTGCCGACCACCCCGAGCCTCGCCGGAGCTCCGTCCGGCCACCCCCGCCGTCGACGGTCAGCCGCCGGGAAGCCCTCGACCCGAGCACCAATTAGGTACAGTATTTTATGTATAAATACTTGTATTTAAATACGTATTTGAGGTTGCATTAAATGTATATAACTTCATGTATTAGTTTAAGTATTTTTATACGTATTCAGTATATTAAATAGTATATTCTGTATTTGCCAGTATTTATATTTAAATACTCCTGTATAAATACTGTGTTATATATATATATATATATATATATATATATATATATATATATATATATATATATATATACATATTGTCTTTAGTATTATATATAATAGGAATATATATATGTACTTTTGTATACGTATATTAATAAAATACCTATTAAGCATATATGTATGTATTTATATATGTATTTCAGTATTTCTTTATATTTATATATAATAATGTATATACTATATTACTGTATATAATGTATATTTATATATAATATAAATATATAAGTTCGTATATGTATATTTGTGTATATACCTAGTGTATATAATTTATACCTAATAGGTATATGTACTTATATATATATATATATATATATATATATATATATATATATATATATATATATATATATATATATATATATATATATATATATATATATATGAATATAAATGTATATATATTTTAAATACGTTTTATGTATTATTATATTTCATAATAAATATATGTAAGTATGTAGAATGTATATTAATGTACATTTGAAATATTGTATAGTTAATATACATGGTATATATATATTATGTATTATTCTATATTATATGCTATTTATTGGTATAATTATTTTATTTTGCAAATATAAGTATATATGTATATTTCTGTATATAAATATATATGTATACACCTTATGTACTAAGTATATTAGTGTAATGTATATATGTATATGTATACATATATATTAATTAGGTATTTAATATATTTATAAAAGGTATATTAGTATGTATATGAATATATATATTTAAATATATATAAATATGTGTGTATATTTACTTATGTACAAACTATTATCTAAATATATGTTTATGTATAAATATATGAATTTGTGAATATTACCAATCATGTACACATATTTAAGGTGTGTATTATTAGTGTATTACTAATTAATACATAAGTACTATTTTGTACTATTAAACATACATATTATTTTAACATATTTTAATATGATTTAGTATATATATATATATATATATATATATATATATATATATATATATATATATATATATATATATATATATATATATATACAGTCCAGACCCCGTGTCAGCTATAGTTGCAAGTAGTGTGTCTTAGTCGTGCTATTGTAGCGACTAATATTGTCCTTATTATATCATATTTAGGACTGCTGGACAGTACCGCCGAGGCATCCGGAGCAGGACTTTGGATTTCGCAGCTACCCGAGACAGGCAAGTATACCTTGCTAATTTACTGCTTAAAATTAAATGATAAATGTTGCAAATATGCATAAAATTATGCGCATCCGAGATTGACTCGGGTGTAGTCGACAATGCGTCGATGAGTAGTGTACTAGACCTAGTTGCTAGCTGACTCACCTTCGACTGTGAGGATATTTTGATATCCTCCTAGACCGTGACACTTACACGTATCACGATGGTACAATCATATTGGGATACGGGTTCGCGTACCCGATTCGCTATCGGTACGTACGACATGCATCATGGACTAGCCTGTATTCTAGAGTAGTATATGTAAACCCCCTGAATTTTCAAAATTTTAAAAACTGGATTTTTCACAATTTTCAGGAATTTTTTGGGATTTTTCTGTAATTTAAAAACAGGGTTTTAATTTTTAAATGATTTTTAATTGATATTAAACAATATTAAAAAATTATAAAAATAATATTTTTGGGTGTAAAATGAAAAACTGGACTTAGGGCAAATTTTCTGGAATTTATCGGACCCCGGACCTATTTTTTTAAACACCTAAAACTATTTATTTAATTATTTATTTATTTATTTATTTATTAATTATTTTATTATTATTTTTATTATTATTATTATATTTTTTTAAATAAACCCGAGCCTGGCCCGGCCCATTGGGCCAAACCGGGCCCAGCCCCGCCCGGCCCAGACCCTGCCTAGCGGGTCGGGTCGGATCCGCCGCCGCCCGACCCGCAACCCGACCCGTCCCCTTCACTGCCCCCACGACCCGGCCGTGCCGACTTTCTCGCCGCCTCCGCCGCGCCCTCCGCCCGCTCCGGCCGGCCTTCACACCCACGACCTCCGCTCCGGCCGGCCCTCACCCCCTCCTCCGCCCTATTTAACCAAACCCCTCCCCTCTCTCCCTCCGCCACTGCCTCCACCACCACCACCCGTCGACGCCACCGGACCGCTCCGCCTCGCCGCAGCACCCCTCCGCCTCGTCCGCCGCCTCCGGCGAAGACCCGACCGCCCCCGCCTTCCTCCGGCCGGCCGCCCCCGCCGGAGCTCTGCCTGGGAACCCCCAAGCCCTAACCCTAATTCCTAATTCTCCCCCCCCCCGCGTGTCGGACACAGGACACGTGTCCTGTGTCGTGTCGGACACGACGAGAACCCTGTTTTTCGACCCAGTTCAGGTGCGTGTATCTTTTTGCTCGTAGTTCGGATTTCGATTCCGTAAATTGCGTTGCGAAGCTTGTATGACCCTCTCGGTGCCCGGATAAACTGTTCGGGGCATCGCGTCCTGTGATGATCGCACACCGTGATCCAAAAACAGAAAAAAAAACCAGACCCTGTTTCATCCCGGAACTGAGTACGCCCCGCCAAACGGGATGACTTGGTCGCGCGCGGTCTTCACAGATACGTGCGCCTCATCGATACGGACGTGTGGGATTTCGCGGAAGCTGATTCGGGTGTGCGTGCACACCGGGATCAACGCGTATCCGCGGACATCGCCCCGTATCCGACTTTTCTGCAATTCGACCTAAGTTTGTGTACACACGTCAGATCGAGACGAAACTTGCGCCATCGAACTCGTAGCGATACGCTGGTCCTGTGGGTCAAGTTTGGTTCGATTCTGAGAACGTTGACGAAATCGCGTGTCGTGGGCCCCATAGGCCCCGCTCGACGGGCGATTTTGTGATCGGCTCATCGAAATTCAATTCTGAAAATTCTGTTGGGTTCGTATCAGCGTTCCTGACCTGTTGACACTAAGTTTGGTGAATTTGGAGACTGTTAACCCTGACACATTTTTCGGTGCAAAGCGGGCCCACCGGTGGACCCCGTTTTGGCCCAAAATTATCGTTTTTGCCCTTGTCTCCAAATTGGACCCAAGGACAGGCGTTTCTAGATGATGGATATTTTTTGGATCTGATGGTGATATTTGTTTCAGCAACCGAAGTACCGCCTGCAAATCCAGCTGAAGTCAGAACCGCAACTGGAACCGGAACCACAGGCAAGTGTACCTTGCCAAACCCTGCAGCTTGCTAGTTATTTCCTGGACTTAATTATGCAAAAGTGGGCAAGTAAAGCTTGCCAAATCTCAGTAATTCTTGACATAGTATCTTAATGGATTTCTTGTGGAATTAAATATAAACTTGTTTTAACTGCTTAACTTAGGAAACGAGTAACGTGCTTAGTGTCCGATCATAGTCGGGTGCCAACTCCGTACGCGGGGTTGTGTAATGTCACATAGACATGGATAACGAGACCCAAAAATTCTCGTACTTGTCCTATCAAGTACACCAGAACCCAGGACACTTGACACTATTTCATGAGACAGAGTCTTCCTGAGACATTCAAGGTGATTCTGTATAGGATGCATGGTTATGACATAGACTTTACATTCTTAGACATTTGATCCATAGCTATCAGACTTGCTGCATTAGTTATAATCGTGCATGACATGGACATGAGGCATCGTGGACATGAGACGTGGGATTACATTGGGTGGGGAGAGACACACAGACTACAGGCTGATAATATATAAAACATAGTATATATCATAGTGTAATTCATAGTTATTGCCTCTACCGGCTCTCCGACACAGAGCTTGTGGTGGCTTCAGCCTGAATTCTAGTGCTGCTCTCGTATTACATATCACATAGTTGGTTACTTAGTTTACCCTGCTGATTATTCTATTTGCTGCACTGATATTCATTTTGGCTTGAGTTATTTCTGTACCTTGCTATGTCCCCTGAGGACCTGGATCTGGATGATGTCCCCAGGTACAGCTGAAGAGAACTACCCCGAGGTGTACGGTACCGGAGCACTCCTTGGAGCAGAACAAGGAACCGAGGACGAAGTGGTGGCCGAAGACTTCTCCAGAGCCCGGCTTCAGCTATAAAGTATTTTCATTTTCAGCATTTCAATTCCTGTCTATTTTTCCTTGAATGTAACAGAATAATTCTCGGATTTGTTCCCGAGATAACCTTATTTGATATTGCATATTTTTTCTATTGCATTTATTTCCTGGCATTAATCTGTGTTATTTTTGTGGACGAGATTAGAAATACCTGAGACTTGTACTTATTACTGCTAGACTACAGCTTAAGCATGCCCTGATGGATCCATTAAATTGGGTTGTCCATCGGTGCGTGCTGCTGGCCATTGCCACGCTTCTCCAGTCCCTCGGCATTTTGGGACTGGAGCGTGACATGGTTTTCGTGGTGGCCCATGCAGGTCTACGACTAAATTGTTCGGTTTCAACTTAGGGACCGAACCGGCCTGCAATAAAAAATAGGATAAGTTTTTAGGATCCCATCCACTTGCTTGAATCATTTTTGATATCTGTATCGTATTCGAACTAATTTTGACTTGCATCTTGCCTTGATTTCTGTGCGCCTCTTATTGGTTATTTTGGATGCAGGGAAATGGACCCACAAGAATGCAATGAGACTCCCGCCGGAACCCAACAAGCTACAGGTGTCACCTACGACGACGAAGTGACACCAGTCGGAGGAATTCCCACAACTCAACAGAGCCAGCAGGCAGGTCAACCTACCTCCCGATTCCGACGCGATGATATTCTACCTCCGTCGTAGTTCGTTCCACCAACGCCCGTACTCCCACAAGGACAGCCAATTGACGGGCAGCAGATATTCCAAATGATCTACGCGATGATGCAAGCTCAGCAACAAGTCCAACACGAGGCTCAGCGTCGCGAAGCTAACTTCTGGAGGGACAGCATCGTAACTGTACTGGAGCAGGCCAACCTACCAGCTCGACGGCCAACAACAGGCTCAATCACTGACTTCCGCCAACTGAAGCCCCGCACCTTTTCTGGAAAAGAGGAGCCCACCGAAGTTCATGAGTGGCTCACCAACATTCGGCATCAACTTAAAGCAACTAAGCTTCCACGGGACCGCTGGATGACTGCCGTCCGAATGCAGTTGACAGACAACGTGCACCACTGGTGGTTGTCTGAGAAGGCGCGACTCGGACCAGACCGAGTCACTTGGGAAGAGTTTTCCAGGCTCTTCCAAGAGATGTACATTCCGGCTATTGCACGATCCGAACTGCGGGACAAATTCAATCGCCTCGCTCAGGACTCTATGACGGTGGAAGAGTACAACGCAGAATTCATTCGTCTGAGCCGCTTCGCCCCAACCCTGATCCCGACAGAGGAAGAGAAGGCCGAGAAGTTCTTCGACGGACTGAACTTCGAGCTACAGAGACTCATCGGATCCGTCGCACCGACCTCCTACTCAGATGTTCTCGCTGCAGCCCGACGCCTGGAACGTGTCACCAGGAGGGAGTCTCGCCACAAGCGGCCAATCGCCTCAGCACCAGACAGAACATCACCAGGAGAATCTGCAAAGAGATCTCACACGCACCAGCCACCGAGGACAGCTTCGCAGACCCTTCCTACCTGTCACTACTGCGGCAAGATAGGCCATGTCGAGAGGGACTGTAGACGCAAGTTGGAATTGTGCCTGATTTGCGGCACCAATCAACACATAGCCAAGGACTGTCCCCAGCATCGAGATGGAGCACCGAGGGCAAACCAACCAGCTTCACCAGCACCGAGGCCACCTCTGGCACCTCAGGCGACACTCTTCCAGCAAGCCCAACAGCAGCAGAGGAATCTACCTCAAGGACGAGGACAAGCTTATGCGCTGACCGTGCAGGAAGCCGATGCGAGTAAGTGATTTATAGTTATCCGTTTTAGTCTTGTTGTAGTTCGTGCCCGTTGGTTCGTGACCTCAGCCCCAACCTAGTAAATTGTAACTTGTTAATAACAACCTGGTTTTTCATATAAGTTATAGTTTTAACTAGATTTTTCCTGGAAAGTGTAAACTTTCAATTTTTAGGAAAACGGTATTTCCCTGAAGCCTCTTGTGATGTGTTTTCAAACGATGCTTGCGACCGCGTCATCTCTGTTGACCGGTTATTCTTTGATTGCGAGGACGCATTCCTCTTAAGGGGGGTAGATTGTAAACCCCCTGAATTTTCAAAATTTTAAAAACTGGATTTTTTACAATTTTCTGGAATTTTTTGGGATTTTTCTGTAATTTAAAAACAGGGTTTTAATTTTTAAATGATTTTTAATTGATATTAAACAATATTAAAAAATTATGGAAATAATATTTTTGGGTGTAAAATGAAAAACTGGACTTAGGACAATTTTTCTGAAATTTATCGGAACCCGGACCTATTTTTTAAACACCTAAAACTATTTATTTAATTATTTATTTATTTATTTATTAATTATTTTATTATTATTATTATTATTATTATATTTTTTTAAATAAACCCGAGCCCGGCCCGGCCCATTGGGCCAAACCGGGCCCAGCCCCGCCCGGCCCAGACCCTGCCTAGCGGGTCGGGTCGGATCCGCCGCCGCTCGACCCGCAACCCGACCCGTCCCCTTCACTGCCCCCACGACCCGGCCGTGCCGACTTTCTCGCCGCCTCCGCCGCGCCCTCCGCCCGCTCCGGCCGGCCTTCACACCCACGACCTCCGCTCCGGCCGGCCCTCACCCCCTCCTCCGCCCTATTTAACCCAACCCCTCCCCTCTCTCCCTCCGCCACTGCCTCCACCACCACCACCCGTCGACGCCACCGGACCGCTCCGCCTCGCCGCAGCACCCCTCCGCCTCGTCTGCTGCCTCCGGCGAAGACCCGACCGCCCCCGCCTTCCTCCGGCCGGCCGCCCCCGTCGGAGCTCTGCCTGGGAACCGCCAAGCCCTAACCCTAATTCCTAATTCTCCCCCCCCCCCCCCCCGCGTGTCGGACACAGGACACGTGTCCTGTGTCGTGTCGGACACGACGAGAACCCTGTTTTTTGACCCAGTTCAGGTGCGTGTATCTTTTTGCTCGTAGCTCGGATTTCGATTCCGCAAATTGCGTTGCGAAGCCTGTATGACCCTCTCGGTGTCCGGACAAACTGTTCGGGGCATCGCGTCCTGTGGTGATCGCACACCGCGATCCAAAAACAAACAAAAAAACTAGACCCTGTTTCACCCCGGAACTGAGTACGCCCCGCCAAACGGGACAACTTGGTCGCGCGCGGTCTTCACAGATACGTGCGCCTCGTCGATACGGACGTGTGGGATTTCGCGGAAGCTGATTCGGGTGTGCGTGCACACCGGGATCAACGCGTATTCGCGGATATCGCCCCGTATCCGACTTTTCTGTAATTCGACCTAACTTTGTGTACACACGTCAGATCGAGACAAAACTTGTGCCATCGGACTCGTAGCGATACGCTGGTCCTGTGGGTCAAGTTTGGTTCGATTCTGAGAACGTTGACGAAATCGCGTGTCGTGGGCCCCACAGGCCCCGCTCGACGGGCGATTTTGTGATCGGCTCATCGGAATTCAATTCTGAAAGTTCCGTTGGGTTCGTATCAGCGTTCCTGACCTGTTGACACTAAGTTTGGTGAATTTGGAGACCGTTAACCCTGACGCATTTTTCGGTGCAAAGCGGGCCCACCGGTGGACCCCGTTTTGGCCCGAAATTACCGTTTTTGCCCTTGTCTCTAAATTGGACCCAAGGACAGGCGTTTCTAGATGATGAATATTTTCTGGATCTGATGGTGATATTTGTTTCAGCAACCGGAGTACCGTCTGCAAATCCAGCTGAAATCAGAACCGCAACTGGAACCGGAACCACAGGCAAGTGTACCTTGCCAAACCCTGCAGCTTGCTAGTTATTTCCTGGACTTAATTATGCAATAGTGGGCAAGTAAAGCTTGCCAAATCTCAGTAATTCTTGACATAGTATCTTAATGGATTTCTTGTGGAATTAAATATAAACTTGTTTTAACTGCTTAACTTAGGAAACGAGTAACGTGCTTAGTGTCCGATCATAGTCGGGTGCCAACTCCATACGCGGGGTTGTGTAACGTCACATAGACATGGATAACGAGACCCAAAAATTCTCGTACTTGTCCTATCAAGTACACCAGAACCCAGGACACTTGACACTATTTCATGAAACAGAGTCTTCCTGAGACATTCAAGGTGATTCTGTATAGGATGCATGGTTATGACATAGACTTTACATTCTTAGACATTTGATCCATAGCTATCAGACTTGCTGCATTAGTTATAATCGTGCATGACATGGACATGAGGCATCGTGGACATGAGACGTGGGATTACATTGGGTGGGGAGAGACACACAGACTACAGGCTGATAATATATAAAACATAGTATATATCATAGTGTAATTCATAGTTATTGCCTCTACCGGCTCCCCGACACAGAGCTTGTGGTGG
This sequence comes from Iris macrosiphon, assembly GCA_036927795.1. Taxonomy (NCBI): domain Eukaryota; kingdom Viridiplantae; phylum Streptophyta; class Magnoliopsida; order Asparagales; family Iridaceae; genus Iris; species Iris macrosiphon. The sequence goes on from JAYESA010000012.1 coordinate 179,672,657, forward strand.
CTTCAGCCTAAATTCTAGTGCTGCTCTCGTATTACATATCACATAGTTGGTTACTTAGTTTACCCTGCTGATTATTCTATTTGCTGCACTGATATTCATTTTGGCTTGAGTTATTTCTGTACCTTGCTATGTCCCCTGAGGACCTGGATCTGGATGATGTCCCCAGGTACAGCTGAAGAGAACTACCCTGAGGTGTACGGTACCGGAGCACTCCTTAGAGCAGAACAAGGAACCGAGGACGAAGTGGTGGCCGAAGACTTCTCCTGAGCCCGGCTTCAGCTATACAGTATTTTTATTTTTAGCATTTCAATTCCTGTCTATTTTTCCTTGAATGTAACAGAATAATTCTCGGATTTGTTCCCGAGATAACCTTATTTGATATTGCATATTTATTTCTATTGCATTTATTTCCTGGCATTAATCTATGTTATTTCTGTGGATGAGATTAGAAATACCTGAGACTTGTACTTATTACTGCTAGACTACAGCTTAAGCATGTCCTGATGGATCCATTAAATTGGGTTGTCCATCGGTGCGTGCTGCTGGCCATTGCCACACTTCTCCAGTCCCTCGGCATTTTGGGACTGGGGCGTGACAGTATAGTTAGATGAGACTTGGCATATAGATACGAGACACTCACGTCGTGTATTCGACTTGCGTATCTACATTGGGCGGAAAGGACAACTGAAAAACGTATGGGATACACCCATCGGACTCCATGGTATCCAGAGGAACCACAGACCCGGTGACTTCCTATATTCAGACACCGCGCTCTACGGAGTGTTACGGATGTATATACATTGCAGATACCACGTCCCTTAGAGTGTTGGACGTTATATATATACAGATACCTCATTCTTCGGAATGATGGACGTTGCAGATATCACACTCTAGAGGACGTTGGACGTTATGCCTACACCTACCTATACGTTCCGAGGTTGTCCTTACATTGCATTCACTTAGATGGTTAGCACACCCCTCTTTATTTTATTCAGTACTATATCTGGCATGCATTTTGTATCTTGTTACGTCCCTCTGAGGACCTGGTTCTCTTCCAGATCTTGATGAGGCCTACTACCCCACCGTGTACGGATCCGGTGTGGAGACGAGGTTTGCTCTTGACGAGGAGCTTGAGGTTTTACCATCAGAGTACCCCTGATCATCATGGTAGGCCTTCCGCCTATGACTGGAGCTCCTTACCTAGTTAGCAGTTATTTCAGTCACTCTCATTATCAGTACTTTTATTTCAGACTATCAGTACTTTATCTCCAATATTTGTAGTGGGTTTGTTCCCACCAGACATATTTCAGTTGTACTATGTCATTCGACTATGTTTCTTATATTCCAGTCTTTCATTTCATTATTTTACTTGTTGTTTGTGGATGAGATTAGACACTGCTTGTTGTTGATATTAGACTTGTTAGATTTAGGACAGTGTAGCACGCTTCGCTAGGATCCATTAAATTGGGATATCCTCGAAGACGTGTCAGCTGGCCAATGCCACGTGGCCTGGTTCCATATATTTTGGGACTGGGACGTGACAATAGTCATAATGACTTTATAAAATAATAATACAGATATTTTACCTCGTTATACTTCAGTGTATCAAATTTGTCACGGTATAAGAGATAACTGCCTGTTCACAGTGTACTGGATTTGCTGCATCCGTAGTCCACCGTAAAGCTGACGGGAAGACACCAACGTCGGTATTAATGCGGGAGACTGGCCTACCAATATGAAAGTGCTCGTAGGACCAAACCTAGAAAATACGAGCATATGATATAAGTGCACATATTTTTATTGTAAAAGAAATTAAGTAAAACTTTTCATATGATATAAGTGCACATATTTTCATAAATGTATTAATATCACGCAACTACTTAAATTTACCTTCGTTTCATCAACGTCTTCAAATTATACAAAATATGTCATAGAACTATATAAATATGCCAAAACTAACGCTCCCCAAGCGTGGCGTGTAGGTATGGCCAGGTCTACCAAAAAAGGTAGAAAATATAAATCAACTAAATCTCATGAGTCTGGAAACAACATTCCGCTTAATAAAACTAGCAAGTAGGCTCTGGTGCAAGCAATGACCTGAACAAATGATGAAGAAATGTCTCTAACTCCTTATCTTTACTCTCTCATGTCTCCTTTACTTTACTTCCTCCCTCAACTAAATCTGATGAGTCTAGAAACAATATTCCGCTTCATTACTGCTCTCCTGTACTTCCTCCCTCCACGAGACATGTCTCTGACTCCTTATCTTTACTCTCTCATGTCTCTTCTTCTTTTTTCTTGTTAAGTCTCTTCTTCTTTTTTCTTGTCAAGTCTCTTGTCTCTCATTATTTTTGTTGTGTAGTCTTTCTTGTCTCTCCTCCTTTACACTTTAGTTACTTTATTAAGTCAAATTAGCTCATTCCTCGTTAAACCAAACTGAAACAATAGCCGTTGGATATAAACCAACTCCTGAACCAACACCAATCCATAGACCCAAACCAAATTTCAAAACAAAACAAAAAATCAAACCATTTTTCAACCTATTATTTGTCTTTCTTCATTACTTAGTCTTCTTTTTTTCATATAAAAAAAACTAAACTATTAAAATAAACTAATTCTTAGAGGACAAAAACAAAATACTATTTTTTTTTTACTTAGTTTTATTTCTTATCAAAAAAAAAAACTTTAAACTTTAATATGAGACAAAAGAAAAAAACTAAAGAAAAAAAACTAAGTAAAAAATAAATATTAGTTTTTTTTTCTTATTAAGTAAAAAAAACTTTAATATAAATGCAACGTTTCTAAAAATATTTAAACCGTTTCTTTTTTTTTTTAATAATTCTAAATTATTTCATTACAATTAATTTATTTAAATTTTATTTCGCTAAAGTAAATTTTCTGAAACCAAAATCCAAAACTAAACTAAATCAAAAAAAACTAAATCAAAAAATCAAAATCCAAAACAAAATTAAATAGAAAAATACTAAATAAAAAAAACCAAAACATAACTAATTAAAAAAACTCATAAAACAAACCAAACGAAACCACCCCAACACCCGCGGGTCCCACTGCCCAATTTTTGCCAACTTGGTTGGCCGAATTAAGCATAATTTATGTAGTGCCCCGTTCCCCCTTTTCGGGGAGCGCGGCTAAGAAATACTTGGTATCGTTCGATCAAAACAGATTGAATCAAGATCATTTCCTCTTTATGGATTGGTTTCTTCGGAATCAGGTCCCACATTCAACGGATCGTGCCTCAAGGAAGGACTCGGCGGCATAGTCGAGAGGGGCCTTTCCGTTGCGCTAGTTTCTTTGCCCGTTTTCGATACCACTTGGTTGCTTTTTTTAGGTTTTGTGACTTGCATTTTCTTGAACGTTTTCGATGGATTTTATTGTCTCCGTTCTTTGGATTTCAAATTTTGTATCGAACCCTTGGAGACCGAAACAGGAGATATTGATCATCTGTTGGTGCGTGCAGGAGATCGTGTAGGCGACGCGCAAGCGGAGTCTTGAAGATCTCCCTTTCCTCTCTCCCGATTCACCAACTTGTGAGTGGCCTTACTTCGATTGTCTCCCTTCTTCCAAGTCTTCATTCTTAAAAATCTGACTCGTTTGTACGTTCCGATCAACGATACCATAGGAATAATAATAAACGAATCATGATAACAAGAAGTAACTTGGGACACGGATGTTTTTCATACAAATTTTCGTACGATCACATTGTAAGCGTGCTTGTCCGTTACATATATATATATATATATATATATATATATATATATATATATATATATATATATATATATTCATGTTTCAGTTATAGCTAGAACTTATCATTTGTAACTATATAAATGTGTAGTGCAAATAATTGAAATGTGATCACTTGAGCAGGTAGACTATGCCAATTGCACTGTGCTAAAGTAGATATGCACATTCTGATGGCTTGAGATGCTTCATTTATTAACTTAGTATTGATACGTCGTTTGGTCGGACAACTTATGCACATGGTTTGGTTCCTGCGAACGGTTCCCGGGACACTGGGGCCGATTCATTCCGGGAGAAACTCGGATAGCTACACTAGCAAGACTAGCACGGGTAATGCGGGGGCCTTGTAGTGGGGCTTGCTAACCGCGCTGCAAGTGACTTACTGTAGCTATTTTTCTCGATGTCAATGTGTGCCATGATCCAACATATTTCTGCATTATTTTTTCAAGCTAATGATATCTTTTTGACAGGAAAGAACATGGTAAGTCTTGTGCAGGTGGGCGTAACGCTGCAAGTAAAAAGCCACCAAACGGTGGCACAGTTATTAAGTTATATATATATACATTGCATGTTGTAACTCAAACTAAGGCAAGATAGAAAGTCCACATTAATAATTTGTTTGCCTCACCTGAATATTGTGTCGATTTGGTTAGTTGGGTTAGCTCGCCCTCACCGGTACTTTTCAAAGTACTGACCCTCGTTGCAGCAGGTTCCCCGAACCCAGGCGACGCGGCGAGGAGATGAAGCTTTGTCACGCCCCAGTCCCAAAATACATAGGACCAGGAATACCCGACACGCCAACTACGCATTCGACCAGACTCTGGTCTGACTCGAATACGTATAAGTTGTATAATAAAGGGCACTATCTAAAAATTTCGTAAATGTAAACATCTATGTCTCAATCCACAATGAACAGAAATATACAAGAAGGAGTTACATGTGCTAAAGTCGGCCGCCCAATAACACACAAAACTCGAATAGACTCGAGAAGAAATAAATCTACAAAAACTAGGCTACAACAGCAGATGAATAATCAATATTAATAAAGTAACCATAATGCTGGTAGAAATGATATGAGTACCTGGTACCAATGCCTGCAAGACAAGCAACTCCATCGGCAACTCCAAATTCTCCGTAATCGTCTATGCTGCAAAACTGGCAGGGGACCAGGTCCTCAGAGGGACATAACAAGGTACAAAAATACAGCATGCCAAAGTACAACAGAAAGTACAAGTGCAACGACGGTGTAATCTAGCATAACTACCTAAGTGAGACACAGTTTGAAGACAATGTTTGACGCGTGGGCTGTCCAAAATAAAACCGTAGCTCCGAACATAGAGACACACGGGGCGTACCGTAGCTCCGAGCACAGAGTCACACGGGTGATACTACTACTTTGGATACAGAAACACTACATAATATGGACATAACGTATATAAGCGCATGCAGAGGAGCCCAAACGTCTAGTAACTGTCTTTCCCATCCCAAGCGGTCAACGATGGTGCGTTGAACTTGAACCTATATCTAGCAGTCTCGTCATACTGGAGTAACTATCAATCAACGCGACCCTTAGGTCGTCCAGGTTCCGGTCATGATGTTAGTATCAGGATACAAGAAATCTAGCACGATGACAGTATCTGAATGTGTCCTAGGATTATGAGGTACATAGGTACGTACATCAAGGTATTGTGAACCATCTATCACTCGTTACGAGACGTTACGACGAACGTCTGCACCCTGTTGTGATCCGGACGCGAAGTAACGATTCTAAGCAAACACGCGCACAATGGATAAAATAAAGCAATAAATATCTTGTAACTGAAATATAGGGTGGCAAGGTACACTTGCCTGCGTCCGGCTGCTGATGACGGGGATCTGGTACAACGTCCAAGTCCGCGGGTCCCGTAGTACCTAGAGACGAGATACAAACTCAATCAATAAACTATCACGCGGCTGAAATAAGGAGTGACACACATCTAACATTTGATCAAACTCAACTACAACTCACATGGACACGAAGCTAGAGGGTTGACCAAGGTTGACTCAGAGGTTCGTTACATCTAATATGATCGATCACCTGTATAATATCATCAGAACAAATCCTCGATCCTACTATTCATCACGGTGTTTATCAGCAGTTCAAGCCATGATCAATCCTCAGATTCCTCCTGGTATTCCCAGACATTATCATGCATGTTTAATTATCATCCTCAAAATAAATAATTATTAATTATCTATACCCTCAATTATAAACTCGGTCAGTAAGTTATTTGAACACCGCTCCCCAATAACCTAGTTACTTCTCAATTAAATTCATCATTAAATATTAGCTCTCAAATTAACCAATGTTTTGATATCACAACAACATTCTACGATAATTAAATCAGCACCTCAATAATATTCATTATTTTAATAAGGCAACATCATCTCACAACCATTTAAACTGCTCATCATCAAAAATCAATATGCATATAATAAAGGAATAACACCCTAAAATCCCATACCTAGCATTCATAACCCTAAACTTATTCTTTATCATTCACAACCATCAAGTGCATATAGTACATAATATCATACCCTACCTCAATGCATACTTAAACCTCTTAAACCCTAACCCTAACTAACTTAGTTACTCATAACAATATACAAACACAATAAAAGACTAACCAAACAATATAAAATATAGGTTTAAACAGGGAGCTGGGGAAGAGGCTACCTCGTAGGCGTGCGGTGGCACGAAGGTGGTAGGCGTGCGGTGGCACGAGGGTGGTTGCAGTGGTAGAGCTCGGCCAAAGGGGGTTCGTGGTGGTGTGGGTGTTGATGGTGAGGATGTTGATGATGATGATGATTAGGATGAGGATGACGTTGTTGCTGAAGATGATGAAGAGGATGAGGCAAGGTGGCCGGAGGAAAGTTGGCCGGGTGGGGGGTTGTGGTGGAGTGGTCGAGAGGGTGGAGAAATAACAGCAGCGGATGGGGGAACTGTAGCAGTGGCCGGAGGGGATGGTAATGGTGGTCGTGGTGGTGCTGTGAAGTCAGCGGGGTGGTGCCCAACTGAAAGTGCGGGGGGGGGGGGGAGTCGGGGTTCGTGGCAATGGTGATGCTGGTGGCGTTGGTGTGTGGTGGTGGTGGCACGGGGATGACCGAGGGGTGGTAGTCGAATGGAAGTGGCCGGGGTGGCACAGCGGGTGGTGGCGTTGGTGTGTGGAGGCGGTGGTAATGGCGGATGTGGTGGTGGCGTTGGTGTGCGGTGGTGAAGAAGTCGGCCGGGTAGTGGTGGGCTTGGCAGCAGTCGGAGTTGGCTCGTGGCAGCGCTGGTGGCCGGAGGGGGAAGCTCGGTCGGGTAGTGGTGCTTCTTCAAGGAAGAAGAACAAGGAAGGAAGAAGGAGAAGAAGAAGAAAGGAAGAAGAAGGAAGTGATCGGCTGAAATTTTGAGGAGGGAGGAGAGAGAGAGAGGGGGTGGGGTTTCCCAAGTTTGGGGATTCTGGCCTGCTTGGGAAAGAGTGTGGGAAGAGACTTTTTATAGGGAGTTGTGTGGGGGTTGTGTGGTGTGGATGAGCCCAATTCAAATGGATGGTGAGGATTTGACATGAAGAATTTTCATTCATGGGAGGGGTGTTGACTAGTCAAAGAATGAGGGTGAGGCTTCTTCATTGGTCTTGACCAATGAGGTTATGACACATATTACTATATTTGCAATTAAGTCCCTTAAATTTGGGTATTTGCACAATCACATGAAATGATGCAAATTTTTTGGGAGAAATGGTGTTTGGTATTTTGTAGGGTGAGGGGGTATTGTGTATTTTGCATGGGCTTAATTAAAGGGGCATTGGAATTAAATTGGGATTATAATAGGATTAGTCCAAGTTGGTATCCCTAATTTAATTAGAATAAATTATCATGTGCTCTTAAATTAAATGAGGGCACATGGGATCTCAATTGGGAGTGACACAAAGGTCATGAATGGTGTAGGCTTGGTGTCAGTCTTGGACCATTTAATTGGTCAGGCTCAACGGGTTGAGTTGATGTCTCAAAATTTGATGGCAACGACACAGGTGTGCGACACAGGATTAAATAATGGAGTTTGGGTACGGAAAGTTGTGCAATTAAATTAGAGCACAAGCGATTATGATTTTGAGTGACGAAAAAGTCCAGCGCCTAAATTGACGTGTCAAGTCTAGAAGGCAACAAGTTGTTAGAATTTATTGGCTGATGTTGTGCTCCGAATATTGCAACAACGGTAGGACGCGCCAAGGGTTTAATTAAAGACTCGGACATCTGCATCCTTAATTCTAAACCTCAAACATCTGCTGCTAAACCAAAATTTTTCAACCCAAAATCAGACTATCTATAGAAATAAATGAGGGGGTTTACAAGCTTTCCTCCCCCAACCAGTCCAGTACTCGACGCACTTCGTTCGTGTCTTTTGGAACTTGTATCAAACATCCGGAGCTCGTGCACCCCTTTTATGCAGCTCCGAGGAAAGGCGATAGTTTCGCCAGAAGGTGTCTATTATATTTTGAAGTTCTAGTAAAGGATGTAATGTATGGAACAGCTATCTTATTTTGCGTCCAAATTGTAAGCCCGTACGGAATCCTTATTACTTTTGGGTCAAGAGTCTGTAACCAAATATTCATTATCAATAAAGAGAACTTTTTTATATCTCAATGTGTGATATCTTATTTGCGTACTCTGTTGCATGTGTTCTAAAGTATATCATTATGCCTAGGCCTTGTGCACGCGCATCTTACGCGTGCACGGCATCACGTCCAGGGGACGATTATCAATTTAGCGAAAATCGGGGCGTGACAATTTCGGCCAACTCAGTTGGCAAAAATTGAGCAGTGGGGCCCAGTTTGCCTTTTGTTATACACGTGTTGGTTGTGGTCTGTTTTTCGCCAACTGAGTTGGCAGACTGTTTCTTTATTTCTAATTTAGGTAAACTTGTTTCGTTTGCATTAATTTAATATAAATTAATTTTGCTACAGTTAATTTTAGGATATCGTATAATGCTGTAAATTTTTGCTTATATTTTTATATTATTCAAAAATAGAATTTATATTTCGTACTTACGCTTAGGGGTGAGCATTATTCGGTTTTGGACCGAAAATTGAATCGAACCAGACCGAATAAGAGATTCGGTTCGGTTTCGATTTTGAAAAACTAAATTTTCTTTATCGGTTTTATGTTTCGGTCCAAAGCCGAAAACCGAATAAGAAAACATAGTTTATATATATATTTATATATATATTTATTTATTTATTTATTTATTTACTATATATATTAACAAAAAAAATGAAAATAATCCGAAAAATTGAAAACAGAACCGATTTAATTCGATTCGGTTTGGTTCGGTTATGGTCTAATTCGGTTCAGTTTCAGTTTTACTTATTCGATTTTCGGTCGTATTTGGTTTTCCTTATTCGGTTCGGTTTTGAACCGAACCGATGCTCACCCCTACTTACGTTTGAATTGAGTTGACCGTCTAAAATTGAGATTAAATGTAATTTTTGAATATTATATGATACCCTAAAACTAAACAGAATAAAGTAAATTTTGCGTGAATTGGATTATTAAGTTGTGCACGGTGGGAGTTGTGTGACTTGAGTTATTTAGTTTTGTCATGACCAATCGAGAATAAAACTTGTGACACTATTATTTGCTTTTATCATGATCTCAGCAACCAGACAACCCTTTTGACGGCAATTTCGATTCATACTACTTCATGGACATCGTGTATCATCAGATGTGTGTATTTAGGAGTCCATTTTGGACGGTTAGTTCAAGTCACCCGCTCCTATAAGACAAAATAAGCTCATTTCCAACATGAATGAAGAGGATTATGTTACATTTTAATAATGTTATTAGGTGATGTTTGGTTCGCAAATTTGGAACACAAAATTGGCTTAGAATTAGAATTTTGAACCACTTCACTTGTTTGATTAAAGGATTTACGGACAAGATTAACTGTGATTTAATATGAACAGTAAAATTTATCTGCCACAAAATTAGAATTTTGATATCGACTTTTTTTCTCAGAAGTGGAACGCGTAAAAGTAAAAAAAAAAAAAAATTCACCTTCGCACGTTTGGTTAGAGGAATACTTCATCTTTTCTTTAACAAAAAGAATATTTAGAATTCGTTTGGATAGGAAAATTTTGTACTAAACACAAATTTCTAACGTTTTTTTTTTTTTTTTTTTTCTGAATATAGAAATGTAGGCTTTACGCTTTGGTTACTTTCATCATAAAGCAGCAGTGAGAGAGAGAGAGAGAGAGAGAGAGTGAGTGTGCGTGCGTGGAGGGGTTGGTTGGGGGTAGAGCCCGCCAAACAGTACAAGAAGCAGAAAATTGGTTTAAGAAAACAGATTTTTCCTGCGTTAGAAAACAGATTTTAAACACAAGGTTTCCAAGAATTTTTTTCTGAATGCAGTTTCTGAGTTGGGTATGCCAGACTTCCCGGAGGAGGAGGAGCTCCCTCTGCAGGCGGCGGCAGAATGTGGACCCGGCAGAGGGGACAGCTGACGTGGGCGCGGAGCCACGTGTCGATGCAGGGGACGTGGAAGACGTGGCCGCACTTGGGGAGCAGGCGGACCATGTCTCCGTCCTCGAGCTCGCCGAGGCAGACGGGGCAGTCGGCGGCGGCGGCGGCGTCGGAGGGGGGCAGGTAGGCGAAGGAGCCGATGGAGAGGATGGAGGAGCTGTCGAGGCCGACGGTGCGGATGTTCCACACGTGGTGGACCCAGCCGCCGTGGTTGTCGGGGGTTTCCTCGCCGGCGGAGGAGTAGGGTTCGTCGGAGGGGTTGGGGAGGCGGCGGAGGCGGAGGCGGCGGCGGCAGTGGAGGACGGAATAGAAGGTGAGGGCGAGCAAGATGGCGGCGGAGACGGCGGCGATGGCGGCGTTGGAGAGGAGGCGCTGGAAGGGGGAGGCGGCGGCAGGGAGAGGGGGGCTGGAGGAGTATTGGTAGGGATCTGGATCGTTGGTTTCGGAGGAGAGGAGGATCTGACGGTGGAGAAACATTGGTTTGGATTTGGTGAGATATTTTATGGGGAGAGAGAGTAAGCGTGCAATTTATGGAAGGATATAGTGTGACATTTATGGAAGGTTTTGGGATGGGATGGAATGGAATCGAGTGATGCTGTGATAACCTATTAAACTGGCCCGTAATGACCTCGTCACTTTAAACACTGACATTTATGGGTTTTCCATATTGGGGATGTCGGTAGGTCCGGTTCAAATCGAACATCTTTTAAAAACTGACCAAACTGAACCGAGTTTTTATACTAACCGAGCCAAACCGCACATATTTGGGTTCAGTTCATATTATTTAGATTGGACTGAGCTTCTCTTGAGGGCATGTTTGGAAAATCGTAAGCGTGGTAAAATGTGGATTTGAACTTTCAAGTAGAAAATAATGATAGGAATCCATACACTTCCATGTCCTCCGAGTAGAGAACAAATATGTTTGGTTAAAATAAGAAAGTAAAAAGTGAAATAGTATGTAATAATAATAAAATTTTGTTTAAATTATTAATAAAAATATTTGATTAATTAGTTAATAATTCTAATTATATAATTAAACATATAATATTGATTAATACTTTAATTAATTAATACAAATTAACTAATATTAAATATAATTAATAAACTATTTATAGATATTTAATATTAGTTTTTAGATGGATATTAGTTAATTCATACATCTAATTAACTAGCTAATTAATACACCTAATTTCGTACCTATACCTCCCAAACCGGTCATTTCCACCGCACACAAAAAAAATTCTCCTTTCTCTTCTTATCTAAGCCGCCGCGTCCCCACTGGTCGCCGCCCCTCTTCTTCCCCGGTCCTCCTCCTCCTCCGAGCATATCTTCTCATGCGAGACAGCACGACGGCGACGGCGTGGCGGACGGAGGACGAGCTCGTCGGACTCGGCGCTGCTCGGGATCGGCGTCGATCGCGTCAACGGTGGAGGTCGAGCTCCGACCAGGTATATTTCCTTCTCCACTATTAATTAGTTACATAAACAAAATTGTAAAAAAAGAAGAAGAAGAAGAAGAAGAAGAAGAAGAAGGAGAAGGAGAAAATATCACTCCCCTCCCACATCCGGATGATGTGGGAGGGATGATGTTGAGAGGTAAGGGGGGAAGGGACAACGGGGGACAGGGACAGTCGAATTTTGAGCAACTTTCGATAGAAGTAAAATTCCAAGTCCAGTTCCTGTTTACCAAACAGGTCCTGATGGGAGATGGAAAGGACTTTTATGGAAAAAAATTTAAATGTTTTTGTTTCCTACAAAAACAGACATATTTGCCTTAAAAAAATATAACTAATCAAAATAACAAGTCCATGTTACCAAATTTTTTTATTTCCAAAACATGCTTATATTATCAAATTTCAATAACATAATCAATAAAACTCATAAAAATCAATAAACACTTGTCCACGGCACTGTGCACAAGTGTGCACTGTACAACGCCTCACTTGATACCCAAGACTGCGTCTAATGAACTCAGATAGTGTTAGGATCTCTGTCGTGTCTCGACTTTGGGTTAGGGTCTGTGTCATGTCATGTGTCGTGTCAGTGAAGAGAGAGAGAGGGTTAGGTTTAGGGTTGTCATATCCTATATCGTGTCAATGACATATCGTGTCAGTGTATGTGTTTGTCTGTGTCGTGTCCAGTGTCGTATCTATGTCTGTGTATGTGTCGTGTCCACTATCAAATACCATGTTCGTATCTGTGAGAGAGAGAGAGAGAGATATATAGGGTTAGGATTAGGGTTAGGGTTTACACCCTCTATGAATTTATCCCGCACAGTACATTAATGCATAAGTAAAATCTCCGACTTGATTTCCCGATACATATATAGAAATCCTATTTAGGATGGTCACACCTATCATTTATCAATTAAGTTAAATACACGCATGTAATACTATTTTACAACAAAAATATGTGTTAATATGGTAAATTAATTAATCATATGAATATATATCATGTCTGTATCAGTGTGTGTGTGTGTGTCGTGTCTGTCCCAGTATGTGTGTTTGTGACAGTGTGTCATATTTGTGTCAGTGTATGTGTATGTCGTGTATGTGTTAGTGTGTATGTGTCGTATCTGTGTCAGGATTTGTCTGTGACAGTGTGTGTATTGTGTCTGTGTCTGTGTCATATCGTGTCTGCATCTGTGAGAGAGAGAGAGAGATATAGGGTTAGGGTTTACCTAAAGGAGGAGGAGGAGGAGAAGCCCGAGGTCGTTGGAGGTAAGGAGCCACACCGAAAGGGAGGAGCCGTGCGTGATGGGGCGCTCGGGGGTGGAGAGTGTAGTGCCCCCCTCCGCGTTGGCACTATGTACAAGAGATATCGGTTTGCTGACTCAAAAAGGATATCTTCCTTAAGAGCTCCTTGTTGAACCATGAGATGACTGATCTAGGTGAGTGGGCAGGACTTCGTTCTCTGATTCTTGCACGCCTTAATAATGAATCTGAGTTTTATAATGCTTGTTGCTAATAAGATTATTGTTTCCGTTGCAATGAATAATAGAACTGCATGCTTAGCTAGAACTTGAATGCTTGTCAATAGAGAACCTTGACATGTTAATAAGAAGAGTAAGAGATTGCTTGAACATGTTTCCATATCGCTTGTGTTTTGATAGAACCACTTCGTGCTTGAACTTGTTCAGAGAGATGGCGGCCAGTCCGCCCAGAGATAGAAGAGAAGAGATAGATTGTCTGCTTGTTTATTTCGTCTGCATCATAGAGTTTATCTGATAATTTTTCATGCATTTGCATCGGTCGGACAATGGCTATTAGTGAAGAGCTGAACCTTGGTCCCGGCTGCTATTATGTTAGTGAAGAGCAACCATGAGTCACAGCTGCTAATAGCATCAGATAAAAAAGTCATTGGTTAGCTGAATTTTTGCTATTGATCCTGAGTTTCTCGGGGACCAAAATTATATAGATAGTTTATCATGTTTGCTTGATAGAAGGATAGTTCCTAGATGGTGCATTGTCCCTAGAGTCTTTGGGTATAGCTCACGAGACACGCTGCGCACACCCCGATAGTAGAATAATTGGCTTTCCTTGTGTGCTTGAATGAATCGAACATGAACTCTGTTTTCAAAGATGTTTCCAAAAGAAGTAATATGACTCCGTTCTTGTACTGCATGTAACGAACCTAGATAAAAGTAGCAAGATCAATAGTAATATAATATTTTGCCACATGCTTACTTAGTGTTAGGTTCAGGGAGTGTTGCTTATGTTCGTTGATTTTACACTCACCAGTACTTTCACCAATGTGCTGACCCACAAACAGTTTGCTTGTTCGCAGGTGATGGATCGTCCAAGGAAGCGATATCCGTGCCTTATCCCCAGGACCCAAAAATCTAGAGTCGATGTCTTGAGCCGTATCGAGATTGCTTTGAGCTGCTTTTGTATAGAGGGACATAATGTATGGAACGATGCCATTGTATTCAGAGAATCTCGTGCCTTTTGATTTATCCCGTATATTCAGATGGATTATTGTTTGCAATACTGTCCCTCCGCTGCGTGCTCGATCGATTCGATGATGGACACAACTTTAATGATGTTGCCTTGTGCGGGCGCAACCCCAGGCTCGCAAGGCATCATGCCTCGATGGCAAACGATAAGACGTCCCGCGGAAGCACCGAGGTGCGGTGATTCGCGTTCGGTGGGGGCATTATCGGGACCATCGGGATCGGAGCGTGACATAATGGTATCAGAGCAACTCGATCCTCTGGCCTTACGCCCATTTTGCTGCTATTCTTAGATGACGATTCCTTGTGCATTGATATCGTTGCTGAGTTGAGCGTTCCATACAATAAGTCTATAGATATTCTCAAAGTTGTGCAAAAATTTTCTGGATTTGACTTATTGCTTGAGAGTTGTGCTTTCGTACTTGTGGTTTGCTAGAGTTTTCGATTGAGGATGGTGAGGGATGAGGACTATCGCTGCTCTGGATATCGAAAGTTTCTCCTTGAGTTTCGAGGACGAAACTCTTTCTTGGTGGGTAAGTATGTAGTGCCCCGCTCCGCGTTGGCACTATGTACAAGAGATATCAGTTTGCTGACTCAAAAAAGATATCTTTCTTAAGAGCTCCTTGTTGAACCAGGAGATGACTGATCTAGGTGAGTGGGCAGAACTTCGTTCTCTGATTCTTGCACGCCTTAATAATGAATCTGAGTTTTATAATGCATGTTGCTAAGATAACGTGAGTCATATAGCATTTTCGATACACATGTTGGTTTTTTTTTTTTTTTTGACTTTCCCGCATAATGTACGGGACCCGATGTAACACTCGGAACTTTTGTGCACACTGTATTGTATGTCTTTGGATCCATTGTTCCCCAACTCCCACCATTTATAAATGGAAGGAATAATATGTCCCCGTGGCTCGATCCACTGACCTTCTGTCACTCAGTCGGAATCTTGTAACTCTTCTCGGTAACCACAAGAATCACTCGAGCTCGATTTTGTTTTCATTTTTTTTGTTCAAAGTTAATCAAAGATTTGTTTTGTAATTTTTTTGTTCTTATGTTTACTCAAAAAAATGACGAGAACGACTATGTTGTGCTGGCTATAGCAGCAGCATTTTGGTATTATTTAGCCACTTGTTCGTATAAAAAATAAGGATATATAAATGATTCACTCACAAACCGTTACATTGGAAATGATGGTAGGTCAAATGTGTTACAAATTAATTTTGTATTTTTTCTGTAAAAATAAATGATAAAAAATAGAAGGTATGTTGCAGCCAAATTTGTTTTTGTTTTTGTTTTTTTATTACGAAATGTTGCTGCCATTTTGAAAAGGTTAAGAAGATGCAACGTGTATTATGTTATACAAGTGTTGTAAGGACCTCGAAAAAATGAAAATATCTTTTACCAAAGGTTTAAGTTACATCTTAATAACGTTATTACTTTGAAGTATTTCCAAAAGAAATTTGGCTTGAATTCATCGGTCATTCTTGCGTGAAGGATTGTCTATACTTTACACTCGTCTCGAATTGAAAGAGGAGACTAAAGCAATCGACAATTGACATGTAACTAACATCGACTTAGGTACCGTGCAACAATGGCACAGGTCCGTAACACCCGTTGAAACTTAGGACACGACACAAACTTATACACGAATTCGATACAACCCATCCTGATCCCATGTTGTGTCCTTCACTATTTATTCTCTTTGGGACGGACAGAGAGATCTTTTCAGAAAATTTCATTTGGAGAGAAATAGTTCTATAAATTTGTGTAGAAGAGAATTTTTTTTTCCAAATTTGAATAACTTTTTCTCTTCTACGCAAATTTATATAACTATTTTTTCTTGAAATGAAATTTTCTGATAACTTTACTTTCGCTGTCAGAACTCAGATGGGTCCAACGGAAACTTGTACGTATGTTCCTAGTTGTTACAAATATTCACAATATAAATTTATTAGCAATATAGCCATAGAAATCGTCAAAAAAACAACGCAGGTGCCATTCACCATAATATTAATTAGTTGGCATCCAAAAGAAGCAATTACGTCCATGGCTCGAGTTCTTCTCTGTGCCAAAACCTCCATTATGGTCCATCATCATCCTCTTCTTCTTCTTCGCAGGCCCTCTTTAATCCAGAGTAATTATCTCCATAGTTCTCGTGTTCTAGTCGCACGTCGCCGGCTGCTCTCGCCGGCGTCGGCATCGTCGGCGTCTCCAATGCTCCGTCTCCGTCGAGCTTCCCAATCATCTGGCATGCCGGGGTATACCTATATGTACAACTTTTTTTTTCCCAATACGATTTAGGAAACTGCTAAGTTGCCCGACGCGGGGGTCCCCGCGTCGGCCCGCAGCCACGTGGCGGCCAGCCGTTAGCTCCTTCGTCGGGTGGGCCCGAGCTAGCAAGGGGGCAAGGACTGCCGGCCACGTGGGCGCGGGCCAGGACGGACACCCCGGGGGAGGACAAAATAGTTTTTTCCTACAATTTATATACAGCACACGATACACGCTCATCTTTTAACAAAATCGGTATCGGATCTTTCCTGTGAGTATTGGGGTCGTCGGTATCAGATTTTTTTTTGGTATTAGAAAACAAATTATTATTAATAATTTTTAACATTTTAGAATCTTTTATTTATATATTTAGACATAATTTTAAGTATTTCATGTTTTGTTTCTTAGTAATTTTGGAATTGAATAAAATAATAGTCACCATTATCGATTGGTTTAACTATGATAGATGTAGTTTTTTTTCTTCTTCTTCTTTTATATGCTTTTACAACTTGCTATACTTTTATATATTAATGATTAGTCTAATTCATTCAATTTTCTTTGTCAAATTGACTAAAAAAGAGTAGATTATTTTGTACAAGCATATCAAGTTTAGACATAACTAGACTTTAGGTATTGAATTTGTCTTTTTTAACTTTGGGTACTCGAATTTTTAGTGACACATTTTAGCCTCGAAATTGGACTTTCAGTGACGAAATGAGTCTTTTTATGACGAATGTTCATCACTAAAAAAAATTTGAGTACTTAAAATCTAATTAGGTCCTAAACATGGTACGTTTATACCAAATAATCTAAAAAAAGACCATCGATGTCGGTATCGGTATCAACCGTATCGGATCGTATCGATCAACACTACAAACTATGCTTTTAACAACTGCACTGATTAATGTGAAGGTGTTAGGAATATTTTTAATGTAAATATCTGTTTATATATGTTTTCGTTCAGATTGGAGAGAGTTATGTACTGTTTCATTATCTTCTTCTCTTGGCTATTTCATTAGTATTTCTTTCCAGCAAAACCATCAATTCTCCTTAATTATACGTCTTCTTGCATGCCAAGTTGTATCCTTAATTTCTTTCTTTCTTTTTTTTCCTCTCAATATAACCATCTTTTTATCTTCCATCTTTCATAATATAAAGCGGCTTCTATACGGCTCAAAAGTGAGTCGTCTAAACCGTAAAGTAAATACTCAACCAAGTAAATTTAAAAAAAATTAAATACAAAAAATAAATAAACCAACTTTCGTCTTATCCGTCCAAACCATTAATAAATACTCAACCAATTTAATTAACAAAAAAAAAAAAACTAACGGAAGATTAAAAAAAAAAAAATCTAAAACCAACATCTTTCTCATCATATGTAATCCACTCTTTTCCTCATCATCAGTAATCTGCTATTTTCTTCACGTAATTAATAATTATTAATTATCATGTAATTAATAATTTAAAATTTTAAAAAAATTCTAACTATACGTGTATGTATATTTACATGAACGTGTATTTACTAGTTAGTGTATATATGATCTGGTTCTCGAGTTGTAATCGTGCGCATTCTGAAGAATTCTTCCTGCAATATTTCACATTACTTCATACATATATCACACATTTATGTTCAATAATGCTCATGATTGTGGATGATTTCACTAATATATGTAGAGATTCCGGGGCAGCAAAGCCAGGACCAGTTGGACCGGGCGGTGGAGGATTGCCCATAAAAAATCTTCCTACATGGTACTATTTTCAATTGCATAACCAACTCTTATATCTCTACTATTATAATACTTCTTAAAAACGACTAAAAAATAAGTCGTCCAAATTATATATATATATATATATATATATATATATATATATATATATATATATATATATTTCACTAAATAATCAAAAATTATAATTTAGTTTTGAATTTCGTATATGAAAATGATATTTGGTACGCGGTCTGTGACCGCTGTCCATGGCCACGAGCCACGTGTCAGCATCCAATCGCCCCCTCCCCCCTATTTGCTTGGGATCCATCGTTAGAAATTCTGTCAATAGGATGCTGACACGTGGTATACGGTCATGGACTGCGGGCCATGTAGCAGCGTTGTTTCGTATATATAGGTTATTTAGTTTTCGGATTCGTATAAAATTACAAATTTGCTTTTAGATTTTCTATGTTGTCAATTCTCTGGAATATGGTTTGGGCCTTGTCGTAACGATTGACCTAAATGTAAAATTTAAATATTATACAAGATCCTAAAACTAAATAAAAATATGTGAGAGTTGTGTGAATTGGGTCATTTACTTTTGCAATGTGCAATGTGCAATATGAGAGTTGTGTGACTTGAGTCATTTAATTTTTAGTTTTGTCATGACCAATAGAGAATGAAACTTTTGACATTGTTGTTTGTTTCTATTACAATCTTAGTAGCGGATACAATCCTCCTAGCAACAATTTTGATGGTGACGACTTCATGGACATCGAGTAATGTCAGATGTCTCTCGTCGCGGTCGTGTTGTTGAATGTTTGTAACTCAAGAGTCACGGAGGGTTGTATGGTTGCTGAAAACATGATAGAATCAAACAACAATTTCACAAGTTTCATTCTCAATTGGTCATGAAAAAAAACTAAATAACCCAAGTCACACAAGCCTTACATATTTTCGTTTAGTTTTTGGGTCTCATATAATATTCAAAACTTGCGTTTGTTTCTTCATTTTGAACGGTCAACCCAAGTCAACCATTAGGATGAGACCCAAATCCTCTTATGAACACTTTGAAGATGTAAACAAGAATTATTATATATGAGACCCTAAACCTAGAAAGCTGCACGAAGAGAATAATATTTTACCAAAATTCTATAAAAAGAACCCAAATATCCATACTAATAATATTTTAGTTGATTCATCATACTAACCAACCAACCACCCCCCCCCCCCCCCCCCCCCCCCCCCCCCCCCCACTAAAAATGGCTAAAAAATTTAATTAATAAAAATATCCTTCTTAAGGATATTTTTGTGCCAATAACGTCCTTAAGGACGTATTCAACCTTTATTTTTCTTTTCAGCCAAAAGTTTTGAGAATAAAATTAGCGTCAATTGGAATAATATACAACAACAGTAAAGGCCGCTTTTGTTACAATATTTTGTGTGTTATTCCAATTTACTATAATTTTAGTTCTCTATACAAAACTTTTAAAACACTAAAGGCCGTTTTTGTTGTTTTAAAAAAAGGAGATGTCCACATTAAGGATGTTTTGCAAGAAATGCCCTTACGAAGGGCTTCTTTTTTGTTGTTGTTGTTGTTGTTGTTGTTGTTGTTGTTTTTTGTTTGTTTGTTTTTTCTATTTTAGCATGTGGATTACAGGATTTACGAGGGATTAGAAGGTTTAGTGAGATGTTTAGTGGAAATTCAAGTGAAGTGTCCTTAGCATGGGCATTTCAGTTCTTTGTTTGTAAATTTAGCAAATTTTGTTATTGTTGTAGTTTTCTCGGAAATAACAGTTTCATAGTTCAATATAGCGAAACTTTAATTCTCTGTGAATTTTTTTCATATACCCAGCTTTGATCTTTCTTCTAATCAAGAGTTTGTTCTAAATGAAGGGCAAAATGGGCGTTGGGATCCATAGTTTGCTTGGCAGTACCATATCTTAAGAAAGCTCTAACATTTGAAGGTACATATAGCTTCTTCTTTTTTTCTTTTTCTTTTTCTTTTTTTTTTTTCTTTTTTTTTATCTACCCAAGACCCCCATCCCACCTCTACTGAACGCCTGCGGGGCTCGAACTCCGTCCGATGTCCCAGGCCATACCACTAGGCCACTACTAGAGGACGAAGGTACATATACTCTACTCCGATTCAACCAACATCTTAAGATTTTATGTTTATATTTCGTAAGCTTTCTTAGTTCATTACCAACGATGAATGCGTCATGTCCGATGTAACCTACGAAATTTTGTGCACACTGTGTTGCATATCATTTGTATCTATTGTCTTTAATTTTTAAATACACACATCCACATCTTTTTGCGATTCGATCTCGAGACCAGAGGTGAGCATTATTCGGTTTTGGACCGAAAATCGAACCGAATCGAATAAGAGATTCGGTTCGGTTTTTTAAAAAAAAAATTCGGTTCGGTTTCGATTTTGAAAATACTAAATTTTTTTATTCGATTTGGATTTCGATTGCGGTTTCGATCTAAAACCGAAAACTTAATAAGAAATTTTTGTTTATATATATATATATATATATATATATATATATATATATATATATATTATCAAAAAAAATTATAAATAAACTGAAAAATCGAATAAACCGAAAATCGAACCGATTTAATTCGGTTCGATTTGATTCGATTTTGGGCCATTTCGGTTCGGTTTATGTTTTCGATTATTCGGTTCGTTTGGAACCGAATGCTCATCCCTACTGGAGACCATCCCCACCTAGTCAGGAAGGTTATCTCTCTCCTGGTTGATCACAAGAGACAGCTGAGTTCGGTAGATTTAAGAGCTATTTGTTTATTTCATGTCTTTAAATTTTCTTTGTAGTAGATGCAGCGGAGAAGGTTGCAGAAACCGCGGCAACGACGGCAGAAGCTATTGCAGAGGTGACCGAGAAGGTAGCCGCAGATGTGGCCGGCGCCCTCCCAGAGGGCACCGTAAAGCAAGAGATTTTGGAGGTCGGAAAGTTTGCAGAAGAAGTAGACGAGGATGCAAAGAAAGTAGAAGAATTCATCCACGAGGTCAATTCTAATATTAAATGGCTCTATTTATTCAATATTAATTTATATTTATTCTATGTCTTTGTCAAAATCTTTAGAGACGTTCTTGATTATATATTATAACTGAAAGTATATATAGTTACTAACAAAAATAATCAGAGTTCAAATTATCTACGGATTTTTTTAAATAAAGTAATATATTTAGATATAATTGCAGTAAAGGGGAGGAGTTTGATAAAATTGTAAGTAAAGGGATAACTCGCCAACTGAGTTGGCGAGTTGTCGGGGCCCGCCAACTGAGTTGGCGGGTTGGAGTTGGGACCACCAACTCAGTTGGCGGGTGGGAGTGGGAGTTGGATATATATATATATATATATATATATATATATATATATATATATATATATATATATATATATATATATTTCTAAATTAATTAAATTTTGTAAATGGATAATAATAAATTATCTATTATAATATTACAAAAAATTTATATTGATAATACCAAAACAAAAATATTTATTAAAAATTTTAAATCTAAAAATTTAAATAATATCAAATAAATAGTATTATGGGATATTTTAGCAAATGTCCCTACAAAAAATGTCATTAAAAAAATCGGTTAAAAGAGTGCGGACATATCTTAAAATTTTATCTATATATATTTGTATATATAAAATTTCACTTTTATAGATTATATAGATATATATACAATTATCTATATATATTTAGAATTTTACTAATTATGTAGATATATATAGATATTTTTTGTTAGATAATTTCACTAATATCTTCTTTTGGAGTCGATGTACGCATCATCTGGTCTACTTGTCAAAATAGCTGTACAGGCACACATAAAATCTTAGCACTCCAATACAGAACAACCACTTCCATTTCCTAATCAACTCGGAACTAAATATTTGATGTGGGATTAAATATCTGAATTTCACGGTTGAATCTGAAAATAGGGACTTAAGCCAAAGTGTTTAATTTTCATGAACTATGCATGCAAACTTTTTCTAGACAACTGATAGACAACCAGATGTCGTTATCGAAATCGTACATATCAAGCATTAAGCCCCTGATACCATTCTGCAGCAACATATATTTAATCCCACATCAAATATATTTAATACCATTCTGCAGCAACATTCTGCAGCAACATATATATAATCAATCAGAACAAGTTTTATCTATATAAATCTATATATATCTACATAATTAGTAAAATTCTAAATATATATAGATAATTGTATATATATCTATATAAATCTATAAAAGTAAAATTTTATCTATACAAATATATATAGATAAAATTTTAAGATATGTCCGCACTCTTTTAACCGATTTTTTTATGATATTTTTTGTAGGGACATTTGCTAAAATATCCCATAACACTATTTATTTCATATTTTTTTGGTATTATTTAAATTTTTAGATTTAAAATTTTTAATAAATATTTTTGTTTTGGTATTATCAATATAAATTTTTTGTAATATTATAATAGATAATTTGTTATTATCCATTTACAAAATTTAATTGATTTAGAAAAAAATAATATATATATATATATATATATATATATATATATATATATATATATATATATATATATATATATATATCCAACTCCCACTCCCACCCGCCAACTCAGTTGGCGGGCCCCAACAACTCGCCAACTGAGTTGGAGAGTTATCCCTTTACTTACAATTTTATCAAACCCATCCCCTTTACTGCAATTATATCTAAATATATTACTTTATTTAAAAAAACCCGAATTATCTATATTCAAGCACATTACATAGTATAATAAATATGTTTTAGATAGAAGACGTACTGACCGTTAAATTGTATAAATAAAAAGTATGCTTACCCATCAATGTTTCTTAAATAAAGACTAGGCATGCACATCCAAATTCCTAAATTATATAAATAAAAAAAACTGATCATTATTGTAGAAAATAAAACTCAACTCACGTCAGATCTTTATTGTAGAAAATAAATTCATCTAACAATTGAGGAATCTTCAGAAACAAAATAGCAATTGAACCGTTTATAGATGATAGACAGCACACCGGTCAGAGCAAGATCTTTGATAAACCCTATAATTTTTGTATAATTATAAATACGAGTCTTAGAGTCGGTAGAGTCGGTAGGGAATAGGGATTAAAGAATTGGAGGTCTTGTGCGGATCGTAGAGTCTAGGAATCCAAAATTTGGAGGTCATGTGCGACCGCATTTTTGGCACGGTTCCAAGGCAAATCCTGGTGTCCGTCAAAACCAACGAGATCTTGTGGCAAGAACGGAATCAGAAATTTAGTTTATTCTGAACTGAACTTAAAATATACTTTAAAAAAAGTCAACACATAAATTATTCCTTAGAATGCCATTATATAATATAGAATTCAGGATGTCAGAATAATTCGACATTAAGAATATCTTTCAAGGGGAATAGACTAGTGATTTTAGGATGGAAAATTCAAGCTCTGTTAAAATGAGAATGAATGAATTCACAGAGCCTTTGCTTTGTTCACAGCTCTGTTCTTTTGTGTACACTCGTTAATCTTTAGATGAAGCTCACTTATAGAGCACTGATCAGTATGGAGTGCATGATTTCCTGAATAGGAATGCCAGCAAACTACACGCAACCTTTTATTGTCTATAACCTACCAAATCTGTATTCAGAACAGCAAATTAGCAAAAACAAACAGAAGACATTATTCTAGTGGTAATGTGACGGGTTACTTTGGAGTATACCGTGGTTCGAATCTTTCCTCCACTGCCGGTTGGTGGCGGAGCTATAGACCCTTTGTTCAAACTTCGAAATTCCAATCTATGCGTAAAAGTTGAAGCCTTTATTATGAGTAAAGCCCGTGGGCCTGTGGTGGAGGAAAACGCCAAGTTGGGGGAGGACCCGGAGGAGGAAATGGGGTTCAGTAAGATCCGCCTTTGTCTAGTGGTAGACACATGCCGATACAGCGTATTCTGGTTCAAGGTGTGTGTATCGGGCAGACCCGAGCCTAGTGTTGACCGGACTTGACCGATTCTGGACTGGGTCAGACTTGGTCAGAGGAGGAGACATGTCGGTCCGGACTGGAGTCGTGGAAACTCAAATCCAGATTATCAGTGGGCCGGACCTGACCGGACTGGACCCGGGCCGGTTCAGAGCCGAGTTCGGGTTTTTGCTCGGTTAAAGATTTTTTGGAATCCGATAAATTTTGAAAAATTAGATTTCGGTAAATTTTAAGAAGATTTTTTTTAATTTATTTTTTTTTTATTTACCAAAATATTAAATTTTAGAAAGAAAAAAAAATCGATTATGGACCGGACCGGATCTAACCCACGTCACCAACCGGGCCAGTCCGGACCGGATTGACCGGCTCGAGTGTGACAAATCTGAATTAGCCCGCGTCTTTGACCAGATCGGACTATCGATCCCAAATTCAAACACAATTCGAACCAGGGTATACTATGAGCCGGATTGGCTCGGTCCATTGATCGGATCTGAACTGACCAATATCGGGTTTGACTGAACCAATTTTGGATCGAATTTAGGACGTCCGACCCATTAAACACTTTGAATTGTTGTTGGAACCACGGAAAAGTGACTTTCAATTAGGATTAAACAACACATTGAAGATTAGAGTCAATTTCCTAATCACCACATTTTCGGTGGTTAAATTTAATCTTTTACCAGCTGATTGTGGGAAAATATTGATAAAGTGTTGTGGGTTACTTGAGATACTATGTAGGAAGTAGTTAAATTTATTATAAGGTCACGTTTTTTCAGCAGAATCATACCATTCATGGGTAAAATATATTATTTATTTTTTGTGTTTGGAGACTAAAGAAAAAAAAAATTTAGGAGGAAGTCAATTTCTCCCCTCGTTCCAGGATTCACTTTTATATTTTTTTAATTATTCACTTCTTCTATTTTTAATTTTTCAGACATTTCCAAACATCAAAAAAAATAATAATAGAAATTACAAGTTTCAAGAAAAGAAAAAAATTCGGTTTTGAGGACTCCCAATTATTTACTTTTTTCAATTTTTTTGGGATCTTTAAAATTACCTTTTTTTTTTAATAAAAATAATATTTTTTTTCAAAATAAAGAAAATTGATTTTATTTCCTTTCGTTTTCGCAAATCAAAATAAAGAACTCTCTCTCCTCAAATTTGAGGAAAGAAAAAATCCTCAAATTTGAAGATCCACTATTTATGACCATTTTGCCCTCCAAGTTTTAGCTAATTACTAATATATCCTATATATGTTAAATAATAATCTTAATTAACTTATCATATATTTTTTAATTTGTAATTATAAATAATATAATAATTATACTATTAAAATATTTTAAGATCTTCAAATAGAATCTAATATTGAATATATTTGTTATTAGTATTTTTTTATTAGATTCATTTGATTAATAAAATAAAATTTAAATAATTTAGCAGAAACTAATAGAATAACATCAAACTTTTTAAAATTAAAATACATTGACTTAAAAGAACATAAACAAGTACATCAAAATTTAAAATAACCCAACCAACAATATTAAATAATATAACGTTAATGTTATATTAAAAAATATAAAACAAGTACATCAAAATTTAAAATAAGGCAACCAACAATATTAAATAATATAACGTTAATGTTATATTTAAAAAAAAAAAAGTACATCAAAATTTAAAATAATATTAAATAATATAATATTAATAATTTAACGTTAATGTATATGATTATATTAAATAGTTGTAAAAAATTAAATTCATGTAGAAATAAATAATGTTTGTTTATTATTTGAGGATTGATGGGTTGAAGATGTAAAATTTTTAGGATAGCATAATATAGTAATATTCTTTTTTGAGTCCTCAAATTGAGAAAACTATTGAGGATGGATTGGAAATTGCCTAATAACTGTAGTCTATTTATTTAATTATTTATTTTTTGAACAGTTGGACCATATAAAGGAAGAAATTGAAGCAATGGGAGAATCCATCGCCAATGCTGCGGGAGAGCGCGCAGAAAAAGAAGCCAAAGAGACGAAGAACCCTCCAATCTCAAACTTGTAAACCACCAAAGTGGAAGCATCGTTGTGTACAATTTCTCAATTGCTGCTATAGTAGGAAGTGCTCCTTTATATGGGAACAAAAAATAAATATCTAAATTTGTTTATTGAAACAAAAAATATTATATATATATATATATATATATATATATATATATATATATATATATATATATATATATTTTGTTTATTGAAACAAAAAAAAAAGACTTTGAATTCAGATAAGTTCCAAAATTTGTATTTGGGTCTCCATAATATTTCCAAAAACATCACCAAAAATAATTAGTGACACTTTTGGTATACTTTTGAGACATTAGTGACACTTTTGAGATCCAAATACTAATTATTTATATTATAGACACCCAAATACTAATTTCGGAACTTATCTGAGATCCAAAGTCTAAATATTCCAACAGAAAATACTTGAGACCGATTTGATGTATTTTTGTTTTTTGTTTTAAAAATTATTAAAAAAAAAAAATTTACAAAAACAAGTTTGGTAAAGTGTATTTAGGCTTTCTGTTTTTTAAAATAAGAAATAAAATTTTAACAATAGTGAAAAAAAATTGTTTATGGCTATGGCTTGGACTGTTATGGGTTGTTTGGGTTAATTTGTTCGTGGCAGAAACAAAATATATAGAAGGTTATTACGAGGTTATGATTTTGGAATCAAAGACCAAAATTGAATTTTGCAAGCTGTGGGCATGACTTTGGGATATTCCATAGCTCAATTTTGCAACCCTTTTTTATTTTTTATTTTTTTAAATATCCGACAATAAATACAAAATTTTGTACACCCTGCGTTGAATATCATTTTAGACTCACTGTTTCACATCTTTTTTGGAATTTGATTTCGAGACAGTCTGTTTCGTCAAAGAGATTATACTTCTTCTCACTAACCATAAGAGTCAGTTGAATTCGATCAACCATTAAAAAAGTTGATGAATTCGACCTTTGACCTCTAGAACTGAGCTTGACATATATATATATATATATATATATATATATATATATATATATATATATATATATATATTATCAATAACCGATATATATATTAAAAATACTTGCATATATATGTCGGTTATTGATAATATACCTTCGCCTTCTTATCAAAATTATATAATTAAAAAATTACTTGGAATCAGAACTGGATCTCTAGAACGGACCTCTATAACTGGAACTCGCCTTCTTATCAAAATTATATAATTAAAAAATTACTTGGAATCAGAACTGGATCTCTAGAACGGACCTCTATAACTGGAACTCGACAAATATATTAAAAAAAATATATATACATATATATATATATATATATATATATATGTATATTCTGGCACATATTATTATTTGTATCTCCTATCATATTGATTTATTCGTAACATGAGACACAAAATAAATTATTTTTTTTGTGACAAGATTATATTCACACAAAATATTAAGATAGAAAAGTGTTCTTACAGAAAAGTGTTCTTAAAATATTGAGAAGACAATAAAAACTATTTTTTTTCAACTTTCAAGACAATTTTAAAAAAAAAAAATTTAAATATTTTAATTCATAATTGATGATGTAAAATAAAGTCATTGAGAAGTCCATTGTGAAGATCTAGACAATCAATTTTATATTTTTTTTGTTATATTATTGTTATGTTAATTTTATAACCAATTTTATATTTGTGTTAGAAAAAAAATTTAATAAAAAATTGTGATTCCTATCCGAAGACCATTTTTTTTTCCAACTCACAACAGGGTTGGAGATGTTCTTGTAGTTATGATGTGCAGATTTGTGTTGAACACGTGGCAGTGAATAGAATCATCAAACAAGCAAAGTTCTGAAATTGAAAGCACCGAACCATTGGTGGCCAGGCCAAGTGGAGCATATATGCATGAAAGAGATGTAAGAGCATCTTATTTTTGTATTGTGATTCCTATGTGTCATGACTATAAGATAATATTTTTTTATATAACAAAATTATATTCATACAAAATAATAAAATATAAAAGTATTTTCCAATATATAAGTATTAAGAATACAATAAAAATTATTATTTTTAACTTTTAAGACAAATTATTATTTTATTTTATTTATAAATA
The DNA here is from genome assembly GCA_036927795.1 of Iris macrosiphon. Lineage (NCBI taxonomy): Eukaryota > Viridiplantae > Streptophyta > Magnoliopsida > Asparagales > Iridaceae > Iris > Iris macrosiphon. The sequence goes on from JAYESA010000012.1 coordinate 179,701,073, forward strand.
TTTTTATTCATAATTGATGACGTGGAAGTAAAGTATTGTGAAGTCTATTGTCTAGATCTAGACAACCAATTTCACATAGATCTTGTCATGTCATTGTCATGTCAACTTCACAACCAACTTTACATTTGTATTGTAGCAATATTTTTGAAATAATAAGTTATGAAACCTATGTGGCAACTATTTTTTTTTCAAACTCACAACATGGTTGGAGATGCTCTTAGGGGTGAGTATTATTCGGTTTTGGACCAAAAATCGAACATGTTCGAATCGAAAATGACATTTGATTCGGTTTTTTAAAAAATCGGTTCGGTTTCGGTTTTGAAAATAAAAAAAATAAAATTCGGTTTCGGTTTTGAGTTTCGATTTTGGTCGAAAATCGAAAACCAAATATGAACTATGCAATTATTTAATATTATCAATTTTATGCATATTTTGTGATTAAAAATTTGTGTATTTTGAAAACAACAATTATATATATATATATATATATATATATATATATATATATATATATGTGTGTGTGTGTGTGTGTGTGTGTGTGTGTGTTTAAATTCAACTTTGATAATTTAACAAGTAGTTCAACTTTGAAAACAACTTTAAAATATAACAAATGTATGTATAAATTTTTTAATTTATAATATCTAACATTGTACCCCACCTATTAAACAATAGAAATATTACAACCGAATTAACCGAATTGTTATTCGGTTCGATCCGATTTCTGTTCGGTTTCGGATATAATTTTTTTTTAATTTCGGTTTATTTGGTTGTTACTATTTCGGTTCGATTGAAATCGAATAAACCGAACGCTCACCCCTAGAGCTATTCATGGACATGGCTGAACTGTAGTCCGGTCCAAATTTCTAAAAAAAAATTAATTTTTTAAAATGTTTTCTTAGTTATATATATTTTTATTGCGATTTAAATTATAGAACAATTAAATAATAAATAAATTCTTGAAAAAAATACTTTAGACAATAATACTAATATTCTCGTGTGTCTCGTTCGAATTATACATAAAGTTGAACCATCTCTGCCACTGTGGACAGAGAGAATGGCACTAATTCACACGTGTATCACGTCATTTTCTGTGTTAAAACGAACAATAATGCTAAGTTTACTATCAAATGCTTATAACATTCTTACAACCCTCTCACCCTCCTAGTATGTGGGCTATTTCTGGTCCAACCTTTTTTTCAATAAACGACTGTCAAGTTACGTTCCGACCACGTGACGATCATCTGAACAGTTATCGAATTTCACCTCTCTCCTTTTTTTTTCCGACTTCCTAATATTTTCTCCATTTTCACTGATTTTCATTTTGCCTTTTTTCTATTAGAGACTATTTGGATGCTTGTAACTTCTTAAAAGTATAAAAGTATCATTTTTAATATATTGTAATACAGTGGTGCACTTACAACAAAAGTATAAATGTATCACTTTTTTAAAATATATTTGGATACATAAATTTGTGTTTCCTGCAAGTGAGAAATTTTAAACTGTTTTGTTTGGATGACAACATAAAAGTATAGGTAAAAACTAAAAAAATAGAGAACATAGCCACTTACAATAAAGTTGCAATCCATTTATAATACACCTAAGAAATAAAGAAATGACACTTTCAGTTACAATAAATATCATATCACAACCATCTGCAATGAAGTCACAAGAGATATACAAATACTGAAATTGACTACACCAACGATCAGTTACAGTAAAAGTGATATTTTTAAACCACTTTTAATACACTCTCACCTACCCAAACACGAAAGGTGATTATGGAGCCCTACAAGAAATGTCAATTGAGAGAAATTTTTATTTCTGTTAGCAAAAAAAAAAAAAACTTTTATTTTTGTGCTACTTTTTAGCTTTGCTTCCTGAAGAATCATTTTCGACCAAATATAAATGGCGTTAGAAATGCGACTTCCTCTACATTAGGAATGGGTCCGCTAGCGTGCAGACTATAGCTATGAATTCTTTGAAAGGACAAATATTATTTGAGAAAATTTGACTTTGTATCCAATTTTTATTATCATTATTCAATGTATTTTTACTGTTTTATCATAATGTACGAATATTTTCACTTTTGACGAAAGTTATCTCCAACACACATAAACTATTTTGACCAATTTTTTTGACAAAAATACATCTTCCTCTTCTTTTCCATCCCTCTCCCCCGCTGCACGTTCCCGAGGAATATTTCGGTCAAAAATTAACAGTCAAAGCAGTTGATTGTTAGTTTCCGTCAAAAGTGGAGACATTCGTACATTATGGTAAAACAGTAGGATGCACCTTTAATTATGCTAAAAAAGTGGGGTACAACTCAAATTTTCTCATGTTAATTGCAAACCAGCTTGAGTCTTTTAACGTAGAAAAATTATATTTGGCCCGCAGTTCGTGACCGCGGACAACTTGTCAGCACCCAACTGGCCCCTCCTATTTGTTTGGGGTCCACCATCAAAAATTTTGCCAATTGGATGCTGACACGTGGTCCGCGATTACGAACTGCAGCCACGAACCGCAAGCCATGTAGCAGCGTTGTTTAACATATATATATATATATATCTATTAATTCACAAAAGGCTAAATTATGGCACCATAACTATAGCGATCGATCGAACTCGCGTGGTGCTTGTGGTTACCGAGAAGAGATATAAGACTCTTGTTGGGTGACAGAAGATCGGTGGATAAAGCCACGGGGACGTATTATTTCTTTCATTTATAAAATTGTGGGAGTTGGAGGACAGTGGGCCCAAAGGCATACAATGCAGTGTGCACAAAGTCACGAGCGTTACGCCGAACCCCGAGCGTTATGCTGAAAATTCAAAAAAAAAAAAAATATAGCGATCGAATATTTTTGGCACCTTAACTTTTTCATTGCTCAAATTTGACATTTCCAACTTTATAAATTATTCTTTTAAATCATCTCTCGTCAATTTTAAAGCACGTCAGGACTACTTTATTTCACTTTTGTACTACAATATATGCTTTTGAAGTTGTCTCGATGTGCTTCAAAATTGACGAAAGATCTTTCGAAAAAATAATTTTATAAAATTGGGATACCAAAATTGGATAGTAAAAGCTTAAGATGTCAAAAATATTCTAACGCTATAGTTGGAATGCCATTAGGTCATTTAGTCTTACACATAATGTCAAACAAATGCAAGTAATGTTCTTAGTAGAAAAAAAAATTGGTATATATTTTCGGATTGGGTTATTTACACTAACCTTCCATATATTTCCGCTTTACTAAATGGAGTCCTTTATTTTAAAAATAATTACACTAATTTTTTTATCTTTTATGTTTATTAAACGAATCTCCTTCATGTTTTATGTTTTACATAAAGGATTATTAAACTAACAATCTTTACAATATAAAGCAAAAGAGAAGTTCATGTAATTATTTTTAAAGTAAAAAAATTTTGTTTAATAAATAAAAAATATATGAGAGATAAGTGTAAATAATCCTTTCAGATTTCTCAAGTCTTAGTGTAAACTGGCCCCTCCTATTTGTTTGGGGTCCACGACTAAATTGTTCGGTTTCAACTTAGGGACCGAACAGGCCTGCAATAAGATATGATAAGTTTTTAGGATCTCATCCACTTGCTTGAAAACGTTCTTGATATCTGTATCGTACTCGAATTAATTTTTGATTTGCATCCTGCCTTGAATCTTGTGCGCTTCTTATATTTTATTTTGGATGCAGAAAGATGGATCCAAGAATTGAAGATGAAATTCCTTTGAGTACGCCACAAGACGCTGTGGTTACCTATGGAGATGGAGTTACACCAGAGAACAGAGGGCAATACTCTCAAGGTGGTCAAGCTGAACAGCATAACTCAAGGTTCAGGCGCGATGATATCCCACCTCATCCGTAGTTCCCACCGCAGATGCCTGTCTTTCCACCAGGGCAAGCAATGGACGGGCAGCAGATATTCCAGATATTTTATGCTATGATGCAAGCTCAACAACAAGTTCAACAGGAGGCACATCGTCAGGAGGCAGAGTACCTAAGAACCAGCCTAGTAAACGCATTGGAGCAAGTGAATCCACAAGCTAGGCGACCAGCGACGGGATCTATCACTGATTTCCGTCAACTCAAGCCCCGTACCTTTTCGGGCAAAGAAGGACCAACCGAAGTTCATGAGTGGCTCACCAACATACAACACTAGTTGGAAGCAGCTGAACTTCCAAGAGAACGTTGGATGACCGCCGTCTGGATGCAGTTGACGGACAATGCCCATCACTGGTGGATATCTGAAGAGACCAGGCTCGGACCAGACCGAGTCACTTGGGAAGAGTTCTCCAGACTCTTTCAAGAGATGTACATTCCGGCCATCGCTCGATCAGAACTGAGGGACAAATTCAATCGCCTCACTCAGGAAGCTATGACGGTGGAAGAGTACAAGACCGAGTTCATCCGTCTGAGTCGCTTCGCTCCTACCTTGATTCCGACAGAAGTAGAGAAGGCCGAGAAGTTTTTCGACGGACTAAACATCGAGCTACAGAAACTCATTGGATTTGTCGCACCAACTTCGTACTCGGACGTCCTTGCTGCAGCTCGACGCATGGAACGCGTCACCAGGAGAGAGACCAGTCTGAAACGGTCTTCCACATCAGCCAGAGCACCACAAGAAGAAGCTGCAAAGAGGCCTCATATTCACCAGCCACCCAGAGCCTCTCCGCAGACATTACCTACATGTCAATACTGTGGCAAGGTAGGCCATACTGAGAAGGACTGCAGACGCAAGTTGGGATTATGCTTGATTTGCGGGACCAATCAACACTTAGCCAAGGATTGTCCTTATCATCGAGGAGGAGCACCAAGAGCAAACCAACAAGCTCTACCAGCACCAGGAGGGTATCAACCAAGGCCACCATTGGCACCACAAGTGGCACTCTTCCAACAAGCCCAGCAGCAGCAGCAGCAACAGAGGAATCCACCAGGACGCGGACAAGCCTTCGCGATGACTTTGGAAGACGCGCAGAACCAAGGAGTAGCTAGTGCGCGTAAGTTTTTATAGTTTTTCCGTTCCTAGTATTGTTATATTTCGTGCCTGCTGGTTCGTGACCCTAGACTTAACTTGAAAATTTTAACTTGCTGATAATAGATAATCTAGTGATCATCTAGTAATTTTAAACTTGCTAATTTAGGGATAACCTAAAAGTATTTTTGAATAACATAGAATGCTTATCAATGATAACCTGATAAATTTTTAAAGGATAAAGTTGGTTTTCTAAAACTGTAATTTTCTAAATTTCCTACATTCAAGAAATTTTATAAGCTTAGAAAAATAATTTTTCTAGGTGCTCCTTAATTTTTGATGTGCTTCGAACAATGGTTGCAACCGTGTCATATCTGCTGACCGGTTAATCTTTGATTGCGAGGACGCAATCCTCTTAAGGGGGGTATATTATAAACCCCCTGATTTTCAAGAATTTATTAATTTAGATTTTTGTCAATTTTCTGGAATTTTCTAGGAATTTTCTGAAATTAAATACAGGTGTTTGAATTATTAAATAATTTTTAATTTATAATGAATAATATTAAAATATTTTGAAAATAATATTTTATGGTGTAAAATGGAAAACCAAACATAGGGTAATTTTTCGGGAATTTATTGGACCCCGGAAGCCCTTATAAAGCCCTAAATACTAATTAATTATTTAAATCAAATAAACCAGATTTATTAATTAAACCAACCCAATTTAAACCGAACCGGACCGGGTTCACTGACCCAAACCGCCTAGGCCCTAACGGGTCGGATTCGGGTTCAATCCGACCCGGCCCGTTTCAGCCCGAACCCGCTAACCGAACCCCTCTTCCCCGACTCCCCAACTCCCCTCCGGTAACGGCCGCCCCCGCCGCCGGCGACCCTCCGGCTCCCTGCGAACGTCCGCCGCCACCGCTCTCCATCTTCCCCGACCCTCCGCCTCCTCTCCCCGCAACGGCCTCCGTCTGTCTTCCTCCACCTCCCTATATAAAGCCCCAGCCGGCCATATCTCCTCTCCCCTCCGCCGACGCTCACCTCCCCGCCGTGCTGCGCGCCGCCCCAGCACGCCGTCCTCCGCCTGACGCCACTCGGCCCCTCGCCTGAACATTCCTCCCTCTCCCCAGCCTCGACCACAGGCTGCTCCATCTCCCACCAGCTCCGTCGACGGCAGCCCGGCCCTCTCCTCCTTCTTCTTCCTTCCCCGCTCGGTCGCAAGCCCCAGCCGTAGCAGCAGTTTCCCCCGCCCGCTCCAGTCGTCGGCCGTCCTCCGGACCTCGCCGCCCGGCCGCCCAGGACCTCCTCGAGCTTCCACCGACCGCAGCCAACCAGAACCCCCGCTCCCCGCGGCCGGACACAGGAGCCAGAAACCCTAGGGCGGACACAGCATTCAGACACGAGCCGGACACAACCCTAGTTCAGACGCGTGTCGGACACGATTTGTACTTGGTTTTTCAGCCCAGTTCAGGTACTTGTAACTTTTTGCTCGTAGCTCGGATTTTGATTCCGTAAATTGTATCGCGTAGCCTGTATGACCCTCTCGGTGTCCGGACAAATCGCTCGGGGCATCGCGTCCTGTGGTGATCGTACACCGCGATCCAAAAACAGGAAAACCAACGCCCTGTTTCATCCCGGAACTGAGTACGCCCCGCCAAACGGGACGACTTGGTCGCGTGCGGTCTTCACAGATACGTGCGCGTCGTTGATACGGACGTGCGGGATTTCGCAGAAGCCGATTCGGATGTGCGTTCACACCGGAATCAGTGCGTATCCGCGGACAACGTCCTGTATCCGACTTTTCTGAATCTCGTTGTAACTTAGTGTACACACGTCGGATTGAGACGAAACTTGCGCCATCGGACTTGTAGCAATACGCTGGTCCTGTGAGCCAAGTTTGGTTCGATTCTGAGAACGTTGACAGAATCGCGTGTCGTGGGCCCCACAGGCTCCACCCAACGGGCGATTTTGAGAACGGCTCACCGGAATCCAATTCTGGAAGTTCCGTTGGGTTCTTATCATCGTTCCTGACCTGTTGACACTAAGTTGGACTATTTTTGAGACCTTTGACCCTGACGCATTTTTCGGTGCAAAGCGACCCACATTTGGACCCCGCCTTGACCCGAAAATGACGTTTTTGCCCTTGTCTCCAAATTGGACTCAAGGATAGGCGTTCCTAGCTGATTAATATTTTCTGGACCTGATGGTGATGTTTGTTTCAGCAGCCGGAGTACTGCCTGCAAATCCAGCTGTAGCCAGAGCAACAATTGGAGCTGAAAACCCAGGCAAGTGTACCTTGCCATAAATGCAGTTTAATGATTCATTTTCTCTAGATTTATTTCCTGTGACTGTTGTGCATGCTCAAACCTAGGGCCATGTGACTTGCTTAGCGTCCGATCATAGTCGGGTGTCAACACCGTACGCGGGGTTGTGCAACATCACCTAGAAATGGTTAACGTGACATTTACATTCTCGTACTTGACATATCAAGTATATTATACCCAGGACACCTGACACAGATCATGAAACAGAATCTTCCTGAAATATTCAAGGTGATTCTGTATAGGATACAGGTTTATGACATAGACAGGATATTCCTAGATGTTATATTCATAGACATAGTATGACTCACTGCATTAGATATGATTTTACTTGACATGGACATGAGGCATCGTGGACATGAGACGTAAGATTACATTTGGGTGGGGAGAGACACACAGGCTTCAGGCTGATCATATAAATATAATTCATAGTAAACACATAGTAAAATACATAGTATAGCTGCTACCGGCTCCCAGACACAGAGCTTGTAGTGGTATCAGCCTAAGTTTTAGTGATGCTCTCAACTTGTATTTCACATAGATGGATATATAGTTGACCCTATTATTTCATTAACTGCTTTACTGCATTTATTTTGGCTTGTGCTTTCTTGTACCTTGCTATGTCCCCTGAGGACCTGGATCCGGATTATGTCCCCAGGATTTGCAGACGAGGTTTATCCAGAGGTCTACGGAACAGGTGCTCTTCACGGAACAGTACCCGTAGCTGAAGACGAGGTGATCGCTGAGGACTTCTCCTGAACAATTGCTTCACCATGCTCAATATTATGGCAAATAGACTTATTTCCTGTTTAACTGAACTCTTTATTTCCTGTCTTTGAGAACTTGTGTAAACAGACTTAATATCGGATTGTTCTCCGATTTTATTTACTTTGACTGTTGTTGTTTAATATTCTTTTGCTTGTGTTGCTATCTTATATCTGTGGATGAGAATAGTAAAACCCTGATTGATGAAATACAGCTTAAGTATGCCCGATGGATCCATTAAATTGGGTTTGTCCATCGGTGCATGCTGCTGGCCATTGCCACGTGTCCAGTCCCTCGGTATTTTGGGACTGGGGCGTGACACCTGTAGGGACAAGTCTGGATATCTTTTGCTTCTCGTTTGAGGCAAGGCGGGTCAGGACAGTTGCACTATTGCCGATTGAGTCGGCAGTCCGCTTGAGCGGAGAGGGGTGTTACACTAATCTTGCTGAATGTTTCAATAGCTGGATTAAGAAATTACGAGATAAGCCAATAACAATACTTCTCGATGGTATTAGAGCCAAGATTATTACACTTCATGACAATCGTAGAAAGTTTGCTGAAAATATAGACACAGATTATTGTCCGAAGATGTTAAAAAATATGGCTTCTATTATCAAAGAGAATAACCACCTAGAAATATTAGCTATTGATAGTTATAAGTTTGAAATAATAGATCGGACAACAAGTAGAACCTATATTGTTCATATAACTAAAAGATCTTGTACATGTTTAAGATGGTACCATACTTATATACCATGTATACATGCATATTTTATTTGTAGATATTGCAATATTAGTATTGATACTTTTTATCCTGCAGTATTTTCGACGAAAAACTTGAAAAGTGTATACGCGCCAAAAATGGAGCCAATTCCAGTTCCCTACGAGATCCAAGGTCCTTTGATAAGAGGACAAATTGGGGTGCCAGATGTAAGACGCAAAGCCGGAAGACCAAAGAAGAACCGCATCAAACCCCGGGATTCATCGACAAGAGATCTACATTGCAGTAATTGTGGTGCTATGGGACACAACCGAAGAATATGTACTAGTCAACCTGTCACGCCCCAGTCCCAAAATACCGAGGGACTGGACACGTGGCAATGGCCAGCAGCATGCACCGATGGACAAACCCAATTTAATGGATCCATCGGGCATACTTAAGCTGTAATACCTCAGTCAGGGTTTTACTATTCTCATCCACAGAATAAAGACAGAAATATCAGCAAAGCAATAATAAACAACCAGTCCAAGTAAATAAAATCGGGAAACAACCCGATATTAGTCTGTTACAATGTTCTCATAAACAGGAATTAAAGAGTTTAATTAAACAGGAAATAAAGACTATTTGTCATAATGACTGAGCATGGCGAAGCAATTGTTCAGGAGAAGTCCTCAGTGATCACCTCGTCCTCAGCTACGGGTACTGTTCCGTGAAGAGCACCTGTTCTGTCACGCCCCAGTCCCAAAATGACGAGGGACTGAGCACGTGAGCAATGGCCAGCAGCACGCACCGATGGACAACCCAATTTAATGGATCCATCAGGGCATGCTTAAGCTGTAGTCTAGCAATACTAAGTACAAGTCTCAGGTATTTCTAATCTCATCCACAGAAAGTCACAGATTAAAAGCCAGAAATTATGCAATAGAAATAAATACTGAAATCTCGAATAAGCTATCTCGGGAACAAATCCGAGAATTAGTCTGTTACATTTAAGAAAAGACAGGAATTTAAAATGCTGGAAATGGAAATACTGAATAACTGAAGCCGGTGCTCAAGAGAAGTCTTCGGCCACTATCTCGTCCCCTGTTCCTTGTTCTGCTCCAAGGAGTGCTCCAGTACCGTACACCTCGGGGTAGTTTTCTTCAGCTGTACCTGGGGACATAGTCTATTCCAGGTCCTCAGGGGACATAACAAGGTACAGAAAATACAAGCCAAAACATATGCAGTGCAACAATAAAATAAACAGCAGGGTAAATATGTAAACCAGCTAGTGATATGCAAGTGAGAGTTTTAGTCATACTCAGGCTGAGACTACTACAGGATCAGTGTCTAAGAAACCATAGCAGTATTTTCTAGAAGAGCCAGAACTTGTGCCAAAGCTCTGTATCAGAGACTAGGACACCTCCAGATAACATTATTTACATTATAATCAGCCTTGATATGGTAATACTCTCCCCACCACATGTAATCTCACGTCACAGTTCCAGAATATCAGGTACAAGTCACGCAAGATTGAACTAATGCAATGAGTCAGGATAGAGTCTAAGCATGTAAACTATAATGACATGAATATGTAACCTATACGGAATCACCAGGTATATCTCAGGCAATTCCGTCACATGAATAGTGTCAGGTGTCCTGGGTTGAGCAGTTAAACAAGTTACATAAGAAACTACCAGAAAATCAAGTAAAATACTATAATCAGAAATGTCTAAGAATTGGCAGGCTTTACTTGCCCACTGATGTATAACCAAGTCCAGGAGATATGTAGCAAGCTGCAAGTTTCGGCGAGGTACACTTGCCTGTGGTTCCGGCTCGGTTCGCAGTTCTGACTTCGGCGGAAATTGCAGGCGGTACTCCGGTTGCTGAAACAAACATCACCATCAGATCCAAAAAATATCAATCAGCTAGAAACGCCTGTCCTTGGGTCCAATTTGGAGACAAGGGCAGAAACGGCAGTTTCGGGTCAAAACGGGGTCCACATGTGGGCCCGCTTTGCACCGAAAAATGTGTCCGGGTCAAAGGTCTCCAAATTCACCAAACTCAGTGTCAACGGGTCAGAAACACTGATACGAACCCAACGGAACTTCCAGAATTGGATTCCGATGAGCCGATCACAAAATCGCCCGTCGAGCGGGGCCTGTGGGGCCCACGACACGCGATTTCGTCAACGTTCTCAGAATCGAACCAAACTTGACCCACAGGACCAGCGTATTGCTACGAGTCCGATGGCGCAAGTTTTGTCTCGATCCGACGTGTGTACACAAAGTTAGGTCGAATTGCAGAAAAGTCGGATACGGGGCGATGTCCGCGGATACGCGTTGATTCCGGTGTGCACGCACACCCGAATCAGCTTCTGCGAAATCCCACACGTCCGTATCGACGATGCGCTCGTGTCTGTGAAGACCGCGCGCGACCAAGTCATCCTGTTTGGCGGGGCGTACTCGGTTCCGGGGTGAAACAGGGTCTAGTTTTTCCTGTTTTTGGATCGCGGTGTGCGATCACCACAGGACGCGATATCCCGAACAGTTTGTCCGGACACCGAGAGGGTCATACAGGCTTCGCAACGCAATTTACGGAATCGAAATCGGAGCTACGAGCAAAAAGATACACGCACCTGAAGGGGACCCGAAAACCAGGGCCAAATCGTGTCCGACACGTGTCCGACTCGTGTCGGACACAGGGGATTCAAATTAGGGTTAGGGTTTTGGGACTTCGCCGGAGCTGCGACGGCTGCTGGCGGCCGGAGAGAGGCAGGGGACGGCGGGGGAAGCTCGGCCGGGGGCGGCGGCTCGCTGGGAGGCGGCGGGGGGGTCGCCGGAGGCGCTGCGGCGCCGGGCGCGGGAGCTGCTGTGGTCGCTGGGGGAAGGAGGGAGGAGGAGGAAGGGGGAGCTGGGCGGCGGCGCTGTGGCGGGGCCGGCGTGGCTGCAGCGGCGAGGCGGGACGGCGTCGCGGGGAGTCCGGCGGAGCAGCGAGGTGGCGGTGGCAGTTCGGGTCTGGCCGGAGGGGAGAGGAGCGGGGTTTATAAAGGGGGCGGAGGGGAGCGAGGCCGAGCGGGGGAGGCGGAGGTCGTGGGGTCGTGGGGGCGTGCGGGGGCGGTTGGCCGGCCGGAGCGGGCGGCGGGAAGTGCGGCGGAGCGGCCGGGACGCGCGGGGGGGGGGGGGGGGGGGCTGGGGGATCGTGGGTGAGCGGGTTACGGGCGAGCGGCTGAGCGGGTGAGCGGGTCTGACCCGACCCGCTAGGGCTGGGCTCGGGTTGGGCTGGGCCGGGCCGGAAAAGTAATAATAAAATTAATAATAATAATAAATAATAATTAATTATCAGTTAATTAATTAAATAAATAATAAAATACTTTTTAGGCATTTAAAAATAGGTCCGGGGCCCGATAAATTCCAGAAAAATTGTCCTAAGTCCAGTTTTTCATTTTACATCCAAAAATATTATTTTCATAATATTTTAATATTGTTTATTATCATTTAAAAATCATTGAATAATTAAAACCCTGTTTTTAAATTACAGAAAATTCCCAGAAAATTCCAGAAAATTCTGAAAATTCCAGTTTTAAAATTTTGAAAAAAATCAGGGGGTTTACATGTTCCGTAGACCTCTGGATAAACCTCGTCTGCAAATCCTGGGGACATAATCCGGATCCAGGTCCTCAGGGGACATAGCAAGGTACAGAAAACACAAGCCAAAATAAATGCAGTAAAGTAAATAAGGGAACAATAGGGTCAACTATATAACCTTCTATGTGATATGCAAGTTGAGAGCATCACTAGAACTTAGGCTGATACCACTACAAGCTCTGTGTCGGGGAGCCGATAGCGGAGTATACTATAAATTTTACTATGTGTTTACTATAGATTTATATATATAATCAGCATATAGCCTGTGTGTCTCTCCCCACCCAATGTAATCATACGTCTCATGTCCACGATGCCTCATGTCCACGTCACGTACGATCATAGCTAATGCAGTGAGTCATAATATGTCTATGAATATAACATCTAGGAATATAATATAATGTCTAGGCCAATCCTGCAACCTACACAGATTTACCTTGAATATTTCAGGAAGATTCTGTTTCATGATCTGTGTCAGGTGTCCTGGGTATAACGTACTTGATAATGCAAGTACAAGAATATAAATGTCACGATATCCATCTCTAATTTGACATTGCACAACCCCGCGTACGGTGTTGGCACCCGACTATAATCGGACGCTAAGCAAGTCACACGGCCCTAGGTTTGAGCATGTACAATAGTCACAGGAAAATAAATCTGGAAAAAATGAATCATTAAACTGCATTTATGGCAAGGTACACTTGCCTGAGTTTTCGGCTCCAATTGTCGTTCTGACTTCAGCTGGGATTTCAGGCAGTACTCCGATTGCTGAAATAGACATCACCATCAAGTCCAGAAAATATTAATCAGCTAAAAATGCCTATCCTTGAGTCCAATTTGGAGACAAGGGCAAAAACGTCATTTTCGGGTCAAAACGGGGTCCACATGCGGGCCCGCTTTGCACCGAAAAATGTGTCAGGGTCAAAGGTCTCTAAATTTACCAAACTTAGTGTCAACAGGTGAGGAACGATGATACGAACCGAACGGAACTTCCAGAATTGGATTCCGATGAGCCGATCACAAAATCGCCCGTCGAGCGGGACTTCTGGGGCCCACGACACGCAATTTTGTCAACGTTCTCAGAATCGAACCAAACTTGGCTCACAGGACCAGCGTATCTCTATGAGTCCGATGGCGCAAGTTTCGTTTCAATCCGACGTGTGTACACAAAGTTAGGATAAAAAACAGAAAAGTCGGATACGGGACGGTGTCCGCGGATACGCACTGATTCCGGTGTGCACGCACATCCGAATCAGCTTCTGCGAGATCCCGCACGTCCGTATCAACGACGCGCACGTATCTGTGAAGACCGCACGCGTCCAAGTCGTCCCATTTGGCGGGACGTACTCGATTCTGGGCTGAAACAGGGTCTGGGTTTTTTTATTTTTGGATCGCGGTATGCGATCACCACAGGACGCGATGCCCTGAGCGGTTTGTCCGGGCACCGAGAGGGTCATACAGGCTTCGCAACGCAAAAGACGGAATCAAAAACGGGGTTACGAGGAAGAAAATACAAGTACCTGAACAGGGCTGAAAAACCGAGATCTTCGTGTCCTCGTATCTCGAGTTAGGGCTGTGTCCGATCTGAGAACCCTGTGTCCGGCCTTGTCCGACACGCCAGGGACTGAGTCCGGGTCTAGGGTTAGGGTTCAGGGGGCTGGCCTCGCCGGAGCAGGCCGGTGGAGGGCGGAGCAGCGCTGCGAGGGTCGACGTCGGGCGGAGTCGCGGCGAGGGTGACGGCTGGTTCGAGGGCGGAGGAGAGTTCGGCTGAGGGGCTCGTCGGCTGAGCTCAGGGAGGCGCTGGAAATGGAGGTTGGGCGGCTGGGGACGGCTCGCCGGACGGAGCTCAGGGAGGAGAGTAGAGACGCAGCGGCGAGGCGGCGCTGCGGGCAGAGAGCCGAGGCGGAGTCGGTGAAGTTAGGGCGGACGGAGGCGGAGAGAAGAGGGTTGGAGGGTTTTATAGAGAAGTGGAGGGAGGCGGAGGGTTGTTCGGTGAGGGGGAGCCGGAGCGGAGGGGTCGGGGAAGACGGAGAGTGGCGGCGGCGGTCGTTTCCGGCGGCGGAAGGCGAGAAGTCGGGCGGCTGATCGGGTGGAGAAGAGAAAGGGTTTCGGCGGGTCGGGTTGGTGGCGGGTCGGGTCGGGTCTACGAATCCGGCCCGATCCAAATTCAGATATGCGGGTCGGGTTCGGGTTATTGGGTCGGGTCTGGATTGAACCCGGATCCGACCCAATAAGAAATTTGGTTTAAAAATAAACCCGGTTTGGTTCAACTTGGTTTGGTTTGGTTTAATTAATAAAAACCCGGTTTATTTTGGTTTAATTAATTAAATTAGTATTTAGGGCTTTAAAAATTTATCCGGGGTCCAATAAATTTCTGGAAAATTATCCTATGTCTGGTTTTCTATTTTACACCATAAAATATTATTTTCATAATATTTTAATATTATTTATTAACATTTAAAAATCCTTAAATAATTAAAACACCTTAATTTAATTACAGAAAAATCCAAGAAAATTCCAGAAAATTTCAGAAAATTGTAAAAATCCAAATTTAAAAATTCTTGAAAATCAGGGGGATTATAATCTACCCCCCTTAAGAGGATTGCGTCCTCGCAATCAAAGATTAACCGGTCAACAGAGATGACACGGTTGCAACCATTGTTCGAAGCACATCAAATCAAAGAGCACCTAGGAAAAATTATTTTCCTAAGCATTAAAAGTTATGCAATTTCCCAAATGTGAGAAATCTAGAAAATTACAGTTTTTAGAAAACCAGGTTATTCTTTTAAAGCATATTAATTAATAACAAAATTACTAGGTGATCACTAGGTTATCTATTATTAGTAAGTTAAAATCGTTAAGTTAAGTCTATGGTCACGAACCAGCAGGCACGAAGTAAAGCAATAATAGAAACAGAAAACTATAGAAACTTACGCACATTAGCTACTCCTTGGTTCTGCGCGTCTTCCAAAGTCATCACGAAGGCTTGTCCGCGTCCTGGTGGATTCCTCTGTTGCTGCTGCTGCTGCTGCTGGGCTTGTTGGAAGAGTGCCGCTTGTGGTGCCAATGGTGGCCTTGGTTGATACCCTCCTGGTGCTGGTAGAGCTTGTTGGTTTGCTCTTGGTGCTCCTCCTCGATGATAAGGACAATCCTTGGCTAAGTGTTGATTGGTTCCGCAAATCAAGCATAATCCCAACTTGCGTCTGCAGTCCTTCTCAGTATGGCCTACCTTGCCACAGTATTGACATGTAGGTAATGTCTGCAGAGAGGCTCTGGGTGGCTGGTGTATACGAGGCCTCTTTGCAGCTTCTTCTTGTGGTGCTCTGGCTGATGTGGAAGACCATTTCAGACTGGTCTCTCTCCTGGTGACGCGTTCCATGCGTCGGGCTGCAGCGAGAACGTCCAAGTAAGAGGTAGGTGCGACGGATCCGATGAGTCTCTGCAGCTCGAAGTTTAGTCCGTCGAAGAATTTCTCAGCCTTCTCTTCTTCCGTCGGGATCAAAGTAGGGGCGAAGCGACTTAGACGAATGAATTCTGCGTTGTACTCCTCCACTGTCATGCTGCTCTGAGTGAGACGATTGAACTTGTCCCAAAGTTCTGATCGAGCGATAGCCGGAATGTACATCTCTTGAAAGAGTCTGGAGAACTCTTCCCAAGTGACTCGGTCTGGTCCGAGCCTGGTCTCTTCAGATATCCACCAGTGATGGGCATTGTCCGTCAACTGCATCCTGACGGCGGTCATCCAACGTTCTCTTGGAAGTTCAGCTGCTTCCAACTGGTGTTGTATGTTGGTGAGCCACTCATGAACTTCGGTTGGTCCTTCTTTGCCCGAAAAGGTACGGGGCTTGAGTTGACGGAAATCGGTGATAGACCCCGTCGCTGGTCGCCTAGCTTGTGGGTTCACTTGCTCCAATGCGGTTACTAGGCTGGTCCTCAAGTACTCTGCCTCATGACGCTGCGTCTCCTGATGAATTTGTTGTTGGGCTTGCATCATTGCGTAGATCATTGAAAATATTTGCTGCCTGTCGATGGGTTGCCCTTGTGGGAATACGGGCATCGGTGGAACAAACTACGGAGGCGGCGGGATGTCATCGCCCCTAAACCTTGAGTTATGCTGTTCAGCTTGACCACCTTGAGAGGAATGTCCTCTGTTCTCTGGTGTAACTCCATCTTCATAGGTAACCACAGCGTCTTGTGGCGTACTCAAAGGAATTTTATCTTCAATTCTTGGATCCATCTTTCTGCATCCAAAATAAAATATAAGAAGCGCACAAGATTCAAGGCAGGATGCAAGTCAAAAATTAATTCGAGTACGATACAGATATCAAGAACGTTTTCAAGCAAGTGGATGAGATCCTAAAACTTATCCTATTCTTATTTGCAGGCCTGTTCGGTTCCTAAGTTGAAACCGAACAATTTAGACATTGACCTGCATGGGCCACCACAAAAACCATGTCACGCCCCAGTCCCAAAATACCGAGGGACTGGACACGTGGCAATGGCCAGCAGCATGCACCGATGGACAAACCCAATTTAATGGATCCATCGGGCATACTTAAGCTGTAATACTTCAGTCAGGGTTTTACTATTCTCATCCACAGAATAAAGACAGAAATATCAGCAAAGCAATAATAAACAACCAGTCCAATTAAATAAAATCGGGAAACAACCCGATATTAGTCTGTTACAATGTTCTCATAAACAGGAATTAAAGAGTTTAATTAAACAGGAAATAAAGACTATTTGTCATAATGACTGAGCATGGCGAAGCAATTGTTCAGGAGAAGTCCTCAGTGATCACCTCGTCCTCAGCTACGGGTACTGTTCCGTGAAGAGCACCTATTCCGTAGACCTCTGGATAAACCTCGTCTGCAAATCCTGGGGACATAATCCGGATCCAGGTCCTCAGGGGACATAGCAAGGTACAGAAAATACAAGCCAAAATAAATACAGTAAAGTAAATAAGGGAACAATAGGGTCAACTATATAACCTTCTATGTGATATGCAAGTTGAGAGCATCACTAGAACTTAGGCTGATACCACTACAAGCTCTGTGTCGGGGAGCCGATAGCGGAGTATACTATGAATTTTACTATGTGTTTACTATGGATTTATATATATAATCAGCCTGTAGCCTGTGTGTCTCTCCCCACCCAATGTAATCATACGTTTCATGTCCACGATGCCTCATGTCCACGTCACGTACGATCATAGCTAATGCAGTGAGTCATAATATGTCTATGAATATAACATCTAGGAATATAATATAATGTCTAGGCCAATCCTGCAACCTACATAGATTCACCTTGAATATTTCAGGAAGATTCTGTTTCATGATCTGTGTCAGGTGTCCTGGGTATAACGTACTTGATAATGTAAGTACAAGAATATAAATGTCACGATATCCATCTCTAATTTGACATTGCACAACCCCGCGTACGGTGTTGGCACCCGACTATAATCGGACGCTAAGCAAGTCACACGGCCCTAGGTTTGAGCATGTACAACAGTCACAGGAAAATAAATCTGGAGAAAATGAATCATTAAACTGCATTTATGGCAAGGTACACTTGCCTGAGTTTTCGGCTCCAATTGTCGTTCTGACTTCAGCTGGGATTTCAGGCAGTACTCCGGTTGCTGAAATAGACATCACCATCAAGTCCAGAAAATATTAATCAGCTAGAAATGCCTATCCTTGAGTCCAATTTGGAGACAAGGGCAAAAACGTCATTTTCGGGTCAAAACGGGGTCCACATGCGGGCCCGCTTTGCACCGAAAAACGTGTCAGGGTCAAAGGTCTCTAAATTTATCAAACTTAATGTCAACAGGTCAGGAACGATGATACGAACCCAACGGAACTTCCAGAATTGGATTCCGATGAGCCGATCACAAAATCGCCCGTCGAGCGGGGCTTGTGGGGCCCACGACACGCGATTTTGTCAAGGTTCTCAGAATCGAACCAAACTTGGCTCACAGGACCAGCGTATCGCTACGAGTCCGATGGCGCAAGTTTCGTTTCAATCCGACGTGTGTACACAAAATTAGGGTAAAAAATAAAAAAGTCGGATACGGGGCGGTGTCCGTGGATACGCACTGATTCCGGTGTGCACGCACATCCGAATCAGCTTCTGCGAGATCCCGCACGTCCGTATCAACGACGCGCACGTATCTGTGAAGACCGCACGCGACCAAGTTGTCCCGTTTGGCGGGGCGTACTCGATTCCGGGGTGAAACAGGGTCTAGGTTTTCTTGTTTTTGGATCGCGGTGTGCGATCACCACAGGACGCGATGCCCTGAGCGGTTTGTCCGGGCACCGAGAGGGTCATACAGGCTTCGCAACGCAAAAGACGGAATCGAAAACGGGGTTACGAGGAAGAAAATACAAGTACCTGAACAGGGCTGAAAAACCGAGATCTTCATGTCCTCGTATCTCGAGTTAGGGCTGTGTCCGGTCTGAGAACCCTGTGTCCAGCCGTGTCCGACATGCCAGGGACTGAGTCCGTGTCTAGGGTTAGGGTTCAGGGGGCTGGCCTCGCCGGAGCAGGCCGGTGGAGGGCGGAGCGGCGCTGCGAGGGTCGACGTAGGGCGGAGTCGCGATGAGGGTGACGGCTGGTTCGAGGGCGGAGGAGAGTTCGGCTGAGGGGCTCGTCGGCTGAGCTCAGGGAGGCGCTGGAAATGGAAGTTGGGCGGCTGGGGACGGCTCGCCGGACGGAGCTCAGGGAGGAGAGTGGAGACGCAGCGGCGAGGCGGCGCTGCGGGCAGAGAGCCGAGGCGGAGTCGGTGAAGTTAGGGCGGACGGAGGCGGAGAGAAGAGGGTTGGAGGGTTTTATAGAGAAGTGGAGGGAGGCGGAGGGTTGTCCGGTGAGGGGGAGCCGGAGAGGAGGGGTCGGGGAAGACGGAGAGTGGCGGCGGCGGCCGTTTCCGGCGGCGGAAGGCGAGAAGTCGGGCGGCTGATCGGGTGGAGAAGAGAAAGGGTTTCGGCGGGTCGGGTTGGTGGCTGGTCGGGTCGGGTCTACGGATCCGGCCCGATCTAAATTCAGATATGCGGGTCGGGTTCGGGTTATTGGGTCGGGTCTGGATTGAACCCGGATCTGACCCAATAAGGAATTTGGTTTAAAAATAAACCCGGTTTGGTTCAACTTGGTTTGGTTTGGTTTAATTAATAAAAACCCGGTTTATTTTGGTTTAATTAATTAAATTAGTATTTAGGGCTTTAAAAATTCATCCGGGGTCCAATAAATTCTCGGAAAATTACCCTATGTCTGGTTTTCTATTTTACACCATAAAATATTATTTTCATAATATTTTAATATTATTTATTAACATTTAAAAATCTTTAAATAATTAAAACACCTTAATTTAATTACAGAAAAATCCAAGAAAATTCCAGAAAATTCCAGAAAATTGTAAAAATCCAAATTTAAAAATTCTTGAAAATCAGGGAGATTACACAACCGAGAGAGTAAAATAGAATTATTCAATACAAACTTAAAAATATTGTAATAGTGAGTCTGATAATGAGAGAGTAAAATAGAATTGTTCAATACCCAAATATTGCAATAAAAAACCTTTACAAATCATACAAATATTACAATCATACATTGTTACAAATTATCTACTCATCCTCTTCCTCGTCTTGTTGAGTTTGGGTAGGCAGCGGTGCTGATGGAGTCGAAAAAATTGTGTGAATATCTGATAGCTTTCATCTCCAGCAGTCTGATAACTCGGGCCTGCTCCAGCAGTCAGGTTACTCGGTCCCGCTCCAGCATACTGGCAACTCGGACCCGCTCCAGCATACTGGTCACTCGGGCCCGCTCCAGCATACTGGTCACTCGGGCCCCTCCAGCATAATGGTCCTCTGCAGTATCCCGTCTACGACGACGAGAGTGTCTCTGTCGTACTAAGCCGGTCGGATAGTCCGGTGGAAGACGGGATTGTACTAGAGGCATTTCCGGTTCCCGTCCAATACCCAGATGCTCAACACGAGTCACAAGTTCCTCCATAAGACGCCGACTGTCTGGGAAAATATTTCTATGAGGTCGTTGTAAATATTGTCGGTATACACCACTCTGAAATTTGAAACTTATAAATTATTGCATATTTAAAAATATGCAATATTTAAAAATTTAAAGATATTTATCTACGATCAAAACTTAAATAATTTAAAGATATTTATTGCATATTTAAAAATTACCTCATTATACTGCAGTGTATCAAATTGGCTACGATATAGTGATACAGTCCTGTATTGGTAGTGTTGATAATCCACTACGTCTGTAGGCCAGCGCATAGCAACTGGAAACACATCACTGAGAATGCTGGTAACAGGCCTACCAATATAAAAGTGCTCGTAGGACCAGAACTATAAAACAAAAATATGACATTAGTACAAACATAATTTGCGTATAAAATTACTCTAACTTTTTAAGGTCTTTCATTCATACCTGTATCAGTGAAATACATCCACAAATACTCTTGCGATTGGATCTGACAAATTCTGTCAGATTGGCGTACAAAAAGGCAAGAGTAGCAACTCCCCACGCATGCTCAGTAGGTTTTGTCAGATCATCCAAGAATGGTAAAAGCTGCACATTTACCATGTTTTCCGATGCATCGGGAAATAGAATTGCACCACATAAACAGAGCAGATACGCTCTAGTGCAACGAATGACCTGGATTTATTAAGTGTTATATAGAATTGCACCACTAAATTAAGTAATAAACAAATTTACTAATAAAAATACATACCCGAATTTCATCTACATCAACCAAACCATCAATAGTTTGATGTTGGTCCATAAAGTTGCCACGGAGCCATGTAAATTTCACATAATTGTCGTCTTTTAGACCTGAAGGAGGGCTAACACCGAGATACCTCCGGATCAGATCAGATCCCTTTAAGTGCGGATCAAAATATATAGCGTTACCGTTAATAGGTAACCCTAGTATATTCGCCACATCAAAAAGGGTGATCGTCATCTCGCCGAATGGGAGTTGGAAAGT
This sequence comes from Iris macrosiphon, assembly GCA_036927795.1. NCBI lineage: Eukaryota > Viridiplantae > Streptophyta > Magnoliopsida > Asparagales > Iridaceae > Iris > Iris macrosiphon. Next base: position 179,722,495 of record JAYESA010000012.1, read on the forward strand.
GTTGCGTTCTGGCCACCAACGCTCCGCAAGGCTTACAACTAAATGAAGATCGTGGATTAAATATCTAACACGATCTATATAGTGGAATCCAAAGGATTCCACCAACGCCTTTTGGACCGAATTTAGCTCCCACGTACGATAATTTCTTTCGGCCCGCCAATGTACGTGGATCCGAGTTCGTAAAGCATGATCATGGTCGTATAACTATAAAAAATATATGCATTATATTTTGTGTGTAAATTTATATGCATTAATAAAGTAAAAACATAGGCATTATAAAAAATATATGCATTAATAAAGTTGGCAACTTGTAATTTCAAAAATTACCTCGCCAGTAAATATCTGACTAGAAATGTGGTCTTCACGTTGCTTAATAATAAGCGCGGTAGTCGGTCCGCCAGGAATACGACCGTCATTGTAGGTAGCCATCGCCAGTAAATATCAGGAGGAGAAAGAGAATTGCTGTGATTAAGGAGGAGGAAGCTGTGAAAATAGGAGGAGGAGGAGGAGAATGTGTTGTGTGAGGAGTGTTTTGGGGGGGGGGGGGGGTGGGAGGTGTTTATAGGGGTTGGAGGGAGCCGTTGTGCAACGGTCGGATGGAACGGTCACTGGCCCGCCAACTGAGTTGGCGAGCGGCCTCTCGAGGAGAGCGCCCCGCCAACTCAGTTGGCGAGATGCTCGCCAACTCAGCAGCTCGCCAACTGAGTTGGCGAGTGGTCCCCCCCTCTGCCATTTCTCCCAACTTATTCCTTTATTTATAAATATAATATAATATATTACTTTAAACCAAAAAATTCGTTTAAAAAATTAACAAATATTCCTATTATGCGTAAAATAATCAAAATTTGGTAAAAATAGTGAGAATATATCTTAAATTATTAAATATTGCATACAAAAGAATGGGTACATTTGCTAGTTTTTTAAATAAATTAAACTATATGCAAGTTTCTATATTTATAATGGAGACATTTGTTAAAATATTTTAATTTTTTTTAATTATTATCGGTTAACGTTAGTGTGGGTAAAGATAGCAGTAATTATGGCTTTAGGCGTCCAAAAGTTTTAGGCTAAAAATATTACTTATCCTTAGGCCACGTTGGAATCATCGGTATGTGAAAAAAAAAATGATTCTCAAATAAAAAAAAAATAGAAAAAAAAAATAGTTTCTTCATCCACCCAAGGTCCACTGTTAAGAATTCAATTTTTCTTCCAAATTTGTTTTATTTTTCAAATAATAAATTTTTTTTTTATAAAAATTATAATTTTTCAAAAAAACAAACGCAAGGGCAAAAAAAAAAAAATTCAAAATTTTTTTTAGCGAACCAATGGAAGCTTTAGCTATCAAATTTTTTTATTTTTTTTAGTAAAAGTGTATTACCCTTGGTTATAATATTTTTTTTTTACTAAAAGTTTATTTACAAGTCAAATCTTATCCAAACCAATATTCTACGATACGATTACGAGTAATGATATTCGTATCTCCAAAATATTCATCCAAATTATCCTTTCTTATGTGATCGGTGGCGTGGTATATTAAATAGTATTATATTACATTTAGGACAACTGTCCAAAGCCCACGGACCAAAAGAGTCCCAAAACATTAATTTAAACATAAATATATTAATAATTTTTTATCTAAAACAGAACTAGTATGTAACATAGGTATCATTAACACAAAATAGTTGTAGTGTAGTGGTCATTATGTTAGACGTAGTTTTATCATTGGTGCCAACATTTTTTTTAGTTTACTTTTTGTTTATTTTTTATTTTTTAAATTATATTATATATGCGATGACCATTTTGGAAGTTAACCTCGGCCCCACGAGCTCAGGGTCGGTCCTGTGTTGCATCCAACATTGCAGCTGACATGAAAAATTTAACCCAAAAAATTAATTATTCAATAAAATTAATGTTAACAAAATTTAACCCAAAAACTAGCAATGACTTGCGACTGCTTTAACCAAATTATTTTAACAAAAATATACCTCTTCATTTTCATCTTCCTCTTCCCACCTCCCCGCGCTCCCCTCCTCCTTTTCGCTCCCGCGGGTAGTAGTAGCTGCAGCAATAGCAATAGCGACGGGGGAGGGAGGGGGGCGAGTGCGGAGAGGTGGAGACGAGCTCAGAATGAGCACGGAGAGGGGGGTGGTGGGTTCGACAGAGTGGGGGGGGGGGGGTGCGGTGGCTGAGACGTACGACGGAGGCGAGCAGCGGAGGGCATCAGTAGGGATGGGGGAAAGAGAAGACAATGCATAAGGATATTTTCATCCAAAATTTTAGGTCAAAGTAGTTGACCATTAGTCTTAGATAATTTCGTAAAAAATAGAAGATCTTGTATATTATATAAAAACTGTATGATAAAGATCTTGTATATTATATAAAAATTGTATGATAATATGATAATAAAAAAATAGAGGGTGATTCAAAATTTCTCACCGTACATTTACCAACCAAAGCCTCTTTCTGACATGTTTCCTTCCAGAAACCACCCACATGGCCCATGGTTTGCTCTCCAGCTGTCATCGTTTCTATACAAATCAAATCTTCAAACAAAAAACTTCAATAATAAATAAATAAATAAATAAATAGAAATATATAAATGTGATTCGAAAACTTTTCAGATAAAAGCTAGAAAAGCAAACGTTCGTTCACAAGTCAGATCTGCTGCGTTTATTCACGGTTCTGCCACTCTTCACATCGTACAATAAACAAACTAAGCAATTAATGAACAAACAGAAAACTGAATAAAGCTTGCTGACGGTTATATTATTTACTTTACGATGGTTATATTATTAACTTTTCAAACGGATATATTTATAACGGAATTTATTTTTTAACGGATAGATACTCTTTTCTCTGTATATATTTTTAGATGTTTCGAACACAACACATAGATACTTTTTCTCTCTCAACTTACATCCAAAACATAAAAAATTATTCAAACAGGAGTTACTCCATCCAGTGAAACTACTCCAACCAGTGAAGCTCTGCTACTGAAGTTCAAAGTTTTGAGCAAGATACTCTTCTTTCTAATATCCCAAATTTAGTTATGGATAAAATTCTAACACTAATTTGCTATCATGGAGGTACACTAAATGGATTATCTTACGAAGGAGGTACAACTTATCTTATATCCACAATCAGAATATCACATTTTATAATTTACAAAATATTATTGTAGAACGTTTTTCTATTACTTACGAATTTATAATAAGGTGGATTTATATAGATCATTTTATGATAACAGATAGTGAAGAAGCATGAAAATTTGTTGTTCAAAGTAATTTAGGTGCATCTTGTATACATAGTTACAATAATCCGGTATTACCAAATATTGACACAAATAATTTTTATAGTAATCAACCTTTCAGTAATAGTCAAAATTTTCATGTTGGCCCTACCTCTTCACACCAAATAGATTTGGTCGAAAAAAACATTGACGATGAAAATAGTGATGACTTAGTTGAAGATTTAGATTATTATTTACCTAATAATGATGATAATTTAGAAGCTAACATATGTATATTTTGACTTGGAATTCTGGATATGTATATGGTGTTATTTCTCTTTTCTTTATTGTGACGGGTTGTTCCCCGAGACACTACTTATTTGGACTTGATGATGGACTGTTTTATGTTATCTATTATCTTGACTGGTCTATCATATTGTATTGTGATTGTTTTCTGTGGATGAGATTAGAATTATACTAAGATAGATGATGTAGACTTGTATTTATACTTATTACACCTTAAGTGCACTATAACGGATCAATTAAATTGGGTTGTCCATTGGAGTTGTGCTGCTGGCCATTGCCACGTGGCTAGTTCCTTGGTATTTTCGGACTGGGCGTGACACTTCACATCAAATAGATTTAGTCGAAGAAAACAATGACGATGAAAATAGTGATGACTTAGTTGGAGATTTAGATTATTATTTACCTAATAATGATGATAATTTAGAAGCTAACACCTCAAAATTATTAGTTGGCGAAGAGTTTACTTCTTCTTATGCATTTAGAAAATTTATTAGTGATTTGGCAATTCTTCACAATTTTAGTTGTAGAGCTAAATGGAACAATTTTACAATAATTGTATATATTTGTGATTCTCCATATTGTTCTTGGAGAATATATGCTAAGGCAATTGGTAACAGCGGAAAATTTATGATTAGTACATTCGAATCTCGACATTCATGTACATGTGGATTAACAATAGGACGTCATCCACAAATCCACAAGCTACTAGTGCATGGATTAGAGATAAAGTATTTGGTAAAATTAGAGATAACAATTCTTGTAGTGCATCACATATTGTAAAAGACATATTTAGAGAACATCGAGTACATATTACATATTGTAAAGCTTTGAGAGCCAAATAACTTGCATTATCTGAAAATTAATGGTAGTTATATTGATGCATATGGTAGTCTCGAAAAATATCGTTTTGCAATTATGGAAACAAATTCCGGTAGCAAATATTTTCTAAAGACGGTAGAAAATAATGTATTTTAAAGAATATTTATTTGTTTCAAGACATGCATAGATGATTTTTAAGTGGTTGTTTACCTATAATTAGTATTGATGCAACTTTTCTTACATCTAGATATCAATGTTATTTATATGTTGTTTGTCCTCATGATCCTAACTACCAATTATATCCTATTGCTTATTGTATTGCTGAAAATGAGAATACTGATTCATGGACATGATTTTTAAACAATTAAAAAAAAAATTTGAATTATTTTTTGACTGTTGGGATAATATTTCATTTATATCAGATAAGCAAGAGGGATTAATTCGTGTAGTGCATGATATTTTTTCAAACTTTCCAAATTTTTTTTTTTTGCATTCAACATTTTAAACAAAATATGAGAAGTCAATGTAGTGGTAGACAAAAATATCAAGAATGGTTAGATAAACTTGCTCGGTCTTATAATGTGGTGGATGCGAACGAATGGTTTGAGATAATAAAATCAGCAGATATTAATGTCTTTAATTGGATTGTTATATTGAAAATATTTTATATTGAAAATATTTGATCATAAAAAAAATACTATGTGGTACAATTAGATGATAATATTCGTACATGTTTTCGTTGACAACACACTCTTTTACCATATGTACATGCTTACTTTGTTTGTGAGTCAAAAAAATTATAAATTGAAAGTTATTATCAATTTCTTCCTCCGGTTTGATTAAATCCAATTTTACTTTACGGTTTGATTAAATAAGATTTTAATTTAATTTCTCGTTAGTCCAGTTTAATTAAATCCGATTTTTAGTTTAAGCTTTTAAAAGTCTTTAAAATAGGCGTTTGGTAAAATAAAAAAATAAAAAAAAAGCCTATAGAAAGGACGTTATTTCTGTCGTTATTTCTGTTACAAACTTCTTCGCTGATGAACAAACAAAGAGGAGATTTTAATGTAAGCAAAAGAATGTACTAAAATAGTAATATCACAACAATCACCACCAACGCCACCACCGAGCTCTGCTCGCTCCACAAATGTTAACAGAAATAACGACAGAAAAAGAAAAATAATAATAACAACAAGAGTAGTGAAGCATCAGTGATCTAGAAGAAGAAGACAGCGGCGGCGGCGACGGCCGAGCCGGCGACGATCCAGCCGGCGGAGCGGGTGGCGGAGGCGGCGCCGGTGTTGTTCGAGGCGGGAGGGTTGGCGCTGGAGGAGGGGCCGGGGGAGGAGGCGGCGGGGGAGACTCCGGGCGCGGCGGGGGCCGGCGGTGAGGACGCCGGGGAGGAGGAAGGTGACGGGACCGGGGCGGCGGCCGGGGGAGTCGTGGCCGGAGAGGGGGTCGGGGCGGCGGCGGCGGGAGCGGAAACCGGCGCTGGTTTGGGGGAGGGCTTGGGGGCGGGGATGGGAGCGGCGCCGGGGGCCTGGGCGGAGGAGCTCACGGCGAGCAGCGCGAGCGCGAGGACGAGGAGAGTAGTAGTCGAGAATGCCATTTGTGAGAGAGCTGGAGCTTTGAAAGAAGAAGAAGGGAGAGATTAAGGAAAGGTTAGGGTTTTGTGAGTGCAAAGGGGAGAGGGGAGGTATATAAAGGGGGATGGCGGTGGAAATGGAGTTTGGAAAAAGCATAGGGAGGCTAGCGTGGTATGGAATACTTTATTGGGATGCATTTACATTTAGCACCTTACAATGTTTGTATATAGCATACTAGTATATAATCACATGCTTTGCACGTATTTTGGATTAGATAATTTTGATGAATTGGCTTCTGCTTTTATTTATATAGGTTTAAGGGTTCAATCTTTGGTAATCGTTTAGAAAACTTAACAAGTAGCATAAACTCTTTGATTTCTGAAATATGTTAATGTATCTCTTAAATGGTTGTTAGTAAAATTTATTGTATGTATTATTTTTAATTAGTAAATATATTGAAGAATATTTTTAAAAAAAAATTTAAGATAAAGCATATTTTTCTCATTATATAGTAGAATAGATTGTTTTTCTCCTCTTCTATTTTTTTTAATTTGTATTTACATAACCATTCTTAATTGCTATTTTTTTTTATTAGTACTATTTCTCATTTCTCAAAAGTTGGAACTTTTTTTTTTGGAGTAACCGAAAGACAAAATAACTAATTATGAAAAAAATATGAGATAACACTAATAAAATAAAATAAAAATGAAATTAACAATTAGAAATGAGAGGATAAATTTAAATTATATATATATATATATATATATATATATATCATTTAAAATAGAAATGAAACAAATTCCAAATATTTTTAATCATGAGGATTAGATATCTTCACTATTTTTCTTTTCTTTTGTAGGTCTTGGTTGAATTCAAAATGGTTAACAAAACAGACTATTTGTGAGCCAAATGAAGACTAGAGATACTCGGCTCTTGCTTTGTATACACGACTAATTAGAGTTATGTTACGACTCGCACCCGAAAATTCGGGCACGAGTGCGTGGGTATGTCCAGCCTACGCCGCAGAGTCGGCGGTAGTACGCTGTCTAGGTCAAATCCATATTTACTAACTAGCTCATTCACAAATAACATAAGCAAGATAATATTGAGAACAGAAACTTAAGATTGTAACTGAAATAAATACGACAACAGATTCAAATATTTTAGTAGAGAAATTCAGAATGAAATCGGGGACAAACCCGATTAATAAGATAAGAACAGAAATAAAAGATAGCTACTATTAGCTACTCTGCAGCAGGGGTCTCCTGGGTGGGTTCTGGCTCCTCATAGGTATCATCAGTACCCTTATAGGGACCATAATAAGTAGGGGCAAGATCCTCATCATCGCCTAAATCAACAGATCCAGTCAGGAAAGGAGCAAAGTACACAGTGCACAACAAGGTTAAACTAAATATTTATGACAATTAAATATTGAATATCAAGTTAAGAAACTGCACAACAGAACATCATTAACTCAGAGTTAAAGCTGTAAGCAGGAATACGAGAAAACAGAAATAAATGAAACAGGAAATAAAACTACAACAGTCAGCAAGATATATGTAACAAGACCAGAAACTATCTGTGTGAACTTGTGTTTGTTTTTAGAATACATAGTTGGCATGTAGGAGTTTATAAGGCTAATCCGGCCGTCATAAACGACTATTAAACAGGGAAAATTGAGATCCGGCTGATGTACAGTCGCGTACCAACAGCTATTAAACATGACAAGGGGAAGGGTAAAACTACATGCCTTCTAGTATTCTCCAACCCGACATAAAAAATAAGACAGGAACTTCAATATTCAAGACATTAAAATCCAGCATTTCTAACACTAGGTGTAATCATCAAGGGTACTAGTAAAGCAGGGAATTAATTATCACAATATAAAGATTTAACTTGAAGTGCAGGTACTTGCCTGTTGTTTGGATCTGATTAATTTGGTTCTTGGGGAAAATTTCTAGAGGTGAGTCCAAAAGCTGAAATAGACATTACCATCACGCTCAGAAGATGTCAAATAGCTAGAAACGCCTGTCCTTGGGTCCAATTTGGAGACAAGGGCAAAAACGGCAGTTTCGGGTCAAAACGGGGTCCGTCGGTGGGTCCGCTTTGCACCGAAAAATGTGTCCGGGTCATAGGTCTCCAAATTCGCCAAACTTAGTGTCAACAGGTCAGGAACGCTGATACGAACCCAACAGAACTTCCAGATTTGGATTCCGATGAGCCGAACACAAAATCGTCCGTCGAGCGGGACCTGTGGGGCCCACGACACGCGATTTCGTCAACGTTCTCAGAATCGAACCAAACTTGACCCACAGGACCAGCGTATCACTACGAGTCCGATGGCGCAAGTTTCGTCTCGATCTGACGAGTGTACAAGAAGTTAGGACAAATTGCCAAAAAGTCGGATACGGAGCGATGTCCGCGGATATGCGTTGATTCCGGTGTGCACGCACACCCGAATCAGCTTCCACGAAATCTCACACGTCCGTATCGACGACGCGCACGTATCTGTGAAGACCGCACGCGACCAAGTCGTCCCGTTTGGCGGGGCGCACTCAGTTCCGGGGTGAAACAGGGTCTGGTTTTTCCTGTTTTTGGATCGCGGTGTGCGATCACCACAGGACGCGATGCCCCGAACAGTTTGTCCGGACACCGAGAGGGTCACACAGGCTTCATAACGCAATTTGCAGAATTAAAAACGGAGCTACGAACAAAAAGTTACACGCACCTGAAGGGGACCCGAAAATCAGGGTCGAGTCGTGTCCGACTCGTGTCGGACACGGAAAGAAGAATTAGGGCTAGGGTTAGGGTTTCGAACGCTGCGGTGGTGGGCGGCGGTCGGCACGGCGGCGGGGAGGCCTAGGGCGGCTGGGGGTGCTGCGGCGGAGGGCGGCGCAGCACGGCGGCGCACTGGGAGGCGGCGGAGGGCGGCGCTGCGTCTGCTGCCGGTGGCTGTTGCTGCTCGAGCTGCGGGGTCGACCGGAGGAAGGAGGAGAGGGGAGGGCGGCGCTGGCGGTGCAGGGGCGGAGCTGGGCGGTCGGCGAGGCTAGGGTTTCGAGAGGGAGGCGGCTGGAGGAGGAAGACGTAGAGGCGGTCGGTTTATAAAGGGGGGAGAGGCGGTTAGGGGTGGCCGATCACGGCGGAGGGCGAGGCGACGTAGCCGCGGGGAGCGGCGCTGCGCGCGGAGGGCGGCGCTGCGCGCGGAGGGCGGCGGAGAAGTCGGGGCGACGTGGGGGGGGGCTGGGTCGTGCGGGCGGGTCGGGCTGACGACGGGTCGGGTTCGGGTGAACCCGACCCGACCCGATAGGGTTGGGTCTGGGCCGAAATAGCGTGCTGGGCCGCGGCCCAATGGGCCAGGGCGGGCTGGGCCGAGGAAAAAAATAATAATAAAAATATTAATAATAAAAATAAAATTTAATAATAATAATAGTAATTAAAAATAGTTAATTAATTAATAAAAATTATTTTTAGGCATTTAAAATAGTTCTGAGGCCCAGAAAAATTATCCTAAGTCCAGTTTTCCATTTTACACCCAAAAATATTATTTTCATGATATTTTAGTATTATTTATTGCCAATTAAAAATCATTTATTAATTAAAAACCTTGATTTTAATTACAGAAAATTCCAGAAAATTGGAAAAAATCCAAGATTTAATAATTTGAAAATTTAGGGGGTTTACAACCTACCCAACTTATAAAAATTTTGTCCTCGAAATTTAAGAATAACAAGGCACGAAAGGAAAGGCCGAGAAATAAAATATACCTCAGGGTTCAAAAAGATAAGGGTAGCGCTCTCTAATCTCGTCTTCTCGCTCCCAAGTGGATTCGCAGGGAGAATGGTGCTTCCAAGTTACGCGAACCAGGGAAATGACCTGGTTTCGTAGAACTTTCTCCGATCGATCCAGTATTTCCACGGGTTGCTCTTGGTAAGTCAGACTTGGGCCTACTTCGAGCTCTGAGTGATCCAAAATGTGGTTGGGGTCTGACACGTACTTTCTCAGCTGCGACACGTGGAAGACGTTATGGACTCCATCCAGAGAGGGTGGCAATGCCAGTCGGTATGCCACTTCTCCGATTTTCTCCTGAATGCCAAAAGGTCCAATAAATCTTGGGCTGAGTTTTCCACTCCTTCCGAACCTAATGGTGCCACGTGTCGGAGAAATCTTCAAGAATACCAGTTCTCCAACCTTTAACAAAGTCATAATCAAGTCTTAGTTCCATAATCAAAATATTTAAATGGACTTGAATTTCATAAATTTAATTACCTCAAATTCCAAGGGCCTTCGGTGGCTATTTGCCCAATGTCGTTGCCTGTCTTGAGCCACTCGAAGTCTGTCCCTTATTTGCTTTACCTTCTCAGCTGAATCGATCACCATCTCTGGTCCCAGCAGGGCTCTTTCTCCAACGTCGTCCCATGATAGCGGGGTACGACATCTTCGTCCATACAGAGCTTCAAATGGAGTCATCTCAATACTTGCCTGGTAACTGTTATTATAAGAGAACTCCACCAGATGTAGATAGTCTTCCCAGGATCCTCCAAAATCCAGAACACATGTACGGAGCATATCTTCAAGTGTCTGGATTGTACGTTCCGATTGTCCATCGGTTTGGGGATGGTAAACTGTGCTAAATTTGAGTTGCGTCCCCAAGCTGGCTTGTAAGCTCTTCCAGAAGTGAGAGGTGAATCTTGAATCTCGGTCGGAGACAATACTTACTGGAACTCCATGCAGCCTGACAATGTGTCTGATATATAAATCTGCCAGCTTTTCTGTAGATAGCCCCACTTTGAAAGGTAGAAAATGTGCAGACTTGGTCAGTCTATCTACTATCACCCAGATTGCATCCTTTCCACTAGGTGTCCTTGGAAGTCCGGAAACAAAATCCATTGTGATATGTTCCCACTTCCACTCCGGAATGGGTAGGGGTTGAAGCAATCCTCCAGGTCTTTGTCTTTCTGCCTTGACTTGCTGGCACACTAAACAACGAGATACGATCCTGGCTACTTCTCTTTTCATGCCATGCCACCAAACATGCGTCCTCAGGTCCTTGTACATCTTGTTCGCTCCTGGGTGTATAGAGTATTGCGATCTGTGCGCCTCTTGCATAATTTCTTCTCTTATGTCTCCTTGAGGTACGCATAATCTATCGCCATGCCTCAGTGATCCATCTTCATGAATTCTGAAATCTTCCACTAGTCCAGCTTGCACTTGACCTCGAAGGCTTCGCTGGCCTTCGTCTTGAAACTGAATCTCCTTGATCTTGTCTATTAAAGTAGACTGAATCTGCAAATTCATCATTTGGCCTTCTTTTCCTGGGATAATTACTTCAATACCTAAACTTTCCAAGTCCTCTAGCAGGTGTCTGTCCATAGTCAAGTACATAGCCATATGATATCTGCTTAGAGCATCAGCAACTACATTGGCCTTCCCAGGATGATATTGGAGGGTGATATCAAAGTCTTTCATTAGTTCCAGCCACCTTCTTTGCCTCATGTTTAGCTCTTTCTGGGTGAAGATATATTTTAGGCTTTTATGGTCCGTAAATATTTCCACCCTTTCTCCATAAAGATAGTGCTTCCATAGCTTAAGAGCAAAAATGACAGCTGCCAATTCTAAATCATGAGTTGGATAGTTCTTTTCATGAGGTCGAAGCTGTCTAGAGGCATATGCTATTACTTTCTTGTTCTGCTCCAAAACACAACCTAGACCTTTTCCAGAAGCATCACTATAAATAGCGAAACCTCCGGTTCCAGAAGGTAAGGTCAGAATAGGGGCAGTAGTCAGCCTTTTCTTCAATTCTTCAAAAGCATGCTGACATTCATCAGTCCAGGTGAACTCTTCATCCTTCCTTGTTAATTTTGTCATGGGCTCAGCAATTCTTGCAAATTTCTTCACAAACTTTCGATAGTAGCCAGCTAGTCCCAGGAAGCTTCTAATCTCTGCTACAGAGTCTGGAGTGGGCCAGGATTCTACTGCCGCTATCTTCTTAGGATCTACTGCTATTCCATCTCCAGTCACAACATGTCCCAAGAATTCTACTTTGTCTAGGAAGAAAGCACATTTAGATAATTTTCCATAAAGTTTTTCCTTCCTCAAAGTCTCCAATGCTAACCTCAAATGTTCTTCATGTTCTTCGGGGGTCTTGGAGTAGATCAAAATATCATCAATGAAGACCACTACAAATTTGTCTAGGTATGGCTGGAAAACTCTGTTCATTAAGTTCATAAAAACTGCTGGGGCATTCGTCAATCCGAACGGCATTACTAAGAATTCGTAGTGTCCGTTCCGGGTATTGAAAGCAGTTTTAGGGATGTCTTCCTTTCTCACCCTTACTTGGTGGTAACCAGACCTCAAATCAATCTTTGAAAATACCCGAGCTCCACTCAACTGATCAAATAGGTCATCTATCCTGGGCAGGGGATACTTATTCTTAATTGTTAAGGCATTCAATGCCCTATAGTCAATACACATTCGGGATGTTCCGTCCTTCTTGGGCACAAATAATACTGGAGCTCCCCAGGATGAGACACTGGACCTAATGAAATATTTGTCTTCCAGTTCTTTGATTTGCTCATTTAGTTCTATTATCTCCTTCTTGTTGATTCTGTAGGGATTTTGAGATACTGGTGCTGCTCCTGGCACTAAGTCAATGGAGAATTCAACTTCTCGGTCTGGGGGTATGCCTGGGAGATCCTCAGGAAAAACATCAAGGTATTCGGAGATGATAGGTAGTGGCAATTCTTCTGTTACTAGGGCTCCACAAATTTTGTTATTACCCATTTCTCTAGAACCTCTAGCAAATTCAAATTCTGGCTTGTCAGGGGGCCTGAAGATTATACTACCTCTGTGGCAGTCTATAGTGGCATGATGTTGACTTAACCAATCCATACCCAGTATAATGTCAAAATTGGGCACTGGCATTACAAGTAGCCTAGCATACAGTTCTCTTCCACACAATATAATAGGACAATTGTTACAGGCATCACTAACCGGGATGATTCCTCCACCGGTAATGATCTTATAACAATTCCTAAGGGGTTTAGTGATTAAGCTATGCTTCATAAGGAAATCAACTGACATGAATGAATGTGAAGCTCCAGAGTCAAACAAAGTAATAGCTGGTATTGAATTTATAAGCACAGAACCTGTGATCACGTCTGCTGTGGCTTCAGCTTCTTCCAGAGTTATTGCATAAGCACGGCCTTGCTGCGGTGCACCCCTCTGTTGCTGCTGTTGGTGCTGAGCAAAGCGTTGTTGTTGTGTTGGAAGCGGGGGTCCCCTCTGTTGTACTGCTGGGGCCCTGGCCTGGGCTGGAGCCTTTGGTGCAGCGGTGCGTCCTTGAGCAGCTGGACAGTCCCTCATTTGATGCGCTGCTGAGCCGCAGTAGAGGCAGGCACCTAGCCTCTTCCTGCAGACTTGCCAAGTATGACCTGGTTTTTGGCAAAAGTTACAAGCAGCAGCTTGTTGGTTCTGTCCTTGAGCCTGGTGTTGGGGTGCTGGAGCTCGAGGGAGAGGACGCTGAGTTTGCTGCGGGGCCCTCTGCTGTTGTTGTTGTTGTTGAAAAGGGCATTTGTTGGGTCCCGCATTTCCGGTATCTCTCTCCCATTTCAGTTTATGCCCCATATCTCTCTCAACGCCTTGTGCCACGCTCAGGATTTCTTCATAGGTGCGAGCTCGGCTGGTGGTGACAGCAAGGCGAATATCCGGAGATAGCTCCTTCTTGAATCTACGGGCTCTGTCCTCCGGGATACGAACCATGTACTCCGCAAAGTGGCTTAACTTGCTAAATTCAGCAGTATACTCATCAACAGACAGGTTACCTTGTTCCAGTCTCTCGAATTGGCTTTCGAGAGCTTCCTGAGCCACTTCGGGGTAGAATTTCTTCTTGAATAGCCTCTTGAAGTCCTCCCAGGTGATGTCAGGAGCAGATAGTTGGGGTTCATCTCTGAACCAGGTTCGAGCAATGTCGAACAGTTGCAGGCTTACGGATTCCACTTTGAGGTCATCAGGGACCCGAGCAGTCTTCAGGAGTCTCTCGACATTCTCTATCCACTCATCGGCATAGAGAATGCCCTAAGTTCCGTAGAATTCTGGGGGTCTAAGATTCTTGAAGTCTTTGGCACTCTCTGGCCTCTTGAGCGACGACTCCTGGGACTTAAGAGCTTCTGAGAGGCTGGTCCGCAGAAGTGCAGTCTGTTCTTTCTGGGATTCCACCAATCCCTGGAACACTCCTAGTAGCTGTGCCCCATCTAGGATAACTGCCGGAACAGATGGAGGCGGCAGGAGTGCAAGAGTCTCGGGCACATTCTGCTCAGCTGGTTCTGATGTGCCTCCTACTGTGTTCCTTGTCTGGACCATTCTGAAAGATTAAGGGATAGAAAAATCAGAATAGAATACTTGGAAATCAAAGGCGATAGGAAAAATTGAGCAGAAATGATATCAAGAATTGAAATAAGGACCCTATACTGTGAATGAGCTTTTCCTAGAATCCTCAATCTTATTCCATACCCTGTCCTAGGGTATTACCCTATTTTAGGATAGGACCTGCATGGGCCACCACAAAAACGTGTCACGACCCGCACCCGGAAATTCGGGCACGAGTGCGTGGGTACGTCCAGCCTACGCCGCAGAGTCGGCGGTAGTACGCTGTCTAGGTCAAATCCATATTTACTAACTAGCTCATTCACAAATAACATAAGCAAGATAATATTGAGAACAGAAACTTAAGATTGTAACTGAAATAAATACGACAACAGATTCAAATGTTTTAGTACAAAAATTCAGAATGAAATCGGGGACAAACCCGATTAATAAGATAAGAACAGAAATAAAAGATAGCTACTATTAGCTACTCTGCAGCAGGGGTCTCCTGGGTGGGTTCTGGCTCCTCATAGGTATCATCAGTACCCTCATAGGGACCATAATAAGTAGGGGCAAGATTCTCATCATCGCCTAAATCAACAGATCCAGTCAGGAAAGGAGCAAAGTACACAGTGCACAACAAGATTAAACTAAATATTTATGACAATTAAATATTGAATATCAAGTTAAGAAACTGCACAACAGAACATCATTAACTCAGAGTTAAAGCTGTAAGCAGGAATATGAGATAACAGAAATAAATAAAACAGGAAATGAAACTACAACAGTCAGCAAGATATATGTAACAAGACCAGAAACTATCTGTGTGAACTTGTGTTTGTTTTTAGAATACATAGTTGGCATGTAGGGGTTTATAAGGCTAATCCGGCCGTCATAAACGGCTATTAAACAGGGAAAATTGAGATCCGGCTGAGGTACAGTCGCGTACCAACAGCTATTAAATATGACAAGGGGAAGGGTAAAACTACATGCCTTCTAGTATTCTCCCACCCGACATGAAAAACAAGACAGGAACTTCAATATTCAAGACATGAAAATCCAGCATTTCTAACACTAGGTGTAATCATCAAGGGTACTAGTAAAGCAGGGAATTAATTATCACAATATAAAGATTTAACTTGAAGTGCAGGTACTTGTCTGTTGTTTGGATCTGATTAATTTGGTTCTTGGGGAAAATTTTTAGAGGTGAGTCCAAAAGCTGAAATAGACATTACCATCACGCTCAGAAGATGTCAAATAGCTAGAAACGCCTGTCCTTGGGTCCAATTTGAAGACAAGGGCAAAAACGGCAGTTTCGGGTCAAAACGGGGTCCGCCGGTGGGTCCGCTTTGCACCGAAAAACGTGTCCGGGTCAAAGGTCTCCAAATTCACCAAACTTAGTGTTAACAGGTCAGGAACGCTGATACGAACCCAACGGAACTTCCAGATTTGGATTCCGATGAGCCGAACACAAAATCGTCCGTCGAGCGGGACCTATTGGGCCCACGACACGCGATTTCGTCAACGTTCTCAGAATCGAACCAAACTTGACCCACAGGACCAGCGTATCGCTACGAGTCCGATGGAGCAAGTTTTGTCTCGATCTGACGAGTGTACAAGAAGTTAGGGCGAATTGTCGAAAAGTCGGATACGGGACGATGTCCGCGGATACGCGTTGATTCCGTTGTGCACGCACACCCGAATCAGCTTCTACGAAATCTCACACGTCCGTATCGATGATGCGCACGTATCTGTGAAGACTACACGCGACCAAGTCGTCCCGTTTGGCGGGGCGCACTCAGTTCCGGGGTAAAACAGGGTCTGGTTTTTCCTGTTTTTGGATCGCGGTGTGCGATCACCACAGGACGCGATGCCCCGAACAGTTTATCCGGACACCGAGAGGGTCACACAGGCTTCACAACGCAATTTGCGAAATTGAAAACGGAGCTACGAACAAAAAGTTACACGCACCTGAAGGGGACCCGAAATCAGGGTCGAGTCGTGTCCGACTCGTGTCGGACACGGAAAGAAGAATTAGGGCTAGGGTTAGGGTTTCGAACGCTGCGGTGGTGGGCGGCGGTCGGCACGGCGGCGGGGAGGCCGAGGGCGGCTGGGGGTGCTGCGGCGGAGGGCGGCGCAGCACGGCGGCGCGCTGGGAGGCGGCGGAGGGCGGCGCTGCGTCTGCTGCCGGTGGCTTTTGCTGCTCGAGCTGCGGGGTCGACCGGAGGAAGGAGGAGAGGGGAGGGCGGCGCTGGCGGTGCAGGGGCGGAGCTGGGCGGTCGGCGAGGCTAGGGTTTCGAGAGGGAGGAGGCTGGAGGAGGAAGACGAAGAGGCGGTCAGTTTATAAAGGGGGGAGAGGCGGTTAGGGGTGGCCGATCACGGCGGAGGGCGAGGCGACGTGGCCGCGGGGAGCGTCGCTCCGCGCGGAGGGCGGCGGAGAAGTCGGGGCGACGTGGGGGGGGCTGGGTCGTGCGGGCGGGTCGGGCTGACGGCGGGTCGGGTTCGGGTGAACCCGACCCGACCCGATAGGGTTGGGTCTGGGCCGAAATAGCGGGCTGGGCCGCGGCCCAATGGGCCAGTGCGGGCTGGGCCGAGGAAAAAAAAAATTAATAAAAATATTAATAATAAAAATAATATTTAATAATAATAATAGTAATTAAAAATAGTTAATTAATTAATAAAAATTGTTTTTAGGCATTTAAAAATAGTTCTGAGGCCCAGAAAAATCCAGAAAAATTACCCTAAGTCCAGTTTTCCATTTTACACCCAAAAATGTTATTTTCATGATATTTTAGTATTATTTATTGCCAATTAAAAATTATTTATTAATTAAAAATCTTGATTTTAATTACAAAAAATTCACAAAAAATTCCAGAAAATTGGAAAAAATTCAAGATTTAATAATTTGAAAATTTAGGGGGTTTACAAGTTATCCTAGATTTTATATCAGCTTAGAGTTAAGTCCTGGCATGTCTAATTGAATATTTTGAAACTAAAATTTTATTTTATTTTATTTTTCTGTTATATCTTGAATATGAATATAAGACAACAATTAACATATGCTGAAAAGAAGGATATATTAAATAAAAATTAGTTCTATACTTTTCAATATGATATGTTAAAACTTAAACTCTAAAGTAGTATAAAATTCAGGATCTAAACGCTAATTAGCCTTTATATATAAAATTCAGGGTCAAAAAAGTTATTCATTCTCTCTCTCTCTATATATCTATATATATTAAATGTTAGCGTTGCTTGTAAATTTTTTTTCTAATATTATTGTAAAATTATTTAAAATTATTTTAATTATATTTGTTATGGATATATCTGTACTCTTTATCTTTATTTGTCTCTCTTCCTCTTCATATATATATATATATATATATATATATATATATATATATATATGGTAAAGGGGATATGAGATATATGCTTATATTTCTATATGAGTCATGTACGTATGGACCAATATGAATGAATTTTTAAATCGCATGTGAACTAGTACACTTAATTTCTATTGGTCCACATGTGCATTGACTCATGTAGGAATATGAGCCTATGGCTCGTATCTTTTTTTCCCCATATATATATATATATGGCTATTTAGAAAGACTAAAAATAATATAATTTTAACTATTTTAAATTATTATTATACTAATATTCTATTTTGGAAGATAAAAAAACAATTTCCGTCATTAACTAGTTGTCCTTATTATTTTTAATAAATTAGTTTTAGCGGATCTCTCATATGTTTTATATTTTACTAGTAACGTACACGTGCGTAAAAAAAATTGTTAAAATTTGTTAATATACAATTATTATAAATACTGTCGTTTCTAGGAATCGAACTTAAACAACGAAGAAAAATATCTTCCATGTTAACCACTTGAGTTAAAATTATTTAGTTGTTAATAAATAATTAGGTAGTTAAATAATTGATTATTTTTTAAATAAATACTTGGTGGAGTACTTATAAACAGCTTAGACAGTTCAAATTTGAACTGTTTTTAAGCATCATTATAAAAGTAGAGATAAAGATGTAAATAGTTATTACACTAACCACCCTTAAAACATAAAACATAGAAAAAATTCATGTAATAAACATAAAATATAAAAAATATTAGTTTAAATAATATAATAAATTATTTTAATTAATATATATATATACAAAGATATTTTTGAAATAAAATTTTTTTACGGTAAAATTTTTACTTTATTTTATTATATAGTATTATACATATATATAATAGCATTGATATAACAGTTGATATTTGATGAGACGATCTAAGCACTGCTGCACCGGACAATTAACATAGCTATATTTTCTTCTTATTTTTTTTAAAAGAAGTTTATTTAATTAAGGGGTGTGACCAAGTCGGACGTACCAAATTTTATTTAATATATACATGACCAAAAAAATTCATTTTTTTCTAATGACGCATGGAGATATCAACGAAAATAAGAGTCTCCATACCGATTTTGATACCGATCTCGATCCCGATCCCGATTCTGATCGAACGGCCAGAATTAGTCAAACCTAATTAATACTCGATTTAGACGAGTTCGTGTTCCCGCGTTTTTTTTCCCGATACACTAAAAAAAGCAAGCGAAAGCCGTGAGATTTATTGAGAGAAAGTAGGAGGAAGCTTCCTCGTGGGCCGGTCTGGCTAGTACATAATGAATTTGTTTTAAATTAACAAAAAACAGTGCAACTCGCAAGCCTAGCTTTTCAATTTTTTTACAGAACAATGCCTTACAGACCGAGAGCGTGCTGACGTGGTGTTCTTCCATTGATCCATGGTGGGGTCAGATGCTAGTAGGAGAGCTTGGGCTAACTAGGGGAGGGGGGACACATCAGTCTCGGTCTGACGTGCATTTCTGTTTGTTTACAGGAGACCGAAAGCATTAGGGATCAACGTTCGGTTTATTTAGTTTCAATCGAATCAAAATAGTCAAAACAGAATAAACTAAACTTCTAAAAAATTCTAAACCCAAAATAGGACAAAAATTAGTCCTAACCGAATTCGGTTTATTTGATTGGACTATTTTTTATTGTTTAATGGTCTGAATTCAAAGTTACAATTGTGATTAAATTATATTTTAAAGTATAATTTTGATATCTAATTTATTGTATTTCAAAGTTGGGTTCTTAGTTGGACTAGTTGTTAAATTATCAAAGTTGGATTTCAAACACATAAATAAAATATTTATTTCTAAAATATACACAAAAATGTCCATATTTTTTTAATCATAAAATATGCATAAGATTTAGGACGCAAGTCTTATTTAATTTTTGATTTTTGGCCGAAATCGAAACGCAAAATCCAAAAATGGATAAAAATTTTTTTAGTATTTTTAAAACCGAATAATGCTCATCAGAAAGCAGTGTCAAAAGTTTCTCCAGCTCACATTTTTCATTACGTAGAGGAGAAAGCAGTTATCTTACAAAATAAATTTTTTACAAAATTGTTGCATTAAAAAGTAATAATAATGTGCACGGGCTATTTGATATTACCCCCCTCTTAGATTAGGTATATTGATATTACCCCTGTTAGATTAAAAGTTGAAAATATCTTCCTGGAAGTGTCGTTAAAAATTCTTTAACGAAACTTTCAAAACTCATTAACGATACTTTTCGGTTTTTAACGACACTTTCATGGAGGTATTCTCAACTTTTAATCTAACATGGGGTAATATCAATATACCTAATCTAAAGGGGGATTATATCAAATAGCCCTAATGTGCACGTGTATTACATGCACGTAAAAAAAAACTAAATATAAATTTATTGTAAAATTTTCATTCATAGAAATTGAAATCAAGAAGCCAAGAAAAATGTCACGCATCTTAACCACTTGAGTTAAAGGTATTTAATTATAAATAAATTATACTAGGTAATTAAACAATTAGTTCATTTATTTTTAAATAACTAATTGAGTATTTACATACAGCTTAAACGGTTTAATTTTAAATTTTTTTTAAGCTACCTTATATTAGTAGAGATGTGCAGCTGCAGTAGCAGCCATTACAGTTCAATTTTGAACCGTTTTCAAGCAGAGATGTGCAGGCCATTTCTGATGGCAAATGGGGACTACCATAAGATTATTTGCTTAAGAATGTGACCTCATGATAGCATATATTTTATAAATTCTACTAGATAATTAACTTTGTTATAGCCTGGATTTGAGCTAATGAGAAGTTGAATTAACAAATGTGACAAATGCTGTGCTATATATATATTATATTGTCACGGAAAATAATTGGTCTCTTGGAGCAAATGGAGTCATCATCCCCAGCTGTGTTTTGCCAACCAAACTAATGCAATTTCTGAGTATTGGCTGGCGATGATATCTGGCTCTCCTCCATTGCATATATGTGGGGCACTACTCGGTGGGTCTTACCTAACGTGAGGACAATTATTTCATGTGTTTGTCTATACCAGGAGCAAATTGGACGTGTCTATCACTTCATATATTCTCGTTTTTGTGTCGTGTCCACCTTCAGGTCGACTCAAAATCATATACTTTACTTCTTCGACAATCTCGGGCTCATGGGTTTCTATGTAGTGGTGAGCATTCGATTTATTCAGTTTCAATCGAATTGTATAGTCAAAACTGAATAAACCAAAATTCTAAACCGGATCAAAATTAGCTAAAATCGAACAGAACCGAATAAGCTATTCGGTTATTCCGTTTTTTCGGTTGGACTATTGCGATTGTTTAATGAATCGGACCCGAAGTAGGAATCATGATTAAATTATACTAAAAGTTGTAATTTTATATACACATTTGTTGTATTTCAAAGTTGTGTCCAATATTGGACTTCAAAACATATACATAGAATTATTGTTTTCAAAATACACACATTTTTAATCACAAAATATGCAAAGAATTGAAATATTTTTATAATTGCATAAATCTTATTCGATTTTCGGTTTTGAACCGAAACCGAAACCGAAACCGAAACCGAATAATTTTTTTTAGTATTTTCAAAACCGAAATCGAACCGAATTTGTCATTCGATTCGGTTCGATTTTTGGTTCAAAAACCCCTCTTCCTATGGAGAAATATAGATCGGACGTCTAACTCTATGTTTTTGAAACGACTGCCGTTTGGAGAAATATCACCTTCTTAAAACTTTTTCATAAAAAAAATTTTCTTAATTTTTTGCAGGGATGCAGCATTTGGATGGACGTATTTAACGTAGATTTTTTTTGTTTTTTGTTTTTGAATTTTTGCTAATAAAATGTCCTTTAAATAACATTTTTATGCAAAAATACATTCTTCTGATGAGCATATATATTTTTATTTAATTTTTAATTAGTTTTTCAGTGAATACGTTGTTATTATATATGGACGTTCTTGTTCTTTATAAATTTTGTAAACTTGGTTCGCTTGTTCTATTGGAACTTTAACACTTGGTGAGAAATTTTCTGAAAAGAAATTAGCGAAGTAGCCGTTATGGTCCCAAGAATTAGCTTTATTATTGCTGCAGAGCAGACCTTACATAAGAAAACATTTGGTTGTAAACTTAACATATGTTTGACAAAGAAATGTGACAGATGAGATGCTATATCTATCCATAGGAAAACAAAATAATTTCGAAGTAATTATAGAATGAATACTTTAGTTGGCTTTGCTTTGAAATGTTTGGTGAGTGAACGTGAAGGCACTCAACTGTAGGCACATGCACATATTCTCAACAAATAATGTTTTGCCGGCCAACACCAATAGACCACACTTTTTTTTCTTCCTTTTTTAACGTTCGTAATTTTGTACATGTTACGTTTTGTACACGTTACGTTACGTTACGTATTTACTATTTATAAATGAAATGAATAATACGTCTCTGTGGTTCGATCTACTGATCTTCCGCCACACAATCAGGATCGAGCCGGCTCCAGGAGGAGGCGGACTAGGCACTTGTCTAGGACCTCCTCCCTTGAGGGGCCCCCATATTTTTTTTTTCTTTCGAAAATATTTTTGATTTAACAAAAAATAATAGCGGAATAAAGACCTCATTTTGAAAACTTGTCTAGGACTTTCAAAATACTTGAGCCGGCTCTGAGTCATGATCTTATTCCTCTTTCCGGTAACCAAAAGAGTCATTCTAGTTTATGCTACAAATTATAGCGGTTCGGAATCTGCCTAAGTAATTATACACCTAAAAAAAATTCATGTTTTATTAAATAAACAGAAAATTGCATGGAGAGTATAATTTTTTGTTGAAATTGTTGTGACAGAACAAATTTGATAAAATTAAGATATGAAAAAAAAAACGCACTTCTGAATGACAATTTTTTTATATTTGTTAGAAAATGTCATTCTGAAAGACATTTTTTTTTATAAAATTAGTTATTAATTATACAATTTGGTATTAATTATACACTTAATCATTTCGTCCATTAATTGCTGACTGGATTTTCTTTGCTAAATTGTTAGAAAAAGTTTTTTCAACAGACATTTTTTGACAATTATACACAAAATTTCATATCCAACGGGCTATATGTTTTTACAATCGCTATATTTTCTTACAATGGTACAAAATTAATTAATATGTTATTAAAATGTCTACCAAAAGGATGGTATTTGCA
The DNA here is from genome assembly GCA_036927795.1 of Iris macrosiphon. Lineage (NCBI taxonomy): Eukaryota > Viridiplantae > Streptophyta > Magnoliopsida > Asparagales > Iridaceae > Iris > Iris macrosiphon. The sequence continues at coordinate 179,745,389 of JAYESA010000012.1, forward strand.
GAGAAAATATTTTTCAGATGGACCTTCTTTTAATCTATTTTTTTTATTCTGTTGTGATTGATTACGGCCATTCCAAAGGCATTTTACTCTTCTAAATATATTTTCGTAAAATTTGTGCTGTCATAATAATTTTAGCAAACTTTATTATTCTCCATGGTCAAAGAAAGGAGTTTTATTATTTCTCTTTCAAGTATTATAAAATAAAATAAAGTGAGTCTGGTGTTGGGCCCAACACTTCATGTCTAGATGTTTGCTGGCTCCAGTTTGTTTTCTTTGATTGTTCGGCTTTTTGCAGTGTGGTTCGTTTTAGGTGTACAATGTCATATTGAAACTAATTATATCCTTTAAAATGTGATACGTACACTATACCATCCAATATTTGGTCATTGATGTGGAAAGGATCACAGGAACGCCTGTCCGTGGGATCGTAGCATGTTAGTTATGATAGAGATTTCTTTGGAGAAAGACAAGGTTTGATTTTTTTTTTTTTTAAACTTAGTTCCTAATCCGATTAAAGGTTTGTAATGGACCGGAGTGGGCCGGACCGAGGTCCGATTTTGATCGAATTCGGGCCGGTCCGGATTCAAACCCAGGCGTCGACCGGTTTGGGCCGGCCCGGCCCGGCCCATAGGCGCTGAAGGCCGAACCAGTCCAGGTCCATGACCCAGTGGCTAGCGGTCCGGGTCAATCGGACTGGGTCCGGACCAGTTCCAGGTTGGATCGGACCGGGCCGATTTTTTTATTTATATATTATATATAATATAAGTTATGTAATATTATCTATATAATAAATAGAAAATTATAAGTTATTTTTTAGCAATTTTTTTTTATAATTCTCGTCAACTCAAATGACAAGATGTAAATTTTTTGTTGATAAAGCCAACTGACTAGTGTAGTAATCATTTGTGCCAAAAAAATCATCTATGGATCTCTATTTAAAGAGCATCTTTCCTTTCATCCATATGTGCAGCTGATGTAGGACTAAATGAATAAAAGTGAACTAGCAAATGTTCTCATTTCTATGTAGCACATGGTTGGAAGATTTCATATGTAAAGAGAACTTTTAGTCCCACATCGACTGCACATATGGGTGAAAGGAGATATGCTCTTTAAATAGAGATCCATAGGTGATTTCTTTGGCACAAATGACTACTATCCTAATCAGTTGGCTTTATAAAAAAAAATATTTGTACAACCCGGTCATAAAAAAATTTATTGTAAAAAAAATTATAATTTTTTCAAATTATATATATATATATATATATATCGGGCCTGCCGGACCAGTAGCGTTGCACATCCGGACCGGACATACGGGCAGATTTTGTCGACCCAGCTCTGACCCGCAGAGGGGTTTGGCCGAACCGATTCAAGTTGTTGATCGAGTTCAGACCAACGTTGACTGGGCCGGTTCTAATTATATATATACATAAAAACTGCTAAGCAAAATAATATGATAAAGAATTGGAGAAGTCAAACTTGCAAAGAGTTCGCTAATCAAGTAAGCCAAACTAATCATATCGTGCTGGTACGAAATACACTGCTGAAAGCGATAATCGTTCCTCTTCTGCGTCAATCTGCTTCCAAAAGCCATCAACTTCAGATTATCCAAATCAATCGAACTTCTGAAATGCTCTTCTTTATCGCCTTTTTTTCGCGACACAAGCGACGATAGACAACTCGGACGAACGTTGTTGGGAAAAAGGGATTGGTGTTTTAAAAAACGGACCAGATCGACCGATTCAACTGGTTGACCCGTGAACTAATAGATTTTCTGGGTCGAATCAGTTTGACCCACTATTTAAAAAAAAACTGGTTCTTAATGAATATTTTTGTAAAAATTAATTTTCAGAAGGAATTGAACTTGGATCACTTAGATTAATCCAGTGGTTGAACCAATTTGATCCGACCCAGTGTCTAATTTGAGTCGATCTCTGATCCGTTTCTAAAACACTGAGATAGGGGTACAACTCGGACGGGTTGGATCGGACTGGAGCTCAACCTAAGCCCAACCCGATGAATCATAAACCTAGTCCGAGCCCAAGTCCGACTCGACCTCGGGTTCAACAAATGTAGTCCAAGACCAAGTCTGGATGATCGGATTAGGCTCTGGTTGGGTCGGGTCCATCGAATTTATCGGACTATAATATTAAAAATAATTTTAGACAAGAGTAATATTAAACACATAATCAAATAGCAATCAATCATCAATCATTACAAAATATAAACTGAAATTAGATTTAGGTTAAGGAGTCGAAGAATTTGGATAATATATATATATATATATATATATATATATATATATATATATATATATATATATATATATCGGATTTCGGATTTCGGATTTTTTGGATAACTCTATAGATGAATTCAAGTCTAATCCGATTTTTGATCAGATATAAATATTTAACTCAAATTCGAGTATCTTCGATTATAATCCAACCATTAACGTATTTAGTCGACGTTGCATCCCTACACTTAGACGGAGTTCTCTCTTTTCTTCAAAATTCTCTCATTCTTTTCTCTTCTTTATTGTAAGTTATCTCTTTGCATAGTGTAGAAGCTTTTCTTATATATATGAGAGCTAGCACTTCTAAGTTTCAAAATTGAACAGCCATCCCACTAACAACATGGGCTTAAAAGTAGAAGTAATTCTCAAAATGGACGTACCATTCGTCCGAGCCTAACTCGGAAGAAAATTTTCCAAAATGGTAATAAAAACAAATATTATTTTTGAGATTCGATCCGTATTAACTAGAAACGTATCCCACGTCTCGCACAACTGCTGCCACACGACAACATCTTCTTTCAGGTCAGGTGAACGTGTATCAACATGACACCATCTCTTTTAATCCCACGTGAACGTGGGTTAACCAACCCTGCACGAAGTATGTGCTCACGTGACATTGCTTCCCTCAAGCAATTTTCTCCCAAAAGACAATGTTTTCCGCAGGACTTCATCAGTAATCGTTTTTTGAGATTTTTTGACTATAAATAGTTTCAATTTTTGTACTTTCAGGACACATATAGCATATGCACACCTGAACAACAGCAGTCATGAGTATCATTTTTGTAAGAAAACTCTGTCCAGCAGTGTTTGCGCACTAAGAGCTTCCGAAAGATCGTCGGATCGTCAACGGAGTAGTCACTTGTTGTTAGTAGGAACAAAGCTATATAGCAAAACTAATGATCCAGTTTAGTTTCATGTTTATGTTGCATAATACTAATATAAGAAAAGATAAATAAATAAATCATATGAGTGGCCACTTGTTGATATGAGTTTTCCATCCCCTAGAAATTTATATTGTTTCTTCTTATTATCCACATATAGCCGCAAAAAGCCTTTTCTACAAAACAACCACACGATGTTTAAGAGTAGAATCAGAAATAGCTATAGCATCCAGTAAAAGACATAGGAGCAAGATTGCACTTGAATACGCTAATAAAATGAATCCAGACATAGGAGCAAAACTTACAAGAAAAGAAAAGATGATTAGTGTATTAAATTACTTAAATAGCATACGCATGTCCAAACCAATTTCTTTTGATCAAATTGATTACTAGTAAACACCTTTTATAATTTAAAAGAAGCCACATAAAACTGAAACAAGACAAAATGTTATTTGGCGAAGAATTCGTAACGAGGACCCCTTGCAAAAAGGTTTGTTAGTTTACCAAAATCAGTATCACTAAGCACAGATTCTCTCTATTATCACCTTTTTTTTTATCCTATGAAAGCGAATGCAAGTCTTCCACTTCCCCATACTCAGACAACAAGAAGGATTTTATTCCAATTCCAAATTTCTAAGTAAGAGTCCATGGAAGGAGAGTAGCCAATCCACACAAAGTCCAACATCCCCACAGCTGACCAAGAAAGAATCCCACAGGACGGTAACCAAACCGGTTGGGGAACTCTAATCCCATCGGTATCGGTCACCCAGTCGGTGAAAGAAGTTGAAAAAAAAGTCGAACCCTGACTGTTATAGTTTCACTACCAGAATTATGTTCGTCTGATATTCACCCACAAGTGCAGATTTGGAACAAGGCTTGCTAAAAAATAATATCTGTAGACATTTTATTCTAAGAATCCTAAGGTTCTAAAACTTATGTTTCTGGCCACTAAAGTAGTGTATCATAAATTTACAAGTTTATTTGTCTTTCATATTTTCTCAAAAATAAAAAACTAGAAAATAAAAAACAGAATTTTTTCCGGACTATATATTCGGTTAAACAAACAACAAAGGCCACAAAATCATCCGAAATTATATTTCCCCTGTATTTCCAACCAAATGGATATATAAATAGGCACATGCAACAAAGATTTTGAGAATGTCTCTGCAAGAACTGCTCAAATTGTGTATTTATGCGAGTAAAATGTTCCAAGTCTACTATAACTTTCTTTTACAACAATGTACAGAGAAACCTGCACTTTTCACAATCCTTGTATTTTCTTTACCATGGAATGTGTAAGCACTATATACAGCCTCAACCCTTTATCATATTTGACAACAATTTAAATTTCCTTCAGGCCAAACTGACCCCCATAAAACGTACAACAGGTTAACAAACAAAATATTTTGCAAAAGAACCTGAGGAGGTCAAGAATCGATAGTGTAAAAAATAACAGTATCAACCAGGCTGGTCATTCTTCTCACTCAGAGTATTCAAAAGCTCACTCTGAAGGGGAGTTATTAGTTCTTTCATGCAAATTCATGGCCACTACAGTTCTGCCATGCCGCATCCATTGCATTTGTTTAGCTTCTCCGTGATCCTCTGCCAACAAAAAGCAAATAGATGATGGTAACGAAATCCCATTTTGTCCTTCGAAACACGAATCAAACTTCTAGTCCTCAGATAATCGAGTTATCAGTAGTGTATATAATTCTATGCAATTAACACACAACTATATGTACGTGATGTGCTTGCAATACACAACGGAGATCTCTCTATTGCATGGACTAGTACACCAGTCGATATTCTAGCTAAATATGGCAGGATGTCAAACATACAGTGTATCCATCTATTAGATGTAGCTATTCCCGAAACTATACCTACATGTTTATACTTAATTGGAGATCTTCGAAAATTCGCAAATAGTTGGTTGCCCTGTAGAGGTGTATCAGCGGATGCGAAAAAAAAAAAAAAACACTGCAGCAAAAAGAGAGAAAAGATGGCATCTGCAGGTTACAACCACCATAGTAATCATAGACTAATAGTTTGTTTCCACTCAACACCTCAGGACCAAGTGACTGCAAACAAAATGGTGGAAGGATCAAGTACATACCTATATTCATCTGAGCCAATCAGTAGGACTACTCTTTCAATTTCAACTAGTTAGTCTGGAGTGCTGCCGACAGCGACAGTTGGATCCATCGTTTCGTCAGAGATCATCTCGGTGGTCTCTACCTCCTTTACTTTCTCAAGTTGCCTCAAGAGATCCAACCTCTCTGATGCATATGTGGACGGTATCTGTCAACACGAAGATTAAGCACAAAGGTCGAGTTAGCTTAAAAGTACAAATGCAAATTAAATGCATTTAAAAGAGCAAAAGAAAGTTGCAAGAAACCTACCATAGACGGTGCATATCTCTGAATCGCAGCCAGCATGGCTGCATGTCCAACTGCTGTAACCTGTTGGAAAGAAACAGGTTGCGATTTTGTGAAACCCATGCCTCAAACAAATTGGAAAAACTAAAGTAAGAGTGAGAAAGATAATTGCTGCTATATCTAATTTTCCCCAAGCTGTACCATTAATTTAGTAACATCAGCTAGAATATCTAGTCATTTTCCATTTCCTAATACTAATATATAAGGTCATCAATCTATTTTGAGTGGTTAGACTCACTCTCCCCGTATAAATTTACAATCTTTACATGCTAGCCTATCAACCTTCCTAGCAAGAAGAAACCCGAACCAAATGGTTGAACTTGAAAGGAGAAAATAACTTTTAAGGATAATATAAAGGAAAGATGGGACACGATGATTCTAATGTTATGTGATACAATATGTCAAATTGTATCAAGAAGTAGCAAGAGAAGAGATTCTAATGTTATGTGATACAATATGTCAAATTGTATAATATGTCAAATTGTATCAAGAAGTAGCAAGAGAAGAGGATTCTAATGTTATGTGATACAATATGTCAAGTTGTATCAAGTAGTAGCAAGAGATATTCTAGGAGTATCAGAAGGCAATGGTTGGACCTCGAAAGAAAGTTGGTGGTGGAAGAAGGAAGTTCAAAGGTTATTAAGGCAAAAAGAACAAGATTGACGAAAGTGTAAAAATAAGAAAAATTTTAGGAGATACAAAGTAGCAAAAAAGGAAGCTAAGAAGGTAGTTAGTAAAATAAATCTACAACCTATGATTATTTATATATTAGATCAGAAACTAAGGGAGAAAAAATATATTTATAGGTTTGTTAAGAGTAGCGAAGGAGGGGCAATGATTTAGGTAATATTTAGTCTATCAAAATAGAGGATAAAAATGTATTAGTTAGAGAACATGATATTAAGGACAAGTGGAGTTATTTTCACCCACTATTTAACGAGGGCAACCTAAAAAGTTTAGTTTAGAATTAGAGCTAGCTCGGTATAAGTCATATTGCCATTGTTGAAAATTAGAATATCTGAGTTAAAGATGCACTAAAGAAAATATAAAAAATTAAAAAGCGCTAGGACCTGATGATATTCCTATTGAAGTTTGAAAATGTTTATAGGAGAAATGATTGATGCGGCTTACTGAATTAATCAACAAAATCCAAAGAACTAAAAACATGTCGGATGAATAAAGAAGCAATATTATAGTACCAATATATAAAAAAGGAGATATACAAAGTTGTAATAACTATAAAGAGATTAAACTTATGAGTCGTACCATGAAACTATAATAGAGTAATTGAGCAAAGATTTAGAAAGGAGACGAGAATCCAGAGAATCAATTTGAATTTATGTCGGAAAGATTTTGTATAGAAGTCATTTACTCACTAAGAAGAAGATTAATGAAAAGATTTAGACACGAAGAAAAAAGATCTACATATGTTTTTTTTATTAATTTAGAGAAAGCTTATGATCGACTTCTTAGGGAAATTATGTGGTAGACTTCGAAGAAGAAACAAGTTCTAAGTTGTTATATTGGAACTATTAAAAATATCTATAATAGAGTTACAATGACCGTGCGAACTATTGGAGGAGATAGTAATATGTTCCTATAGGCATTGGATTACATCAAGAATCAACGTTTAACCCTTACCTTTTTGTGACAGCTATGGATGAAATTACTAAACATATACATGAGAAGACTTTATGGTGTATGATGTTTGCTGATGATATTGTTTTGGTTGATGAGAGTATAGAAAGATTAGATACTAAAATAGAAGTGTGGAGATAGACTTTGAAATATAAGAGATTTAGGATTAGTAGAACGAAAATCAAATATATGAAATGTAATTTCAATCCGAAAATCAAAGAGAAATGAGGGAGACTGCATATAGATGGACAAAAACTACCAAAAAATGATAGCTTTTGGTATTTAGGATCAACCATTCATCATGATAGAAAGATTTAGAATGATGTCATGCATAGAATTAAAACATGTTGGTTGAAATGGAAGAGTATTTCTGGAGTAATGACTGTAATGGAAGAGTGCTTCTTGAGTACTTTGTGATCGCAAGATACCTCTGAAGTTGAAAGAAAATTCTACAAGACTACTATAAGACTAGTCATGCTTTATGGAGCAGTGTTGGACAATTAATAAACAATATGTCCAGAAAGTTAGTGCAGCCGAAATGGGAATGTTAAGATGAATGATGACAATACATTCAAGGATAAGAAAAGAACTGAGTATATTTATGGAAAGTTAGAGGTAACGCAAATTGAGGACAAAATATTGTGGTTTGGACATGTGCAATGCAGACCAACAGATGCTCCTATAAGGAGGAGCAATAATATAATAGTTAATGGAGCCGCTAGGACTAGAGGTAGACCTAGATTAACATGGTTCGTAGTCTTAAAGAAGGGTATAGATTTTGTTAGCGTTACGGAAGACATGACCTTAACAATAGCGAATTGAAGAAGAGGATACAAACAATCGACTCCAGATATTTGGGATTAAGGCTTTCTTGTTGTCGTTGTAGCTATTATATTTTGAATGTGGATTGTATGTTATGAACAAAGCAACAAAAGAGTGAGAATAAGATTTCTATGATCACGAGTTATTCGGTTCGTTTCAGAAGTTGAAAATATATTGAGAAAAGAAATCTTGTGATAAACAGAACAGACGCATGCAACTTCAGTTTCCTCAAGATATGACTCGGTCTTAACAACTTAAATATAATACTAACAAATTTTATGTCTAGAATGTGTCAATTGAATGGTTTAAATGTGCTTAACCCCAAAGGACAGGCAACCTCTATATTAAAACCTAACTTTAGCTGATCCAATTAATTGGGTTGAGCTTGAATTCATGTTTTAAAGCAGGTTTCTATATCAGATCAGATCTGGACAGCGCTTAAGGTAAAAGGCTAAAAGCTCACTGATTCTCAAATCAGTAAAAGAGGAACTTTTAGAAACTAACCTACGTAGTAACTGAGTGGTTTAGATCCAGGAGAGAATTCCGCCCCCTTACCACCACCACCCCTCCTCCTCCTCCACGACACCAAAAGAAAATACTTGTCTATAGACCTGGTAACCTATTTGATATAATTCCAGAGCTAAACTTAATTGATATCAAACATTTGGAAGGAATTACAACTGCTGAGTCGCCCAACTTCATTCCTGCCCAACTTCACTCCTACATATGGAATTGCTGAATAGTGTATGGAAGATCTATGATATCACGAACATAGTAAAGGCTTCATAATCGGTAGTCTCTGCTATATTTACAAAACGGAAAAACTGAAATATGGGTGACCAATTCTTATAGATGACCCGTTTGGGCTGTGTTGCCTTCATCCACTCAGTGTCTTACAAAACCTAGGAATAATTTTAGTGGAAGTGAATGATCCATATATAGCATAAAAATCAAAGCCAATGAGACCTAGACAAAAGGTTTGATGAGCTATACTCTATTAATTTGCAGCAAATACAATTGGTTGAAGATGATCGATCTGATCAACAATCTTTGTAGGTGTCACTAAAAATTGAGTTGTTAATGATGAACACATCTAAGTACATGATAAGAAAGACTCACAGGAAGAAGCATGAGAAATCCAATCGGAACAACTGAGGCCAAGTCGGTTAGAGTTCTTCGAAGAGCCTTCTTTTCCTTCTCTGTGAGTTCATCTCCCGTAAGTGTTCTTTTGAGTAAAACCATAGCGGCTGCAACATCAATGGCTAACAACTGAGTTCCTTGCCATACATCCTACACAAACAGATATCAGGAAGATTAAACTAGTGTAGAAGTAATTATACCTTTCTGATACAAATTAATTGAATTTGATATACCGATGCAAAAGAAAAAGAAGTTATACAAAAGAAGCTATCTCATTTTGCAAAGCAAGTACTAAAGGAAGATCTACCGTGCTAGTTTCCTTGATCTTTTTGATTGACTTGGAAATGACATCATCTTTCTTATCTGCATGTACTATCATATGGTTCCCTGTCGCAGAAGCATTTTTGTCTGTCCCCTCAATTTCAGGTTCCTGAGGGAATATGGTAAAATATTAATACAATTAATGGAAGTACAGGGCAATAAATACATAATATGAAAATTAAAAAAATGTTTACTATATCAAGAGTAAATTAGTAATCATTAATCATTAGCATTTTATATAAATGAAGGTTTGCTTGCCTGTAAAGAATGACATACACAGGACATGACAGGACCATCAAAGGAGACTATTTAAAAGTTCAAGGGATGCTCTTTAACACTACATCAAAGATATGAGAACGTTCCTACAAAAATTAATTTCTAAATTCTGTTAAGAAAATATCTTTTTTACAAACTTTGTAGCAAATGGGGAAATAAGTACTTGCTACTAACTATTGGGAGATCTGTAACAGAATTCCACGGTGATGTGCAGGGATAGATGTACATGTGGGTGAGTGGGACCGTGAGGGCAGGTGCAACCACTGAAATTTCAGTTTCTGGTTATGTATTCCATTCGATTTCTTATTTTCTTCATTATTTTTATCTTTTGCCCCCACTAAATTTGTGCTCATATGAACATGAGATTGGATAAATATGGAAATGATAATAGTTATTCGAATCTAACTCCATGATTTAAATTTTCTCTCCATTAAACAAATTCATTCAATCACCCATTAAATCAAATAGTATGTTTGTTTGCACAACAAAATAGTAAAATACATCAACTAACCGCATGTTTGTTTCCTATCCAAAAGATATCACCTAATATTAGTTCAAATATATTTTCGACTCATTATTTTTGAATTCTAATCTGTCATGGTATGCCAAACCATCAAATTCTTTAAAGGTATCTCCAAATCAAAGACTCTAAAATCTAAATTCTATTTACATTTTAGAAACTAGGTTTTAATATATATGTTGAATTAATTCTATTTCAGAGAATCGTCCACATTAAGATTACCATCAGGGGAGGTCCGTTTGATATCCAAAAATTGCTTAGTATTGGGGGAATCCATATTAACTTAAGCAATATTCATCTAGGTAGCCATCTCTTTTATACATCCAAACTCCAATTTTTATTATCATTTTAGAATATATTTTATAATGTTTTTGATTTTATGTTAAGATTGGAATTTAGAAGAATTCATGAATCTATATTAACTTTTGTAGCTTAAAAAAAAACTTTTGTAGCTTCCTATTTTCATATTACAAGATTGGAATGTTGAAGAATTCAAGAATCCATATTAACTTTTGGGGGTAAATCATCGAACCCTTCTTTAAGGTATCTCCAAGAACCCAAATTCTAACTTCGTTTTAGAAAATATTATCTATTTATTACGCAATTATTGCTTCTAAATATTTTAAGGAGACAAGTTAATAATACTTGAGTATCGTAATGCCCAAAAAATGTCCATCATTAATTATATAAAATTATAAAATGTGTTTCCTAAATATATTATATAACAATAATACTACCGAATATCACTCCTTCAAATAAGTTTTTTGGTGTCTTATTATTTTGTTAAAAAAGTTTGTCGAGTATCAATATTGTTCCTCCCCCCACCCCACTAACAAAATTTTCTAGATCCGCCCCGGATGATGTGTGGTTAGGTGAGATGATGAATTTATAAATATTTAAGTACTAAGGCTGTGTTTGGTGTGTGAGGAAATGGGGAAAAGAAAGAGAAAAGGAAAAGGAAAATAAACTCTCTTTTTTACTTGTTTGGTTGATAAGAAATTTTGAAAGAAAATGAAAATGAAAATTGTGAGAGGGATAACAAAGAAGGATCAGGAGAGAGACGGGTGGAGAGAGAAGATCGGGAGGAGAGAGAGGATGGGGAGGATAGAGAGATGGGGATAGGTTGAGAGGGAGAAAATGGAATGACAGCATTTTTTTAGGAGGATAAAGTTTATATTGGTTATTTTCTTTCTTTACTTTTCTTTTGCATTTTCTCTCAAACCAAACATGGCAAACCCATTTTCTTTCCTTTTCTTTTCTCTTCTTCCATTTCCCCTCGAACCAAACACATCCTAAATGTTACTTTAGAAAGAATATTATCCACATGTTGAACTTAATATGCTAACTAGAAATAAAAACTTCACCAAACACACTTCCGTGTAATACCTCCACAGATTGAGCATCATCAGTACTTCTTTGGACTCTCTTTTCAAGTTCAATTAGCTCTCGTCTCAATCGTTCAAAACGGCGAATCTCATTCAATTCTGAGTCTTGATCTTCCATAGTGACAGAGGTTGCCTGCATGATTTCAAAAGCATAATTCTGTTTGTTCTGAGAAATAATAAAGAAATGCAAACTTAGGGAATAAAAGAATTGTACAGGAAAACAATAGGCTATATGATCAATCAAACTGTCATGCATGAACAAATAAACTATAGATCGGAGTGCCACTATGGAATGGCATCAAACATAAAGAGAGCAATTCAGAAAAGTAAAGCAGTGACTTTTTTTTATCACCAACTGGACAGGCTACATTCATGGGCAAAGGCAATCGAGATATTTTACTACTGGGAAGAGAGTAGTAACCGGTCGGCTATCTCCTCCAGCCTGCTTGCTTAGCCCAGCGGCTGGCTCAGCATCCTCCGCTCGGTGAAAGAGCCGAGGAGGAAACACCACTACACTCACCCAAGACCCTCAGCAAACTCTCCCCCAAAGACAACTACAAGAAGACGGCAATATACTCAACAAAACCCTGATATACATGCTTCACTCTTCTCCAATATAGGCTGCCACTGTCACTTTATTATATATAAGGCTTCACAGTGTTCACACATGCAAAACGGCTGTCGTCTTATATATAAAGCGGGGACACTGCACTATTAGCAATGGCCAGTCAACAAGTCAAAAAGCAAAGACACGGTAGATCAAGAACAAATGTTTTTGATTCACCTATTTCAACAAAACCATGTTAGCAGATTCAATTCCTAGGGTAACCGGTACGATGTGCTACATTGTGATCAACTTCATTTCTTGTCGTCTTTAAGAGAATTAGCCACATCTGTGATGGTCTTACTAATGAATAATGATAACCATATTATACAACCATATAGCAATAAGTCCACAACTAGGAAAAAAAATCAAATGTGTACCACATTTTAGATGTGCTGAGATTCACAATACCAAGTTCTGATACCGATTGGATACTCAAAAGGCAGTAGGCATGGGAAACGAAGGGAAGGATGGTGTCTAACCTAAGTTGGTTGAGAGAAATAATATTTGGGGATAACCAGTGAACTCTCTATAGGAGAGTTTCTTCTTATCTATAATAACTCAAAAGGTTTTCCTGTTCCAGACTAAAAGGTAGACTCATAGACTCGATATAGAATAGATTCTTAACTCGAACTATAAAATATAGACAGAATCTTTGACAAATATAGATAGACTAAAAATCCTAAAATAGACCCAAAGCATACTATATTCTTCTACAAATGAAAACTTAATACATTATATTAAACTTCTACTGTACAAGGAGAAAGAAAATAGGGTGAATGAAGATCAAATGATAGCTCAAGGAGCTACTCTTTTGGAATAACTAGATACTGACTAGACAAAAAATACATTGTCAAATTAACTTATAATATAAAAGCAATTCCAAGCGTCTTTTTTACAAATACATACATTTTGATCCACTGTTGAAGGCCCAGACCCAGTTTTCTTGGTGGAATTCTTCACCAAAAAACTCCAAAAACCATGTGGCTCGCTGACCAACCTGAGAAAGCAGTTTTCTGTCAAGCAAGAAGCTCTAGAGGTATCCCCCAAAAAGTTATTTCATAAGATATAAACTCCCATTACCAGACATATAGTTCTGACCTATTTCATGACACTAAAAGATTTTCATCAGACTGACTTTAACGAAGCCTCACCTCTCTTCAGGGCGTTGATCTGTTTTGCTCTCGTTAGAAGCTTTTCCAGCCTTCTGATTTGAAAACTGCCTCTGCCCACTGGTAGAAGATTCTGATCGTTCATCAGTATCCACCTAGTCGACAAGCAAGGAACATACAAGAAAAACAGGTCAGCAAGGCATTCTGACCTGTATCATTTTAAAGTTCACCCAGTGTTTCTTCAATAAAAGTGAGAAAACTGAGGATGTGATGCAATTAGATAACAACAATAAAAAAGGAAAATAACAGAAACCCAACCCATGCCCTGCTTTAATTCTTTTACCACATAGAAGACTTTTGGTGACACGACATCTTAAATTTATAAAGATGTGTTCCTAAACAAGTTATAGGATGCAAAGGAGCACCAGCAACAGACTATATTGCTAATTCATGTAAATAACACAAAAATAAGACCAGAAACATTGAATGGACCAGAATGTTGGGGAAATATGTCGCATGAATATGAACATGACCCAACACGATATGGACAACGCAAAAAATGAACACGATGCCAGTTCTGTGCCTATTGTATTTTTATTGTTCATGTCTTGCCTCGTACATGTTGGACATGGACACAACACAGTTACTGCATCAATTTTGGAATGTATGTGCTCCATAGTGAAGCAGGGCCCCAATAAAGAAGTGATTAATTTATTTAAAAGGATTAGTAAATAGGAGATCGAGAACTACATTCCATCGAGGTGATGAAGTACATGGAACTTTATGACAATGGATATTAACTTGATAACATAATAAGGAGCCATTGTATCGACACAACAAAATGGGACAAAGATTAATACCTATAATGGTTTTAGGATTTTCAATACAACAGCCGACAGAATATCTCAACAAATGTCACTACAGAAAGACTTATGCTACATTTGGTAGGAGTAGGACATTTAATGCTTTAACAACAACATCTCACTTCTTTTTGAAATCCAAACTGAACTTCTGTGACAAAGGCCTCATCATTGTTGTTGCTGCTGGTGTTATTTTGAGAAACAAAAGATGCCCACCACAGCTAGTGGTAATGTTATTGTCTTACAAAAAGATTATTATCATTTAACTCCAAGATGCATAGAAACAACAAGATTAACATGCATTTAGATATTTTTGAGTGATAAACAGGTTTTATCTTTAGATGGGCCATAATAAATTCTGTGAGGAGAGCATTTCCCTGCAAGACCTTCCACGTGATCAAGATCAAATCAATTTTACCACACAATCAATGTTTCCAACAAACGGAAATGACACATGAGATTGTTGTGGTAGGAATTATCGGCGAAGACTGAATGCAACCAACCATAAACAGTCGAAACAGGGATTAATAGTCGTGTTTATGTTTATTAGGAAAAGGTAAAAGTACCTGTTCCAGTGAGGCTGCCTTGGCTCTGAAAGATGCCTCAAGAAATTCAGCTTCTGTTTTAAGCTTCCTTATTCTCTCCAAATCAGAACAGGCAGCTTTTAAATGTTCTTTTCCGGAGTTCGAGTTAGAAAGATGAAGCTCTTGTAGCAAATCCTCCAATCTAATCAGAGCTTCTTCGACACTCGCAAGTGCCTGCAACAAAGATATGAACTAAATTATGTTGAAACATCATTTGTGCCAGTTAAAAATATTATAAGAAGAAATACAAGATATAAATCAGCTCCTTACAACAGAGCAATATTGAAAAGGGTCCGACTAACTTGAATAGTTATAAAATAACAAAGGCGTTATTTGGAAAGAGGAAGCAAATAGTAGAATGAAAAATACAAGTGATAAGACTTTAAAAAAAAAAAATATCATGCAGTCTAAGCTCATGCAACCAAGGAGCAACCTCCAAGTTCTAGACTATTAAAGAATCTTGAAGGGGTAAGATGAAACAATTTGCTATAGGGAATTGCTTTCATCTTTATGAACATTAAGCCAAAGAGTGAAAAGGAATGGCTTTCCCATCAGAATTAATCAAAAATATGAGTTCTCCAAGAACCAGACAACACACAGTATAGAGGAAATGCGAGAAAATAGTGGAGCTTAAGTCAAAATGGCATCAGAAATGGTCAAAAATGGAAGTATTTGTATTAAGCCCATTTGCACCTAGAAATAAATGCATAGGTGCATAGTACTTCGGGGGCAACCAGTTTTTAAGCAAGCAGGGAGGGGCGAATCAGAAGAGCTACTGGTTCTGAGAGCTTTGGATTTTGAGAATGTCTCGATGTGGAACTAGTTCATAAGACCTCAAGAAAAATCAGCCTCATTTAGGTAAGCGGTTCAGTGATCAAGTTTTTGATAGGATGGTCAGGGTTAGCCATAAGATTCTGAGACTGTTTCTCTGTTGAAATAGCTATAAACCTCAAACAAAAATCAGCTTAGCTGGTGCTTCATGGACTAAGAATTGATCCAAGGTTAGCTTCATGAAGCAAATTCAAATGTAATTCATAAACTGCAGCTGTTTTTCCACTCACTGTCACCATGTAAGGGTGTGAGTCCACAATAATCAAAGAACTTCTGACGAAGATCATGTAGTCAACGAAATACATCAAGTACTGGATCTAGAGACAAGTGAAGACTAAAACAACTCCAAGTTGATAAGAGAGGCCCTACTTTTGAGATACCCCAAGCATATATAAGAAGTCTACTCAGCAATAGGCACATATTATGTTATACATTACACATTGTTAGTAGTTTACTTAACATAACCAGACTTCAAGATTAATATCACAGAATGTCTAAAGTTTACTAAAAATGATTGAATCATTTTGAACTATATGCATCTTTGAAGCAAACACTTCTGCCTAGCCAGAATCTAAGTTACAAAGGATTGTTAAGATAACAATAAGGAATGACAAAACAAATCTCAATACACTTCATATGCATAAAACATGAGATAAGTGTTGCAATATTCAGATTGCAACAAAATCAGTAAACATTTGAGAAATAGAATCTCAAGTGTGAAAGAAGATGTTGCAGTGACATGACTTCAAACTACAAGGCAACTCTAAAATGATGTCACAAGAACAGAACGTTACCTTCATATATAGATGGCATATAGTCATATTTAGGCAGCACCAAAACATCTCGGTTGAAATGGAGCGTTGTATGCGTCAAGGTAAGACACACAAACACATCTCAAAATTTATATGGACATAAAAAATTGTATTGTATTCGTATCATGGTGGGCCATATATGTATCCTCCAACAAATATAAGTTTTGAGTGTAACTCAGAAGACATTGTGCAACAAGCTTCGGAACCATTTTGTCTTGCACGCATTAAAGGTTACTAAATCAAAATACACCCTTGGCATCATTAAGTTCTGTTCCTTAACTATACTCGTCCTTTGATGTTTCAAACCTTCAATCTAGTCTTAGGGTCTTTGAAGCACAAAATATACTAAAAATAACTTCACCCCCATGAGAGAGAATTCAATTGAGTACAAGTCTCCTCTGTGTGATTCCATGCTCAGATTTTCTCCATTAAATTTCAGAATCTCTCGTACACTTATCTTTTACTTCTCCCTAATTCTTAAAAGGAGTCACCAATTTCCAATTGAAATATTCAATCGTGCATGAGATGAAAGTGAAAAAATGCTAATGCCAAGTCAATGAACTTCACTGCAAATGGGAAGGTAGAAGTTTCTATGATAGAAGCTGGTTCAGGTGAGAATATCACAAATGGGAAATAGGACAGAGAGGAATATAGATTAATAACAAATGCCTGGAAACTCGCCTAGCTGGACTCCGAATGGACATTGATGCAGCAGGAACAGGTAAAATGCAAGAAAGTTGACTCATAAATTGCCGATAGGAATGGCACGCCAAGCAAGTCATTAAATGATGCCTCCCTCCGCCATCTTAAAAAGAACTGTAATCGCCAAACCATATCCATCAAGCTTATCCCAACTAAGACAGCAGCCAAATATGTCCTCTCAGCCACAATCTGAATGTGGCATTCCATGTAAAAGCATTATTTTCCAAGAAGAAAATTGACAAAAACACAATTCTCAAGTTTGAGATATCAATTGGATTATATGACTAACGAGTTAGTGTTAGTGTTAGCAAGAGCAAATTGCATTTCTTTTCTTTCATTGGCTTAATGAGTCATAGAGATGAGAAGCAATTCCCTACGACAAATTGTGTCATCTTACCTCTTCGTCTAGACTCTTCCCTTGTCAAAGGAAACTTGGAGGGTTCACCTTGGTTGCATGCGCTTAAACTACATGAGCAAAAAAGGATTCTATCTACCGACAACAAGGCTTCTAGTCATATGAAGGCCCTCTCTTGCTTATAGCTACCTTGGCTAGGAATTTGGCACCAACTAAAAGGATTGATGTCAGCATTACAGCCAGTCATAAAAACTGTCACTTATTTTGTGGATACACCCCCTTTCAGATGGGATAAGGCTTAGATAATGATAAGTGAATTGCAATAACTATAACAGTAAAATTCAAAACAGGTTCCTTTTCGATAAGAGATAAGTACCTTATCAAAAGAGTTCAGCTCTGTACTAAACGAAAAATAAGTTTCAGATCCCTGGTAACGTTTGTCCTTTACGATATCCTTCACCCGTCCATCTCTGCTGCTCATTATACATGCATTTGTGCAAAAGATGTTCATGAATACCAATATTTACATCAATCCAATACTGAAGAATGTAAAAAAAAAAAAAAAAAAAAAAAAAAAATTCGTGGTGTGGTCTTGACATACTCACTTTGGTACTCCAAGTTCTTCCATACATTCAGTTAGCTTGCTGTGTCTAAGGCATACATGGAAACGAGTGATAAGTAATCTATCTAAAGAAAAAAAGAATGACAAACAATATACTTCCCTTTGATTAAGTGGTATACATGAAGAACATAGCAGAAGTAACACATGATGTTATTTAGAGCTCTTATACTTGAAGATATAAGTACAAGGGTAAACAAAATGAATAATATACATCAGAAGATTGCATACCCTCTTGAAAGGAATCTCGTAGCTTTTATGTTTGAGGGGTTCTCAAGCAATGTGCTATACTTGATAAAGCTTGTCATCCAGTAAGAACACACATCCAATACCAAGGAGATGGCTTCCCTAGAATCCCTACGAGGAAATCCTTCTTGCTTACTCTTATTTTCAATCATCTGATTTGAATATGGTAAATTACTCTGGTAAAATGGAAACCACTCCAACTCTTCACAAACTACCTATAGAAACAAAATGTTTTGGCAGGGGATGAATGTATGCTTAGAATTGGGCTGCAAGATGACATTTAATCAAAAACTGACCTCCACATACAGCTGATAAGAACTAATGGATGACAGCTGAGGGTAATAAAGAACACTTCCTCCAATGAGATACCTGAGACAGGATTTAAATCAACCATAAGCAAGCATATTGAACGCAGTGCGACCAAAGGCATAGTAACTACACAGGATAATCTAAACAATACTACATAAAAGGTGTTTTCAAGAAACACTAAAGTACCTTATGATGCCTTCAATTGAGTCACCCGTAATTGGGACACCGTTAGCAGATAAGAAAGACTGAGTACTCCTTCCCAGGGCAATAAAAAATCCAAATATTGCCAAATCCTTTTCCAAAACCTGTAATAAGGAGACAGTTACTTGTCATCTATAAAATGCATACAAGAGATTAGTTGAAAAAATGTAATGATATTAGAAGAAATAATAAACTTATTTGAGTTTGCTTACTCCTGAATAAGCAGTGTGAAGACCATAAGGAAAACAATATGGAGTATGATTTGATAGAATCAATGCAGAAAATATCCGAAGATAAGAGGGGGAGGGGGAAGAGATTGATTGTTGTTGTTTGTTGTGTGTGTGTGTGGGGGGGGTTGGGGGGGGGGGGGGGTGGGGGAGTCCACCTCAAATGTAAAGAAAGCCATATATATATATATATATATATATATATATATATATATATATATATATATATAATTTCATGTCTTATTGCTTACTAGTTGCAGCAATGTCCAATGTTCCTTTCTTTACCAATCCAAATTATATTCCAAACAAATTATAATTTCACGTCTTACTGCTTACTAGTTGCAACAATGAAATGTGTATATATATATATATATATATATATATATATATATATATATATAATTCTATTGCTATTGCATTTTCAATGGGGTCAGTTGACCCCACTCAACCCCTTCTGTGTCCGCCCCTTGTGGACCAAGCAACGTTACCACCATGCAAATGGAGGGAGAATAAGAAAAATAACCTATTAGAAAAAACTTCAACCATCACTAAAAGAAGTTATGGCAGACAAAGGAGGAGTAAGGTTTCTGCAAACTACAGAAGCAAGTTTGCTCACTACATTGCAAGAATATGTGTAAAAGCAACCAAATATCCTGTTCAATTAGAGGCATGGGGTTATTTCACTCAGTCTGCCGATCACGTGGGCATTGGTTTAGTCCTATTCAGTATTACAAGTGCATGTACGGGATAAAATCTGGTTATAAGCAGGGTCTAAGGCATCGTCTGGACCCGATACGGAACTGCCAAAACTATCGAGACAGATCCATTCAAAACCAGCAAACTTCCCAAAACTGCCAAAATTATACTCAAAAGGTCCAAAACAGAGTTTTTGAAACTTGGTTATGAGGTTATGACATCGTGTGTTCCATCTGCGAAGCACATCAGATTATATATTTGCACAGTTAACCTACCTGTGCATATATCCTTTTGAAAATGATAAACGTTCGCAGAAAAAGGTCTTCAGAGACTAACCTCGATGCTTTCAGAAGTTGTCAACCTTGACCATATCTTTTCCCTATCAATAGCCTGCTGCAACTTATTTTGTACCAGATCAATCCAAAATTCTATCTCTTCAGCCCCATGATCATTTTTATATTTAACTGTGGCAGCTCTAGGACCAAAATAGAAAAGAAATTCTCTGCATAGACCAATATCTTTCATAGAATAATAAGCTTTCTGTATTGGAACAAAATCAAGAAGTGTGTCCATCAATCTACCAATAGTATCTGGGATGATGGAAAAGAATTGTGAGCAACAGATTTTTGCTGATCCAAGTTTTTTGACTGCAGCAAGGCAGCTCAGAGCAAGCATAAGCAGTGATGTATCACTTGAAGTGCCTGAACCTGATGACTCACCTTTCCAGCATCTGTCACAAAGAAAAATGTTATATGTTTTCATCCACATACGCAATTATGTGGGCAATTTGACAGGTCATAGCCCAGCTCTTTAATATCAAAAAAGTTATGTGGTCACTCGCTGAGATTGATAAGACTATAAATAGAGAGACGTCATGCAGTAACATACAGCATAGTAGCAGCAGTAAACCGTGGATCCCTCTCAAAAAGATCCACAAAGTTAGTCACAACCATTGGATACTGATGGGACCAAAACCACTCATCAGCTGCAGGTTGCTTGATAGAAAATTCATCTCGAATTATACTCTCCAATGGAGCACATTGTCGCAATAAACTGCAAAATAAATACATACATTATACGTCATGTCTGATTTAAAAACCTTGCATATTGTACTTAAAGAATGGAATAGTCTATTACAACATGGTGAAAAGATGAGAGTATTTTGGGCAAGGAAAACTACTACCACATAAACATGATAAAAACGTATAGGCTTAAAACAATACATGGCAAAACAATATGGAACTCCAGGAAATTTTCAATTCAAGGCCAGACATCCAAATATGTTGTTCCTCAACTATTACATGAAGGATAAGGAGACAACAAAATATTTATAACAGATTAAGACCAAAGTTTAAAAAGTCTATTTCAGCTTTGTTGTTGGTTTAGGAATCAGCCTCCCTCCTAGACATGGTTTATTGTGACAAAGGATAAGGAGACCCTGTTTCAGTTTTGGCATTTTGTGGTTTAAATGTTAAGTTCCTATTGATTAATACAAGGGCCAAAGAATGCCCAAACAGTCTTCTGTACCTAGTATAGTCAAGAGTTACATGTTGATGCAGGTCAGTACAATCTACCCATACACAGAGATCTCCCAGCCTCTCATTTCTTCACTTACACAGAGCACTGGTGCTGATTATGATTATGATTTTATATGAATGTAAGTCATCTTACTTAAGTTTTTACTTAATTAAAAGTGTCAACATTTTCATAGTAATTAGAAGTGGCACTGTTCCTGTGTGTAATTTTGTATCTCTGACCTCCGCCTGGAAACATAGTATAGTATTAATGCAGTGATTTTGCAGCTAATGGAGTTCAAACAGATTAAATCTTTGTTAAATAACCACAAAAAGCACATAAACAAATAAATATTATAGTGTAAGACCTATTTAATAGATGCATGAGCAATTGATACATGTGAAGCGACTCGTGAGGTACAACTCCATAACAATGCCCAAACAGTCTTTCAGTACCTAGGCTAGTGCAGAGATACATGTTGATGAAGGTCAGTACAATCTACCCATACACAAAGATCTCCCAGCCTCTCATTTCTTCCCTTACACAGAGCACTGGTGCTGATTGTGATTTTATATGAATCTAAGTGTCTTACTTATGTTTTCACTTAATTAGAAGTGTCAGCATTTTCATAGTAATTAGAAGTGGCACTGTTGCTGAGTGTAATTTTGAATCTATGACCTCCGCTTGGAAACATAGTATAGTATTAATGCAGTGATTTTGTAGCTAATGGAGTTCAAACAGATTAAATGTTAAATAACCACAAAAAGACGGGCATGGATTACCTGCAACATTGATAATCATTTACATTAAATAGCACATAAACAAATACATATTATAGCGTAAGACCTATTTAATATATGCATGAGCATTGATACATATGTGAAGCGACTCGTGGGGTACAACTCCATAACAAAGACGAAAGAAATCTAATGTAAGCAAGAACTTGACGCTTGAAGAAAGACGAGCATTGGCATCCACCATCCTCAAATCTACCATCCAACAATTAAATAACCAAAAATGGATCATACATAAAACAATGATTTCAGAGAAAGCCAAACAGAAGGAAGAATCATCAAACCTCCTTTGAACAAAAAGATTGATATCTTTCTCTCTTCCATCCCCTCGTGATGATATCTCAACTGCAGCTTGAAGTAAAGAATACACAGCAGCCTGGAAAAATAGTATGTTAAATTCAGAAGACTATACAAAGCATGAATAGAAACAATAGCAAATGACCAATCACAGTAACCAAACAGTGACAGTCAAGATTACATGACCAATTCACATCTCTATAAAGAATACACAGCATCCTAGAACAAATAGTATGTGTTAAGAAAAAGTATACAAAGCATGAATAAAAAATAACAACAAATGACCAATTATTATCACACTGAAAAAACAATAACAGTCAAGATTAGATGGCCAATTCACTCTGTCTTTTAAGTAAAGACCTATAGGTTTCAAATAGGGAACAAACAAGGAAAGAAAAATAAACCCTACTGTGTGCACATGACAAATTTGAGAAGCATAGTACCACAATAGAAATTATTAATAATTCAAGATAGCAAACAATAAATAAAGCATGTTACGTGCGACTTAGCGTACAGAGAGAAGAAATCATAAACATCATATTTAAGCAGGAGATAAAAAGTTGAACCAGATAAGCACTACAATCAGAGAGTTCAAGGCAATAAATGAGTATGCATGTGAAAGAGATGTATACAGATTCGATGATGATCAGGCACTGCTTATTGCTAAGTTATTAGAGATTAAAAGTTTATCATTTTTTAGTTCGAGTTTCATTCCTTCTGGATCTATATAGCAGATTCATAAATTAATTATGGATTGTCTATGAGCAAATACGAATTGGTGTTTTATCTGCAGCTAATAACTACAGAGATTGACTAGCAGGATGCCTGGTGAGGTAGTCAAAATGTTCACAGTAAAGTACCACATAGGTACTCTCAACACCCATATTCAATTAAACCCACCTTAATCAGAACAGCTAGTAAACAAACAAAAAAACAGATCACCCTGGAAGCATGTCTTGGGTAGATTGTTCACAACTCCTCACGTCTTCCCACTTAAAATGCATTGTAAGTTTGTGAGCCTGGATGCAATTTAGCAGCCAGTTCTTCGGACTTTCCGATGGTTCATATAACTATGTAAAGGTTGACTTACAATATTATACTAAATTAAAGGAATATCAGACCTATTATTAAACGTTAACAGTAAACTAATATATGATGAGTGAAGGATTAAGAAACACCATTGTCAAAGGTCCGCCATGAAGATCTCAAAGTTCGCCACAACTAGCTCTCTCACTACAATATTTATGATTCGATAATATATTTTGGTTGAAAAGAAGTTGACAAGACGTGAACATGCAAGCGCCAACCAAATTTCCCTATCACTAGTAATTGTGAAAATCGTCACTATAATTAAAGCAGATATATGTACCTGGGCGAGCTTTATACATTTGAGGGAAATGGAAATACAGAAAGGAAGGCAATGCATTTTTCTGATAGGAAGACCAAAAGAGTGTGATGGACGTCATCTGAGCCTCAACATAATTCAAATCAGTACTAAGGGCTATCTTTTCATTTAGCTTGTTCCTAATTTTCAACTTAGAATTTGTGGCTAAAATCATTCAAAGGGTAGAATTGACCTTTCATATTTGATGGTTAGGTGTTGTGTACACAACTTAAAACTGATGAAGCTTGAAAAGCAAGCTGACTAAGGGAAGACCGAAAGAATGTAAGAGGAGATTATAATCAGTCTTTATCGGACACACACAAGTCTTGACCATGAGTAGACTATTGTTTGAAAAAACACCCTGGAAAAGTTAAGTTGCCTTATGGGACTTATCTTTCCTCTTCAATGTCCCAGATGAACTTCTCGGTCTTCTTGATCCATAAGTTCTTAGATGATCCAAGAGGATCATCATCTTA
The DNA here is from genome assembly GCA_036927795.1 of Iris macrosiphon. Taxonomy (NCBI): domain Eukaryota; kingdom Viridiplantae; phylum Streptophyta; class Magnoliopsida; order Asparagales; family Iridaceae; genus Iris; species Iris macrosiphon. The sequence continues at coordinate 179,769,721 of JAYESA010000012.1, forward strand.
GAAAAGCTTTCTCCGAAGTGGAGTAAGTTGTATATGAGAGCTAGTGTAAGTGCTCTAAGTAGCTGGAAAAACAGGGAGAAAATGGTGTGGAAGTACCAGATTTGTAAAGCTGTTGCAGAAGAACTGGATTCTGGTTCTCAACAACCGAATTTTTTTTATCTGATTGGAGCTCCAAATTGTTAGACCAGGAGGATATCTACATTTTCGTTACATGACCAATTTGTAGTAGTTGGATTCTGGTTCACAAGACTGCATTTCCCGAATGCTTAAAACTTCAGTGTTCTGTTGCATTTGAATTGGATTCTAGGGTCTGTTTCAAGATTTGTTTCCCTAATCCAATGGTTATAAGTATTCATCATATAAAATGATATTATAGAAGGAAACAGAAGACATATTCCTTTCTATATAGGGTATCACAATGTCTATAATAGGGATCCCCTTCTTCAATTATAATGAGAATGAGTTAGAAATCCATAAGAGAGATTTCCAACCAAAAGTACATTTGTGATTCCCTTAACCCCCACATAAACCAAACCTCTGAGCTGTACTTCTCCACATCCTAGTCTAATAGATTAGGATTTCTACGCCCGTCTACGTATATTATGGATCAAACTGGTATCGATGTTGTGTTTTATCATGACTGGAAAATAGGGACCCAAGCATTCATATTTCATACAGATGCCACGAGATGAGGTGAGATTTGTGTCCTACCAAGTCAACTAGAAATACGAGCTACCAAGCCTAAAGCCGTATTGCAACAAGGAGGAGAAGAACAAGTTCTCCCTTTCAAACAGCTCTGAGCTTGCAATAGTGTGTTCCCCAAGTTAGGGGAGTCTTTATTCTGTAGGACCTCGCGTTGTGTACTGGCTTTGTTATTAGGTGGAGGAAGTCGAGTAAGACATTAGTAAAAATGTTCGAAGTGGCTGCAAAATCAAGGACCAAATGTCAGAACCACATTCATAGAGTTAGCGAAAACTAGGTTTCTGGTTCTCTGAAATTGGATTCCCACTTATGATAGGAGCACCAAATTATCATCAAAACCAGAAATCTATCTTCTCTTATTCGACCATTTTGGTCCATTTCACAGCACCGGTATTTGAAATTTGAATAGAAAATTCAAAAGGCTGATGTTTTAGTGGATTTAGGAGTTTTCTAGGATCTGCTTTTCCTCATCCAATGGTGGTAAGTATTCCTAGTATAATTATAGAAGGATCTTGTAAGAGAAAATAGGAGTCCTGCTACTTTCTAAATGGGGTCCTCCTTGGTCTATAAAGAGAGTCCAACTCTACCCTTGAGTGAGAACAGAAGATTGTGTACTGTTCTACCAAGTCGAGAGAGAATTACCAGATATCTATTGGAGTTCTTCTCTGAGAGTCTTCATTGCATTCTCATCTATTAGATCTACTTCTCTGCATTCTGACCTATTAGCATAAAGCAAACCTACGATATCTACTTCTCTGCATTCTGATCTATTAGATCAAGGATATTATACCCAGGGCCGGCCCAGAGGCAAGCCAAACAAGCCCATGGGCTTGGGGAACCCCCTCTTCTTGGGGCAACCAGAGCAAGCAAAAACTGCTGCTAATAGTAATATCCAACAAAATCCAGCAAGAACGCACCCATCTCCTTCCTCTGCTATCGCCTCTTGAGAGTGGAGACCTCTAGTACATCACTACCATTCACAAACCCTCCTTTTTATTTGGTTTTTTTTTTCCTTGTAACTCAACTCTCCCTATCTCCTCTAATTCTCCATTTCATTCTTTGGATCTTGAGAATGATGGTGGAAATTGCATCTTTTGGGAGACCATAGGTTGCTGCTTCTTGATTTGTCTGTCGAGGGAGGAGGCTGACAAAGCGGTCAGTACCTGCCACAACAAGAGTACTCTCTCAGGGGTACGTACGTCATCGGATCTGTGCATTTGGTCCTTTATATTCGCTCGATCTAGTTGATTTGATTGTTTATTCTTAGCGCATATAGTGTTCAAGATCTGAATTCAGCTTAAAAGTTGCTCCTTTTCCATATTTCTGATGTCGATTGGGTCGAGTTCGAGTGTATATTGTGTAGAAACTAGGAAGAATGGACAATTCCAGGTGTCATTTTCGGACACACATAGGACACTCCAAACTACAATAGGAGTCTAGGACACAATTAAATTGGTGTCATGTTGGATTCATGTCTGTCTGTGCAACATATCAGTAGAAGATAGGAAGAATGGGCAATTTGAGGTGTCATATACAATTTTGTAATGATATCTAGACGAAGAAAGAATAGTTGGTTAGCAGCAATACCAGATATGTGCTTTCAATGAGATAGGTTAATGAGTTCTATGTTTGACTTGATATCAAATTAGAAATGTGCTTGGCAATGTTCATTTTTGTCCTTTATGTTCTAATCAGTCTGATCCAGGCTTCTAGTCCATTGCAAGTAAAGTATGCAGATGGCGAGTTGGAAAGATTAGGTGTGAAATATTACTGTGCAAAATAAACTCTCTATGTGCTTTTCATTAAGGGTCAAGGGCAACCAGAATTAGCTACGACTAGGGCAATCCAAACCTCCGGGCCGACCCTGACTATACTCTTCTCTGTAGATTTGGGATCATTCGAGGCAGTAGAGTTAACCGAGTATGTTTAGGTCATTTTCCCATGCTGTAAACACCGAGGCTTAAAGAACCTAATACTGCAGTTTTGAAATAAATAGAATTGGTAAAGCTTCTCTGAAGGTTAACTTTTCTCCAATTCCCCAAACTTCTTTCTCCCATGTTTCTCTTTCTTCTGTTTACCTTCCTATATTTTTGCAATTACTTGATTTTTCAGTAATGATGAGGAACTTTCTGCACTATTCCAAGTGCTTGAGAGTTTCCGCATTTCAAAAATTGTATCGTTACTACCTTCCAATTATCATTATAAAACCTAGGTACATAATAAATTTAAACCAGCAACCAATCCGTCATCATATTGGGTGCTCAATTAACCAGATCCAAAATGATGCCCAAGTAACTAAAATCCTCAACCTTCTTCAGCCAAAAGATGTTAAGCAATCTAATAACCCTATATTACTGCAAACCACACTCAAATGCCCCTGAGAATAACTCTGTGGCCTAAAGGCCTAAAGTACTTGAGCGGATAGTAAGGACTGAAGCAAAATTGATTAAGGCATACTACTTATTACATGAATAGTGGTCAGAGCAACCTCAGTCAAAAAGTGAGTTAAAAAGGAAGGAGTACGTAACATAAGTGCAAATATTTTGGCTAAGGACAACCATTTCTTTCTGTGTGTGCTAGTTAGACAGGGAACTGCATCGAGCAGAAGCAACACTAAAATGACACCCCCAAGAAAATAAATTAGAAGCTTTTCTGTATTTCTAAAGCGGAAACCAATGCTAAGAAGTTGGTAAATTTGAATAAGACTGCTGTTATTTCCATTTAATCATCTATACAACCCCACAAATAGACTATTTAGATGCTAATGCAAGAAATTCAGTTATCAGGTTTTCAATTGTGTCCTGCTTACAATTATGTTTTAAGAATTAAAAGTAGTAGCTCGTGAATGGCAAACTCTTAGTTTGAAGAGCCTAGTCGTAATTTTACTGTGATTTATAGTCTCGTATACTTTTGCACGATTTCCAGGATACTGCAGATGATTATGTGTGTGTGTGTGATTGTGCATGTGTAAAAAATTGAAGTGAAGATCGATCCAAAGTAATAGAGATGTAATAATAAAGGCATGCATAAAGTAGATACATTGTGCATGTATCACCAGTAAATACACTGTGCATGTATCGCCATCTGTTAATGGACAGTCAATGTAGCTGAGCCTGTTGTAATACAAAAGGTGTCTTAACTGATAAGATGTCGGTCCATGCATATATCTCTCTCATATCAATAAATAACAGATCTGTCATATTAAAACACCGTTTCAAGTCTCCACCCATGTAGGCCCAGAAAACAACAGTCTTATAAGAAATCAAGTTAAACCTAAAAGGTGATACAGAGACGTCCCCATGATCTTGCAAGACTAATATGCTTTTACTATGCCAGAATGTCAAAGACCTCAACCATGACTGAAAACCACAGAAGACAATAAATAAAACCCATTAGATTTCCCAACAAGATCATCTTGCTAGCTTACACCTTTTTCTCTGGTTCTTATTCCATTAAGATCGTATACTCAAGGCATGTAAAACAGGCAAAAGTTTTAGCATATTAATAGCAGATATACCAAAACAACAAGAGTAGTTTCTAAAGGATGTGATTCCGCCAACCTGATAAGATAGTGTCTTAATCCATGCATTTTTATCTACACCAAGCCATGTCTTTGGAAGCCACGAGTCTTTTGATGAGGAGCTATGTTCCAGAATAGCCAGTTCAATAGCCCTTGCTGCATCATGTATGGACTGGACAAGACCACTGCTAACATTCTCCGCTTGCAGAGATTGACTTAATTTAACCCTCATTTCGTCCATGTCACTGTTAGGACTTGTTTGTGGGGTCCCATTTACTGCTAGACCATCATCACTAGAAGCAAATGGTGCAAAGTATACCATCCTTTTAACTCTTGGAGAGGGTGGCCAGTGTTCTTTTAGTTCCAGTCCCCTAAAAGTAAGTGATAGCTTTTCATATTGTGAGGACACACGCCGCAAGTAGCACTTCTTCTTGAGAATACATCGATTAGGTAAGTGCTGATTTAGATGAACCACATCATTGCAGACAAAATTAAATCTCACAGCTCTCTTTGACAAATGTACATCCATTGTGCTGCAAAAATGTACAATTAATGAATGAGCAGCTAGATAAAATGTAACCCTTCCTCCCCACATTATATCAGATAAACGAATGAAACAAGCAAGAATATGTTAAGAATCTGGTTATAAATCTTATGAGAAGCAAGGATACATGGATAAATTTCTTTAGAAACCTGAAAATGGGTAAGACAACTCTGCTCGCAAAGACAAATGGCAAGTCTATCGATAATTCAATACTATAGTGCTGTAGGTGCCAGCCCATGCTCTAGACCCTAGAGGCTGAGTATAGCGTGCAAGATCATAGTGGCTGGTCATTTGTTCAAAACAAAAATAGTATCTGATATGTCTCCCCATCACCATGTTGTATTCACTGTCAGATTTTGTGCTTAACGAGAAGCTATGCATAACTAATGCTTCATGCCGTTTTGGAAAACTATAGCTCGAGCCCGAATTATCAGGTAAGAGTTAGGACCCATTGCCCCCAATAGTACAAGTATCCTAAAATCAAACACCTACCGAAGGCTCTGGCACTTGGCGTTGACAACTACAAGCACCATGTTTATTTATGCTTTTAGTATGCATCTTTGTTATTTTCCTTGGTCTTCTTCCTGTTATCTCACTCTAGCCCCTTAACTAGTACAGCAATAAGTAGATCTTGTTTATGTTTTTATTATCTTGGAACAAAGATAAGTAGATTATTTATTATATTGCCTTTGTAATGATAAAAATTAACCCCCAATAGCAATTTCAATAGATAGTGTGACATCTAGGCCGTTGAAGAAAAAGCATTTGGACGATTCTTTTCAGTCCCACATATTATCAAAGGGAAAAATATTTCTGAGAGTTGTTTCATGGATCCGCAAGAGTACTTTGGTTCCCCAATAAGTAAAAAATGTATCATGCCTGAATCTAACCGGGGGTATGAGCAATATATTTAGAATGCCTATACGGATATCTAATATTTCATATCAGTGACAGATCATTCAATATACACTATATGATACGCCAAACGTCAATATAACATGAAGACGTTCCTGGATATTAAGAACATTGGTCATATCGGACCCCTAAACAACTCCGATATGCAGAAAAAACATTTATTGTTTAGGTGCGATAATGGTTAATATACCATGTAGGAGTTAGGACCTGTCAAAGCCACTCGATAAACTCTAAGTTGCCCAGACATGAATATGATATAATATAATACGAACAAGGCGACACATATTTTGTGTCCTAGCGTATTTTTTAGTGTCTATCAATGTGTTGGACACGACAAAAAGCACATTTTTAGAGTACATGAGTTTCCTAGGATAAATTTTATACAGGTTGATCTTTGCAAAAGTGGCTTTGTAGGGTTAACACATAAGGATTGGTACTCAGTTCACTTGATCATCCGTGTCAGCGACATATACAATCGTGTTGCCGCATCTTTTACATGATGGTTATCTTACACGTGTCTAGCCTCGTAGTCATGCTATGTCATGTTTGTAGGTATGGCACTCGTACGATTGTAGGCATGTCGTGCTGCTAACGGCACGACACAAGTTACACGTCTAGATTCGTGACATTATCCTCCAAGTCTAGCTTAATTATTCTATGCATTCCATATGACTAACTATATTACTAATAAACCAACTAGACTACTAATACATTCTCGATTATTGTTTCCCATGTGAGAACAAGTGGGAATAGAAAAAAGAACATTTACTTCCGACGTTAAACCCTAGTTTATTATTCATTCTATATGTTCATTGACAGGTGGGTCAAGGGGGCTTTGCCCCTGGCCCAAATATCAACGGAGGATATTAATGAAGATGAAAAAATATTAAAGCGAAAATTGTCCATTGGTGCAATACAAGCCACCCACAAGGTATCATCAAATGATTGGGAAGAAATTGCTTGGTTCTAAGCCTATATGAATGTAAAGGACCATTACACGTACAAGTAAAAAATTTGCATAGATGCTAAATGGGGATTACATATAGAAGTGAGGTGTTATATCCTAAATTTAGGTTGTGTTTGCTTTATTGTAATGCAATTATAATCACAATGGAATAGAGTTTGTAATGTAATAGAATTACAATTGCATTGCCATATTGGTTGGATCATGTAATCAAATTATGTAACATAATATTAATTGCATGTAAATGTTTAGTTTACAATGTAATGGAATAAAATAATAGTTGTTATTTGTATCATTTTGGCAAATATATCATTGACCTTTATTTATTTTTTTGTGACCAACCTTAACATTTATAAAAGGAAAAAAAAAAGAAAATAGCAATTATTAATAAAAAAATATAAATATAAAAAATAAATAAAATAAAGAAAGTATTTTTGTAAGTTATAAGTTGTAATGTAATTGTGATTACATGAGTTTATGATGTAATTGATTTTAAAAGAAAGTAATGTAACGTGATCAAGCTTGTAATGACAATTACATTACATACTATGTAATGCCAATTACATTGTCCAACCTTGCAAACCAAACACGCTCTTAGGTCACGTTTGGTTCACAAAATCATAGTCTTGAAAATGGTTAAGTGATTCATTTTATGTGTTCAGATGCCAAAGGAAAGGACGAGAAAAGAAATATAATTCACAGAGGAAAGAAAAATAGGAGAAAAATGGTTTCCTTCACCCATCCAAGGATTCACTTTTCCACCCTAAATATTTACTTTTCCTTCTAATTTCTTTGGTCGTTTTAAACACCGAAAAGTAAAATTTTTTTTTATAGATTCTATATAAGCTTCCTTCAAATTTTAACAACCAGGTGTTAAAAAGTTAGTTTAAATTTACAATAGTTGACACTTTAGACAGAAAGTCTAGGTATCAAAAGGAAAAACAAATGAGAGGTGCTTTTATAATCTCAAAATATACCAATCTTTAAAAGAATGGAAATTATTAAAAAAAAAACAATAAATCAGAACTAACAAATAAAAACCGTTCCACCAAGAAAATGATGTGCGTATACTTCTAGACCAAGAAACTAAACAACAAAAAAATAGGGGGCAAGAAAAAGGAGAGCTCGAAGAGATTCACCGGGACTCATGGTTGGTGAGGAGAGAGTGAGATGCCGCCGCCGCCGAAGCCGCCATCGGAACTCAGTTGAGGCGAGGGGAAGGCGTCCTTTGGGAGAGGAATAAAAAGAGCTTCACCATGGCCGGTCGGTCGGTGCTGTTCTGTGAAGAGAGAGAGAGAGAGAGAGAGAGAGATTTTCAAAGATGGATAGGGTTTATATTTGCCTGAGCTTGCGGTGGCCAATGGAGAGGGAGAAGGAGAGTAAGGAAAGGAAAAGGGTAAAAGAGTGTCGCAAGAGTCTACACGTTCCTTCGTTATTCATCCTTAATAAAATAAATTAAAATAATAAAAAACTAATGTTTTTTGCAATAATGCTAAGTTTACTACCAAATACTTGTAACTTTCTTATAACCCTCTCTCCCCTCTGCTATGTGGGTTACATACGGCCTCACTTTTTTTTCCAATGAATGGATGTCATGTGATGTTCCTGTCACGTGACGGCCATCCGAACAGCCACTGGGTCCCACCTCTCTTCTCTCCTCCAATGGACGGTCGCCATACGGATGGCGGTAGTAAAAGGGTTATAGGCATTTGGTTGTAGTCATACCATAGCCCTAAATTTTGTTTCTTTTTATTATTTCTTCTCCCACTTTTGTATGATTTTGAATTTACACAAAAAAAAAAAAAAAAAAAACTCTCATCTCCAATTTTAACCCACTTAACCCTTCTTCCAAACAATTATATAACATTAGACTAAATTCAAACTAGTCTATTAATTTATGCAGCATCTTATTACATCTAAGTTCATGTATGGATTTATGTAGTATCATGTTCTTAAATTGATCATCCGTGGCAGCGACATATACAATCGTGTTGCCGCATCTTTTATATGATGGTTATCTTACACGTGTCTAGCCTCGTAGTCATGCTATGTCATGTTTGTTGGGATGGCACTGACACGATTGTAGTCATGTCGTGCTACTAACGGCACGATACAAGTTACACGTCTAGATTCGTGACATTATTCTCTAAGTCTAGCTTAATTATTGTATGCATTCCATATGACTAACTATATTACTAATAAACCAACTAGACTATTAATACATTCTCGATTATTGTTTCCCATGTGAGAACAAGTGGAAATAGAGAAAATAATATTTACTTCTGGACGTTAAACCCTAATTTATTATTCATTCTATATGTTCATTGACAGGTGGGTCAAGTGGGCTTTGCCTCTGGCCCAAATATCATCGGGGGATATTAATGAAGATGAAAAAATATTTAAGTGAAAATTGTCCATTGATGCAACACAAGCCACCCACAAGGTATCATCAAATGATTGGGAAGAAATTGCTTGGTTCTAAGTCTATATAAATGTAAAGGACCATTACATGTACAAGTAAAAATTTGCATACATGCTAAATGAGGATTACATATAGAAGTGAGGTGTTATATGCTATATTTACAATGGAATATAGTTTGTAATGTAATAGAACTACAATTGCATTGCCATATTGGTTGGATCATGTAATCAAACTATGTAACATAATATTAATTGCATGTAAATGTTTAGTTTACCATGTAATGGAATAAAATAATAGTTGTTATTTATATCATTTTGGCAAATATATCATTGACATTTATATTTTTTTTGTTGACCAACCTTAACATTTATAAAAGGAAAAATAAAATAAAATAGCAATTATTAATAAAAAATATAAATATAAAAAATAAATAAAAAGAAAGAAAGTATTTTTGTAAGTTCTAAGTTATAATGTAATTGTGATTACATGAGTTTATGATGTAATTGATTTAAAAAAAAAAAAGTAATGTAATGTGATCAATCTTGTAATGACAATTACATTACATACTATGTAATGTCAATTACATTACATACTATGTAATGCCAATTATATTGTTCAACCTTGCAAACCAAACACGCTCTTAGATCACGTTTGGTTCACAAAATCATAGTATTGGAAATGGTTAAGTGATTCATTTTATGTGTTCAGATGCCAGAGGAAAGGACGAAAAAAGAAAAATAATTCACAGAGGAAAGAAAAATAGGAGAAAAATGGTTTCCTTCACCTATCCAAGAATTCACTTTCCACTCTAAAAATTAACTTTTTCTTCTAATTTCTTTGGTCGTTTTAAACACCGAAAAATAATAATAATAATAAAATATTTTTTCAAGAAAAAAAGATAGCAAATAATTAATTTTTTTAATTTTTCCCCCCTCGTATTGAGAGAGTTTTATTGAACACAGAAGTTATTTGGTCAATCTAGTTTGATATAGAAGCTAAAATAATATAATGGCATTTATATCGATGGATCAAACAATAGTATTTTTTGTTCCAGATTAGCATGCATTAGTTGAACAGGGCCTTTTCTTGTAGATACTTGAATACATGACCAAATCCATGTGCTTTCAAGTCATCAAAATTAATTATTATCTTGACTTTCCAGCTGTGGCTGATTCTTGAATATGTATATATACCTAATTGTCAAAAGTGTGACTATATATAACTAGTATATACGCACGTGCGTTGCACGTATTTCATATTACATGGAAAAGAAATAGTTTATTAAAAGAGCAAACGACAATTTCTTAATTTTATTATAGGTGAAAATATAATAGGCAAGAGCATGAAAGTTGGAAGAAATTAAATGACCGGAATAGGAAAAGTTTCTCTTATCTCTTGGGCTCATGTGCCTACTTTGCATGCATGCTTTATTAACTTTTGTTTTATTTTTTAAACTACCTACTTTGCATGCATGCATATCTTTGTTTTATTAACTATCATTTCCCAAGTTGCCTCATGCATGCATACATATATTTAATATGTATTAAATTACTTTTTTAATTACTTAGATATCCTTATCAACGTTAATACATATTGAAATGTAATGAAGGGTATTTTTGGAACGAAAAACTTTCACGGTGAAGTCTAGTTTTGGTATTATATAGTAGAATAGATTAATGTCCTGAGAGAAAATTCACAATTGAGTCATGGCTAAGTACATAAACTTGTTGAAATCAATCTTTCATTGTACTTTTCTTCCCAGTTATGTCTACTAATGGGAAAACTCTATAGGCGTGACTTTCTGACCAACCTATATTAAGCCTTTGATAAAGGTACTTAAAAATAATTTGAAACTATTTCAGTATTGATGATAGTCCAATTAGAAATATTTTTTATTCAGGTTGGTTCAAATTTTACTAGGACTGTCCACCCTCTTTACCTCCCTCCTCCTGCTCCTTCCTAACCCCCACCGACCTTCGGCCTCTCCATCTCCCTCCTCTCGCGATTTTTTGTCTTTCCGCGTCATCGACCTCGCCATCGACCGCGTTGCCGCCGCCGAGCCGCACCTCAAGCATTTTCCCGTCGGCTCCGTTATGAAGGCGATGAAGAAGAAACTGCGTGCGAGGGACTGCGCGCGGTGGAGGCACGCGCTAGCGAGTGGCTGCGGCTATGCCTCGTGTCACCTCGCGTAGCCCTCCCCTCCGAACTGTCAAAATTTTGACAGTCTTACCAATTGTTAGAATTGTTAAAATTTTGACAGTCCTTCTAATTGGTAGGACTGTCAAAATTTTGAAAGTCCTAATTATAAAAAAAATTAATTGGAAGTGGGCAGTCCGGTGAATAATTTTTGGGAGTGACAAACTTGTAATTATCGATAGTAAAAATTTGGACTGTTCTGAGTCATTTTTGTAGTGCCTTTATCAAGAGCCTATAATAAACATCAAGAATCTTGACAATATATTGGTAGAGATGAAAAGCGAAAAATGTTTCCTCAAATCGATAGGATCCTATGAAGACCCAAAAAACGCATAAATCAATCACATCATATCACAATAAAAGTACAATTCAAACATCATGACTTTTACATGAAAAATTATGACAAAAAAATCACGGAAAGATCGAATTCTAACCTGAAAAATCTCCACTAATAGAATAAGAAGATCTATATCATTCCTTACAAACTTATCCGCCGATCCACACGTACACCACAACACTTCAATAGATAGAAATAGATCACAACGAGTATAAAAGAAGATTATTGAAGACTAGACGACGAGAAAAAAATCGTTGTAGAATTCCTCGAAACGACCTCTCTTCGAAACAATTCCAGAAGCTCCGGATCTCTCCTCCTCCCTTTTGAAAGTTGTAACATTGAGAAAGCTCTCACCTTTTGATAGTAGGGTTAGGAAACATATATTAAAGCACCCAAATAAACCGGTATATAGCCAGTTTACCAACAAATGGTCCTTTTGAATCAGAACAATTCTAGAACAAAGACATGTCAGATCGGTATACAGGTGGTACACCAGTAGCGGTATAACGTTGACTTTGATACTGTTATTTCTAATGTCAGATATGTGCTCAAATACGCAAACTTTGTCGTCTTTGACTTCTCGAACTTCTCCGACACACGGATGACGTTTGTCGTACTCTGAGATATTCTTCACATATATTGGAAATCCCATCGAACACCAACATACAGCAAACCAACCAAGATCAGGTATATTCAGACATATATCCAAGAGGTGTATTCCGACACCAAATTATTACACAGCGAGATCATTACACAGAAGTAGTCAAGTATGTTAACCAGCTGGTTGCATAAAACAGCATAAGGGAGTCTCAGACAATAGCTACTACAAAGAGTCATGGAAAGAGAATGGCAATGTTGGGAAGAATAAGTGCTAGCCAGTAGCCAGACAATAGCTACTACAAAGATTGAAGTTGAAGTAACTTTGGCGGATTCCACTATCCATTCGTCAGTAAAAGGCAAATCAGAGAAATCAAGAATAAAAAGCACTAACATGACCTTTACAATATTAAGCAGAAATCAAGAATAGAAAGCACCAAATGACTTTTTTACACTTTTAAGTAGCAACTCAGGTTACTTTTCCATAAAAAAAACCCTCTTTACTGATACTGTGTGTGGGTGACACAACCGTTACAAATATGGTCAATGGAGATGGAAGTTGTTGGTCAATTGATATTGACATTGTTGGTTTTATTTCAAATCATTTTAGTTTCACATGGGATACGAGATAACACTTTTTTTTTTTTTTTTTTTAATAATGGCTTAAGTGTAGTTTGATACCTCAACTATTGGCAATGTTTAACTTGATACTCTCAACTATTGGCAATGTTTAACTTGATACTCTCAACTTTAATAGTTATCAACTTAATATTCTGAATTTTTTTGGGACCAAAGTGTCCTTCCCCTTCCCCCCTCTCTCACCGGCAGCCGCTACACTCCACTCCCGCCTGCGAACTCCCCCCCCCCCCCCCCCTCCCGCACCCGCAACCCCCCGTGCCCCTCCTCCCGTCTCTGTCCACGCACCCCCTGCCCCTCCCTCGTCTGCTACCCCCCACCCCCGTGCTGCTCCTGCGGGCTCACGCTCGCGCCCACCCGCTGCCACCGCTGCTGCTGCTGTTGCTACTGCTGCGATGCACCCCGCCTCCGGATGCCGGCGCCAGAGAGAGAGAGAGAGAGAGGGGAGGGGTGTGTGGAGGAGTAAGTGTTGGAGTGGGTGGAGTTCCCAACCTATGTGAAAAATATCTCGGAGTAGGATTGAGTATTTCTACATATAATAGGAATACATCAATTTATTTGGATTTGATATTCCTAAATATAATAGGAATATCTCGATGGATTTGGATTGGATATTCCTACATATAATAGGAATATGTCAATGGATTTGGATTTGGATTTGGATTGAATATTCCTATCTATAATAGGAATACTAGTTGTGGGTTTGAGGCTATATATAGGTGTCTCCTGACCCTAAAATATATCGCTCTCTCTAAAAAAAAAAATATAACAACAAGGAGAGAAAATGAGTCAAGAGTGTCATTGCAACATTGGAGAGGAGAAAGAATGATTGTAGGCCGTTTCGAAGAAGATCAGTTTCAGGTATTTTTCGTTGTCTTTCTTCTTCGTGGTTATAATCTATTTTATGTTCCAAAAGAGTTGTGGTGATCCGTTTGGATCGGTAAGAAGTTTGTAAGGAGTCGGTATATTTTTTATTCCATTAGTGGAGACTTTTCAGGGTTGGACTCCAATCGTCCCGTGGTTTTTTTTGCAAGGATTTTTCACGTCAAAAATTCCTGTGTCTGCGATTTGTGTTTGGCGTTTTTGGTTTGTCCGTTTTGCTCGGTTCTTTCGCAGGTACTCTCTGATTTGGAAAACGGTTTCCTATTTTCTGTTCCAAAAGAGTTGTGGTGATCTGTTTGGATCGGTGAGAAGTTTGTAAGGAGTCAATGTATTTCTTATTCCATTAGTGGAGGCTTTTCAGATTTGGACTCCGATCGTTCTGTGGTTTTTTTTGCAAGGATTTTCTACGTCAAAAATATTTGTGTTTGCGATTTGTGTTTGACATTTTTTGGTTTGTGCATTTTGCTCGGTTCTCTCGCAGGTACTCTCTAGTTTGGGGAACGATTTTCGCACTATAGTTCCGACCAACAAAGTGGTATCAGAGCCAGGTTCTGGAATTTCAGAAGGGTGTCAGGAGTTGACAGGCAAATCAGGAAGGAGAGATGGACGCGAAGCCGGTGTCAGGAGTTGACAGGCAAAATATAAGTCAGACTTAAAATGGCAACCGATAGAAACATTATCAGATTATCACTAAGACGAATATAGAGAATCGTGCTTGAATTTTGGAAAATAGTTCGAACGGTATTTTATGTCGGAAGATACAAATCGAATATGGTTTACTTGGATGGCTACAAATATGAAATATATGTTAGGGACTAAGATTAATCAGGTGATGCTAAGTATCATTCAGGAATTCTAAGGAACGACTTGGTGAATATGCTAGCGATTGATGCGAACACGATTGACGATTTGATTGGGTGACTCAATTCTGAGTGGTGTATGGATCATTTAGAAATATCCAAACAGATTCATAGGTCTCGTGCGATAGTTGGATTGAACGAATTTAAAAATATCTTGAATAAGCGATAAGGCTTATATCGAATAGGATTCATGGAAATAGAAATCGATATCTTGGTTAAGGAAACTTGTTGGAAACTTAGAGGATCCTGTGAGCAATTTTGGATTGAAACAAATAAAATAAACTTAAACATAATATCGCTCGAATAGAAGTTAGCCTAAAAAATGGATATCGTGGTTCGATGAAATAGATAAGTGATAACGAATTTGACTTAGAGTTTGGAAGAACGATATTTAATCTAGTTTAAAATGATAACCTTCGAAATCAGTCCCAACATGAACGATTATCTTGCTGGAGCTTCGGTATGGTGATTTTACGTACGACGGGGATGATCAAACTCACTGGAACATGTTCAGTGATTAATCCAAATGAACTCGATAAATAGAACGTATCAAAGATGGATTGACTTTGGCTTAGATATTTGAACTTAGTTTCTTGAGGAGTGCCAGAAGTAGACTATGGATTTACCGAACGATAACATTGAAGTTGAATAATTTTACTAGACGAATTATAATCACGGCATGAACGAACATAACTTGATGGATTTATATAAGTAGGATGAAACAAAGTAAAATGATAAGGTGTCTCGACCATTTCGATGATAACCATAATATTCGACGTTCTTGTCTTGTGCGAGCATAACTCTATGCTCGAACATGCATCACGTCCGGATTAGGACGATTATCTAGTGGGAGCATTGGCGTAGTGATCTCACGTCTAACGAGGGTGATCAAACTTGTGGGAGATCAGAGCATGACAATTAATGGATCGTCTTGACTTTTGGTTCGACACGATAAGACAAATTGGGGATGCAAGTGAATCATAAGTGTTTCAGGAATAAGTTAGCCTAGAACCTGAAGTAAATCACGCTTGATGGTTTCGTAAACGGATACGTGAATCTTGTTGGACGACTTGGAGTTATAAACAAAGTTTTAGAATTAAATCTTGGCTTGGTGGTCAAGACTTGGAATGGATAAGAATTCTAACAAACATATTAAGGAGATAGACTATGCGATTTGCTAGGCTTATCCTGCAACTTGGATATATCATAGATTTTACTGAATAAACTCAAACCCTGTACAAACGAACGTGTTAATGAGAGTAGGATGATCTGTGCTCGATGTTTAGAAATCTGAGTGAAACAAGCTTGGATAGAATACCCCGTGCAAATGAACAATGGTTTGGCCCTAGGAATTGGGGCAAGCATCGTGCGACAAATTTATACGATAAATTATGTGCTTAAACTTGTACCTATGACCATGTGAGCTGACCTAGTAATTAGGCAGACGACTCTGTGCCGAGTGAAAGAACTTGTGTGACCGACTTTAGTATATTGCTTGAACAAGCCATAGAATTGGGGCAACAAAACTTAGAGTTAGACTGAAAACGATAACGTGTGCTATGTTTTACCCGAACGGATGGATGTTAGTCAGTTGATTGGATAGATCGTACTTAACGGTAGTACAAATACTTGATTTGAATTGAAATAGAAATGACTTGAAATTTGATTGACCCTATTGAAAGTATTATCATGATTCATGAACGAGAACCCTTAAGATTTTTGCAAGTAGCTTGTCCGATTTTACTATCTCTAAGTTTGATTGAATGCATATATTTGAGGAACGCCTTGAATGTGTGCACGATCCAAGACTCAATGATATGTGAAACTTGAGTGTTAAGACTTCGCTATCGCTAAGTTGGTTGACATGCATATGTTTGAAGGACGCTTTGAATATGTGCACGATCCAGACTCGCGATATGCTGATCTCAAATGCTAGTACAAGTGAATATCCACATAAATAAGTATAATGACTTGTATAGGTTTGCCTCATCCTTAGATCGTTATTTACGATAGATTATAATGTACCCCACGTTAAGCGATATATGTTTCGCGCTAAGGCGCAATAGAGACCGAATCAGAGCTTGGATTGAGTGATAGAGTCATTCAATAAGACCGACCCAGCATACACGCGACACAGTAATAAGGAACAAGTAGAAAGTTATGTTCGAATGGATCTAGTGGTACCGATTGCTATGCTTAAGATAGATTCGATAGTACGATAGACCGGCTTGTGCTCAGGAAGTCTCGAGGACGAGACTTTTTCTGAGTGATGGATAATGTGACAACCTATTCCGCTCAAGCGGACAGCTGATACAAACGACGAAAGTGCAAACGACCCTACCTGCTTTGCTCAGCGAGGAGACTCGTTTGAGGCAAGGGATTCCCATACTTGGCCCTTCAGGAGTTTCGGCTTAGACTTTCAGAGGCTCGCTCGGAGTATAGCTCGACCGAGGCAAATCATCGCTTAGGTGGGTGGCTACGATAAACTTGTCTTTGCTTAGCCATCACACTTAAAATATGGACGATACATGCTAGTCGCTAGGTGAATCACCCCTGCATACTAATAAGAATACAACACACCTAGCTAAGGAAATAATTCCAACTTGTATTGTTTGTGTTAGAACATGAAAATAAAATTTTGCTTATAAATGGACCCTCGCATGCTACCTTTGCCTTGTGCAACTAGACCCTGCTAAGCCTCGAGTAGAATATTATACTCTTCGTAGTGCACTGCTTTACTTGCTACACTGCACGCCCATAGACTATGTCGCTCAGTATATCCCTTTATGGTTCCACTCCTCGCTTTACACATAGTGCCAACGTAAATATCTATGTTTTATATAAATGCATGATTACTTACTTGTAGTTTGTACTCATTGCCTTGTTTTAATGTTTGTCACACGAAATCATGCCACAATCAAGTGAATGATATCTGTATCGTGCATGTATTTAGTTGGCCAGGAGACTATCGAATAGTCCTTCTGTGCATATGAGCCTGCAAGTATCCGGGACCGTTAGGTTGCCAAGATAGTCCCCGAAACAGGAAAATACATCAAGTCAAGTTGAATACTGAACGAGAATTGTGTTAAGTAAAGAAATGAATCATAGCTCATGGAGCAATGCTCGTTCAGAAAAAGAATCAAGAATTATTATTATGAATCTGGAATGACCCAATACTTGCATATCGCGGACAACTTGTGCACAATGTATTGAATGTGTTCCTACGGATGGTTGTCGGGACACCGAGGCCGATCCTATCCGGATGGAACGTCTGTTAGTCTGTTTGTCGGGCAAGGATGGCAAGTGGCGCCTTGTGAACCTTTCTTTACGCCATTCTCGCTCTTAGACTACATAATAATCGTATGTTGGAGGAAGAAATGGTATGTAGCGGGGCTCGCCACCGCGTTGCATACCATTTCTGTCCAGTGATTAAATTGTGTCCTTTATGGCTATGCCAGCAACTCCTGTTCATATAGATAAGTCATCATCGCTTAGTAGCAACCCGCGTGCGAGTCATTGCATCGCTCCTAGAAATCAAAAGTACCAGAACGGATATGATTATAACACACTCGTGCATATTTGAACACTTAAACATACTCTGCAACACTTCTGGATAACCTGTAACTCGTGCACCCAAAACATAATCTCGCTTACAACACTTGTGTTTGCATATGCTATTGCCCCTGGATTTATTATATATATGCTCGTGCTTAAATTAACTTGGTTTGCCTTGGACATGGAAAGACAAATGGTAAGTTGGTAAGTCTTGTCGTATTTTCTCTTATATCGCACGGTGCACTGCTACACGAGTTAGGCTATTCATTTTACCATAAAACTGATCCTAAGACAAGACTAGAAAGATAACTTAATAGATGGTGCACAAAATCTTTATAACATGTTTGAATTTGTCGAGCGGACGAGAAGCCTCCCTACCAGTGCATTCATGTACTGATAACCCACCATATTGCTTACAAGGTAGAGAAAAATCTCGTTCGGTGCAGATCTCTCCTTCGTGCATGCTAAGGCATGAAGTTCACTCTGGAGCCTTGGAACATTACGTCCGGAACTGAAGCACATATACAAGACATATTGTTAGAACATCACCTATGTATCATTCCACAAATATAGCCGCTTGGCACGCTTTTACTGTTTCAGAGAGAGAGAGAGAGAGAGAGAGGAGAGAGAGAGAGGCTTGGACGACTTGTAATCTTGGTCTAGTACCGCCTGTAACACTTTTTCAATTTCAATAAAGTGCTTATTTTATTTCTATACTTGTGTTATTCAATATTTCCACTATCGACGACTCTGTGAACTTGTTACTAAGCGCCTATATATTTATTATTCTGCTGCATAACTCGGACAATATGTGCGACTATATGGTTTAGACCTCTTACCGCCTGTTCATATCACGGCCTTGCACAAGTGCGACTTACGCTCGTGTGGCATCATGCCCAGATGGGTCAAGCGATCGTCCAGCGGAAGCGCTGGCACAGTGATTCGCGCCTAGCGGGGACGACCGATTGCTTGTGGGAGATCGGGGCATGACATATGGAAGATGAACACATACATGAGTAGATGGAGGCCATGCAGGAGAAGATGAGTTCCTTGGAGGCCAACTATACTTATGATCTGGTGCGGTTGGCAAAGGGCAAGAAATCTTTGAAGAATTGATGGGTGTTCAGAGTGTAGCGGACAGATGATGCTACTTGCCCTCGATACAAAGCTAGGTTGGAAGTTAAAGGCTACGGTTAGCAAAAATGCGTAGATTATGATGAGATATTTTTTCAGTCGTCAAGAAGTCATATATACGGGTGGTGCTAGCATTGGCAGCCAGTTTCGACTTGGAGGTCGAGCAAATGGACGTGAAGACGACATTCCTCTACGGTGATCTTGAGAAAGAGTTGTACATGGAGCAACCAGAGGAATTCTGTGAGAAGGACAAGTCACATCTGGTCTGCCGGTTGAGGAAGAGCTTGTGTGGTCTGAAACAGGCTCTGAGGCAGTGGTACAAAAAGTTTGAGTCATTTATGGGGGAGCATGGCTATGCACGGACGACGTCGGATCATTGTGTTTTTGTGAGGTACTTCGTCGAGGATAATTTTATTATTTTGTTGCTTTATGTTGATGACATGCTGTTGGTGGGTCAAAATACCACCAGGATAGCAGAGTTGAAGCGACAACTGGGAGCGGCCTTCTCTATGAAGGATTTGGGCGCAACGAATACTATTCTTGGGATGGAGATCAGCCGAGAAAGAGGGAGAGTCTAATCTTCTATACTTGTCCCAAAAAAAGTACATTCACCGGGTACTTCAGCGTTTTAGGATGGACGGGTCGAAGAAAGTGAGTAACCCCCTTGCGGCTCACTTTAAGTTCACTGAGGATCAGTGTCCATCTATCGATGACGAGAAGGAAGATATAGAGCGAGTTCCATATACCTCAGCCGTGGGAAGTCTTATGTATGCTATGGTATGTACGAGGCCAGACATTGCTCATGCAATCTGCACAGTTAGCAGGTACACTTCCAATCCTGAAAGGGTACATTGGAGTGGGGTCAAGTTGATTCTACGATGTCTTCAGGGTACTGTCAATTGGAGACTTTCATTTGGTGGTGACGAGCCAAAGCTGGTTGAATATACTGACGCTGATATGGTCGAAGATGTAGAGACGAGGCGATCGACTTTGGGCTAAGTGATGATGTTGCTGGAGGAGCAGTATCGTGGAAGTCGCGTTTACATAAGTATGTTGCCTTGTCGACGACATAGGCAGAATAGATTGCGGCAAAGGAGGCTTGCAAGGGGTTGTTGTTGATGAAGAAGCTGCTGCAAAAATTGGACTAAAGCAGGAGCAATATCCTTTGCTTTGCGATAGTCAAAGTGCTATTCACCTTATGAAGAACCAGATATTTTATAGCCGGTCCAAGCACATTGATACCCAGTATCATTGGATACGGGATGTGGTTGACAAGAAGGAAGCGACACTTGAGAAGGTTCATACAGATGACAACGGAGCAGATATGTTCACAAAGGTTCTACCAAGGAAAAAATTTGAGTACTGCAGATGGATCGTCGGGATGACACCCCCTCCACATAGTTGTGAATATGGAGATTTGTTGGAGTGGGTGGGGTTCCCAACCTATGTGAAAAATACCCTGGAGTATGATTTAGTATTTCTACATATAATAGGAATACCTCAATTTATATGGATTGAATATTCCTAAAATATAATAAGAATATCTCAATGGATTTGGATTGAATATTCCTATATATAATAGAAAAATGTCAATGGATTTGGATTGAATATTCCTATCTATATTAGGAATGCTATTTGTGGGTTTGAGGCTATGTATATGTGTCTCCTGGCCATAAAATACATCGCTCTCTCTAAAAAAAATACATAGCAACAAGGAGAGAAAAAGGAGACAAGAGTGCCATTGCAACATTGGAGAGCAGAAAGAATGATTGTAGGCCGTTTCGAAGAAGGAGATCAATTTCGGGTATTTCTCGTTGTCTTTCTTCTTCGTGGTTATAATCTATTTTCTGTTCCAAAAGAGTTGTGGTAATCCGTTTGGATCGGTGAGAAGTTTGTAAGGAGTCGGTGTATTTCTTATTCCATTAGTGGAGGCTTTTCAGGGTTGGACTTCGATCGTCCCGTGATTTTTTTCGCAAGGGTTTTCACGTCAAAAATTTTTGTGTCTGCGATTTGTGTTTGACGTTTTTTGGTTTGTGCGTTTTGCTCGGTTCTCTCGCATGTACTTTCTGGTTTGGGGAACAATTTTCGCACTTTCGTTTCCATCAGTAGAGCAGCCGAAAAGGGAGGAAGGGGCTGCTGTCGGAGAAGGAGAGGGGGTGGAGGCCGGGGAGAAGGTAGAGGTAGTTTCGAATTTTTATAAATTTTAGGTATCAACATAAAAAAATTTAATAGTTGAAGGTATTAAGTTAGCACCTATAAAAGTTGAGGATATCAAGTTGAATATTTTGAATAGTTAAGGGTATCAAGTTACATTTAAGCCTAAAATAATTTATCTACTTTATTGGATAAGTAGATTTTGTGGGAATAGGCCGACCAAAATTAATGTCTTAAAAAAAATTATCAAATTTTTTTTTAAAATATTCTATAAACGATCGACTAAAAAAGTCTATAATCAATAAAAATACCATTGCTAAGTAGACGCTTATAGTCACTCCTAAAGTTCTAATCCCATCAATATTGCAATGAGAATTCTCACATAACCTAGACTTGTATTAGTTGATTCCGGGCACTAAGATTGGTTCCATGGACTTCCAACTCGAGTGGAAATCTAAATTCTCGAGAAAATAAATTCTCTTCAAAATAATCAACACCTTACAATGAGTACTACTGTACAATGAAACTTAAAAAACAAGTTGTTGATGGTTCACTAACAAGAAACCCACAATTCTTGAAAAAAGGACCGCCAGAGACAATGCGGAAAGAGGGGATTATAATTTCTTGGGACGAGCAGTGGAGCAATGACATCTCAGCTGTTCCTACTCGTCTATCTATGGTATAACCCAAATTGTAAGTTTTGATTTCCTACCCAAATACATCTTGCAGTGAGGATTATTTCAGC
Organism: Iris macrosiphon; assembly: GCA_036927795.1. Lineage (NCBI taxonomy): Eukaryota > Viridiplantae > Streptophyta > Magnoliopsida > Asparagales > Iridaceae > Iris > Iris macrosiphon. The sequence continues at coordinate 179,791,884 of JAYESA010000012.1, forward strand.
ACATTTTAAGCAAGGTTCACAGTTTCGGTATCGTATCCTTCCTATGAGTACGCAGTCAGAGTATCGATTTTTTTGGTATCAAAAAAATAAAATAAATAATTATTAAGTCTAGAAAAAATAGTTTGGACATTTAAACATAATTTTAAGTATTTTCTGAATTGCTTCATAGTAGTTTTCAAAGTGAATGAAATAATGGTCACCATTGATAAGTTTTCTTCGTTTACATGCTTTTACATTCTTGTTTATTAGTCTTTTTCGTTCAATTTTTTTTGCCGAATCGACTGAAAAAGTGACCGCAATCAGCATCGGTATCGGATCAGGACATGCGAGCCGTATCAGTATCGACTGTATCTGGTGCAACCTATTATTTTAAGTTACTGAAGATCATACAAGTGAGTTCATCATATTGATGCATGCACTATATTTGACACAAACTATGAATGAGCTATAAGAATGATGAGCCCAACACCAGTTGATGCCTATGTGAGTGAATCACATGATCTGAATTTCTTGCAAGTATATATATACCTCAATAGTTTTTATTAGTTGGTTAGGTTAAGAGCACTGAAGGAATGAAATCATATAAACTCTAACCACACCAAGATGGCTTAGTGAATAGTTACTTTAAGTCTGTTACTTCCCACCTCCCTCCCACCCATATCTTAACTACTCACCCTCTTCCATTCCTCATATAAAGCTAACCATCTTCTACAAGTCCCAATTCCACAAAGCTAACTAACCAGTATCCAATCATTTCTTACTCAGTTCTTCGCTCTCCGAATGGATTTGGTCGCCTTTGGGTTTGACAAGTTCCTTGCGCTTGCAGTGATCTTCATCTTATGGATATCCATCCATTGTTGGAAAGGGAGACACCTCAAGGGCCCAAAGGCATGGCCTGTCATTGGTGCCACCGTCGAGCACCTGAGAAACTACGACAGGATGCACGACTGGCTGGCAGAGTACCTGTCAGAGTCGAAGACGATAACTGTCAGAATGCCCTTCACAACTTACACCTACATTGCCGACCCAGCAAATGTGGAACATGTCCTCAAGACCAACTTCACAAACTACCCAAAGGTAAATAAAGACCAGCTTCCAGATATGAGGCTTATTGTTACAAATTAGCTAGGCTGATTGATTCTGAGATGTTGTCGCTCTTGATTGCCATGAAGGGGGAATTGTATCGGTCATATATGGATGTTCTTCTCGGAGATGGGATATTTAATGCAGACGGGGAGATGTGGAAGAAGCAGAGAAAGACTGCGAGCTTCGAGTTTGCTTCTAAGAACTTGAGAGACTTCAGTGCCAGTGTGTTCAGGGAGTACGCGATGAAGCTCTCCAGTATCTTATGCGAGGCATCAATTGACAAGAAAGATGTAGACATGCAGGTTCGTCCTCCATCCTGTTCTTGTTATGCTAAGCTTATAGATATGATGAGACATATCGATCATTTTCTTCTCAGGACTTGTTCATGAGGATGACACTGGACTCCATATGCAAGGTGGGGTTCGGTGTTGAAATTGGGACGCTGTCGCCTGACCTCCCCGACAACAGCTTTGCTCTCTCTTTCGATATGGCCAACATCATTGTCACTCTGCGTTTTATCGATCCCTTCTGGAGATTAAAGAGGTTTCTTCAGGTAGGATCAGAAGCCCTCCTGCAGAGGAGTATCAAGGTCATTGATGAGTTCACTTACGACATGATCTGGAAAAGGAAAGAAGAGATTGAGAGATCTCGCGCAGATGGAAGCAAAGGCAAGGTGATGATCTTTCTCTCTATTAATGATTCTTTACAACTATTATAGTTCCTCAACAACTATGGCTATTCTTGTTGTGAAATTGCTTGACCAGATATAACTACTTGTAGATTTCACATAGCCAGCATAGGGATTTGTCACATAGTTTCCCTTTTGATTTCATCACTTTCTATGACCCGAAATAATAACAAGATCATACATATCTACATTTTCTTAGCTGAGTGTCAGGTTTATTAAGATCTATAATTGAAATTGGAAAATTTTAAACAAGTAGATCTTGGCATTTGCACAAAAGCTTATTCGGATAATAGGCAAAACCTAACTTATGTGATTTTCTTCGCATAACACATGGTTTATTAAGATCTAAAACTGGCAAATCTTACACAAGCAGAACTCGGTATTTGCACGAAGTGTACTTTGTCAATAAAAAAAGCGTATCTTATGGTTAATCCAACTATAGCTATTCTTGTAATGAAGTTGCTTCGCCAGGTGTAACTACCTGTAGATTTCACATTGCCGGTATCACTTTTGATTTCATCAATTTCTATGACCAAAATTAATAACAAGATCATACATATCTACATTTTCTTCACATTGCTGAGTGTCAGGTTTATTAAGATCTATAATTGAAATTGGAAAATTTTAAACAAGTAGTTCTTGGCATTTGCACAAAAGCTTATTCGGGTAATAGACAAAACCTAACTTATGTGATTTCTTCGCGTAACACATGGTTTATTAAGATCTAAAACTGGCAAATCTTACACAAGCAGAACTCGGTATTTGCACAAAGTGTGCTTTGTCAGTAAGGAAACCTATATTATGGTTAAACCAACTAGTTCACCTGAGAAAACCGCTACAAACCATCATCTCCGTGAAACAAATCAACAATATTGATTTTATTAATAGATGGTATAAAAAATCATACAACTATGAATATATATAGATGGAGAACGGATCCATATCCATATAGGAGAATGAATCATGTATCTGCATAGGAGACGGAATCTGTATGTGTAAAGGAGAAGGAATATAATCCTAAATCTAATTATATCTTAACATTCTATAAACACGATATATATATATGGGGTCTAGAGAACAACAAACCTTCACTTCTTGTACAACTCGATATATATGGGTCTGATTCTTCACCTTATGTGCTTGTGTGTTACAAACAAATAGATGCAAATGAAGCATGACATACTATCAAGGTTCATCGAGCTAGGAAAGGAGCCTGAAAGCACATTCAGTGATGACAAGAGCCTCAGAGACGTGGTCCTCAACTTTGTGATTGCCGGTCGAGACACGACCGCCACTACCCTCTCGTGGCTCATCTACATGATCATGACACACCCCGACGTAGCAGAGAACATCTACTCCGAGATGAAGGCATTCGAGGCGAGTCGAGCCGAAGAAGAGAAGATTTCACTAGTCCCGCACAGTAGTACCAGCGATGTCGAATCCTTCATCAAGAGGATTTCACAGTTTGCCAGCCTCCTGACTTATGATTCCTTGGGAAGGCTGGTCTACTTGCATGCATGCATCACAGAGACTCTCAGGCTCTATCCTGCAGTTCCCCAGGTGAAGTGAAGTGACAGACTGAAATAACTCATGCTTATTAGCTATAGGCCGAGTAAAGTGCAAAAAGTCACTCGCAAGATTTACACTTTTAGCAAAGAGAAGAAGACACAATAGATTTTGTATCAATTAAATCCTCACATTTTGGGTACTTTGATCAAATCACCCCTCCGTCCGCTAGTCGTTACAATTTGAACGTTAGAGTCAAATTTTTACTTAAAAAAAATGCTTGAAATACGCAAAATAATCATGCACGTGACCATTAAAGATTGTAACGGTTTTACCATCCTTGTGTATATAGGTTTAAAATAATCCATATTTACCATTCTTTTCATTTTCTCTCCCATGTTTCACTCCTTTCCCACTCTGTTTCACATTTGTACATTATTAGTTTATTTTTTTCATCGTAAATAACTCCAATAAGTCTCGTTGACGGTAAATTGGCAGTCCGTTGACGTCGTATCTCAATTTGGGTACAAATTGTACCAAATTAAAAATAAGAGTTTTTTTTAACTACGAGTCTTTCTTCTTCTTCTTCTTCTTCTTCTTCTTCTTCTTCTTTTTTTTTTGGCAAAAAGTGTGAATTTTGCGAGATTTTTTTTGCAGTTTACTTTGTTATAGGCCAAATCCAAATTAAAATCCAAGGATATCTTGATTGTTATAGGATCCTAAAGGAGTTGTACAAGATGATGTGTTACCTGATGGAACCAAGGTGAAAGCTGGGGAAATGGTAACTTATGTTCCTTACTCCATGGGAAGAATGGTCTACAATTGGGGACCTGATGCTGCATCATTCAGGCCAGAGAGATGGCTTCAGGATGGGGTACTTCAAAATGTCACACCATTTAAGTTCACTGCTTTCCAGGTATATATACCCAACTCCATCAGAGAACTTTATGTTGCAAATTTTACTTCTACTTTTCTTTATAGAAATATAAAAATGAATAAAGAGATTAGAGTTACTGGTCTACGGAGATGAGTCATGTACGAAGCACTGTCCTAAGATATTATTCGAGGTCTATATGTATATTTCTCTCGAATTTCTCTTAGAGAGAAAACCCCCTTGCTATCGGCTTTCCATCACTGCACACAACTCCGAAAGAAATAATCCGAACTTAGCTTGCCAAAAAATAGAATAAAAAACGTAGCTTTTGGTTTGTGAAGGAGGACAGTATTTTGTTGCTAATTATTAATCTGTCTCAATCAACACAAACTGTAGAATTATATAGGCACCCCTCGTACCACAGAATTAATAAGAATAAATAGGATTAAACGAATAATAATATAAACGTTAGGGAGTGTAAGAATTTGCCAGTTGGACAAATAAATAAGCAACATGCAGGTCATTAAAATTGAAACAGTCAGAAAAATAAAAATATTTTTGGATCAACAGAAACCCGAAAGAGGAAATCGGATTCTACAGCTGCATGCGCATGTGGCCCACAAGTATAGTCTACAACAACTCAAAATTTAGTTGAAGGAGAGAGAGTAATATAAGGACTCCTAGGTGTAAGTCTCCAGCCAATGTGGGACTAAAGTTGGTTTTTTTTCCAACTTAAGAATACAACACTATATGCCTTTCCCTCTTTGCTTCCATTTTTCAAAGATAGATTGTATCACCACTTAGCAAGATTTTACTATTCATTTTTTTTCAAAGATAAATTTGTCATGTCACCTGAAACATTAACCGCCACGTTGGTTGCTACACAAGAAAGAATAGTTTGGAGGGATCAATAGCATTATAATCAGAGGCGGATCCAGGGGGTGGGTTGGTGCCCACCCCAAAAAAAAATTTAAACTTTTTTTTTTCTATATAAATTTTCTTTTTTTTGATTTTTTTTATATAGGTTAACCCACTTCTTGCCCACCCAAAATTATGGTAGCCCACTCCAACTGCAGTTTCTGGATCCGTCCCTGATTATAATGGATTTTACTCTTCTTCTTCTTCTTCTCTTTTTTTGTAATGTGCTGACTGTGTCTTTTGTTTGCTTAGGCTGGACCAAGGATATGCTTGGGCAAGGATTCTGCCTTTCTCCAGATGAAGATGACATTAGCCATCATCTGCAGGTTTTTCGCATTCACTCCAGTGCCAAATCATCCAGTGCACTATAGGATGATGACTATATTATCGATGGCACATGGATTAAAGCTTCAGGTTTCGCGACGACTGTGATCGCCGTTACGTTGTGGAATGAACTACCAATTCAGGTTTCAAGTGACTAAAACGTTTTCAAGTGGGGTTAGATATATGTAATTTTGAATTGAATTAGTATCACTTCATCTTGTGGTGTTTTATTGGAACTTTTGTCACTTAAATTTGCAATAACTTGACTGCACATGCTTTAGTATTCACAAGACAACAGGGCCAGAAATGTAGCTGGTAATCAAATTGTTCAGATATAGTGATAAGATAATTGCACATTTATAGAACAAAAAGCTCCCGGGCAGGTCAACTATCAACTATTTTTTTCCATGTAAACATACTGTAAATTTTGAATTTTCTGGAATAATTTGATGTATTTTTTCATGATAAGACAAATCCCATGCAACTGTGTACAATGGTGAAGTCACTAGATGAGTTGCTAGCATGATTATACACATTATCCATTTATTCTCACCTTTTATTCTCATTAATGATAGATGGTATGCATGAAGTATTCATAACATAACCACTTGAACACTGCTAACTACAAATGACCACTTCTTCTCACTTTGCAAGAAAATCGTATTGAGTTTAGATATACGTCAAGCAAGGGTGTACCCACATAGGGTACCACTTCTTCTCACCATTTATTCTTTTTGTAACCCGTACGCTCCGTCAGAGATGCCTGGTGAGATGACCCTTATATTATTTGCAGGCGGCCTATGACATCCGTGACGTTATGCACGTGGTCCCTGGATCTCCGAGAGATCTACACCCATCCCATTATTTCAGCCATATAGTCCATACGCGAAAAAGTTGTTCTTAAATTGTATATCACATAGACTGGTTAGGCAACCATGTTGGATGTTTACTTTCAGTAGATTATTGGCATGTTTCTATGTATCTTGTTACGTCCCTTTGAGGACATGGTCCCTTTCCAGGTATAGACGAACAGGATTATCCGCAGGAGTACGGACCGGGACCTGACGCAGCTTTCTCTATCGAGGAGGTTTTACCCTCGGAGTATCCATGATTACTTTATAGCTGATGGATCTTATAGCTGTTGTTTCTTTTTTTATTGGATACTTATTTTATATTGGAGTTCCGTTCTCCTCTATCATTTTAGTTGATATAGTCGATTGGTAGTGGATTTGTCTCCACCCGACTATTATTCTCTTGATACTTCATGCATGAACATTTAGCTATTTATTTTGATATTTCTTTACTTGTGCTTGTAGATGAAATATAGATGCCTGTGACTTATGTTGACAATATATATACCACTTGTGAATTCGTTATTCATATACAACGTATGTGTGTGTTGTAATTTTTCCAACATATTGGAGTGTCATATATATACGAATGGCATGCTACATATTTCTAGTCCTACGTATTTTGGGACTGGGGCATGACAATTGTGCTCTATGAACTCCTCTACATGTTTATTTCTTGGTATTTTCGGTTTTAATAGCTTGGTTGGACTAGATATATATTCTTGAGTTGTCATGGTTTTGATCTCTTAAAACTTGTTGTTTTCCAAAACTAGTTGTTCTATGTGAGAGAGCATCTGATTTTAAGTGGTTTAGAACTTTACTTCTCTGGATTGGGGCTGAAAATGAGGATTTCATGGAGGAAATAGATTTCAGACTTGGAACTTTTCCATGACTGAAACTTGTTATTCTGGGACGAAGGAGCTCCATGCGGCCTGCTTGGAATGCGGCCTGGACTCCTTGCTCCAAACACAGCATGCAGCCATCTATTTGGACGCATGACTGAATCTGCACATGCGTCCCTTGGCCAAATGCATGAAACTTGAACGAAAGAAATTTTTCTAAGTTCCTGATTCCATGCTGCTCAGAGGAGCATGCGGTCGAGTCGTCCATGTAGCCCCGAGCTATACGTCTCTTTTTCTAATGCATGACTCAACGTCATCTTGGCTCGGTTTCCACTGATTTTTGTTTTTTCCTTCTCCGACACACTTTATTGGCCAGTCACATCGATCACTTTCCTGACATGCTTTATTGGCCAGTCACATCAGTTATTTTCCTGACCTTGTTTTTATTCTCTGTTACTCAACCCTTGTCCCGAGGAGTGGACCTTGTTATGACCCATGCGACCAGTTTGATCCATGCGCCCCAGATTCCACACGTCATTTGTTCTTGTGGCCATCTTCATGCATGCGACCAGTTTCTTGTATGCGGCCAGTTTCTTGTATGCGGCCAGCTTCGTGCATGCGGCCAATTTTTTTCATGCGGCCAGCTTCGTGCATGCGGCCAGTTTTTTTGCCTGCGACCAGCTCATCCTATGCACTTCTAGCACTTATAGTGGAATATTTTTCTTTATTATATGTTCTCTTATGGATTATTTACTACTTATTCTTGGCCCAATTAGTTAAATTTATATGATGCATGTTATTTCTAAATTGCTTATAACCTGAATGCTACACTTACCAGAACATATAATATAATGGCACTGTTAAACTGAGAACTCCCGGCACCTGACTTGTACTGAATGAACCTGATCCCTGACTCCAGATACCTGACATGTACTGAGAAATCGGATAGTGGCTCGGCGTAGCTCACTCCGGACATGTTAGAATCTCCAGAACTGATATGCTTGTACTGATAAGATAATTCCCGTGGTTGCCTGTTTGTCCATGTCCTGATTGTACTTGTCAAGCTATTGTCCAGTCTTGCATCATGTCTAAGGCAGATTCCTGAGCACCACGGTCAGGAATCCTTGATAACTTGCCTAAGTTAATAACTAGAATAATTATCTAGAAGCATCTAGAGAGATTTTTTGGCTACATGCAATCTCGGTATCCCAGCGACACCTGTTGGATTTGGAGCTCTCCGTCGAGAGGGGCACACTTCCAGTAAACCGCCGAGTGTTGCAATCTACTAGTAAAATCCTATATACTTAAATTAATCTACGATATGTATTCTTACGTCTGGATAACCCGGATAGTCTGCAGGGCATGTGGCTGTATGAAATCTCAACTGCATTTGTCAGTAACTAGGATTGTGATAAGCCTAGTTAGTTAATGGTAGTAACCTTTAGGTCATGATTGGCCATGATTGCATATTTTATAGTCTTGTCTTGTCTTGGATCATTCAGCTACTAATCCTGAACTGTACCCGTTACTGATTCCTAAAACTGCTTAAACTGGTTATTTAAATATTGCTCTTATTTATATTTTCTTGTGTTATTGAATGTTTGCATGCTGGTTTTAGTTTCTAAGTTGGCTCCCTTGTGGTAGTTGTTGTTTTTGGGGTCTGGCCCCACTGGATTTGTATGGCCAGATTTTGGAGCAACACCGCAGGATCTCCCGTACATCCTGCCTCTAAATGGTGAACACCAGGAGCACCCGAAGACTTGAGTGGATTTCTTCTTCATCACCCACATGGTCTTGTACTTATACTTTTGAGGCGTTTAGCCACCGAGCACGTGTTTCGCTCGTATTTTGGTATTTGACATTGTAGCCCGCGGGCCTACATGTAAAGCATATTCTAGACTATTACTAGAGCTGATCATGTAATATTGCACTATGCTAGTTCTTTATTTTGGGTAACTAGCTTCATGATCATTTATGTAGATATAGTTTGGGATGCCTTACTATTATATGTTTGATGATTATGCTTCTTGTAACTTGTTGCTTGCTTGAGATTGAGACAACTAGAACTCTTGACCTAGGAGTGCTTGTTGGATTGTAGAGTAAACCCTCACATGTCTAGACATCCGGGACCGTATCTCGGGGTATAGAGTACTCTGGTGTACATAGCTGGCTTTGTCCTCCCTCGCTCTCCAGTATTCTGGTTCTGGGACGTGACACATGAGCTTACCATCCAGAGGTTAGCTTCGAGGACTGGAGGGCATAAGAGGTCTCATGCCTATAACACAGGTGGAGGAACAATACCCGGCATTTGTATTCGTAATTTGGCACTACGAGGGTTAGTGGTATCAGATGAGACAATGACAATTTGGCAACAACAACCGAGACAACATCAACAACGTCCGGAGAATCCAGTAAGATGTACCTATTATGGCAAAAGAGGTCACACTCAGGATGTATGTAGGATGGCAAGTAGAAGATGCTTGAGGTATGGGGGTTTCGACCACATGATAGCTACTTGCCCACAGATACAGAGGCAGGGAAGACCATATCAACAATTTCTCGCGTTGCCAGCTCCTGGAGCAGTTCCGTATCAAAAGCCAGTTTTAGCAGTACGGTCGTTAGCCTAACGTCCGATATTGACGCAAGCACAGACGTTTCACCAGAGACAACGTCAGTTTGGTCAGCAAAGACATCCTCATGACAGAGTTCCAGTAGCACCGAGATGTGCGGAAGCGAGTTTGGCCAGTTAGAGAAGATGTTGGCCGAGAGCGGTCAAATCGAGGGTGAGATTTGAGCTTCTTTCAGTCATATCTTTTGGGTTTCGTATATTCGGTGAGTGGAGATGATCTTTTGCCTCACTCTTCTGTCTCCGTATCTAGTGATACATGATGTATTTCATATGTCCCAACTACGAATATACGTCATGGGCAGATTCATATTCTTGAATAAGTCTTTGGTACCGATTTATCTCGAGACTTGATCCATGTCCATCTTTAGGAGTCGGCATAGGCCAGCGATGACGAGTTGCTATTTTGACTGACTCAAAAGACATATGTATCTGTATGCCTCTATTTCTTTCTCTTTCCTTTTAATTGTGTGGATTGCTTGCGCCTTTATTTATATTGTTGTTGCTTTTATTACCTGCCTATTTTATTATGCTTGGTATTCAGTTAGCTGTAGTTCATGAGATTTGGTAGTTCATGAGGTTTTCTGGATCATGAGTTCCCTGCTAGGATCATGAGTCTTCTGCTTGGTCTATGAGTTTTCTTGCTTGGTGATCAGCTCGACTAGCCTAGCGAATTATGAGAACAATTTTTTTCTAAGGTGGGTAGAGATGTCACATCCGTTCCCAGATTTGGTATTATTGAATTTATAATATTTAAAAATTTTCCTGTAGATGTATTCATGCTGTATTTTATATGTTGATTTCTGCTAATTATGATGTATTTTATTTAATTATATTATTGTTTATTGTGGGAGACTACCCGAGACCAGTAGTGAACACATTGGAAATTACCATGGATCCGTTCTAGGATCCGTATACATGATGGATACCAGACCCGGTTCACTCTTGGAACCACTAAGCCTATTTTGGATGGTTGAGATTTGGTTGGGGAGTGTCATGACTTAATCTTAGGACTAACCTCATTTCTCCACTTGGTATATATATATATATATATATATATATATATATATATATATATATATATATATATATATATATATATATATGTGTGTGTGTGTGTGTGTGTGTGTGTGTGTAGTTTTCTCTCTCCTCTCTCATTCTTCCTCATTTCCGCTTTCCTCCTTCTTTCTTCTTCCTCCTTCCCTCAAGATCTCCCCTTGGCCTAGCCCTAGTCCTAGACTTGGTTCTAGGAAGGGGTTTGTTAGTCCACCAAGGCAAGTACATCTTACTCAAAGTGGTGAAGTCATAGATTTTTGTATTTTTGCATACATGTAGTAATTAAAATATATTTAATGGAAACTGTTCTCCTTGATGTTCTCATTAGTTTTAGTTCTTGGAGTTTTTGGTTTTGATGAACGATTTTGAGTAGATCTGAGTTTTAAAGTTTGGATTTTCATGGGTTCCAAAATTTTTTCTTGGTTTTGATCTATTAAAGCATGGTATTTTAGAAAAATAGTTTTTGTGGTTGATGGCCTTCTTTCTTACTTCTTCACGTCAACAATACTTAATATTTCAAACGTTCAATTGATGATGCCCGGTTGAACGCCTAGGAATCCATAGCCACAATGCATGCCAACAATTAAGAAATGAACATGGATAATTATAGTCTACCTACCTACCTATATATATATATATATATATATATATATATATATATATATATATATGCACATGTTCTATAACACGAATTTTGCACACGAAATGAGCAGTTGTGGTTCGAAATCACGGGACTGCTTGATGGGACACGGTACCCAAAATATTGGTCGTGGCATAGTGCCTCAAAAAGTTTGGACCCACGAGTTGTTGGCCCAAATGGGTAACCGTCAACTTGATTTCGATAATTGACTAACTATGATCTGATATGACTCAATACGGCACATAAAATGATAATCGTTGCATTTCCATTACTTCGCTGAAGACATGCTACAACAAGTCTACCAGTTGTGTTATCGAGTCTATATTTTATAGTCATTGAGTCTAGGATAAAATATACATCAGGTTCGTGTTGGCTCTAGAAAACTCAAACCCATATTAAACCAGAACCTAGTCTACTCAAAACAGCCTGAACCAAACCAAACCTGGACCCAACATTCTGGAAACAGACCAACAGAGTTTGGACAGAACTGGGGGTAAAGTCGGGGCAAACTTGGTCACCCTAAGACCCAGTTTGCAATGTTACTCCATGAGACCAGGATTCTAATGTTCGATTTTCTAAACGTTGGGCACCTGAACTTTGCCCGAACTCGGTTCAGAAAAATCCTATAAATAGAGATTGAATTCAACATTCTTATTCACTCATTCACTCACTTTTATATCTCTATCTTTGTCACGCCCCAGTCCCAAAATACCGAGGGACTGGACACGTGGCAATGGCCAGCAGCACGCACCGATGGATAACCCAATTTAATGGATCCATCAGGGCATGCTTAAGCTGTAGTACAACAATAAATAGGTCCAATGATACAAGTCACATTATATTCTAATCTCATCCACAACAGATAATCACAGATCAAATGCCAGAATAAATGCAAATAAATATAAACTAACATATCTCAATAAAAGTGTCTCGGGAAACTATCCGAGAATAAGTCTGATATACTGTCAAGATACAAGAATAAAGATAACCACAGCAAATACTAAGTATGGACAAAGTATATACTCAGAAGATACCCGCAGAGGTTACTCGTCTACTAGATCTGGTACTACTCCAGTGTCTGCTCCTGCTCCTGCTAATGCTCCTGTCCTGTATACCTCGGGGTAGATCTCACATCATCAACTCCAGACAGGCTCCACAATGGCCTATGCTGCAAAACTGGCAGGGGACCAGGTCCTCAGAGGGACGTAACAAGGTACAGAAATCGATATGCCAAAATAAATACAGTACAGCAATAAATGAAACAATAGGGTAAACTATATAACCATCTATGTGAAATGCAATATGAGAGCATCACTAGAACTCAGGCTGAAACTACCACAAGCTCGGTGTCGGGGAGCCGGTAGCAGTGATATCATGTGGTTGTCTAGCTCGTAGTGAGACTAAGACGCCGACATAATATAAACAACCTGTAGCCTGTGTGTCTCTCCCCACCCAATGTAATCATACGTCTCATGTCCATAACGTCTCATGTCCATGCCACGCAGGATCAAGTCTAATACAGCAAGTCATAATAAGCTCTAAGCATATATGTAAAAGATATGTCATGAAACCTGTATCCTCTACAGAATCACCATGAATGTCTCAGGAAGACTCTGTCTCATGAAATAGTGTCAGGTGTCCTGGGTTATGATGTACTTGATAAGACAAGTACGAGAAATATCGGGTCTCGGTATCCATGTCTAGATGACAATACACAACACCGCATACGGTGTTGGCACCCGACTATGAATCGGACGCTAATTAAAGTCACACGATCCTAGGTCAAGCATGAACCACAATATATGTATATATAAGCCAAGGAAATAAGTAACAAGGACTGCAAGTTTTGGCAAGGTACACTTGCATGTAGTTTCGGCTCCAATTGTAGCTCTGGCAGCTGCGGGATTTGCAGGCAGTACTCCGGTTGCTGAAATAAACATCACCATCAGATCTAGAAATATCAAATAGCTAGAAACACCTGTCCTTGAGTCCAATTTGGAGACAAGGGCAAAAATGACAATTTCGGGTCAAAGCGGGGTCCACATGTGGGCCTTGCACCGAAAAATGTATCAGGGACAAAGTTCTCAAAATTCGTCAAACTTAGTGTCAACAGGTCCAGAACGATGATACGAACCCAACAGAACTTTCAGAATTGGATTCCGATGAGCCGGTCACAAAATCGCCCGTCGAGTGGAGCCTGTGGGGCCCACGACACGCGATTTTGTCAACGTTCTCAGAATTGAACCAAACTTGGGTCACAGGACCAGCGTATCGCTACGAGTCCGATGGCGCAAGTTTCGTTTCGATCCGACGTGTGTACACAAAGTTACGATGCGTTTCAGAACTGACGGATACGGGACGGTGTCCGCGGATACGCGTTGATTCCGGTGTGCACGCACATCCAAATCAACTTCTGCGAAATCTCGCACATCCGTATCGACGACGCGCACGTATCGGTGAAGACCGCACGCGATCAAGTCGTCCCGTTTGGCAGGGCGTACTCAGTTCCGGGGTGAAACAGGACGTTGTTTTTCCTGTTTTTGGATCGCTGTTCGCGATTGCCACATGACGCGATGCACCGAGCGGGTTGCACGGGCACCGAGAGGGTCACGCAGGGTTCACAATACAATAGACGGAATAAAAATGGGTAAACGAGCAGAGAGAAACGGGTACCTGAACAGAGCTCCGAAAACTGCGTTTTCGTGTCCGCGTGTCAAGTTCGAAGGGCCGTGTCCTGACCGTGTCCGGTTAGGGTTTAGGGCTTCGGGCTGCTGGCCGGGGCTGCGGCGGGGGAGGCCGGCCGAAGGGAGCTGGGGCGGCGCTGGCGGCGCTGGCCGGAGGCGGCGACGCGCGGCAGGCGGCCGGAGGCGGCGTCTTGGGGCTGAGCGGCGGGATTGGGGCCTGGCTGCGTCGGGGAAGAAGGAGGAGGAGAGGTCGGGGCGGGGCACGGCGGCACTGGCGGCACTGTGAGGGGAGCGGTGGCGCAGGCACGGCGGGAAGGTGGTCGGAGTCGGTGGGGGTAGATCTGGCCGGAGGGGAGCGGGGGTTTTATAGAGGGAGCTAGGCGGAGGGTCGGCCGGGAGAGGCGGAGGACGTGGCGGGGGAGGCCGGCTGCTGCGGCTGCTAGGGCTCGCTGCTGGAGCTCGGGCCTACGGCATCGACGGGCGGTGTGCAGCTGCGGGAAGGAGGCGAGGGGCCGGGACTTGGCCGGCGACGGTGGTAGCGTCGGGCGGAGCGGTGGCTAGGGCGGCGTCGGGTGAGGGATGCCGGAGGGGATCTAGGGCTTTAAATAGGCGGAGGGGCGAGGTCGGGGAGGCCGAGGGAGGCGGCGCCGAAGGCGGAGACGTGGGGTGCGGGGCCGGGCGAGGCGCGGAGGGCGGCGACGTGGCCGGAGGCGCGGGGAGCGGTTCTACGGGCGGGTGCGGGTGTGGGTTCGGTCGGGAGGACCCGATCTGACCCACTAGGGCGGTCGGTCCGGTTCAGCCGGTTCAGCTGGACCGGGTTCAGGCCGGTTTGAACCCGGTTCAGCCCGATTTATTTTTGGGTATTTTAAATTAATTATTTAAAAATAGTTTTTGGGCCTTTAAAAATGTTTTCGGGGTCCAATAAATTTCCAGAAAATTACCCTAAGTCCAGTATTTTATTTTACACCCAAAAATATTATTTTCATAATATTTTAATATATATTAAAAACATTTAATTTTATTTAATTCCAAAAATATCTTGTTTTTAATTAGCAAAAATTTTCAAAAATCCCAAAAAATTCTGAAAAATCCGGTTTTAAAATCTTGAAAAATCAGGGGGTTTACAATCCTCCTGATCTATAAACCTTATTCATTCCCAAGATCAACTCCCAGCCTTTTAGTGCCAACGTAGTTCCGATTTAGAAGTCTGGTCGAGTTGTAAAAAGCTTGGTTTGTTAAGTTCTTTAGTGTTTGAAGTCGGCGTGCCCTTCGGATCAAATGCACGTGTGAAGTCTTTCGAGCCTTCGGATCAAAGCTCGATGTTGTAAGAAGTTTGCAAGCCTTCTGATCAAATCTTGTGATTCACTATTGGTGATTATAGTGGATACAACTCCGAGTAAGAGTTCTCGGGCCTGGACTAGTCCTCTCAGAGGGAAACCAGGATAAAATTACGGTGTTTGCGTTTGTTCTTCTCAACTCTTACTTTAATGCATATTCATAATTGATATATATGTTGGTACATATACTGCCTTTACGTAGCTTAATTTTTAATTGGGATTTATTATTTTTGCTGCACACACACACTCTATTCACCCCCCTCTAGAGTTGCCCTAACGGTCCTACATGGGTCACCAAATCAGAACACGGCTTGGAGAAAATATGAACTATTGCATAAGTACATAGTTGCTTTACTTACTTTTGTTTTATGTATTGCATTGTTTGATAGTTTAACTCTTCATGCATTCGCATGGTCTAGGACAACTTGTGCACAAGGTTTGACATTTTCTTGAAACGGTATTCGAGGTACTGGAACCGAATCGACCTAGGATAAAATATTTAATCATGCTTGGCGCGATGCATTGCTGGACCTCCAACATGACTTGCAACCCGAGATGATAGGGGGCATCGCAATGTCGTTGGATAAGTCCCCATGGTGTCGATCACAACAATGACCATAGATAAAATACATGCTAACTTATTGTGTTGTGCATATGGTAAGTATTATTATGTTTCAGTGCAGGGAAGGGGCGCATCGGTTGAGTAAGCAACCGATGGGCTATATAGTCATATGCTATTTTTTTAATCAAAATATGCAACTGATATGAACTGAATTTGTAGCGCCCCGTTCCTCCTATTCGAGGAGCGCGGCTAAGAAACACAAGACGATATCGTTCGATCGGGATAGATTGAAACAAGAACTCGTCCTCGTTATGGATTTGTTTCTTCAGAATCGATTCCCATATTCAGTGGACCGTGCCCCCGGGATCGACTTAGCGGCAGAGTCAGGAGGGACCTCTCCGCTACTATCTTTTATTGCCTCAGATTTTGATGTCGCTTGTTGCTTTCGTGCTTTGAGTTGGTTTTGGATTTGCTTGGGTTTTCTTGAACGGTTTCGATGATTTCATTGTTTTCGTTCATTGAATTGCACTTCAATTCTGAGATTGGAAAGAGGGGAAGAAGTATTGATCGAGCTGTTCGTGCAATGCAGGTGAGCGAGCAGTAGGCGGCTTACGAGCGGAGTCGTGAAGCGCCTCTTTCCTTCTCTCTTCCAACAATCTAAGTGAGTGGCTACCATCCCGATTAGCTAGCCCTGCTTCCAAGTCTTCACACCTAAAACTCTTGCATTCTTGTTGCCCCGATCAAACGATACCAAGTAATAATAAAAGATACCAAGATAAAAAGGGAATAGACTTGGATTGTATTGCTTGTCATTCAACTTGGAAACGATTACTTACACTACATGCTTGTTCATTTGGAATGTTCATCATATGTTTCAATTTTAGTTAGAATACATGTCTCTTCTATAAATTGTGCTATGCATATGGAACACACTTTAATTTGGCATAGATTGATCAGTAAGACTATGCAAAACCGTTTGTGCTATGGAGCTTGTCCATATTCGTTTGAAATTCATATGAAATAATTCGGACTAAATGATGCTTGATCATGGACAACTTGTGCACAAGGAATTTTGGCTTCCGCGGACGGTCGCCAGGGCACTGGGGCCGATCCGATCCGGGCGGAAGAGTTCGTATAGTCGTTTGTCATGGACGGGATGCTATGTAGCGGGGCTCGCCACCTGCGTTGTATATCATTCTTGTCCCGAGACTATAACCCGTTCCTTTGTGGCATCATGCCAGTGATCCCTATGTATATTTAAACCTGTTGCATACTAACTTGTGTCTTCGTGGCAGGGAAGGCATGGTAAGTATTGTGCAGGTAGTTCAGACGGGCAGGTAAAATCCACCGAACGGTGGCTAGTTCATTTCAGTATCATACATATATACTGTTGCTTGTAAATGAACTAAGGCAAGATAGAAACCCACCAAAACATGCATGCTTCATTAAAACAACGTGTTGATTGGTATAGTTCGGTTAGCTCGTCTTCACCGGTATGTTTCGATATGCTGACTCTCGTTGAAACAGGTTCTCCGCACCAAGGCGAACCGAGCGAGGAGCCGAAGTTGTCTTCCCGATCCAGTCCAGCTGTTGGCGCATCTTCATCGCCCCCTTGAAGCATTTTGAGGACAGGAGCTTGCAACTCTTCATACACAAATACAGCTCCGTGGCAAAGCTGTCCTCCAGCCCGGAGGTCTATACATTTTGAAGTTTAGTAAAGGGATGTAATGTACAGGACTGCTATCTCATTTTGAGTCAACACTTTTGTAAGCCCGTACGACATATTAGCTGACTCGTTCAGGAGTTTGTAATAGATGTTCATTATCAATAAAGAGAACTTTTCTATGTTTCAAATATGTGTTTTAATTTATCTGTGTACTCTGAATATGTGCTTGTTATGCAAATCATTAAAGCCTTGTGCGGACGCAACCCCAGGCCCGCACGGCGGTCACGATTCCGGGGATGCCTCAACGATTCTACGGAATCAGGTCGTGACAGAATTCACCTTAGTTCTCAATAGCAAGACCATTTAAATGCATGCTTTCCCTTAACAAGCAGTGTTAATTTAGGCGAGTGGGTTCGTCCCGCTCACCAGTGCATTTCCAAGTGTACTAATCTCCCAACTCCTCAGGTGTTGACTCACGCAGGAGTGCGCTGTAGTGCCTCAAATCTCGATCCGACCGGGATGTGCACTATATAATTGGGCTTGTGGCTAGTCCGTCAGAGTATGCTTAGATCTTCGGCATCTTATTGCCACGGACGAAATGCGATGATCCTTTCCAACTCATGGAAAGGCCTCTATTGAAACGAGTCCAATAGTTTTCGTGTTTGGTTGCTTGGTTTTCTTGATTGCCGCTTTGGGACTTGATTTGATGTTGCTTTCGAGTTGCTTGGTTTTCGCTGTTGGTTTTATTGATTGGAGCTTGAATTTTGGGGAGTTCGGCAAGGAAGGATAGGCAAGAATTCTAACTCGGTGCTCGTGCTGTTGCAGGTCCGCGTAACTGACGTTTGATCGTCGCTAGGCGGGATTCCTTGTTTCAGCAACTTTTCCCTTAACCAGTGAGTGGTTTGGTCCCTTCTTTCCTACTTCTTCACGCCAACATCTCTAATATTTTAAACGTTCACTCGATGATGCCCGGTTGGACGCCTAGAAAATGCTTAGCTACAATGCATGCCAGCCACTAAGAAAGGAACATGGGAATTGTAGACTAATTTTACTATATGCTTGCACACCTTATAAATTCAGTTGGTTGGAATGGGAATTTGGTTGTTGGTTACGGCCTGGTGCCTCGGGTAGAGTTTGGACCCATGGGATATCAAAATCGGAACACCGCATTGAGAAAATATGAACTATTGCATAAGATATATATATTGCTGCTTTACTTCATCTGTTTAATTCGATGCATTGTGTGAGATATAAAATGTTCATGCATTTGCATGGTCTGGGACAACTTGTGCACAAGGTTTATCATTTCCTCGAAACGGCTTTCCGGGGCACTAGAACCGTATCGATCCGGAGGGAAATATTGATTCGTGTTCGTCACGATGCATTGCGGGACCTCCAGCGGGGCTTGCTACCCGGGCTGATAGGGCGCGCCGTTAATGCTTGGAATATGTCCCTAAGGTGTCGATCACACCAATGACCGCATAGAATAGAACACATGCTAATTTATTGTCTTGTGCAGATGGTAAGTATACTTGTGTTTCGTTGCAGGGAAGGTGTGCATCGGTTGAGTAAGCAATCGATGCACTGGTTGGATTCAATGCTATTTTCATTTATATCAAAACATGCAACTGATATGAATTGAATTCACTTGCTTCTTTATAGAAGTAATCTTAATGCATGCTCGCCCCTAATAAGCTAGTGTCGATTTAGTCGAGTGGGATTCATCCCGCTCACCAGTACAAGTTGAGTACTGACCCACGTTGTGGGCACTATTTCAGGCACTCAGACGGTGCAACGCTAGTGGATAGACGAAGAGGCGTTAGGAGCACCTCTATTTTGAAGTATAGTTGAAGTCAGATCATTTTGGAGGCTTGGACTTTCAACCTATACAAGGGCGTAATGTATGGACGACGGAGACTATCTGATGGAGCGCGCCCTGCATTTTGAGTTATCTTTTCTAATGTAATTCAAGTAGCCGAGAAGGCGCATCAATGTAGACTCTATGTAAATTACTCTGAATTATCAATGAAAAAGCATATTTTCTTCCTGCACTTGTGTTCAATTATCTGTGAATGTGTTTTCTAAATTGTGTTTCAAAGTGGGTTCCTATAACTGTAAGTTCTTGCCTTGTACGAGAGCAACTCCAGGCTCGTACGGCATCACGCCCCAGCGAGGACGAATCGGTTCCGTGAAGGATCCAGCGAGGACGATTGACCCTTTCGGGATCGGGGCGTGACATATTGGTATCAGAGCTTAGGCTTTACATCCTTGGGATTTCAAAAAGATTATAAAGGAGTTTGATGCGCCTCTCGGTTGAGTTGCATTCGGTGTCCGCTGCATGAGATGAGTCGCCTATACAATGAGCCCATAGATACAAAAAAATCTATCATTTTTGAGGTGTTAACAAGCTACTCTCTTTTGTAGCAATGGCTAAGAAAAACACTGCCACTGCAAGCAGTGCTCAGCCCGTCCAGAACGATCCGGCAAGTTCTGGAGAATCCGGAGGAGCGGGTTCAATGGATATGTCCGAACGACTTATGCATCTTATGGAGGTGCAGCAACAACAAGCCATTTCTCAACAGTCACAGTTGGCTGCTCAACAAAAGCAGATGGATACCATGATGCAACTAATTGCATCCTTGGTACCCAACAACGGGGGAGCCACGGTGACGCCTGCTGCACCGCCGGCTGTGGCGGTAGAGGATGAGTCCGAAGAAACACAGCATCCAGCAAGGAACACCTGCCGTGCGGCAGAATTTACTAAGATGCATCCACCAACGTTCAACGGACGAGCAGAACCGGACGTGGTGATGGGATGGATTGCAAAGATGGAGGGACTCTTCAATCTGGTCGGCATTAGGGGATCCAAAAGAGTGGCCTGTGCATCAGTTCAACTGGAGCTGCGTGCGCATGATTGGTGGGAAGCCACTAAGCAAGGAATTTATGATGCCAATTCCAACTGCAAAATTACCTGGGAAATGTTCAAATCTGCCTTTATTGAACAATATATCCCCCGGGCTGTGCGGCAACAAAAAGAAGACGACTTCAGCAATCTGGTGCAAGGAAGTATGTCTGTCGACGATTATGACTCGGCGTTCGCTAAGCAGGCTAAATTTGCTGGGCACTTCTTGCTTAACCAGCAGGCGTGGTGCTACCGCTTCCAGAAGGGTTTGAATGACGATTTGCGTAGGGACGTCATCAACCAGAAGTGTCAGACATACAGGGAATGTTATGAAGCTGCCCTGAACAGCGAGCGGATCTTTGGGCGCTGTCCACCAAAGGCCGATGTGCAAACCTCCCGTACCAACAATAATAAGCGGCCTCAGGAAATGGGAGGTCTGGAGCACAAAAGCGTCTGCACACATCTGAGCATAGGGGCCCGTCCCGTGCACCATACTGCAACAGGTGCGGCAGATTAGGGCATCAAGTGGAGGAATGCCGAGTTACTGGATGTTTTAAATGTGGTCGTCTGGACCACAAGCATTTTAACTGCCGTGAGGCAAAACCGAATCAGCACAACGGGAATCACAACAATGGGAATCATAACAATGGAAATCAGCACCACGGGAATCAGAACCACGGGAATCACAACAGGGGGCCTCCAGCAAGTGATGCCAATGCTGTGGCGTTGAACCCACGACGCCAGGGTGCTCAAGGACGAGTCTATGTACTGACTCGGGACGAAGCATCCGTCTCTGAAACTGTCGTGACAGGTACATTACTTTTCAGAGATTTGCCCGCTAGAGTCTTATTCGATTCAGGTGCTACGCATAGTTTCATATCTGCTGATTTTACTATTGAGCATAAATTAGCTTCTACTCCCTTAAATATGAATCTTTGCGTGAGCACACCTTCGGGAGTCGACATGCCCGCCCATGCGATCTGTAAGGATGGTTATATTTGCATCGGAGGCAGGAAGCTTTCCTTAGATGTCATTGTATTAGACATTAAGGATTACGATATTATTCTCGAGATGGATTGGTTGGGTGCTTGTCATGCAACAATTGAGTGCGCGGAGAAGCGAGTCGTATTCCGTCTACCCGGCGAGGCAGACTTTTACTATTCGTGCAGCGCTGCACCAAAGACGGCAATGATGATATCAGCAATTTCGGCTAGGCGTATGCTGCATTCAGGTTGTGAAGGGTACTTAACTTCAGTTCGAGATACCCGGCAGGAAAGTGCAAATGCAGCTCAGGCTGATGTTATAGCAGATTTCCTCGACGTGTTCCCAGACGAGCTGCCTGGAATGCCTCCTGATCGTGAGATCGAATTTAGCATCGACACATTTCCGGATGCGCGACCGATATCGAAGGCACCTTATCGAATGGCCCAAGCAGAGCTGAAGGAACTTAAGATTCAGTTACAAGATCTGTTGGACCGAGGATACATTCGTCCAAGCGTTTCTCCATGGGGCGCTCCGGTGCTGTTCGTGAAGAAAAAGGATGGATCCATGCGGCTATGTATTGACTACCGAGAACTAAATAAGGCGACCGTGCGGAACCAGTACCCATTGCCAAGGATAGATGACTTGTTTGATCAGCTGCAAGGTGCAACAGTTTTCTCTAAAATTGATCTCAGGTCAGGGTACCACCAGTTGAAAATCAAACCAGATGATGTTCAAAAATCTGCATTCAGGACCCGATACGGACACTACGAATTTCTTGTGATGTCGTTCGGTTTGACGAACGCCCCTGCAGCTTTCATGGATCTGATGAACCGTGTGTTTCGGCCGTACGTAGACAAGTTTGTGGTCGTGTTCATCGACGACATTCTAATATATTCCAAGAACGAGGCAGAACACAAGGAACACCTAAAGATCGTGCTGCAGACATTACGAGAGCATCAGTTGTACGCTAAGCTCAGCAAGTGTGAGTTCTGGTTGAACAGCGTGGCATTTCTGGGTCATGTTGTCTCGGCAGAGGGCATCGCCGTAGACCCAAAGAAAATAGAGGCAGTTGTAGAAGCATGAAAAATACGCTGGCAAAAGCTACGCGGCGTATTGATACAGAGCAGCGCAAGCAAAGGCCTTCAGTGCCATCAGGCGTAAGAGCTCAAGGGTGCAGCACGTCCAAAACCGCTTCGGCGTAGACGGGACCCCCCCTATCGCCTCCAGGGCGTAAAAACTCAGCCGCTCTCGAAGCAGCGTTAAAATAGCGTACGAGGAACGCTTCGTCTTCCCCGAAATGAACCTGTCAAGTCACGCAGTGAACCTGGCCTCTGACTCCTGACAAAAAGTGCTGCACGGCGACCCAGACGACGGCTGGAAACAGGCACAGACCCCTCGGGACGCACACCACAGTATGATGGCGGATCCCTGCATTTAATGCAGAGGATTGGGTTAAGATACCACCGAACCGTCGTTTACTAACGTCCCCTCAGCATAAACCGCTCTTTTGCGCACAGAGGGATACGCTGCATTGTTTTACACAGGCAGGCATAAGCCGGTTTACGCTCCGCAGTAGACAAACCGCCTGCCACGTCAAAAGCTGCACATCGTACGGGGCTCGAGGCACGTCTCTACGTCTAATTGCACGGAGCGGTGACAGGTTCAGTCAAGGCACGTCTCTGCAAACGGATGCACAGAAGGGCTGCAGACCTTCGAAACACGTCTTCGCATTTAATGCACAGGATGATGGCAAATCTCTGTAGAAGATTTGATTACATCTTCGAAAGCCGTGATTCCGGCTAAGACGTCCACGTCAGCACTCGGGCACGGTACGCAGCGGCTTCTACGCCCATTCAAGACCTGCGCCCCTTCGGCTCTCAACGCCTCTTTGGCTCTCAACGCCTCTTCGGCTCTCAAACGCCTCTCCGGCTTCAGCGCCTCTTCGGCTCTCAACGCCTCTCCGGCTTCAACGCCTATCCGGCTTTCAACTCCTCTCCGGCTTTAACGCCTCTCCGGCTTCAACGCCTCTCCGGCTCCTACGCCTACCCGGCTTCTACGCCTATCCGGCTTCTACGCCTATCCGGCTTCTACGCCTATCTGGCCTCTGTGCCAGGGTGACAGTCATTTGGCTTCTACGCCAACCGTTTCTACACACGGGATACCTACCTGCGTGGCTCTTACGCCGTGATCTTCGTAGCAATAGTACGCGTTGTGTTCCCTTAGTTGGACCCGCGTCATACGCTCATTCAAAAGATCATCCATACGCAGGCATTGGTTACTTTAACCGTTGTGTAAAAGGGTGTTGTACTTCCCACTCCTCGGTTTTTACACCGACGGAGTGGTCACTGTCACCAAAACTCTATAAATAGAGACCCCTATCAATGGAGAAAAAGGGCGAAAAAAAGAATTATCATCCAGGAGAGAATTACCGTCCAAGGAGAGAGAGAGAGAAAGAGAGAGGGAGAGAGAGAGAGAGAGAGAGAGAGAGAGCCCGGAGAGCAGGCAAAGAGCAGGGATCGACGACCTTGGCCTCGTGCGTCCAACCTCTTCTGCAACCTTCGAAGCTGCTACCTGTCTTCCACGGCACTTCTTCAACATCGTGTGGTCCAAGGGCTAAAGTGATCGACCGCAGATCAGACACCTATAGCAATTTATACCCAGATTAAATAAATTGTACTCCCACATCCTCGTATAGGATTACATTGTACAAGTTTGTTTGTAAACAGAAGGGCGCGGGTTTCACATAAACCCCATTATTGAAATACAATTTCATTCCTTTCGTTTAATACCACAAACAAGATGGCGACTCTGCTGGGGACATCTTTCTCTTCTGACGAGGAAGTAATTGCTCAACACGATACGGTATCCGTGGGAACCGTAAAGAAGACGCTGGTCGTTCATTTCGACCAGTCAGCCTACGAAGACATGCTTCGAGCCGGGGGTAGCTCTCGCCCTCTCTCCGTCCAGGACAACAGGAAGCTGCGCAATGTGTGGATGCCCAAGACATCCTCTACTATTCCTGTGGACTCTCCGATCTCTCCGGACTCTCCGATCTCTCCGATCTCTTCGGCCAACGAGGTTGTAGCGACGCTCCCTCCGTGCCCCGTACGTAAAATTCAGTCTCCCGCTATGCGCGGTACAGACAAAACTTCGGGCGAAGCCTTAGCGCTAACCCCGAAGAATCCACTGTGCTTTACGCGTAGAAAACGGTCTCCCGCTACGCGCGGTAAAGACAAAACTTCGGGCGAAGCCTCAGCGCTAACCCAGAAGCCTTCACTGCGCTTTACGCGTAGAAATCTGTCTCTCGCTCCGCGCGGTACGGACAGAACTCCCGATGGTGCCTCGACGCCAAGACGAAAGAACAGATCTCGCTCCACGCGCAAGACATCATCTGACCTCTACGGTAAACCAGATGAGCGCTGTGATCTCCGCGAAGGAAAGCAAGCGGCAGGCTACTTAACCTCTCGGCCTTCACGCCAGCGAAGGAACAGAATGCCTACCCTCCGGATCACATGAGAAACCAATAGCCGACTAAGGGCCTCTCCGGCAACTCCTCCTGACCTACGCAAATATCTAGTCCAGAAGCGTAAAGAGAGGGGACCTTCCAACATGTCTATTACGCCTCCTAGCGAGCATCATTGTAATAGCCACAAGGTTGTGATTAATTGCTGCTGTCCCAAAACAAAATGATCGGTCTTCGACCGATTGGGCTACTCTCTGTCTTTCCAGGGAGAGGAACCCGCGCATGCGCCTGTAAACATGGCCTCACACCTGCGTAGAGGAGGGTCGAGTTCAAGACGTCATCCCTCCAAGCCCCCGAGCCGAAGGAGGTTCAGTGACACTGAAGCCGGAGTATTCCAGAACACTCGCGCAAAGTCACGACAGCCAGCTCCATCCTCTTCCGATTCTGACGCTGGGGGTCGCCAAGGATCAGAAGCAGAAAGTGTAGAGTCGATTTCTACAGCGACCTATACTAATCCTTCAATGACGCCCAGGGAGATGGGAGCCTACGCCGTTGAAGATGAACGCGAGGAAGCTTCACCGTCAGGAGACGCGGAACAACGCCTCACCACGCTGGAAACATCTCTGCAACAAATACAATCCATGATGGAAAACATACACCAGATGATGCTAACTCAGCACGCAGCTACCATGGCTCAAGCATCGGTCCCACCGACTCAGATACGTGTGGGGGTGGACTTACCACCATCCCACCCGAGCCAAGAGCCCGCGCTGGATCAAGAGTCAGAAGTTCCTCCGCTTCCTCACTCAGAGAATGCCTTACCTCCCGCTGGGGTTACGATACAACCAACTCCGCACCACTCCGTGGCCCCGCTTCCGACTGAAAATCCGATGCAGGCAGTCCGGGAGTTGAAGGCCCAGTTTGACGCCTTGAAACACAAGGATCAGCTCAAGAAACTGGGAATCAACCAGCCCTACCCAGCTATCTGGGAGGAAGTCCCTTTCCCGCCAAGGTACAAACCTCAGACCATGGCCCTGTTCGAGGGAAAAACATCGCCGAGCCAGTACATGAATTATTTCAGCATGATGACGGTGTTGCTACAAGGGAACGACGCCCTCCTTACTCGGGTGTTCAAAGGTTGCCTCTCAGGAGTAGCCTATCAGTGGTACCGCAGCTTGGCGGATAACTGCATCACTTTCTTCGAAGACTTCAGAACTTTATTCTTCACACGGTTCTACGAGGGAGGAATGGACATGTCTATGTCCTCTCTCATCGAAGTCAAGCAAAAGGAAAAGGAAGACGTTCGCATCTTCATCGAACGTTTTCGTCAGGCCACCTTACAAATGCCTCCAGGAGTTCCCGACTCTGCATTGGTGGACATTTGCAGGAAGAACCTCCTTTCCGTGGTCTCGGTGTTCACAGGACCATATCAGTTCCGTGATTGGCCTTCGTTCATCATCTCGGCGGTAGCAGCCGAAGACAATAGTCGCAAGGCGTGCGACAATGGCATCATGATCTCCGCCTCCGACAGAGGCAAGAGGCCATCTCCTAGCAGCGACCACCCTCGTGGTCCCAAAGGGAAAGAAGCCCTGGCAATTAATACGGCCAGACCAAAGATTGCGGCAACTGCGCAAGCAAAACCCGGGACTTCCAGACCCGTTGAAGTCTACTCCTTCGACGACGACGACGTCCCGAGCATATTCGAGTGTCTCATCAAGAGTGGCAAGATCACCCTTCCAGAGCTGAGGCGGCCCCAGGAAGTTGGCAATACTAACGACCACAAATACTGTGTCTTCCACCGATACGTACACCACCCAACAAAGGCGTGTTACGTACTGAAAAGGAAGATCCAGGGGTTAATCGATGCTAAGGCGATCACCCTGCACAACAGCGAGAAGACGGTCACGGCCAACATGATCTCTCTCCAGTTTGGCAATCTGCCTCCCCGAACGATCCTGGATGGTGTCACGCCTATTTTCCGAGCAACGATGAACATCATCAATCTCCCTCCAGCTCGGGATCAAAATCGTAACCTGGTACCCCTAACTATCCGGCAAGGCGAGATTATGTGGGTTCATCCCGACCTGGTGTCAGAAATCGGAGAAGAGACCGATGCTATCAGAGCTAAGTCTAGAAAGAACTCCAAATGCAAACCATGCCATATAGTTGCCACTCCAGAAGAAGACAAGGTGTTGGCTACAGCAACCCGATCAGGGAAAGCCTACCTCAAGGACTACGGCACGAGCCCGGAAGACGCCCCAGCCACCAAGCCTTCGGGACCCGAGCCCGCCACACCAGAGACCGGTCCTTCAAGACCAACTCCAGCGGACAAGGGAAAACAAAAGAAAGTATGCTTCGATGTACCTGTGAAGAACATTCCAAATAAAGGTTTAGAGAAACCGTACAACGTCGACATCCTGGCCCAACTGGCCAATACGCCAGCCAGGTTATCCATCTTCGAGCTACTCAGGCTCTCCCAAGACACTCGTCTAGCCCTGAGCGAAGCGTTGATGCAAGCGGATGTGTGCTTAACCCAGCTCAAGTCCCCCAACGAGGAACCCGTGGCGTGCCCTCAATGCCACAGTGTGATGGAGGTGGTACCAAATATCACTTTCACCCAAGACGACATGCTGCTGAAACACAACAGGCATGACAGGCCTCTCTATCACACCGGATACATCGGTTCCATGGAAGTCGACCGGATTCACATAGATCCGGGATCGTCAATCAGCATCATTCCTCACAGTCTACTCAAACCGTTGAGGATCCCCACCAGCGAACTGGCCTATACCACTACTACAATTGTGGGTTTCAATGCTGGAAAGAGTAAACCATTGGGGAAGATTCGCTTGAGAATCCAGATTGGCAACCTTAGATCAGTGGCTACATGCTACGTCATTGATTCAGAGGTGTCCTACAATATCCTGCTGGGAAGACCGTGGATCCACGATCACAACATTGTCCCTTCAACTCTACATCAATGCTTCAAATATGTAGATGCCAAAGGAGCGGTGCAAACCGAGTTTGCAGACTTAAACCCGTTCAGAGGGGTAGAATCCTACTACTCCGACGCCGTGTTATACTCTCAGAGCTACACGAAAGAGGTAACGGCCCAGACAGAGAAGGAATCCCGTCGGGAGCCAGAAGAACCCTCTGTCAAACAACCTCTGTCGATCAAGGTGAAAGGACGGACTGCTCGTCCAAAGGCCACAGAGCCTATGACCGCCCACCTGAACGATGCTAGGTCAGGAAAGGGGGGTGATCCTTTGGCAATTACCTTAAACAAAAAGCCTCCACCCTTGGTCATCAACCTTCGGCGCGACAAAAAACCAAGGGATGTAAAAACTACTAACGCGGTTGCTAATGACAATAAAAGTCCCCTTTTCCCGTACATTGACGAGATAGAACCAATAACACAAAAGTTCTTGGGAGCTATAAAGGCCTATCATCCATATGTATGGGAAGTAGCATCGTCATCCAACGTCGTCGCAACGTATGGGCCCCATGAGGATTCTATCTTCATCGTCCCACCTACCTACAGCACTCAGCGTCCGATATTCTTCGGCCGTATGCGCAATCAACCAGCTATCCAAGAAGATGCTTTCGACGACGATACTGGGGAAATACAGGTTCGCCAATACAGCCCACAAGCGCTTAAGATCATGCAGAATATGGGCTACAATCTGAAGCAGAACCAAGGTCTCAACAATGGGAGGGGCAGGCGTACGCCGCTGCTCGGCAACTCTTGCTACCGACAAACCCGCTTCGGGTTAGGATATCCGACCTCCCTTGCGGCTTCTGAAGACGCCATTGCCTCTCCTCAAGGTGGCTCAACGTCCTCCGACTCATCCAACGATCTCGGACAAATATTCTCGGTGAATATGGCGTCGACAGATCCCTTAGAGGCAAGCGAACAAGAATCTGAGTTGTTCGAAAACGACGCTTGGGCTCAACACATGGATACGCAGTGGGAATTTCGCTTCGAGCAAAGGGAACCTCCCACTAAAGATGAAGTTGTCCAAATCGACGTTGGGGGTGAACTCTCACCAAAGCCAATATTTATCAGTAACTATCTTTCCCCAGCTGAAAGGGAAGAAATCGTCCAACTGATAAAAGAATACGTCGACGTCTTCGCGTGGAATTATGAGGATATGCCAGGCCTCGATCCGAAGGTGGCTACTCACAAGCTCAATATTTTGACCGACTCAAGGCCTGTCAAACAGCACCAACGCCGGTTCCGCCCGGATATGATGGACGCCATTGAAGCTGAAGTCAAGAAGTTGATAGCCTGCAGCTTCATCCGTGAAGAGCAACATCCCGACTGGGTCGCCAATGTTGTCCCAGTCATGAAAAAGAATAGGAAGGTGCGTATCTGCATCGATTACCGGGATCTAAATGCGGCCTTTCCCAAAGATGAATTCCCTCTTCCTATCACCGACATCATGATCGACAACACCTGCAGTTTTGAACGCATGTCTTTCATGGACGGGTTCTCGGGATACAATCAGATCAAGATGCATCCTGAAGACGAGAAGCACAATGCTTTCCGGACACCACTGGGGGTATATTGCTATACGGTCATGCCCTTCGGATTGAAGAATGCCGGGGCTACATACCAACGGGCCATGAGTAACATATTCCATGAGCATTTACGCAAAACAGTGGAATATTACGTAGACGACATAGCCGTCAAGAGCCGCCTCAAAGGTGATCACCTCCAAGACTTGAGGACGGTGTTCGAGCTAATGCGTCGCCATCAACTCAAGATGAACCCTACGAAATCATTTCTGGGTGTATCTAGTGGCAAGTTCCTGGGATTTGTCATCACCACCAAAGGCATCCAGGTGGACCCTGACAAAGTCCAGGCAATCGTAGAAATGCGACCACCCCGTAATCTGAGGGAACTCCGGGGATTTCAAGACCGTCTGGCCTATATCCGGCGATTCATATCCAACCTCTCGGGGAGATGTCAGCCTTTTTCTTACCTCATGAAGAAAGGTGTATCTTTCGTGTGGGACGAAATCTGTAAGCAGGCGTTCGGAGATATCAAACGCTACCTCACCAGTCCGCCAGTTCTGGCACCTCCCGTCATGGGAAAACCATTCTTGCTGTACGTTCGAGCAATGGATCATTCACTAGGAGCTCTTCTTGCACAGAAGAACGACATGGGGCATGAACAAGCTATCTACTACCTCAGCAGGATGATGGTCGGGGCCGAGCACCGGTACAACCCGGTGGAGAAGGAATGCTTGGCTCTGATGTTCGCCGTCCAGAAGACACGACACTATGTCACCGGACAGACCATTCATATCATCTCCAGGATCAACCCTCTGCGGGTACTAATGAGCAAACCGAGTGTTCTTTACTCGCGACTCGCGACTTGGGCGATGCTATTAATGCCATATGACATGGTATACATACCGCAGAAGTCCATTAAAGGCCAAGCACTGGCTGACTTCCTAGCTGCCCATCCGATCCCGGAGTCCTCCAAGTTATACGAGGACATTCCCGGCGAAGTTGCAGAATGTAACTCCGCAATGGAGACCGACGCATGGCAACTCTTCTTCGATGGGGCCTCCAGAACCGGTCCCAAGGGAAACATCGTCTCAGGAGTAGGAGTCGTCCTGGTCACTCCTGATCAGCTCGTCATCTACCGAGCATATTCTCTTAGCGAGCCCTGCTCCAACAATGTGGCAGAATACAACGCTCTGTTAATCGGGCTCCGAGCCGCCAAAGAGCTGGGGGTCGAATCCCTGGAAGCTTTCGGTGACTCTCTGCTTATCGTCAATCAAGTCAGAGGGATATATGAAGTCCGGAATCCAGACCTCATCCCCTACCACCAAGCAACGGTCGAGATAGCCATGACCTTCAAAGGATTCTTCCTGGAGCATGTACCTCGGTCTCAGAATCTGGAAGCCGATGCCCTAGCCAATCTAGCCGCAGACTTAGCCACTCCTATAAGAAGGCAGGATTCGGTAATCCTTCTTAACAGAGACTTATTCTGTGCGAAGAACAACCTTCACATAGAACGCAGCCATGCTGTGAACAAAGATCTCCCCGGAAAGGACTGGAGAAGTCCCTTCATAGATTTCGTCGTATACGGAATCTTGCCGGAGGACCCCAAAGGAGCAGTGTCCATCAAGCGACGATCATTACGCTTCTATTACGATGCATCTGCACAATGCCTATATCGCCAGACCTACGACGGATTACTGTTGAGATGTCTGTCTAACGACGAAGCACAGCAGATTATCCGGGAAGCTCACGACGGCGTATGCGGAGCACACCAACCCGGTCCTAAGCTACAGGATCGCATCAGGAGAATGGACTATTATTGGCCTACTATGATCACAGATGCGATACGGTATGCAAAACAATGCAGAGCCTGTCAGATTCACGCAGACTTCATACACCGACCATCTGAGCATCTGCATCCTACAGTTGCATCCTGGCCTTTCGAAGCATGGGGTATGGACGTCATTGGTCCCATTCACCCGTCTTCTTCCCGAGGTCACCAGTTCATACTGGCCATCACGGACTACTTCTCCAAATGGGCAGAGGCAATCCCTCTTGCTGAGGTAAAGGCGTCTAATGTGATCAGCTTCATCAAGCATCACGTCATTTATCGCTCCGGGGTCCCCCGAAGGATAATCCATGACAACGGGCCCCAGTTCATCAGCCAAGCGTTTCATCGATTTTGCGATAAAAATCGAATACACAATATCGCCTCTACGGCATACTATCCAGCTGCTAATGGTTTGGCGGAAGCTTTCAACAAAACCATTATCAAACTCTTGAAGAAATTCGTCTCTTCAAACAAAAGAGATTGGAACGAAAAGCTGGGCGAATGTCTCTGGGCATACCGTACAACGGTACGAACGCCGACAGGCTGTACCCTATTCTCATTGGTATACGGGAGCGAGGCAGTTCTCCCCATTGAAATCCAGATCCCGTCGCTCAGGATAGCCGTGGCTAACGAGCTGACTCAAGAAAAGAATGACCTGTTAAGGCTTCAGGAGCTAGAAGGATTAGACGAGAAACGCCTCCAAGCTCAACAGCGCATCGCGCTCTACCAAGCACGCATTTCCAGAGCTTTTAATCGTAAAGTAAAGGAAAGGGTGTTCAAAGTCGGCGAGCTAGTCTTAGCCGTAAGAAGGCCGATGATTCTTACTCACAGGAGTAAAGGCAAGTTCTAGCCCAAGTGGGAAGGCCCTTATGTGATCGAGACAACATTCTCGAACGGAGCCTACAGACTAGCCCAGCCCAATGGAGACCTATTAATGGCTCCTATCAACGGCAAATTCCTGAAGAAGTACTACGCCTAATCTCCTCCACTCAGGAGGAATACGGCAAGATTCTCGTAATCCGACGAAACTACTTCAAAGAAGAAACTAGCAATAGGCCCACAAATCAGTCATGTCCATATCACCTCTGAACTGTATTTTCTTGGAGAATCTGCCATGTCCATATCACCTCTGAACAGGCTTTCCAAGATTCTGACCATCGATTATCACCTCTGATATCGATCGTCACTTCAACTAACACCCGTACTAAATCTAAGTACGCCAGTGGTGTTAGGTCCATAAAATCTGCTACGTCCATATTACCTCTAGCAGGGCTTGTCCTCAAACCTATTTCTTGCACCTAGGTGCACAAAAAGCAATAGGCCCACAAATCAGTCATGTCCATATCACCTCTGAACTATATTTCCTTGGAGAATCTGCCATGTCCATATCACCTCTGAACAGGCTTTCCAAGATTCTGACCATCGATTATCACCTCTGATATCGATCGTCACTTCAACTAACACCCGTACTAAATCTAAGTACGCCAGTGGTGTTAGGTCCACAAAATCAGTCATGTCCATATCACCTCTGAACTGTATTTCCTTGGAGAATCTGCCATGTCCATATCACCTCTGAACAGGCTTTCCAAGATTCTGACCATCGATTATCACCTCTTATATCGATCGTCACTTCAACTAACACCCGTACTAAATCTAAGTACGCCAGTGGTGTTAGGTCCACAAAATCTGCTACGTCCATATTACCTCTAGCAGGGCTTGTCCTCAAACCTATTTACTTGCACCTAGGTGCGCAAAAAGTAATAGGCCCACAAAACAGCTATGTCCATATTACCTCTGAGCTGTAAACTCTAGTAAAGCCTATCACGTCTATCTCACCTCTGATAGTACTTTACCTACAAAACTTGGCCAAAGCACGTTCTATCATGTCCATATGACCTCTGAATAAACGTGCCCTGCTGAAGTTTACCGAGAGTTTATCACGTCCATACTACCTCTGATACCACTCTCGCCCTAACCTGTCATTTACATTCCGAAATGATGGGTCCAAAGTTAGGAAAAAGTCTCTTTTTATTCCCAAGAAAGAACAAAATTACATTTGGGAAAGCAAAAAAAAGGGCAAAAAAGAGTACATCATTGCGGCGGAGCAGTCATGTCACGGAGCTGCCGCGCTAGCACGGCCATCCTCTCGTCCCTAATGGCCAGAGCATCAGCACGGGCCCGCTCCAGCAGTGCCTCGTTGTCACTCGAATGGGACAGTTCGGCTATCGTCCGACGAACGCCCGCACAGGCACCTTCCGCGCGATCCAGATCCTGCCGCGCTGTGCTCAGTCGACCGGCCACCACATCCAAGCCTGCCAACGACTGGGAAGCCCACTCTTCTGCCTGAGCGAGTTTCTCCCTCAACCTGTGAATCCTCGCTACATTCCCCTCGTGCTCGGATTGGCACGTTGTCTGGAGGGCGAGGATCTCATCCACGGCGGCTTTCCTCTGAATCGCCTCCAGCTGGCGAGTTCGAAGGAGTTCCTTCAGGTCTTCCATCCGTTTGGCAAGATGCGCAGTCATAAAACCGTATCTGGTCTGGGCCTCAGCATCAAGACTGCCCTGAGCCAACCGCAAATACTCGTTAATGGGTTGTTCTAAACCATTAACCATCGCCTCCAGGGCATCGGCTCCCCCGGAATCGCCGAACTCCCTGACAACCCCGATCGAGAACTGGGCAGTTCTCTTCAGGCGCTCGAAATCCAGACTCTTCACCAACACCATTGATATCATCGCTCCCAAGCCGGTGTAAAAGAGGCTGGTATGTTGCTCAGTCAGCGCAACTAAACCCGACTGAACGCCAGGAGAGACCGCGATATCAGCGAGTCTCCCACCAGAGACGATTGCAGACGAGGTAGCCACAGCTGCCGCCTCGACGGTTGGTGCGACCGAAGGCAAGGTCACGGTGACAGGCTCATCCTCCTCTCGAGGCGACGAAACCACTCCGGGCGAGCTAGCCCCCGAAGGTGTTTCCTCCTCAGGATCAGGTGCCTCCGTATCACCACCAGGGGCCGGAGCAGAGCCGGAAGGCGGCTCAACGCTACACTCCCCGTGGGCTCCATCCCCTGAGAAGAAAGAACCCGAAAGTCGGCATCAGTACAACGGTAACCTTTATAAAAGGAGACATGAAAACGACATTTACCCGGGGCCAATGGTATATATGGCGCATCTGCAGCCGAGGCAGCTAAACCTCGCTTTAAGGACGCAATACAAACTATCATACCTGGGGAAGGAGGTGGACCAACTGACATCGCCCGGAATTCCTCCAAGTCTCCACCAAGACGCGGTCGAGGTTCGTCAACTGGAATCTCGCTAGGCACAGCAGGAGCTTCATCCGTTGCGGGTCCAGGGAAGGATCCTCCCATCTGCCATGGCCACCTAGGCGATCTCGTTCCACTACCCGGAGCAGTAGCCACAGCAGCGACCCCTAGCGAAGATCCTCCGGCGCCGCCAACCGAAACCATAGAGGGTCCCTCTCTAAAAGGCGAGGAACCTCCAGCCAAAGACTCATCCCCGACATGGGGAGATGTAGGCCCACTCCCGGTAGCTTCGACACCAAAAATACGGAAAGGACGAGCAACTGTCTCCTTCCTCCTCTTACGAACATAAGCCTCCTTAGGAACAGGCGCCCTTCGCTTCTGAGGAACTACCAAAGCCCCCGCAGGAGGAGGCACTTCACACCCCGGCATCGACTCCAGGGGTTCATCCGGGGTATCAAACTCCTCACCCTCATCGGGAGAAACCGAGGGAACTTCAACTCCTCCCCCGGCAATGGGAGAGGACACCCTAAGACTTCCGCGTATGTCGAAATTGCGGTGGAAGGTGTTGATCGCCACGTAAAACTGGGCGTAAGAATGGAGGATGCGCAGCTCCGTAGAGGGGGTGACATCCGGCACGACGAAGGCTGCTCCTGTGCAACCCGTGGTGAAATACCGCCATCCTCTGGCTCCATCAATGAGCCCGCCTCTGGACCTGAAGCTGGTGACGGCATTGCCCACGTGCAGCTGGCCGTACCCAAATTGCCTGGCGAACCGACTAGGCAAATAAGGCTCGAAGAAGCAATGGTCTTCACTCCTGTACAGGAGATGGGAGGGTCTAATGCAGACCAGCCAATTAAAAGCCTCCGGAGAAAGATCGGTCTTCTCTCTACCCGAGTCCTCAAGCCTCATCCCTAATTGATGGCGATCTACAGGAGGGAGAGTACAGAGGAACTTCCAGCCATGGCTGAGGTTCAATACCAGCCGACAATCTAGAACGGTGTCCACGTTCCAGGGAGAATCCTTGTAGTTCAACAAGAAATTTCCCCCTGAGCTGCTACCAGAGCCAGGAGACATCACCCCGGGATTGTGGAGAATTAACCAACCCATCAGATACAGGTACGGTAATTCCACCCTGGGAAAACTCTCACGCCGGGCTTCATCAGCAAGCAACCCATCGGTCAGAGCTCTCAAGCCCGCCTGTATACGACACACCATGGCAGGAAGCAAGCCCAGTCTTGCCCCGAACACCAGGCGCACTGCCGGCCACAAGATGTTCCGGTGAATGCGGTCCGCGGACGCAGTACCAGGCACTACTACTCGACGCA
The DNA here is from genome assembly GCA_036927795.1 of Iris macrosiphon. Taxonomy (NCBI): domain Eukaryota; kingdom Viridiplantae; phylum Streptophyta; class Magnoliopsida; order Asparagales; family Iridaceae; genus Iris; species Iris macrosiphon. The sequence continues at coordinate 179,827,824 of JAYESA010000012.1, forward strand.
GCCATAACGAGAGGAAACCAGCCAGCTGGGCTTCCTTGGATAGAGACCTGCGACAGCGCCTCAGGTAACTACGGGCTGTAGTACCTTCGGGGTACTTTCCTACCCTCTCAACGAGGATCTGGTCCGAAGCTTTGGCCTCCTCCATAAGGCCATCCACGACCTGGGCACTAAGCACGCCCAAACAGTTCACGGGCTCATTCTTGCCCCCCGAAACTTTCTCCAACCTGGCAGCTCTAGCTCGGTGGAAGAAGAGGTAGGACATCCACTTGGTAGTGTGGGCCAAACCAGAGGGCTCGTTGTAAAAAGCGGTGCAGGCGAGATATTGGCACATCAGCTCCTGATACACATCCGCCACCCGAGGGTCCGAATCCCCCAACTCCCGGTTGGTGGAAACATACTCTTCATACGGGGTATCCCCCATCGGCAGCCTCGAGACAACCGCCATCTCATGAAGGGCCAATCCCAACTCCCCCAGTGGAGTGGCAAAGGTCCCAGTGAGCGAAACGTATCGCTCCATCAGTGCCAAAAACAAATTAGGGTTGGGAGGCAACCCGACGCTCGTCGCGCTCACAGCGGCATACAACCCAATGCCCTCTAGCTCTTGCCGAAAGCGCTTCAAGGCCCAGTTAACTAGGCTGGTCCATCGGAGGTTTGCTGGGGTGACCCACCCATTACACCGAGGATTCTCCTTGGGGTACACCCCACCTCGTCCCATGAAGCTGTTGCAGAAAGTCGACAGTTGGACTGGCTGGATCATAGAGCTGTCTTTGCTCGGGACGCCACCCGGGTACAATCCCCGGAACAACGTCACAGGACCAGAAGGACGACTGACAAACGATCCCTGGTCAGCTCCTTTCTGATGAAAGATCTTCCCCGGCTTGCCATGAAGATCGAGAGTCAACGTCCACGACATCTTTTTGGGATAAGTGGCATGGAAGAAAGCCGAGATGGGATAATCCCTCGGCATCGTCGGCAGGTACAGAACCAAGCTCTCGACAGCAAAGACCCAAGGTTCCCTCTTAGGCTTCGTCTGGGACCGCTTGTCGATCATGTCCCCGAAAAGGAAAGCCGGCTTTATGTACCGCTCTCCGTCTACATACGTCAGGGGCTCCCCATTGATCATACTCAGCAGTGCCCGCTCGCCCTGAGCCGCCAACAAAAATCCCCTTCCCTCAGGATACTGGGATCCGGAGAGGGGAAATGCCACGTGGGACAAGTCCTCCAGGTAGTTCGAGTGCAGCATCCCGGCGGAGAAACCCATCACCTCGGTCAGCGGAGACTCACCCAGGTTAACTACAAAGGTGCAAAGAAAGTATGTCATTACAAAAATCTTGCACAAACATACAAAACCAAAGAAACGACAAACTGTGCTCTACGCCAGGATTGTACGAATTCGGTTATTATACGCCGGGAGTCCCCTCCACAAACGTAAAATGCTTATTTTACGACATACGCCAGTTTTCAGTAGCCAGAGCTTTTACGCTCGGAACTACGAAAATATGGCGCCTTTACGCTAGCACACGAGAAATGTGGGCGTAAAAGATGAAAATGCCTCCGTGCATCATCTTCCTCAGAAGAGGCTATCAGCACAGAAGGCGACCTAGCGCGGTCACGTTCAACGTGTGCGAAGGATTTTTTTCGTTATTCTTGTCAAAAGCTCTACCTCTCAGACCGGGTGCGCTGCCCGTCGGCGGGATACTGTCGGAAGGAAGTCCACCTTGCCCGACCGAAGACTCCCTCGCTGGGGCAGTAGGAGAAGAAGAAGAACCTATGCTCTTTCCCTTAGCGGAGGAGGTTTGTTTCGTCGCCATTTCTGAAAGCTCGAAGTGCTCAGAGAAGGAATGAAGGAGAAAGCTTGAACAGTCAAGAACTCTCGAAGACGGATGAAAAGTTTTTCTCTCCAAAGCTTGGGATATATATAAAGTCCAGATCGACTCCTCGAATCCTCGGACGGACTCCTCGAGACCCTAACCAAGTCTCGCATTAATAGTCGGATATGATTGGGTGCTATGTCAACCCACTACCCTCGAAAGACGGACAGTCAGCGAATTCAAAAAATTCTTCGCGCAAGACAGTTCAGCAGTTCTACGCTAAAGGAGCTTTCTACGCTCGACAGCAACAGATCTACGATTTTACGCTCGCAAGCTACAAGTCTATGGTTTTTCTCGCCCGGATGCCTTTGTGCTCGGTAGCTTTTACGCTCGAGAGGCGATAAACCTACGGCTTTACGCTCATCAGATACCAAATCGATGATCTCACGCTCGGTGGCGCTCAGTTTACGCTCAGAAGCAACAGATCCGCAGAACTTCATGCTCGAAGAAATTCTCTTTTCAGGAGCTACAGATCCACAAGTCCTATGCTAAAGGAGCTTTCTACACTCAACAGCAACGATTCTACGGCTTTACGTTCAAGCAGCTATAAGTCTATGGTTTTTCTCGCCCGGATGCCTTTGTGCTCGGTAGCTTTTACGCTCGATAGGCGACAAACCTACGACTTCACGCTCAGGAACCACAAGTCTACGACCCCACGCTCGACGGTGTTTTACGCCCAGACGCTACAGACTGAGGATTTTACACTCCGCGACTTTCCGCTTATCCAAAACAGTCCCCGACCCGGTCAAGTGCAAAGAGTTCACACAGAAGATACTCGTTCTTGACCCCAAGTACCCGAAACGGACAGAGTACAACCATTAAGAAATTACTCTTTTCGGGTCCCGAAATTGGAGGTTCATCCGGACTCCAGTCTGAACATCTCGTCTGTCAAAATGACAAAGCTCAGCCAGAATCCTCGACCCTATTTCAAGGGAGTTTCGAGAGATCATTCTTGAAGACGAAGACTGAACAAAGCTCTGCTCATCAGAAGCAGCAGTTCAGAACTCTACGCGGTTCCTTAGTCCTAGCAACAGGACAGTTCTAAGTGTTCAAAATGCTAAAGCAGCGCTCTATGCACTATCCGCTGCACGTAAAGAACAGGACAGAACCTAGTACTCTCTGTACAGAGTCGCGTAAAGTATCAGACATGTCGAAGCTGCACACATTCAGACTTCACAGCAACGTATGGCAAGTGATCATATGAAGAAAAGACGACTTTATTGAAGATTAAAATCATGATTACATATGAGGGAAATCCTGTCTACAGGGGTTTTTCTTCACTTTTCATGGTTACATATGAGGGAAAATGCCTCTATTAGAGGTTTCCTCATCATCGTCTGAAGATTGCCCAGAAGCTGTACTGACAGGTTCTCGCTGGGCATCAATTCTTCATCCATCTTCTCCAGCAGTTCATCGGCTACCGCAGCCATGAACAAAGAAGATGATAGTGGCGGGAGGATACAAAATGGGCACAGACCCATACTCCAACAGAAGGCAGATTACAAACTGCTTTCCTGTCTCCAGCGCCATGACAGATCGCATTGGGATATCCAGTCTATCTGCTCTCGTCCCCGGAGACAACGAAAGAAGACGCCGCTTGCAGGCGGCATGGTCTATTGCGGCCCTTCCTCTCCCCTGGTGCAATGCCATACAAAGTTGCTGATTATCCCGAGCAAGGGAGGCTAAGATATCCTTCCATGATCCATTGCTGCAGTGGACACTTGCTCGAAGACGCCGTCTTTTTTGGCTCCCAACATGCTGGAAGAACATGATCTCCTTCTTCCTCAGATCGACCCGACGAACTCCGGCGATCATTTTAGCATGGTGATGGGAATATGGGGAAACAGGTTAACCCCCCCGCCTTTTTATAGGCAAAAGAGATCACAGCGGTCCCCAATAAAGCCGCCATAAAGGCCGCACTGACCGTTTCAACGCTCCATTCAGAAACGTTTCGAGTCACGAGGGGCCATTCATGCTTCATTCAAAGCGTTTCAAATTCTAAGGAATTTAAAAGCTTTGAAGGGGGTCTTGTAGAAGCATGAAAAATATGCTGGCAAAAGCTACGCGGCGTATTGATACAGAGCAGCGCAAGCAAAGGCCTTCAGTGCCATCAGGCGTAAGAGCTCAAGGGTGCAGCACGTCCAAAACCGCTTCGGCGTAGACGGGATCCCCCCCCATCGCCTCCAGGGCGTAAAAACTCAGCCGCTCTCGAAGCAGCGTTAAAATAGCGTACGAGGAACGCTTCGTCTTCCCCGAAATGAACCTGTCAAGTCACGCAGTGAACCTGGCCTCTGACTCCTGACAAAAAGTGCTGCACGGCGACCCAGACGACGGCTGAAAACAGGCACAGGCCCCTCGGGACGCACACCACAGTATGATGGCGGATCCCTGTATTTAATGCAGAGGATTGGGTTAAGATACCACCGAACCGTCGTTTACTAACGTCCCCTCAGCATAAAGTGCTCTTTTGCGCACAGAGGGATACGCTGCATTGTTTTACACAGGCAGACATAAGCCGGTTTATGCTCCGCAGTAGACAAACCGCCTGCCACGTCAAAAGCTGCACATCGTACGGGGCTCGAGGCACGTCTCTACGTCTAATTGCACGGAGCGGTGACAGGTTTAGTCAAGGCACGTCTCTGCAAACGGATGCACAGAAGGGCTGCAGACCTTCGAAACACGTCTTCGCATTTAATGCACAGGATGATGGCAAATCTCTGTAGAAGATTTGATTACATCTTCGAAAGCCGTGATTCTGGCTAAGACGTCCACGTCAGCACTCGGGCACGGTACGCAGCGGCTTCTACGCCCATTCAAGACCTGCGCCCCTTCGGCTCTCAACGCCTCTTCGGCTCTCAACGCCTCTTCGGCTCTCAAACGCCTCTCCGGCTTCAGCGCCTCTTCGGCTCTCAACGCCTCTCCGGCTTCAACGCCTCTCCGGCTTCAACGCCTATCCGACTTTCAACGCCTCTCCGGCTTCAACGCCTCTCCGGCTTCAACGCCTCTCCGGCTTCTACGCCTACCCGGCTTCTACGCCTATCCGGCTTCTACGCCTATTCGGCTTCTATGCCTATCTGGCCTCTGTGCCAGGGTGACAGTCATTTGGCTTCTACGCCAACCGTTTCTACACACGGGATACCTACCTGCGTGGCTCTTACGCCGTGATCTTCATAGCAATAGTACGCGTTGTATTCCCTTAGTTGGACCCGCGTCATACGCTCATTCAAAAGATCATCCATACGCAGACATTGGTTACTTTAACCGTTGTGTAAAAGGGTGTTGTACTTCCCACTCCTCGGTTTTTACACCGACGGAGTGGTCACTGTCACCAAAACTCTATAAATAGAGACCCCTATCAATGGGGAAAAAGGGCGGAAAAAAGAATTATCATCCAGGAGAGAATTACCATCCAAGGAGAGAGAGAGAGAGAAAGAAAGAGGGAGAGAGAGAGAGAGAGAGAGAGAGCCCGGAGAGCAGGCAAAGAGCAGGGATCGACGACCTTGGCCTCGTGCGTCCAACCTCTTCTGCAACCTTCGAAGCTGCTACCTGTCTTCCACGGTACTTCTTCAACATCGTGTGGTCCAAGGGCTAAAGTGATCGACCGCAGATCAGACACCTATAGCAATTTATACCAAGATTAAATAAATTGTACTCCCACATCCTCGTATAGGATTACATTGTACAAGTTTGTTTGTAAACAGAAGGGCGCGGGTTTCGCATAAACCCCGTCATTGAAATACAATTTCATTCCTTTCGTTTAATACCACAAACAGCTACCTGTCTTCCACGGCACTTCTTCAACATCGTGTGGTCCAAGGGCTAAAGTGATCGACCGCAGATCAGACACCTATAGCAATTTATATCCAGATTAAATAAATTGTACTCCCACATTCTCGTATAGGATTACATTGTACAAGTTTGTTTGTAAACAGAAGGGCGCGGGTTTCGCATAAACCCCGTCATTGAAATATAATTTCATTCCTTTCGTTTAATACCACAAACAGCAGTGGTGGATTAGAAGCAACCTACATCAGCCAGCGAAGTACGAAGCTTTCTGGGCCTAGCGGGATACTACCGTAGGTTTGTGAAGGATTTTTCTAAACTGGCCTCGCCTTTGACTCGCCTCACTCAAAAAGGGATTGTATACAAATGGAGTGATGACTGCGAAGCCAGCTTTCAAGAACTTAAGCAGCGTCTTGTTTCAGCTCCGATCCTTGCTCTTCCAGATGGGGTAGAGGAGTTTCAGATATACAGTGACGCCTCGGGACTTGGTTTGGGATGTGTGCTCATGCAGAGGGATAAGGTAATATCGTACGCCTCCAGGCAACTGAAGCCGCACGAGAAAAACTACCCGACGCACAACTTGGAATTGGCGACAATTATATTTGCACTGAAGTTGTGGAGGCATTATCTTTATGGTGTTACTTGCAAAATTTTCACAGATCACAAGAGCCTCAAGTATCTATTCACACAACGAGAACTGAACCTCCGACAGCGGCGTTGGCTAGAACTGATTAAGGACTACGATTTGACGATCGCTTACACACCGGGCAAGGGAAACGTCGTTGCTGATGCTCTGAGTCGGAAGTATGTGGGCTCGTTATCCATAAACAACCATTTACTTTGAGATCTTGAGGCGATGGGCATCGAGCTCCGTGTTCAGCATCAAGGAGTGCAGCTGGCATCACTCCATCTTGAACCAAGTCTGCGTGATAGAATCAAATCAGCTCAGGAGGGCGATCAGTTCCTAGCGAAGGCACGCGGACTGATTTCGGCGGGGAAGACGTCTGACTTTGTGGCAGGCGAAGATGGGACCTTACAAATGAAAAGAAGGATATGTGTTCCTAGTGACCCAGAACTCCAAAAGGAAATTATGGCGGAAGCACACTATGCGAAGTATTCCTTGCATCCGGGGAGCACTAAGATGTATATGGACTTACGTAGAACCTTCTGGTGGCAAGGTATGAAGCAGGATGTGGCGACCTTTGTGTCACAGTGCATGGCCTGTCAACAGGTGAAAGCTGAACATCAGAGGCCCGGCGGGGAGCTGCAGAACCTCGCTATTCCTGAGTGGAAATGGGACAAAATCACTATGGATTTCATTGTGGGATTTCCGAAGACGCCGCGGGGGCATGATGCGATTTGGGTCATAGTTGATCGTTTGACCAAATCAGCCCACTTCCTGCCTATAAAAATTACTTGGAGCGTCGATCGGTTAGTACAGATTTACATAGACGAGATTGTTCGATTACACGGAGTACCTGCCTCAATCGTCTCTGACCGTGACGGACGCTTCTTATCTCATTTTTGGACAAGCCTACAGTCTGCTTTGGGAACCAAGCTACAGTTCAGTACTGCATACCACCCCCAGACTGATGGATAGACGGAAAGGACAAATCAGATACTTGAAGATATGTTACGGCTGTGTGCAATCGATTTGAAGACTAGTTGGGACACGCATCTCACGTTGACGGAGTTTGCGTACAACAACAGCTACCAATCGAGCATCCAGATGGCACCGTACGAAGCACTTTATGGGCGCAAGTGTCGATCTCTAATTTGTTGGGACGAAGTCGGCGAGCGGCAAGTACTCGGGCCAGAGCTGGTAGAACAGGCAGTTGAGAAAGTTCGCTTGATTCGGGAAAGACTCCGCACGGCGTAGAGCCGACAGAAAAGTTATGCCGATGCTCATCGTAGACCTTTGGAGTTCGTGGTTGGGGATCATGTATTCTTAAAAGTGACACCGATGCGTGGGGTGATGCGTTTCGGCGTGAAGGGCAAACTAAGTCCCAGGTTTGTCGGCCCCTTCGAGATTCTGGAACGAGTGGCAGCTGTGGCATATCGGATTGCACTACCTCCCGCCTTGGCTGAAGTGCATGACGTATTCCATGTTTCTCAACTGCGAAAGTATGTGCATGACCCGAGTCATGTGGTTAGCTTCGAACAATTGGAACTGCGCACAGATTTATCATACTCAGAAGAACCAGTGCAGATTTTGGATCGTAAGGAAAAAGTACTTCGCAACCGTACGATGTCCTTGGTTCGCGTGCTGTGGCGGAACCATTCAGTTGGGGAATCAACCTGGGAGATGGAATCGGAGATAAAGGAGAAATATCCTTCGTTGTTCACTCAGTCGGAGGTAGGGCCTTGTTCTTAAGTTTCGGGACGAAACTTTTTCTTAGTGGTATATTATGTAGTGCCTCAAATCCCGATCCGACCGGGATGTGCACTATATAATTGGGCTTGTGGCTAGTCCGTCAGAGTATGCTTAGATCTTCGGCATCTTATTGCCACGGACGAAATGCGATGATCCTTTCCAACTCATGGAAAAGCCTCTATTGAAACGAGTCCAATAGTTTTCGTGTTTGGTTGCTTGGTTTTCTTGATTGCCGCTTTGGGACTTGATTTGGTGTTGCTTTCGAGTTGCTTGGTTTTCGCTGTTGGTTTTATTGATTGGAGCTTGAATTTTGGGGAGTTCGGCAAGGAAGGATAGGCAAGAATTCTAACTCGGTGCTCGTGCTGTTGCAGGTCCGCGTAACTGACGTTTGATCGTCGCTAGGCGGGATTCCTTGTTTCAGCAACTTTTCCCTTAACCAGTGAGTGGTTTGATCCCTTCTTTCCTACTTCTTCACGCCAACATCTCTAATGTTTCAAATGTTCACTCGATGATGCCCGGTTGGACGCCTAGAAAATGCTTAGCCACAATGCATGCCAGCCACTAAGAAAGGAACATGAGAATTGTAGACTAATTTTACTATATGCTTGCACACCTTATAAATTCAGTTGGTTGGAATGGGAATTTGGTTGTTGGTTACGGCCTGGTGCCTCGGGTAGAGTTTGGACCCATGGGATATCAAAATCGGAACACCTCATTGAGAAAATATGAACTGTTGCATAAGATATATATATTGCTGCTTTACTTCATCTGTTTAATTCGATGCATTGTGTGAGATATAAAATGTTCATGCATTTGCATGGTCTGGGACAACTTGTGCACAAGGTTTATCATTTTCTCGAAACGGCTTTCCGGGACACTGGAACCGTATCGATCCGGAGGAAAATATTGATTCGTGTTCGTCACGATGCATTGCGGGACCTCCAGCGGGGCTTGCTACCCGGGCTGATAGGGCGCGCCGTTAATGCTTGGAATATGTCCCTAAGGTGTCGATCACACCAATGACCGCATAGAATAGAACACATGCTAATTTATTGTCTTATGCAGATGGTAAGTATACTTGTGTTTCGTTGCAGGGAAGGTGTGCATCGGTTGAGTAAGCAATCGATGCACTGGTTGGATTCAATACTATTTTCATTTATATCAAAACATGCAACTGATATGAATTGAATTCACTTGCTTCTTTATAGAAGTAATCTTAATGCATGCTCGCCCCTAATAAGCTAGTGTCGATTTAGTCGAGTGGGATTCATCCCGCTCACCAGTACAAGTTGAGTACTGACCCACGTTGTGGGCACTATTTTAGGCACTCAGACGGTGCAACGCTAGTGGATAGACGAAGAGGCGTTAGGAGCACCTCTATTTTGAAGTATAGTTGAAGTCATATCATTTTGGAGGCTTGGACTTTCAACCTATACAAGGGCGTAATGTATGGACGACGGAGACTATCTGATGGAGCGCGCCCTGCATTTTGAGTTATCTTTTCTAATGTAATTCAAGTAGCCGAGAAGGCGCATCAATGTAGACTCTATGTAAATTACTCTGAATTATCAATAAAAAAGCATATTTTCTTCCTGCACTTGTGTTCAATTATCTGTGAATGTGTTTTCTAAATTGTGTTTCAAAGTAGGTTCCTATAACTGTAAGTTCTTGCCTTGTACGAGCGCAACTCCAGGCTCGTACGGTATCACGCCCCAGCGAGGACGAATCGGTTCCGTGAAGGATCCAGCGAGGACGATTGACCCTTTCGGGATCGGGGCGTGACATGCGCAACGCTAGTGAAGGAAGATAAGGTGTTGGAAGATCTTCTACTTTGAAGTATAGTTGAAGCCAGTTTATTTTTGTAAACCCCCTCGATTAATTCTATAGATAGTCATGTATGGATTGGAAAAATTTTGGATTAGCAGCAGATGTTAAGGTTTAGAGTATAGTTGCTTTTGTCTGTTATTTTATTAATTAAACCCTTGGCGTGCCCTACCATTGCTTAATTATTCGGAGCCCAATATCAGCCCATAAATTCCATCGGACTATTGTACTTCTGACTTGACTCGCCAATTTAGGCACTGGACTTTTCCGTCACACAAAAATTAAATCCGTTGTGCCTTAAATTAATCGCATAATTTCTCGTATCCTAAATCCCATAATTAATTCTGTGTCGGACACCTGTGTCGTTACCCTCAATTTTGAGATACCAACTTAACCCGTTGAGCCAGACCAACTAAAGGGTCCAAGACTGACTCCAAGCCCACACCATTTTTGACCTTTGCATCATTTCCAAATTTTGACCCCAAGTGCCCCCATTTAATTTAAAAGCGCGGGACACTTTAATTCTATTTAAATCGGGGATACCAATTTGTCTAATCCTATTTTAATCCTCAATTAATCCCAATACCCATTTAATTAAACCCATGCCAAACACACAATACCCCCTCACCATGCAAATCACCAAACACCATTTTCCCCATAATTTTTGCATTATTTTATGTGTTCGTGCAATTACCCAAATTTTAGGGGCTTAGTTGCAATTTATTGATTTATGTGTCCTTATCTCATTGGCCAAGGCCAAATGGAGAGGTTACCATTCATTGACCATAGTCAACACTCTCCCCCTTCCTTTGCATGAAGAAACCCAAGTCTTCATGTTAAATCCTAGCCCTCCATTTGAATTGGAGCATCCCCACCACACACTCACATCACCAACCCCTATAAAGTGTCTCTTCCTACACTCTTTCCCAAGCAGGCCCTAATCGCCATGCCTAGAGAAACCCCCACCCCCTCTCTCTCTCCTCCCTCCTTCTCCATGCAAACCAAAATTTTCTTCTCCCTTTCTCTTCTTCTTCTTCTTCTTCTTCTTCTTCTTCTTCTTCTTCTTTCTCTCTTCCATTCTTCTTCTCCTTCCTTTCTTCACAACATCCCCACCCGACGGACAGCCTCGACTTCCCTGCGGAGATCCCGCACGACAGCCCACCTCCACTCGCCACCACGATCCTTCTCCGGCCTTCTCCTACACCTCCAGCACCATGCGCAACCCGACTCCGGCCAACCATCCTCATTGAGAAGCTCGTCCATGGCGAACCCGAATCCCGTAGACGAGCTCGTGGATCCCTCCTCCGCGAGCAAGGCATCAGTCGAGGAGCTCGACTGCAAGCTATGGTAGAGCTGCCACGAGCCGGCCGACTGTAAGATCTTTCCACCGGATCATAACTGTTCACGTCGACTGCCATTCTTCTCCGGGGGCCAGCAGTTATTCCCATCACCGACGGCCAGGAGCTCGAAGCTCAGCCCTGGCGAAGCTCTGCTCCGGTCCCACATCGCTGATCTTCCGGCAGTGATGAGCGCTACGAGTAGCCATTCCAGTCATCTTCACCGACGACGTGGAGGTTCCGGCCTATTGCTGATCGAGTACTCTCCAGCGGGAGATTCCGATCTTCATCAACTTGGCATCGTTCCAGCATCGACTGTCTTCGAGACATCTCCTGCTCTCGACGTCGACCCGGGTCCAGTAGGTTCTTCGGCAATGAGTGATTGATCCTTGGCCTTCGGCAACTACCTCGACGAACTCTGGTTGAACCGAGTTGGCGTGATCGGCTACTATATCTCGTCTCTGACGAACGGCTTCACTCGTCGTTTTCGGTGGAGATCGACTCTGCCGTCGACGAGTCTCAGTAACGGTTTGTTGTGGTGTCTTGATCTTTGATCCACGTCGAAGCTAGCCTTGACCGTATCCAGCCGATCTGTTCAAAGTTAATTAGCATCAACACCACCACTACGCATCGTCGAGGTAAACTCTCCCCCTCTCCATGAGTAGTTAAATGTTGTTCTGTTATTTACATATAACTTAGTTAGTTTTAGAGTGGTGTTATATGCGTTGAGTTCAGGGTGTGATTGATATAGATTAAGTCTAGGGTGTATGAATACTAGGTGTGAGATTTTAGGGTATTATATGTAGTCCATGCATATTGATTTTTATTGAGGAGCAGGTTTAAGTATTGTGAAATGTTGTGGTGATATTAAAATATGGATTAGTATCGAGGAGAAGGATTAAATTATTGAAATGCTGTTGCGACATCAAGAACATTGAATATTTTGAGGTGCATATTGTCGTAAGATGACGTTGTGCTATCAAAGCATTGATTAATATTAAGAGCTATTATTTTTAATGATGAAACACTAATGGAAATTGAGGAGCAGGTGACTGTTGTGTAGTAGTGTGTAATATTGAACCAATAACCCTTCATTGACGTTTGATAATGATGAACTTAATTGATTAGTAGCTTTATTGTGAAATGGTACAGGTTGTATATCATTGAGGGTTTAATAAATAATTATTTATTTATTTCGAGAATGAAAATTAAACGTGCAGGATAATGTCTGGGGATACCAGGAGGAACCTGAGGATTACACATACTTGAACTACTGAACATTGTGATGAACATAGAAGGATTGAGGATTGGGTTGATAATATTGTACAGAGGACTAGTTTGATTTGATGTAACGTACCAATGGTCAACCATGGTCAACCCTCTAGCGTCTTGTCCTTGTGAGTCGTAGCTGAGACTGAGCTTATGTATATATGTGTGTTACATCCCTGTTTGCCATGTAATAGATTATTGATTAAGTTTGTATCTCATCTCTAGGTACTACGGGACCTGAGGACTTGGACGTGATACCGGATCCCCGTCATCAGCAGTCGGACGCAGGCAAGTGTACCTTGCCACCCTGTATTTCAGATTACAGATATTTGTTGTTTCTTTTTGTACATTGTGCACGTATTTATGTTGACGTTCGATACTTCACGTCCGGATCATAAACGGGTGCAGACGTTCATCGTAACGTCTTAGAATAATTATTAGATGTTCGTAACACCTCGATGTACGTACCTGAGTATATCGACACCCCAGGACACACTCATACACTGTGATCATGCCAGATTCATGTATCTTGATACTAACATCATGACCAGAGACTGGGACGACCTTAGGGTCGCGTCTATTGAGTTACTTCTGTGTGTCGAGACTGTTAGTTAGAGGTTCAGGTTCAGCGCACCATCGTTGACCGCTTGGGAAGGGGAATACAGTTACTAGACGTTTGGGCTCCTCTGCACGCGCTTATATATGTTTATGTAGTGATCCTGTATTCTAGAGTAGTGTATCACCCGTGTGACTCTGTGCTCGGAGCTACGGTACGCCCCGTGTGTCTCTGTGTTCGGAGCTACGGTTTTATTTTGGATAGCCCACGCGTCGAACATTGTCTTCAAACTGTGTCACACTTAGTTGGTTATGCTAGATTACCCCGTCGTTGCACTTGTATCTTCTGTTGTACTTTGGCATGCTGTATTTTTGTACCTTGTTACGTTCCTCTGAGGACCTGGTTCCCTGCCAGTTTTGCAGCATAGACGGTTACGGAGCATTTTGAGTTGTTGATGGAGTTGCATGTCTTGCGGGCATTGTACCAGGTACTCATATCATTTCTACAGGCATTATGGTTATTTTATATTGATTATTCATCTGCTGTTGTAGCCTAGTTTTTGTAGACTCATCTCTTCTCGAGTCTATTCGAGTTTGTGTGTTATTGGGCGGCCGACTCTAGCACATATAGCTCTTTCTTGTATACTGTTGTACATTGTGGATTGAGACATAGAGGTTTATATTTATGGGATATCTAGTTAGTGCCCTTTATATTTTATAGCTTATACGTATTCGAGTCAGACCAGAGTCTGGTCGAATGCGTAGCTGGCGTGTCACGTATTCCTGGTCCTACATATTTTGGGACTGGGGCGTGACAATTTTGGGGCATAAATTTTCAACCTATGCTAGGACGTAATGCACGAGACATCGAAGATTATCTTATGGAGCGCACATGTCTTTTGAGTTTTCTTTTGTAATGCAATCAATGTAGCCGAGAGGCGCATCAAATGTAAACTCTATATAAATTACTCTGAATTATCAATGAAAATCACGTTTCTTCCTATACTTTGTGTTCAACTCTCTGTGAATGCTTTTTCTAACTTGTGTTCAAAAGATTCATCATTGCACGTTCTTGCCTTGTGTGAGCGCAACTTATGCTTGCACGACATCACGCCCGGGGGACGACTATCAATTCTAGGAAATCGGGGTATGACAAATAGCGAATACACCATGTACTTTGATCCGAAGGGCATGCTGACTTCTTACAACACAAGCTTTGATCCGAAGGACTCGTCGACTTCTTACATCCACAAGCTTTGATCCGAAGATCTTGCCGACTTCAAAAAAATTAAAAATCAAGTTTACAACTCGACGTACTTGGCACTAGAAGGCTAGGAGTTGATCTTGGGAATAGGAAGATTTAAGGCTCAGAATAGAATATGTTTGAAAGTAAGAGATGAATGAAATGAATGGTCAACCTTTATTTGTAGGATTTTCTGTGACAAAGTTCGGACAGAGTTCAGTCCTCAAACGTTCATAAATTCGAACTTTAGAAGCCTGGCCATTCGGATGAGGAGTCTGACTAGGATTTCTGGTTTAGCCTAACCGAGTTTGGCCAGAGTTCGGGGTGGACTCGGTCCGAGTTCGGTTACTCAATTTCCAGAATATTTCTGGTTTGTTTCAGGCTTGTTTTGACTGGGTTTGATCTAGGTACTTGGTTGGATTCAAATGTTGGTTAAGTCTAGGTTTAGATAGGCTCATTTTGAGTTGGGTTAGGTTCTGGTTTAATATGGGTTTGAGCTCCCTAGTGCCAACTGCAAACCCGATGTATATTTGTCCTATAAATAAAATAGAAAATACATGATAAAACCATGAGCACTATGATGATGCTGATCTTCTGACATTTGAGCAAACTTGAAGACGTCTTTTTTCTTGACTACAGTTGTCCAAAATATAAATAGATTTGGAAATCTGAATACCTTTCGGGGGCTTCGCCCCCGAACCCCTTTGGGAGGCGCTACCCCCTCAACACCCGTCTGTTGACCGGACAGCAGACCCCCCAAGTGCGAGGCTCTAGAGATATCGTAGGCGGTTCAGATAAATCTTCTGGTATAACGTCGTCTTTGGCTCATCATTATTTCTTCACTGCATTTGTCCGTATATGATCTTGCTTATTGCTTTTCTGCAAATACATGTTAGACGAACAAAGCAATATACATAGTAGCAAATATTATAACATTAATGCATATTTGGATAATGTTGAGTTTAAGTAGAAGTTACTATAGTGATTGCACGATTATCATAATGCAAAACTTAATCGATTTGGCCATATTCAAAAACTCAACTTAAACATTGACTTAACACCTATGATTGAGACATAGGAAAGTTGATTGTATGATTGACTGTTGGATTATAGACAACCCCCTTGTCTTTGTCAGTCGTGACCTCTGTACAACGTTATGAAGTACCTCGTTTAGCGTAGCTGGCCTACGTCCCTTCCATCTCTCCCATGTTTTGGTCATAGGATGTAACACAAATACCAATATAATTTATATTATATATTGCAAATACAAATTAGTAGTCTTTTTTGCCCCAAGACCCGACCTCCTACAAATCTTAATAAGAAGAATACAAAAAGTAATACAAAGAGATTGTAAAAGAAATCCCAACCCTAACAAGCTTCTCATCTAGAAAGTAATTGCCTACCGACGACGTTGATGACGATCCCAACATGATAGAGATGGCGACTACTTCGTCGGAAACCTTCTTCTCTCTTGAAGTACAATACCCACGAGACCGTAGAAATTGGGTGGATTCTTCCCTTGAATCTCCTTGCCTCATTGGGAGCAATAATTTGAGAATCCCCTTAGCCTCCTCTTTATTAGGGACCAAAAAATCCAAATCTTTAATTAGAGGATCCAATTTAAGAGAAATTATTGGATGTGTCGAACATAATGTTCATTTTTTATGCACACATTTCTATACAATCTAACGATTGGGAAAAAAAAAAAAAGGGCACACAGCCGTCCGGTGCATACAATAATTTCTTTCGATTTAACCACTCCTAAGTTAGCCCCAAAATACATCGGAACCGTTGACACGTATTAAAATAATAATTTTAATACGAATGTCGAAATAGACTCTGTCAGCCCAACCCAACCCATCCCCTCTTAATAATACAAAGCCCCTCCGCCTCCATTTGCTCTCTTCCCCTTCCCGTTTCTTCCTAGCGAGCTCCGCCCACTTCCAATGGAGAGTTCCACCCTCACGCGCCCCCTCTCCCTCTCCCTCTCCCTCTCCCTCCACCCCGGCTCCCTCCCCCTCCGATCCCGACCGTCCGTTCCCCTTCTCTTGCTCCCCCGCCCCATCCCCACCCTCCGTCTCCGCTCCCGTCACCTCCCTCCGATCCGCTCCTCCTCTTCCTCTTTCTCCTCCCGAGAACCCCCGGTAACCTCACCTTCCGTAACTCCACTTCCCCCACCTCCTCCTCCCCCCCTCGCCGGCGCCAAGCCGATCCCCCTCCTCCTCTCCGTCGCCGTCGGCCTCGCCGTCAAATTCCTCGTCCCCAAGCCCCTCGCGATCACTCCCCAGGCCTGGAACCTCCTCTCCATCTTCCTCTCCACCATCGCCGGCCTCGTCCTCTCCCCGCTTCCCGTCGGCGCCTGGGCCTTCCTCGGCCTCACCGCCTCCGTCCTCACCCGCACCCTCTCCTTCCCCGCCGCCTTCGGGGCCTTCACCAACGAGGTCATCTGGCTCATCGTCATCTCCTTCTTCTTCGCCCGCGGCTTCGTCAAGACCGGACTCGGCGACCGGATCGCCACCTACTTCGTCAAGTGGCTCGGGAGGAGCACGCTAGGGCTCAGCTACGGCCTCGCCATCAGCGAGGTCTTGATCGCCCCCGCGATGCCCAGCACCACCGCCAGGGCCGGGGGCGTATTCCTGCCGATCATCAAGAGCCTCGCGCTCTCCGGCGGGAGCAAGCCCAAGGATCCCTCCGCGAGGAAGATCGGCTCGTACTTGGTGCTCTCACAGTTTCAGGTCAAGAAATACTTTTTCATACGATATTCTTCAATGCCTTCGTTACAAAGATCCAAACTTTTTGAATTCCTGATATTGATATCTTAACTAGTATCCAAAGTTTTAGGAGATATTGATATCTTAACTAGTATCCAAAGCAATTCCGTTCCACTCCTACTGATAAGATTTTTAGGACTAGTCGAATTCTATCACTAATAGTGTTTGGTTCAGGTACTTAGCTGATACTTCTTTTATACTAATTTATATTTATTTTAGTCATGCCTAAAACTACATCAACAAATTTAAGGATAAACGATATGAGTATGATAATTTTAACAATAAAATGTTTATAATTGTAACTTGGTTTCGATATTAGTAATTTACCATTTTCAAGCATTTTATCTCTTAGTTCTTAATACTTAATAACTTGTATAGTCAACATAATTTGAATAAAAACCTAAGAAGTACGGACACTCCAAAATTCATGCAGTACCTTTGTCGTGTCGGACACCTTTGTCTTGCCGGACACACACTAGGATACTCCAAAATAGGTGCTGAATCCATGTCCATGCTGATGGGAACGGGGTCCATCCCCATGATGAACCAATATGGATTTGATCCATGAAAATCGGTCACCCATGGTTGGGTTCGGCCAAGTACTTAGCCATTTTTCTGGGTGCAGTTTCTGTGACTAGATACAGTTTTGGGAGCCGTTTTCGGAGCTGTTGCAGGCATAATTAGGCTCGGTCTTCAACGCGAAAGTTGTTGGAAAAAGTTTTCTCTTTCTTTCCAGCTTTGAACCAGATCATTCTGAGGTGTATTGAAGAAGTTATGGCTCTCGAAAGTAGGCTATCTGTTCATATTCTGCATGTATTCATCTTGCATGCAATAATGATGTATTGCCTTTCTCCATGCATTGGAAGATGGAAGGACTAATCTTGGGAGATAAAAGGGCTGCCCTTTGGACTTCTCCATACATAGAGTGGTGTACCAAAGAGGCTTATCCTCCTTATAAATAGAGGGGAGATGGTGAAGGTTAGAACACAACTTGTAATCCTCACACTTGTAATTCTTTTCAAGTGAGTTTGAGAGATAGTGATCCTCAAGTGAAGTTGTACCAACTTGAGAGAAGAGCTCTTTGTAATCTTTCATTTGATTATAGTGAAAAAGGCGAAGAAGGAGCGGGTGAGGACGTAGGCTCAAATTGAGCCGAACCTCGGTAAATCTTGTGTGTGTATCTCTCTTATATTTTGCTTCTCTTCCATTTCTATTTTATATTCTCATCTCATCACAAAGACGGGAAAGGTCTTGTTTTTCCCAACAGTGGTATCAGAGCCAGGTTGCTAATCTTCTTGTGTTACGATGGAGACTCCCATCGGCGGCGTTCGTATGATTAGCTTGAATGGCCGCAATTGGATGATATGGAAGGCGAAGATGATGGACCTTCTCTATTGCAAGGACCTCTATGCACCGGTTGAAGGAGTATCTTCCAAGCCGGAGTCTATGACGGCAGAAGATTGGAAGAAGCTCGACCGGAAGACCATTGGCACCATTCGACAATGGGTGGATGACACCGTATTCCACCATGTGTCAAATGAGACTTCGGCGAATAGCTTGTGGAAGAAACTTGAAGATCTCTACGAGAGGAAGACCGCCGGCAACAAAGCTTTCTTGATTCGGAAGCTTGTCAATCTCAAGTTCAAAGAAGGTGACTCTATATCTGAACATCTAAATGAAATTCAAAGTATTGTGAATCAACTTGTAGCCATGAAGATGGTGTTGGACGACGAGCTTCAAGCCCTTCTCTTGCTTAGCTCGTTGCCAGACAGTTGGGAGACTCTGGTGGTGTCTCTTAGCAACTCAGCACCTGACGGAGTTGTATCCATGAACCAAGTTACAAGCAGCCTCTTGAATGAAGAAATTCGAAGAAAGTCATCCGGATCCTCCTATTCTCATGCTCTTGTTACCGAGAATAGGGGGAGGAGCAAAAGTCGATATCCTCAGAACCGTGACAAGTCAAGAGGGAAATCAAAGGCTAGAAAGGACATCAGTTGCTATCACTGCGGGAAGAGTGGACACATAAAACGGGAATGCCGCAAGCTCAAGCGAGAACAAAAGGAAGGAAGGACCAATGAGAAGCAAGAAAAGACTGAAAGTGCAGCCGTTGCCATTGACAATGAAATTGTGCTTTTCTCGGCATGTGAAGAAGACTGTACAAATCTCACTTGCCAAGACTCGGAATGGGTGATTGATTCTGGTGCCTCCTACCATGCTACTCCCCGGAAGGACTACTTCACTTCGCTTCGTGAAGGTAACCTTGGGACGGTAAAAATGGGTAACAAAAACTCTTCTCAAATTCTTGACATTGGAAATATTTGTGTTACCACTAACATTGGAACAAAGATGGTTCTAAAAGATGTTAGATTTGTGCCCGATCTTCGTCTTAATCTTCTCTCCACCGGCAAGCTTGATGAAGAAGGATACACAAGCAACTTTGATAAAGGATGTTGGAAGCTTACCAAAGGTTCACTTGTACTTGCGAGAGGAAAGAAGTGTTGCACTCTCTACAAAACTCAGTTCCACTTGGAGAATGATGGACTTGGAACAGTGGAAGGTACCTCTATGGATTTGTGGCACAAGCGGCTTGGCCACATGAGCGAGAAAGGACTACAAACTCTCGCAAGGCGGCAACTACTTCCATCCATGCAAGGTATATCATTATCCCACTGTGATCATTGCTTAATTGGAAAACAACATCGGGTAGCTTTTGTTAAAAACTATAACAAAAAGGAAACCGGCATATTGGACTTAGTCTACTCGGACGTATGCGGACCCATAAATGTAAAAACCTTTAGTGGTGCCTCCTACTTTGTGACCTTCATTGATGATGCATCTAGAAAAGTATGGGTGTATGTCCTAAAAGCCAAAGATCATGTCTTTGAAGTTTTCAAAGATTTTCATACCAAAGTTGAAAGAGAAACCGGAAAGCTCTTGAAGTGTATTCACACGGATAATGGTGGTGAGTATACTTCAAGGATGTTTGAAGACTATTGCTCTAAATATGGCATTAGACACCAAAAGTCTGTCCCACACACACCACAACACAATGGGGTTGCAGAAAGAATGAACCGCACAATTGTGGAAAGAATAAGGAGTATGTTATCCTTAGCTAAATTACCAAAAATATTTTGGGGAGAAGCAGTACGAACAGCCTGCTACTTGATAAATTTGTCCCCCTCAGTTCCTTTGGATGGAGATATTCCTGAAAGGGTTTGGAGTGAAAAGGATATTTCCTATTCCCACTTGCGTGTGTTCGGGTGCAAAGCATTTGTGCATGTACCTAAGGAGAAAAGAACAAAACTTGATGACAAATCCATTCCATGCATCTTCTTGGGATATGGAAATGATGAATTTGGATATAGGTTGTGGGATCCTAAAAACAAGAAAATTGTAAGGAGCAGGGATGTTGTATTTTGTGAAGATAAAACACTTACTGATTTTGAAAAAGAAGAGGAGCCACAAAACACTCACATCGTCCCAGATCCAATCTCCACACCGGTTGTTTTACCTTCTCCTATGTTAGAAAATAATGATTTTCAAGATGTGCAGGAAGAAGAAGAAATTACAGGTTCCCCAGGTTTTGATCAGGGGGAGCATGAACATGCAGAGCCACCTCATATGGATCAGCTACAAGCACCTCAGTTGAGACGGTCGGATAGAGATCGACAACCCTCAACCAGATATCCTACTTCAGAATATACTATGGTGACAGATGCAGGTGAACCAGAAAGTTTCCATGAAGCACAAGTACATGAAGATCATACCAAGTGGAAGAAAGCCATGCAAGAGGAGATGGATTCCTTGCATAAGAACCACACTTATGACTTGGTGGAGCTACCGAAGAACAGAAAAGCCTTAAAGAACAAATGGGTGTTCAAAATCAAGAATGAAGGAAATGACCAAGTCAAGTACAAAGCTCGCCTCGTGGTGAAAGGTTTCAGTCAGAAGCAAGGTATTGATTATGAAGAAATATTTTCTCCTGTTGTAAAGATGTCTTCTATTCGGGTTATTCTTGGTCTTGTCGCTTCTCAAGATCTTGAAGTTGAGCAGTTAGATGTGAAGACTGCATTCCTCCATGGTGATTTGGCAGAGGAAATCTATATGGAGCAGCCAGAGGGTTTCAAGGTAAAAGGCAAAGAACAGTTGGTTTGCAAATTAAAGAAAAGCTTATACGGGCTCAAGCAGGCACCGCGACAGTGGTATAAAAGGTTTGATTCTTTTATGCTTGACCATGGGTATAAAAGAACATCTGCAGATCATTGTGTTTATATCCAAAAGTTCTCTGATGATGATTTCATTATTCTCTCTATATGTTGACGATATGCTTGTTGTTGGAAAAGATATGTCTAAAATTGACAGGTTGAAGAAAGAGCTGAGCAAGTTCTTTGACATGAAGGACTTATGAGCGGCACAACATATATTGGGAATGAAAATCTCTCGGGACAGAAATGCGAAAAAGTTGTGGCTATCGCAAGAAAGATACACTGAACGTGTTCTGGAGAAGTTTAATATGTTGAACTCCAAGCCGGTCAGCACACCGCTAGCAGCTCATTTTAAGCTAAGCTCACAACAAAGTCCTTCAAGAGAGAAGGAGAAGGAGGAGATGAGGAGCATTCCATTTGCCTCAGCCGTCGGAAGCTTGATGTACTCCATGGTTTGTACAAGACCCGACATAGCACATGCAGTTGGTGTGGTAAGCCGTTTTCTTGCCAATCCGGGTAAAGAACATTGGGAAGCAGTAAAATGGATCCTAAGATATCTTAGAGGAACTTCTAAATATTCTTTATGTTTTGGAGATGGCAGACCTATCTTGGAGGGTTTCACTGATTCTGATATGGCAGGTGACTTGGACAAAAGAAAGTCCACATCTGGATACTTATTTATCTTTGCAGGGGGAGCCGTATCATGGCAATCAAAGCTGCAAAAGTGTATCGCTCTATCCACCACATAAGCTGAATATATCGCTGCCACAGAAGCTAGCAAGGAGCTCTTGTAGATGAAGAACTTCCTAAAGGAGTTATCGCTCAAGCAAGAGAAGTACACTCTTTACTGTGACAGTCAGAGCGCCATCGACTTGAGTAGAAACGCTACATATCACTCAAGGACAAAGCACATCGACGTACGCCATCACTGGATCCGAGATGCTTTGGAGAATCAACTGATGCACATTAAGAAGGTTGATACAAGCCAAAATCCGTCGGACATGATGACGAAGCCTCTACCAAAAGAGAAGCATGACTTCTGCCGAAGGAAGGCAGGTATGACTACTGTTTGAAAACCTCTCTCCTCATGTGGATGGAGGGGGAGATTGATGGGAACGGGGTCCATCCCCATGATGAACCAATATGGATTTGATCCATGAAAATCGGTCACCCATGGTTGGGTTCGGCCAAGTACTTAGCCATTTTTCTGGGTGCAGTTTCTGTGACTAGATACAGTTTTGGGAGCCATTTTCGGAGCTGTTGCAGGCATAATTAGGCTCGGTCTTCAACGCGAAAGTTGTTGGAAAAAGTTTTCTCTTTCTTTCCAGCTTTGAACCAGATCATTCTGAGGTGTATTGAAGAAGTTATGGCTCTCGAAAGTAGGCTATCTGTTCATATTCTGCATGTATTCATCTTGCATGCAATAATGATGTATTGCCTTTCTCCATGCATTGGAAGATGGAAGGACTAATCTTGGGAGATGAAAGGGCTGCCCTTTGGACTTCTCCATACATAGAGTGGTGTACCCAAGAGGCTTATCCTCCTTATAAATAGAGGGGAGATGGTGAAGGTTAGAACACAACTTGTAATCCTCACACTTGTAATTCTTTTCAAGTGAGTTTGAGAGATAGTGATCCTCAAGTGAAGTTGTACCAACTTGAGAGAAGAGCTCTTTGTAATCTTTCATTTGATTATAGTGAAAAAGGCGAAGAAGGAGCGGGTGAGGACGTAGGCTCAAATTGAGCCGAACCTCGGTAAATCTTGTGTGTGTATCTCTCTTATATTTTGCTTCTCTTCCATTTCTATTTTATATTCTCATCTCATCACAAAGACGGGAAATGTCTTGTTTTTCCCAACACATGCAACATAGATAAAGACTCATCCTATGTTGTACGCATCGAGTTGGGAAGTTCAGAAATAATTATGTTCCTACACTACCCAATAACAAGATTTCGGCTCCAGTAACATGTAGCCCAACCTGGCACGAAAACTTCACTTGTTTGGAGACCTAAATTCGAAAATGTGGATCAATTTTGGAATTTGGACCAGGTAATCAAGGTACATTGCAGCCATGCTCACAAGGTCGGACTTCAAGAAAATCAACTATTTTAGGTGAGTAGATAATCTACTTAAAGGGTGCAAGCCAATCACTTACATATGACATTTCTCATAAACGATGCACAATAGAAAAATCCTTGTCATCATGGCACAACAATTTACGCACATGATAGTCCAAGGAAACATGCCAGACATGTGAAAAAGGATTTTTTTTTTTTTAGAATGCAGACCATGTTTATTAGAGTACTATGTTTTACTATAAAAAACTGGAAGAGAGAAATTCTAAATATTTCTTTCTATTGATAACATATTTTGTTGTCAGTGTTATATGAGCTTATGTTCAATTTGTGTATTCATTTTGGTATCAAGTTGTTCGGGTTTCAGATTCCTTATTTTTCATTTTCACAGTCTTTAAAGAAGGCAATACGTGGAGCACATTTTAGCCTTGCTGTTAATTATATTAGAACTTTTCCTGTGAACAAACAACAAAACAACTGTAACAAAAAGATGCAATCATACTCAAAATCTGTACTTATTAGTTATTATCATGATCATGGATGAATGGTCAAAACTGTGGATCCAAACTTTTTGTTGGCAAGCAATCTGTTCAACATATTTTGTGTCCTTATTATGTAGCTTATTGGCTAACTGAAGCATTATCTGAGACAAAATGTACAACAATGACAACATTAAAAGTCGCAGAGCTGATTGTAGTGCACTTGACAACCCACAATTCCCCAGACCCGCCTTTTCTCTTCTCCCACGGTTTCAAACTTGGGTCTCCCCATTCCGAGGGGCCCACCAGCCTGATACGTCCCTTTTAGGAGTTGTACTATTAGAATCTTGATATTTTTCTTTGACCAGATCAAACTCAGCACGTTGATTTTGGAATTTGAACGAATTTGGCCCATCCTAGCTCTGTGGATGGATTGCTTTGTTGAAATTTGATGTGATTGGAAGAAACAATTCTAAAACTTGAAAATAGGAAATGGGTTATATAAGATTACATAGAAAACCTTAATAGATCATCACTAGTCCATAAAGCTTAGGTCATGTAATTGTATATTATGATATGATATATTTTTGTTAGTGTAAGGAAGCAGTGATCCTAGTTAAAGTAGTATCATTGCGACTATAAGCTTTCTTAAGGTTGAAATATATTTAATGAATGCTTAAATCTCTAATTCTCCAAATAACTTCAGCGTTTTCAACATTTTATTATTTTTTGGTGCACTTTGATCTCCAAGTTATGGGAGTGTTATTCATTTTGACTCTTTGGCTTAATGTGTCATAGTGACGAATGAAATTCGCTATAGCTATTTGCATAATCTTGCGTCTTTATCTAGACTTTTAATAATTTGGGATAACTTGGAGGGTAATATATATGATCTAGTAAGGAGTGGTAATATACTAATATAGTAGTTAATGGAGCTACTAGGAGCCAGCAGTAGGCTAGCACTAGATGTAGGCCTAGACGAACATGGTTTGAAATATTAAAGAAGGGTTTGAATTTTGTTAGCATTACAGAGGACACGGCCCTTAACAGAGCCAACGCCAGAAGAGGATTCAAAGTACGGACCTCTAAAGTTTGGGATAAAGGCTTTGTTGTTGTTATTGTGGGTAAGTTGGTGGGTGCTCCTTCGTTGCATAAACTTAAACCGTATCATTGAGTAGTTTGTCTACTAACCACCGACGGATAATCTAGGTTTTATGGCATGACTCTCATGTTCATAGCCATCTATGCTAGGAATTTGACACCAAGATAGATTTTTAACATATGTTTCACATTATAGGAATCAATATCAGACTAAACCAAGATCATCTATTTAAGTATTCATCAACTACAACAACAAATCCTTTATCCCAGTTTTTTGGGTCACCTTGTTTCAGTACTCAACTGAAAACCTATATTCCTACTTCAAATCCAAAGGTTCTTTCAGTAATTATCAAAAGTACTACCTGCTAGGAAGTCACCATTATAACAGACCAACCCAACTTCACAAATCTAGCTCAAAACCAAAAACTACTGTAAGTGTCAACCTTTTTAATTCATGCTACTCTCCTCCCTTCCATGTTGTACTTGAACATTGTAAACTTCTCTTCTATCACGTTTGCTACTGTCTTTCGCATTGTAAACTTCTCTGCTATCATGTTTACTTCTGTCTTTCCCATCTAGAGCTGCTGCTTCACATGATCTTTGAATAGCTTGTAGGCTCATTTTTTGATTTCTTCTTAGATGAAAGCTCACCATCCCAAAAACTAAGTCAATGAACAAACCAAGGTTCGCAGTATCAATTGATCGTATCGGTTTTTACTCGTTGCTACCAATATGAGCTGATATCAAAATTGTGGCTCTCTTTTATGGTCAACTTAGCAGAAAAAAATTAAAAGAAAAGAGAATTATGCTAAAGAAACGCTACAGTGACACCGAAGCTAGACCGGTTACCGGAAGAAGGTACAGACCGGTTACCGGAAGAAGGTACAGTCTTGGGGATGAGTCTCCCACGTACCAGAAGAACGGTTAATGTCGACACAATGTTTTGAACGTGTCTCACATGAACATGCTAGGGTGTGCCAATAAAATTTTATGTCGACACAATATAATTATTATCATTTGTTGAAGTTGTATACTTCAAATCCACAACGTTCATAACAATGTCTATTATGGGTGAATAATTTAGTAACATCAAATATTATTCCATTCAAAAGTGAAGGAAACATCAAATAATACATAAGATCATGCCTAAATGTATACAATATTTTTTCTATTAAATTTTTTTTTAAATAGTTTATTTTTCTTTTGGCTTTTGAAACCAAAAACTCCGAGACTCCGATCCAGAACTGCAGACACTCCGGTGATATTGATACTCATAAGAAGGATCTGAAACTGATTTCGATGCCGATACTGCGAACCTTGGAACAAACACTGAATGGTGCACAATAAAATACAATTACAGCTAGTATGTTGTGTTACTTGGATCGTGCCTGGTTGTTTCTATAGGGAATGTCCTTACCTATATGCTATTATGGTATTGTGCATGTTATCTCTGTTTGGTGAAGCATTGAATCAAATATTTTTTCGTATTGGTTGAAAGAGGCGTGGAAGGTACTGTCTCTTAACTGAAATATCATGTCTATTTTCTAAATCAAATACTTTTTTATTGTTTTGTTTCATTAATAACTTCATTCTTTTAGGTTTAATGACATGACCTTCTCTTTTTCTTTTTCATGGATGACAGTCAGGTGGTAACTCAAGTGCTCTTTTCCTAACTGCTGCAGCTCAAAATCTCCTGTGCCTTAAATTAGCAGAGGAACTTGGGGTTAAGATTGCAAGTCCATGGGTATTCTGGTTTAAGGTTGCAAGTGTGCCTGCCTTCGCTGCTCTTCTAGTTACTCCATATCTTTTATATAAGATCTTCCCCCCAGAAACTAAAGACACACCAGATGCTCCTGCCATGGCCACAAAGAAGCTGGAACAGATGGGACCTGTGACTAAGAATGAATGGGTGATGGTTGGTACCATGCTTCTTGCGGTTTCATTGTGGGTCTGTGGGTAAGAACCATTACCTCCTGCTGATATTTCTACATGGTAGCTCATTAAACCATCATAACTTTAGCTTTCCCGTTAAGTCCCGACTGTAAGTGTCTTAAATTTTCCATAATGCTTTGTTGCTATCAATTTATATTCCTTTCTGAAGTTGATATTTTTTTTATAAAAAAATCAAGAGTTTTTTAAGTCATCATAATGGGGTTGGCTATAGAGCTGGGAACACGGATACAACTAGAGAGGTACCAAATCCGTATCGGATTCGCATCCGACACGTATTCGCGTGGGACACTGTGCGTTTGTGTTGGATTTTGTCCCAATAGCAGGTACGGCCGGATATGTTGAAATTGGAAAAAGAACAACAGCCAACCTGGCTCCTTCGAGTTCTCCACCTATCTCCGCTCGGTGCCTCCATTTCTTGCCGGTGGTGGAGGAGTTAGTTTTGGGGTTGGTGATGGACTTTGGAAGTTGAAGGGTTTTGGGGGTTGCAGAGAAATGACAGTCTTGGGGACTGTGGGGAGAACCTAACAGTCGAGTCACAGACCCAAGTTTAACTTAAGTTGTGGGTCACACCACTTAGATAAAATTTCACCGACAGTTTTTTGGATCACACCACTGGAGCTACATACAAGCAACTTTAAGTGTGTGGGTCAGTGTGTGTGGTATAAATAGGCGTGCCAGCCGGCATGTCATGTCCTGAAATTTCAAAATTACCATGTCGCTTTCTTGTCGTCTCGTGTCCCCGTGTCCGTGCAACATAGTTATAGAGCATAAGGAAGCTCTGTGATGCAGGACACGACTAAAGGGAACCTTAGATCGGTTAACACAAATGATCACATAGAGAATACAACTGCAAGATCCTAAAGATCTAATAGATGATTCACAAACAAGATGCTATATGCATGCAACTATCATAAAATGTTATAGATAATAAAGAGCAGATACAACCCCCAATGAGGCGACCACACACATGAGCAAGTCTAACCAATGTATCAACGATCTTCACAAAGCTAATGATTGACAATCCATAATGCAATAAACTCAAGAACAAGGCTAGGTTTAGATTCAAGGACTGATGGAGTAGATCCACACAATTGAAACTTGCCCAGATTGGTTTTTGGAATTAGTTCCCCTGTTTCAAAGCTGTCATTTCCAAGATCTAATGATCAACTATGAAATGACACATTGGATCTTGAATGTGGATGATAGTGAAATGGTTGTGTTTGGGGGATGCCAAGGGAGAAAGACTGTTGGATGCTGGTGGTGTACGGTGAACGAAGGGAGATGGGCTTTGGTTTTGATATGGTAAGAGGATAAGGGGGTTCTCTCAGTTGGGCAGCAACAAAAGAGGAAGGGAAGGGGGGTTTGGTGTGTGTTGGGTTGCACAAGGAAGAGGGAAGGGCCATGCTGGTTGGCAACCAGCAGTGAGAAGAGGAGGAGGTGAACGGGGTCAGGTGGCGAGACATGAGAGGGGGAGGCGCCTGGCAGTCTGGTGGTAACAAGAGAAGTGAGGGGCGTGGTAATCCTGATTCTCACAAAGAGAATGTGGGTATGTTGGCTAGGTTAGGAAGGGGGGAAGGATTAGGGCTATGTTTTTCTTTTTTATTCTTCACACCTAGGATTAGGCTTCAATTCACATGCATCTCACAAGAGCATCAACCCAAGATTAAGGTTTTATTTGCATAGCTATCATGGCTAGGAATTTGCACCAACATAAAACGTTGATGTCTGGCCATAAAACCTTCATGGCTGGCTAGTGGCAGGTACGTAGACCTACATAATTGATATGGCTCTGTAGTGTTAAGCTCATGCAACGAAACTGTATAATTGATATGGCTCTGTAGACCTACATAATTGATATGGCTCTGTAGTGTTAAGCTCATGCAACGAAACTGTATAATTTCATAGCTTGGCACCAATGTCAATTTCAAAGCTGGTCTTATTCTATGGCTCTGCAATGGTAATCTAATAGATTCATTTACTAATGTTTTTTCCTTTCAAACTTTCTTCGTTCTGACTAATGTTTATTCTATGGCTCTTTGCAACTATAGGATTGGGTGATAGTTTCATCTTGCATGTAGCTGACCACAACGATTTGCTATTAAAGCTCTATTGTGTTCATTGGTTGTGCTTTATTTACTTTTTATTTCTTTGTTCAGAAATTTAGAATCATTTTTGAATTAGATTTTTTTTACTTCCTAGGTACGTATGTTATAAGAAGTCTATGATTACTTGTAAGTAAAATGAAAGAGAAAGGAACGAAAATTGAAATGCATTTGGCAACATTTAACAAAGTCAAAATCTCCTGTAAATATGATTTCTTACCAGGATGCTCCTTTGATGTTTCAGGCATCTTCATAGTACTCAAGGCATCCAGTCAACTGATTTCCTAGACATGTGATCAATTCAACCCATGCATGTTTAGAACACCCGTATAGCTGTCTTTGTGTTGTCTCTAGTTTATGTCTGTTTCTGTTTTTAGCATGTCCAACTAAAGTAGATGGTGTATTTCCATGAACTATATGGCCTCCTAGTACAACCCATGCATGTTTAGAACACCCATATAGCTGTCTTTGCGTTGCCTCTAGTTCATGTCTGTTTCTGCTTTTAGCATATGCAACCAAAGTAGATGGGGTATTTCCATGAAGTATATGGCCTCCTAGTAAAGGTTCGCAGTATCGCTATCGTAATCGGTTTCAGACCTTTCTTATAAGTATTGGTATCGGCGCTTTCATATCACAGTTTTCAAGTTCTTTGTTCTGAAAAACCAAAAGATAATAAAATTTTATTTTAATAGTAGAAAAATATTTAATACATTTAGGCATAATCTTATGTATTCTTTGTTGTTACTGGTTAGATTTGGATGAAATACTATTTAATATTGCTGAGTTGTTTACCCGCAAAATATATTGTTGCTTATTTTACCAAGGTTCGCGGTATCGAAATCGTGTTTCAAATCCTTCTTATGAGTATCAGTATCTATAGTTAATACTTTCGACTGTTTCAGATCAGAGTCTTACAATTATTGGTTTCGGAGAATAAAATTTAAAAAAGTAGAAAGATATTTGAAAAGCTTGAAAAATATTGGTACATTTAGGCATAACTATGGTATTACTTGTTAGATATTATTGCCTATTTTACTTGAGTACCCTCAAATTATATAGTTTTGAATGTAATAATTTTATATTTTTGAACATTGTGAATTTATAGTATACATCTTCAACAAATGGTAATGATTACATTGTGTCGATGAATTATATTGACTCCCTGTAGCATGTTGATCTTCGGATTAATCGAAACATTTTGTCAGAACTGATTTTTTTTTTTTTTTCATACTATTCTTTTCTTGTAATTTTTTCCTTACTGAATGACTGGGAAAGAAAGCCACAACCAGTATCGATAGGGGTTTGATCGATAGGGGTTTTGGGTTTGGAGTAGTTTGGACATGCCGAAAACGATACGACTTTCAGACAAAATATCCCTATAAGAATGATACGACTTTCAGACAAAATATCCCTATAAGAATGAAATATTATTAATATTAGTATATAAGTTTGACAAATGGTAATGGTCTTATTCCGTATTTGTTGATTGATTTTTATTACTATTACAAGAAGAACAAGAAAGCTTCTCCAACATTCAACTCTATCAAGGGCCATCTCTTGTAACATTACTTAACAATTTTATTTGTGCACACATTCATGCATTTTTCAGAGAGAAAATAAAGTGTAAATAGCAGGAAACCCCTCCAAGGTTTGGTCTGACATCACCAAACCTCCTAGTGTGTTTCTCATCATTTACCCCCTTGCCGTTGGATTGCCAGATTGCCAACCAATTTGGGGCCAGACTAAGAGAGAGAGAGAGAGAGAGAGAGAGAGAGAGAGAGAGATAAATGCAATCTCCTCTATTCTCCTCCATCTGAAGATTCTAAACCATAACCTAAACCTGATAACCCACACGACCATGTCCGGCCACACAAGCAGCAGCCGCCATGGCTACTGCTGTGTGTTCTGCCAGCCATGGTGATTGCTTCTTTCGCTGCTGGCCATGGCCGTTGCGGTCTTAGCCGTTGATTAGGGTTGGACTAGGTTCAGGGTTAGGGTTTAGATGGAGGAGAAGGGACGGGAGGGTATTTTTGTCTATTCTAATTGGATGTCAATCTAAGAGCCGGAGGTAAATGATGAATGAAGTTACAGTGAAAGATGCAACTTCTTTATTTCTTTTCACCATAAAGAAACATATACAAGTTATTGCTTTGCTATACATTTATCTATATTATTCAAAAAACTGAAAGGAAAGACAACCTCATTATTTTGTCAGTTTGCTCTCTCTTTCACCTTGTTAATGTGCACATGTTATTTCTTTGCTCAGAGAGGCTCTTGGTATAGCAAGTGTTGTTGCTGCAATGCTTGGGTTATCTATCCTGCTGCTCTTGGGTGTTCTGGATTGGGACGATTGCTTAAGTGAGAAGTCAGCATGGGACACTTTGGCATGGTTTGCCGTTCTAGTGGGTATGGCAGGCCAGCTTACAAACCTTGGGATAGTTTCGTGGATGTCAGGTTGTGTGGCAAAGTTCCTCCAGTCCTTTTCACTGAGTTGGCCAGCGTCATTTGGTGTTCTTCAAGCATCCTATTTCTTCAGTCACTATCTTTTTGCAAGTCAGACTGGGCATGTAGGAGCCTTGTATTCGGCATTTCTTGCCATGCACTTGGCAGCTGGTGTCCCTGGTGTATTAGCAGCATTGGCCTTGGCATATAATACTAATCTTTTTGGTGCGCTGACACATTATAGCAGTGGTCAGGCTGCTGTGTACTATGGAGGTATTTTTTTTTTCTCGTGTGTTAATTAATTCATTAGGGTACATCACTGTTTAACTGTTATTCATATTACTGCACTTGTCATGAACATTGTGCCTAGGCACTTTTTCCTAGGTACTAGATATTCTTGTTATAGTATTGCCTACACACAAAATGATTACATGTTTCTAGACAAGGCAGCTGGTAGGGCACTTAATATTTCTCGTGTCTAGCCTTTGGTGTTGAGTCTACTAACCTCTTACTTCAAGAATGACATTCTAAGTCCACTCAAGCAACAAGCACATAGACTACTAACCTTCTAGTTCAAGAGTGGACATTTTGGCTGTGTTTGGATGCTAAGAAAGTGAAGGAAGAGAAACTATGATCTTATATAAACATGATACCTTTTCTACATGAAACACTTCCATTTTCCTTTCCTTTTCTTTTGTCACTTTCCACCGTTTCCAAACACAACTTTTAAGTCCCTTAAAGTAACAAGCAGAAATATGTAGTTACCTAGATATCAACATTTAGTAATTAATATACAGAAGTAATATGTAGCATATGATGTTTGGGTGCTTCTAATTCTAGGTGCCTTCGACCTGTTAGGTAGGTCGTGTTTGTAAGAACATTGCCTGTCTAGCCACCTAGGACTACATCATTTTCAGCCATTGCCCATTGTTCTACTGAAGGTCTCGAAGACCTCCCTTTGTCGCCATTGGGAACCTTGCAATTGGCTGCCATTAAAACTGCCCAAGGAAACATTCAGTTATCTCACAAAGGACGACTTCAATTATTATTTTGGAGTTTAAGCATGGATGTGATTTTGTTATACTCTTGTATCAATTGATAACTTCAGAATATCAAACACGTCTGTGAATAATCTGTGAGCTGTGTATCTCATTATGTGAAACATGCCCTAGTTTTAGGTAAATGCTTATCTTGTTTGTGTATGGTCTTACTGCTGCAACACTGCTCATATCCGTAGTGGTTTATTTGTACATTTTGCCATTTCTTATGAAGTATCTGAATACATTTATTCTCCTTGCAGCGGGCTATGTAGAGCTTCCCGATATATTCAAGATGGGATTCATTACGGCCATGGTCAATGCTTTGATTTGGGGAGTTGTGGGAGGCTTCTGGTGGAAATTTTTGGGCCTCTATTGAGTCTGATATTAGAGTAAGTTCAGATCAACTTTTTCCATGTACCACCCAGATTCCGAGTGCTTTGTGCCATATTCTGGAACCCATGTCGATCAATGTGATACTTCCCGAAGTTTTGATGGATAATGGAACTCCTAGGTTTTCATTTCTTTTAGGTGGGTGATGAGATTAAGAATCCGAGTCTCTGAACATATTCTTCCCCATTTCTCTTTTCAATACAAGGCCACCATTTTTATGGTGATTCTTTTTATTTGCTTTTATTGCAAGTTCGCGGCCATAAAGGGAGATGGGATTCTAAGATCATTCGCATTCGTGATGTAATAATAATCCTCGGTGGTAACCTTTCTAGTAATCTTGTATATGATTAGTATTTTAGTCCTTTTATATGCCGACTGGCCCTAGTCAGAGGCGGATCTATTGGTGGGCTGGGAGCCCACCCAGCCAGCCAACCAACCATTTTTTTTAAAATATATATGTAGTTAATACCAATCCACACAGTACACAGACTTTAGTCCACCCGTCTCCTATTGACGAGGATTTCTAGCAGCTAGCATCTAGGAGCCAGAGTCCGGTCTTGTCTCTTGATGGTTTTAAAGAGGCTTTAAGCAACCTCTTCCTCTCTCTAACCCCACGAGTCACGACAGCTAGGGGGCCAGTGTCACGACCCGCATCCGGTTATTCGGGCACGAGTGCGTGGGCACGTCCAGCCTACGCCGTAGAATCGGCGGTAGTACGCTGTCTAGGTCAAATCCACACTTAACTAAACTAGCTCATCCACAAATAACATAAGCAAGATAATAATGAGAATAGAAACTTAAGATTTGAAACTGAAATAAATGTGACAACAAATTCAAATGTTTAATACAGGAATTCCAAATGAGATCGGGGACAAACCCGATTAAATAAGATAAGAACAGAATTAAAAGATAGCTACTGCTAGCTACTCTGCAGCAGGGGTCTCCTGGGGGATCTGGCTCCTCACGGATATCATCTGTACCCTCATAGGGACCATAATATGTAGGGGCAAGGTCCTCAACATCGCCTAAACAACGGATCCAGTCAGGAAATGAGCAAAGTACACAATGCACAACAAGATTAAACTAAATATTTATGACAATTAAGTATTGAATATCATATTGAGAAAATTGCATAGAGGGACATCATTATCTCATAGTTAATGCTGTAAACAGGAATATGAGAAAAGCAGGAAATAAATGAGACAGGAATGAAACTACAACAATCAGCAAGAAATATAACAAGACTAGAAACTATGTGTGTGAACTTGTGTATTTAGAATACCTAGTTGGCATGTAGGGGTTCATAAGGTTAAACCGGCCGTCATAGACGGCTATTATTCACGAATAATCGAGATCCGGCTGATGGACAGTCGTGTACCAACAGCTATTATTCACGACACGGGTCAGGGTAAACTACATGCCTTTCAGTATTCTCCCTCCCGACACGAAAACAAGACATGAATTCCAATATTCAAGACATGAGATACAGTATTCTGACACTACGTGTAATCAGCAAGGGTACTAGTAGAGCAGGGAATTAATTATCACAATATAAAGATTAACTTGAAGTGCAGGTACTTGCCTGTTGTTTGGATCCGATTAATGTTCTAGGGGAAGTTTCCAGAGATGAGTCCAAATGCTGAAATAAACATTACCATCACGCTCAGAAGATGTCAAATAGCTAGAAACGCCTGTCCTTGGGTCCAATTTGGAGACAAGGGCAAAAACGGCAGTTTCGGGTCAAAACGGGGTCCGCCGTTGGGCCCGCTTTGCACCGAAAAATGCGTCCGGGTCAAAGGCCTCCAAATTCACCAAACTTAGTGTCAACAGGTCAGGAACGCTGATACGAACCCAACGGAACTTCCAGATTTGGATTCCGATGAGCCGAACACAAAATCGCCCGTCGAGTGGGGCCTGTGGGGCCCACGACACGCGATTTCGTCAACGTTCTCAGAATCGAACCAAACTTGACCCACAGGACCAGCGTATCGCTACGAGTCCGATGGCGCAAGTTTCGTCTCGATCTGACGAGTGTGCACGAAGTTAGGGTGAATTGCAGAAAGGACGGATACGGGGCGATGTCCGCGGATACGCGTTGATTCCGGTGTGCACGCACACCCGAATCAGCTTCCACGAAATCTCACACATCCGTATCGACGATGCGCACGTATCTGTAAAGACCGCACGCGACCAAGTCGTCCCGTTTGGCGGGGCGCACTCAGTTCCGGGGTGAAACAGGGTCTGGTTTTTCCTGTTTTTGGATCGCGGTGTGCGATCACCACAGAACGCGATGCCCCGAACAGTTTGTCCGGACACCGAGAGGGTCATACAGGCTTCACAACGCAATTTGCAGAATTGAAAACGGAGCTACGAGGCGAAAGTTACACGTACCTGAAGGGGACCCGAAAACATGGTCGAAATCGTGTCCGACACGTGTCCGACTCGTGTCGGACACAGGAACCAAATTAGGGTTAGGGTTTCGAGCTGATGGCGGCACGCGGCGGAGGGAGGCGGCTGGACGGCCGGCGAGGGCGGGGGGTTGTTCGCCGGAGCGAGGCCGACTGACGGCGGGTCGGCGGCGGCTCGGGGCGGCCGGCAGCGGCGGCTGTGGCTGCTGCTGTGCTGTGCTGCTGCTGCGGTTTCTGTCGACGGCGGCGGCGCCGAGGGAGGAGAGAGGGGGAAGGAGCTGCGGCGGGCGGCGGGTGGCGCTGGCGGCGTAGTGGCGGAGGCGGCGGCTAGGCGAGGGAGGAGAGTAGCGGCCGGTGGCGGTGGCTAGGGTTAGGGCGAGGGAGTGGGGGAGACGGCCGGGGTCGGGGGTTTTTATAAGGGGGCGAGGCGGTTGCAGGGGGCCGGCCAAGGCAGAGGGTTGGCGGTGAATGCGGCGACGTGGCGAGCGGATCGCGCGGCGCTGCGCGCGGCGGCCGGCGGGGAAATCGGGCGTCGTGGGGGACGGGGCACAGTCGGCGGGTCGGGTCGGGCTAACGGGTCTGGGCAGACCCGCCCGACCCGCAAAGGAGACGGGCTGGGTTGGGGCTACGGGCCGGGCCGCGGCCCAACGGGCCGTGGGCCGGAAAAGAAAAAAGAAAATAAAATAAAATAATTAATAATTAATAATAAATAATTTAATAAATAGATAATTAATTAAATAATTAATTAAATAGTTTTCAGGCATTTAAAAATATGTCTGAGGCCCAGAAAAATTCAGAAAAATTACCCTAAGTCCAGTTTTCTATTTTACACCCAAAAATGTTATTTTCATGACATTTTAATATTATTTATTAACAAATAAAAATCATTTAATAATTAAAACCTTGATTTTAATTACAGAAAATTCACAGAAAATTCCAGAAAATTGGGAAAAATCCAAGATTTAATAATTTGAAAATTCAGGGGGTTTACAGCCAGTACTATCTGAGATGTCGAGCTATCGCTGACGGAGCCGCGCGGCTGCATCGAACGGATAGTCCAGTCCCATCTCTCAGCCTCTCTCCATTTATAAGGATGTTCACCTCACCCACCAGAGCTAGGGAGAGTCGCAGTCGCATTCGCAACACTCGGAGCCGGAGTCTCGGAGAAGCACTTGTTCGGTTCCTGCTCAGCAGCTTAGGTAAATCCTTGAATAGTTAAAGAATTTTTGAATTGTTCATATCAAAGGTTGAAATGTTGAATAGTTCATAATTTGTTGCCTGCTGTTTTTTTTTTTTTTTTTTTGCTGATACTTGAAGTCTTGAATGGTTAAGATTGTTTGAATGGTTCATTTGAAATTGGTTGGAGAAGCACATATTCATATCAAAGTTCAAGATTTGAACTTCTTTTTTTTTTTGTGATACTTGAAAAGTTTCAGTTGTAGGTTATGCAGAAACAAATGTCATCAATATTGGGTTCGTATTATGGAAAAATATATACCACGTGCAGATCCTTATTAGTAAGATACATTCTAACTTTCTTTATGGAAAAATAAGCTTCCCATTAAGAGGAGAGGTAGGCAAATTCTATACTTAATGAACTGATATTGATATCATTTTGAACAACTATTGTACTGCGTCTCCAGTATAGAAATGTTATATGGACCAACTATGTACTTAAACATGGTCATCCCTTTTACTTTTATAGGACATAACAATTACCTCTCTGAACTTACATAACAATTACTTGTCCAAATTTGCCAGATTGTCTTTAATGTCAAATACATGCTAGTCTCTTCCACATTGGTCTTTAATTCTTATCCCAGCCTAATTACAACTCAATCTAGAAATTAATTAATTGATGTAAATAAAAACATAGATCAAGAAAGCAAACACAGAGTATTTATATGGTTCAGCCTTTGGCCTACATCTACAAAGAGGAATCATATACAGAACGAAAAAGAGTAGTAAACCATAGTTTTGGATGTGGCAAATTTTTTTTTTTAAATAATTGGGGTTAAACTGGAATTGAAAATATTTTGGGCTGATATGAACATACAAACCTGAACTTCGACCATAATTTTGTTAAAAAATATTCACGACGTTTTAATTAAGTCCAGCCCGGTCCTGACTCCGTCCTTGGCCCTAGTTAAAGTTGACTTGGATGAATTTTGTCATTCAAAATGAGAAGAAAATTCCCTCTTTGTTTTGCTTATTGGTACATAGAAATTTACTAGGTCCTTGATTCTTGTGAAGAAAAAGGGAATTTTTTGTTATCTAATTTTACTAATAAAAGTTCGCTTATTAAATTTAATAAGGATAGCTAGATAATTACGTATAAAATTTTAAAATATATATATAGTTTGCGTACCTTTGTTCATATAAAAAATAATAATTAAAAGACGGTTAAAGTAAGTGCAACATCTACACTAGTTATTATTAAGGTTATATGCTAGTTATTATTAAGAACCTGTTTGGTAAAGTGTAAGTGTAGGAAAAGTTGAGTTTAGATTTTGAAGGAAAAGTTGTATTTGAATTTTGAAGAAAAGTTAGATATGGATTACTGATCTTCCATTAAAAGGTGTTTGATTGAGATGAGAAAGTGGAAAATAGAATAATATATTATAAAATTAAAAATTAAAAATTATTTTAATTTTAATTTTGATTTTGATTTTGATTTTGATTTTGATTTTAATTACACAATTATTATTATTATTATTATTATTATTATTATTATTTACTTAAAAATAATAATTTTAATTATAATAATTTATTTTTTTTATTTTTTTCAAATCAAATCTAGTGGAGAAGTAAGGATTTGGGAGGTGGGATTTCATCCCAAATTCAAAGGTAAACTAAACGGAGAAAATGTGAAATTTTATCCGAAATTCAGATTTGAGATTTTATCCAAAATTCGGATTTGGGGCAAATCCTACTCCAAATACTGGTTACGAAACAACTGGTAGAATAGGTGATGGGAAGAATACTAGCTTGCAGGAAAATATGCGAAGGCATTCTTGAATGTTCATCAATATTTTTAGTTGGGAAATAACTTGAAGATGATGTACTCAAGGTAATTGTTAACATTTTCCTATTACATTTCATACACTAGTGGGGACCAAATTTTTTGGTCGACGTGTCCAGGACTTGATACAATACAATGCAGGGATTTGATGATAGGTGCCTTGTGTCCGGGACATATACACGGACTTGATACAATGCAACCAGCACGATTGATTATTATTTAGTTACGATGCAACCACTTGTTTTAGGACATAATGTGATGCACATTCTTTAAGAAATTACATTAATTTATTTAAGATTAAAAAAAATGCCATAGTTAGGAAATTAAAACCTCCAACAAAAAAATAAAGATTTTCTCTAAAAATAAATAAATTATATTTTGATATCCTACAATTTGAAGAGGCCAAAAATTTCACCTACAATCGCTCTTATCTTAATAGAGGGTTTTAGCTTGAAAGGAGTTTGTTTCCAACAAGAGGAGATCACAAACAATAATACACTCACGAGCAGTTTGATGATAAAACTCACTTTACTGATCTTTTGAATCTTGAACTTGGATAATTCAAACAATCCAACACAAGGATAACTATCAGTGAGCTAGCCGATTTTTTGAATTCCCACCTTATTTGCATCGACGGCACGAGATATTCACTACAAAAAATGTGGATTAGGATCCCTACAGGAAACCAAAGACAGTTGGAAGTATTCCTTTCATTCAATAAAAATCGGTGAGGGCTTGATAACTACATTCATGAGCCAGTTCTCCAACCACCACCTAGAGTGATTCAAAGGGAAAAAAAAAGGGGGGGTAAAAGAAAAGAATGACGAGATAAAATAAAACAAATAGCAACCACACTTCATTATACCCATTCCAGTCACATTCACATCTCTAAGAAGCGATTTTATAGATCAAAATCTAATGAACAAATCACTCCATATCTAAGCGTGCACATTCAAACTATATCAATAAAAATCCTTGAAATTTCACGAAATTTTACGTCTTCAAGAGCAATATCTAAGTGTGCACATTCAAATTATATCAATAAAAATCCTTGAACGTTCACAAATTCTACGTCTTCAAGAGCAAAACATTCTCGAAAACAAGTACCCATGGCATCCCTGTATCGTGTCAACTAAAGGAGAAGCCTGGCAAGCTTCCTCGACTGGTCGATCCATCCATTTCTTTGCCATCTCTTCAGCGTCACCAGCAATTTGGTGCTGCAACACCGAAGCACCAAGGGGTCCGATCAAGTTCAGCCTTGTTGCAGCAGAGACAACATCTCGCATGGTTATGAACATATACGCCCTTTGAGAAGTACTGCTATCAAAGCCAAGAAGCCCACATATGAGCCCAAATATAGGTGCATGGTGGAAACTAACAGTCCCTGTTCCGAGTAACATATCCCTCATCGTTTTTAGCGATGGTACCTCCAGGAACACAGATGCAGCTACTCTTAAGAGCGCCGATCCTTGGGAAGTAGATGCCTTCCTACTGATTTCATTCGTCAGAGTAGCTTCGAGCCATCTATCGAGTTTGATCCAGGTTTCAATGTCAGGAGTTCTGTTTGCAGTATATACAAACGGAAGAAGTAGGCTCCCAGTGTTTTCTAGGACTTGGATAATATAAGACCTCAGGTCTTCAGGACCCGATACAAAGTGAGACTGCACAGCAGCCTCGAGACCATAAGAATGAGCGAAACCACCTGTGGGGAGAATGGAATCCACTAGCTGCCATTGGCTCCACAATAGGAGATTGTTCGGGGATGCAGAATTCTCTATGCAAGCCTCAGGTTCCATCTCAAGATTTTATAAGCTTCAACTGAATTTGCTTGAAACAACGAAAAAATATATATCATCAGAACATCTAGGCCTATAAGATGGCCTACTAAAGTTCAGAAAAAAAAATCATATAAAAGTAAGAAAAACAAAAAAACAATATCCTAATTGGAGGCTCAGAGGTTTAGTTAATTGAAAACTCCTCTATATATCCCAATCATATAGTTTTAAATCATCTTTCACTTTGAAGAGAACCTATTTTGATCAAGCAAATAGTACTCGAGTATTAATTAAATACCAAAATTTCTCACATGACAGGAGGTGCCTGATTGACTTTGATGCAAATTATGCAATTAACAAGGCAGTCATTGAATATCTTCTGAG
This sequence comes from Iris macrosiphon, assembly GCA_036927795.1. Classification (NCBI taxonomy): domain Eukaryota; kingdom Viridiplantae; phylum Streptophyta; class Magnoliopsida; order Asparagales; family Iridaceae; genus Iris; species Iris macrosiphon. The sequence continues at coordinate 179,868,227 of JAYESA010000012.1, forward strand.
AGAGGATGATTAATAACTATCTTTGGAGAGGTTGGATTTCCAATTAGCAAGCAAATAATACTTATATAAAGAAAAAGTTGTCCCAAAAAGAGTAGGGCCTGATTGACTGTAATGCAACTAACAAGATGACAAAAAAGGAAGTTCCTTCATGAATCATGATACAAATCACACCTGAAGAATTAACAATAATTCAGTCAGGTATACTTGAGCACTTCCATCTGCTATATGTTGGAGACTGTCCTTAGTTCATTTAACAAAACAATGAAAGACTGTCGATGTTAGCAATAGCAATAGATTGGGGGAATAAAATTTACAGACTATAGCTTGGTCTTCATCCAGGATCATGTTTTATATTTATGTACAACAAAACAACAAAGCCTTTATCCCAAATTTATGGGCTTGGCTATTTGAATCATCTTCTTCCATTCGGCTCTATTAAGGATCATGTCCTCTCTAACGCTAACAAGATTCATATCTTTACCACTTCAAATAATATTAGTCTAGGCCTACCTCTGCTTCTAGCAGCACCAGTAACTACTATATTATTGCTTCTCTTTATAGGGACATATACGATCTGTGTTGCAAATTTCCAAACCACGTAAGCCAATTTTTTCTCATCTTGTCCTCAATTGGTGTCACCTCTAACTTCCCACAGATAAAATCATTTCTTTTAATGTATTGTCACTTATTCATCTTAACATACTTATTTCAGCTACATCAACTTTTTGGACTGTTGTTTCTTAATTGTCCGACACTCTGATTCATAAAAACTGGATGGTGTTACGGTAGTCTTATATAATTTTCTTTCAACTTCATAGGTGTCTGGCGGTCACAGGTACTCCAGAAACGTTCTTCCATTTCAACCATCATGTAGAATTGGAATAATGAGATAAACTTTATTGATCAGGAGACTACATATCTATAGGAGAGGCTATCCCCTCTCTCTATTATTCTATCCGATGTGGGACTAAAGTCCATTACTAATACTAATACTTAACACCCTCCCTCAAGCTGAAACATATATGTCAATCATGTCCAGCTTTTTACACAGAAATTCAACCCGATGACCCAAAAGAGACTTCGTGAAGATATCAACTATCTGATCACCGGTCCTCACTTGATAAAACTTTATTATCCCCTTTTGATACTCATCACGGACGAAATGGATGTCAATTTCAATATGTTTCGTCCTTTTATGGAACACATGATTGGTAGCAATATGGATAGCAGACTGGTTATCACACCACATATATGCTGCTTTAGATCCCGCTTCTTCTTCCAGTTCTTGTAGCAGATGCTTCAGATATAGCACATCTGTTGTGCCATGAGCAATCGCTCGATAATCTGCTTCGGAACTTGATCGTGCGATCACACTATGCTTCTTGCTCTTCTACGATACCAAGTTTCCGCCAATAAATATCGAGTAACCAGATGTAGATCGTCTATCCGTCAGGATTGCACCCCAGTCAGCATCGGTAAAACACTCAACATTTGTATGTCCCTGATTTTTCATGCGAATTACTTTTCCAGGATTCTGGACTATATAACACAGAATTTTGAGAACTGTATGCCAATGTGGAACTCGTGGAGAAGATATAAATCTACTCGCGACACTGACGGCAAAGAAAATATCTGGACGAGTCATAACTACCAAGTAGTTGAGTTTTTCAACTACTCGACGATATTGTTCCAGATTAGTCATCAGTACCCCCTCATTGGGGAGTAACTTTTCTCCTGGGTCCATTGGCGATGTTCCCCCCTTAGCTTCATAACTGCATCATTTAGTATGTCTAGAACATACTTTCTCTGAGACATGACAATGTGCCTCTTTCCCCGTATGACTTCAACACCCAAGAAGTAGTTCAACAATCCTATATCCTTGGTCTGAAACTGTTCTCCCATAAACTTTTTCAGTCCTGCAATGCACTGACTGTCGTCTCCTGTGATCACAATGTCATCAACATAGACACCAAGTAGTATCCTTCCGGCCGATGTATGTCGGTAAAATACTAAATGATCCTTCTTCGATTGACACGTGCCAAACTGAGTAACATGTGTAAATCGATCAAACCATGTACGAGGTGATTATTTGAGACCATATAGGGCCTTCCTCAGATGACACACTTTTTCTTCCCTTGCAACGAACCCGGGAGGTTGCACCATATACACTTCTTCATCAAGATCCCCGTGGAAAAAGGCATTATTAATATCCAGTTGAAGTAATGGCCAGTCATAAGGAACAGGTAAGGACAAGAATACACGTACATAGGTCATCCTGGCAACTGGGGAGAATGTCTCAAAATAATCCCCACCATAAGTATGAGAATATCTTTTAGCCACAAGACGAACCTTTAGTCAATTAAGAGTGACATTCGGTTTCACTTTGATCGTGAACACCCATTTGCAACCTACTACCTGTTTACCAGGCGACAAATCTATCAAGTCCCAAGTATGGTTCTCCAGTAGCGCTTTCATCTCCTCTTCCATAGCAGCACGCCAATCGAGATGTATGAGACCCTCCTTGGCAGAATTGGGAATCTGAATCCCATCAATAGTAGCTATCAAGGACTGAGTATGACTCGCAAGCCCTTTGTAGTTTTCAACATACAAGGGATGATCACGACAGGCACGACGAGGTCGAGCTGGAGGACAAGCGGAGGCGAATCAGTGGAGCTAGAGGAGGAGGAGGACTCTGTGACCGTAAGCGGAGGCACCATCTTCGACACTCGTTCGAGAGACGACGATGCTGACTGAACCGGTGTCTGCAGACTGTCGGACGGGGATACTGGCTCGGTAGGGGAGGGCACCCTTACGGGGTACTGTTGTGTTTGAACAGAAAACAACAAGAAATCATCTTCTGGGTAAATTTAGAGCACTGGACCTGTAGTTTGTGGAAGTGGATGAAACTCGGTTTCAACGAAGGTAACATCCCGAGAGAAAAAATCTCTTCAAGGTAGGAGAAAAACAACGGTACCATTTCTGATCTTTAGGATACCTAAGAAAAACACATTGGATTGCCTTAGGATCTAATTTAGAAATGGTTGGTCGGGTATTCCGAACATAACACAAGCAACCAAAAAATTTGAGAGGTAGAAAAAACGGCTCTCGTTTGGGATATAACCGAGAAAATGGAGTAGTACCATTGAAAACCGACGATGGCATGCGATAAATAGGATAGCATGTTGTAAGTACCGCATCCGACCAAAATTTTCTAGGAGTACGTGCTTGAAACATAAGAGTATGCGTTGTTTCCAATATATGACGATTCTTGCGTTCGACTACACCATTCTATTGTGGTGTATAAGGACATGAAGTTTGGTGGATGATGCAATGTCGAGACAGATGTGAATTGAATTCACGAGACATATACTCACGACCATTGTGACTTCGAAGGTATTTAATCGGAACAGCAAATTGTGTTTTGATTTTCGCATAAAAATTGCACCAAATTTCAAACAGCTCGGAGCAATTTTTCATCAGACAAAAGTGACACGTGAGTAATCAACAACAAATGTACCAAAGTACTTGAAACCTATCATCGAGTCAACCGGACATGGCCCCCATATATCATAATGCACCAACTCGAAAGGAGAAGATGCAAATTTATTTTGACTCACCGGATAGGAACCCGATGATGTTTAGTCAAACTACACGACTTACAATGAAAAGAAACGAAAATATCTAAAGATTGGTACAAATTCTGGAGAGCTTGGATAGATGGATGGCCTAACCGACAGTGTAGCCCGAAATGATCGAGATTTACGTCGGCACAAGCAACAGGGGAATGTGTGTCAAACAGGTAGAAGCCTCCAGCCAGATGTTCCCTACCGACAATCTTTCCAGTCTTGAGGTCCTGAAAAACACAACCATAAGAAAAAATTGTTATCGAGTAATGCATGTCGCGAATAATCTGACTAATGGAAAGTAAACTGAATGGGTTGACAGGTGTATGTAATACAGAATTGAGTGGCAGTCCGGAAGAAAGACAGGCACTTACACGTCCACTGACTGTTAGTGAACCACCATTGACAACAGTAATATCGAAAATACGTCCCACCGTAATATAATTGTGTATCACACCTGCATCGCCACTCATGTGAGCTGACGCATAAGAGTCAATAACCTACTGCTTCAACCTTACCACACATGTCGCGGAATACCCGACTGTGGATCCGCATATGAATACCTCACCACGACGTTGAGCTTGGAACTCAAGAAAATATGTATATGATTCTGCAGTCATCTCGACAGATCAAACGCCATCATCAGGAGCGTCCGTTATAAGATTGGGGACAGGAGCTTTAGGATACTGCCACTAGAAATGGCTATGCTGACCACGGTTGAAGCATGTGCGCGGTCTTCCTCTATCACGACCGTCATTGCCTCGTCCCCCATCACGACCAGCAATGCGGACACCACGTTGTCCACCACGACCACCACGAAATCCAGGACGGGCCGCACCAAGAACATATCGATTAACATGAGCATCACCCGGAGTAGTCTCAACAACTTTTGCTGCCCGAAGAACGCGATAGTGGACCTCCATCAGAGACAGAACATCAGATCCAACAATGATTTGAGAACGAGTAAAGTCTGCATCAGGACGGAGAGATGCCAGATATACCATGACATAAAGTTACTCACGTTGGGCCCCTTGCTTCATTGATATCATTTGTGGGAGATAAAACACGGTCGATTTTATCATTCATAGCCTTAAAGGCCTGGTAATGGTCCTTATGAGATGTCTCCTTGATTTGCTCGATATATGCCAACGACCGAATCGTAGATACGGGACAAATCGCGTTTTCCATCAAACGTTGCCGTCAGGACCTCCCATAATTTTTTTACAGAATTTGTATTCTGAACCATGTCTTCCACTGATGGTTCTATTGAATTCATCAACTGTGTCGACTATCATCTGTCTCTTATTGCTCAAATATGTGATCGGTCTCTACTGAGGATGTCAGTCAGATGTTTGGACAACCGCATTCCCCTAAGCGTCTTCTCGACCTTCTTTCGTCATGTCGAGTAGCCCTCTGGCCCATCAAACCGTCGATCGACAAGTCGAATAGAGGAAATAGTCATGCTAATGACCGTTTGTCCCGCCATTGCGTTTCCGACACTAGTGTCTGTAGCACTGCTATTCGCCTCAGTGCCTGTCATCATTCAGTATTCCGGATTCGACTGTCGGTATGATCTTTCCAACTTGATAATCACATCAACTCTGCTAATGCGCTAAAAACGTGGCCAACACCGACACGCGCATAGGAAGCAGAGAGTGGATGTGGATCACACACGTCAAGACAGAGAGGCAACCTAGGTTACTCTGTTAGATCCCGATGTGAAAATCAAGTAAGAAAATAAACAAAGATTTACGCAAAACAAACCACTTGTCTGCTCTTTGTTAGATTCTGGAAACCGACGTAGAAAATCTAGAGGATCTAGCAAACAAACCAATGTTTGCCCTCTGAGAATCCCAACATGGTTTTCTTTTTCTTTTTGGAAGGTAGGAAAAGACGGCTAGGATTTGTGGTAGGCGACTGGGTTAGGGTTAGAGTTTGGGTTAATGGACATGCTAACGGCTAGGGTTAGAATTTTGTGGAGGGAAGGTTTGCCGGCATAAAGAGGGGGCTGACGGGGACGGGGGGCACTGACGGGAGGGGAGGCCGAGGGAGGCGGGGGCCGAGGGGGGCGGAGCAGAGGGAGGCGGGGTACCGTTGGACAGGAACGACGACAGCGGGGTAGGGGCCGAGGGAGGGGGGGCGAGGGAGGCGGAGCCGAGGGCGGTGAGAGGGGGGGTTGATCTAGGGTTAGGTTTTTTTTTCTTTGTGGAGAGGGGTGGATGATGGGTTATAGCTCTGATACCATGTAGAATTGGAATAATGGGATAAACTTTATTGATCAAAAGACTACATATATATAGGAGAGGCTATCCACTCTCTCTGTTATTCTACCCGATGTAGGACTAAAGTCCATTACTAATACTTAACACATCATATTTTTAATTATATTCATCATATATTTCTCAATCTCTCAATCATGATGAATGGTTGATCATAAATATCTAAAGGGGTCACTTTTAGGTATTTCTTGACTTACACATCATCTCTTTGACTTCGGGTTAAAACTATATTCATATATAGTATTTTTTTTCTATTAATCCTAAATCCCTTAAATTCCAAAGTCTCCACACTTCTTTTTTAGCATCTAATCATTCTCTACTCTCATCAACCAATACAATCTCATCAGCAAACATCATACACGATGGAACATCCTCCTAGATATACCTAGTAATTTCATCCATAAGCGTAAGAAGGTAAGCACTCAATGCTGATCCTTGATGTAACTCAAATGGTAACCGCAAATGAGGTATTATGTTCTCCAATAGATCACACGGTCGGGACAACTCTATCATACATATCCTTACTAGTTTTAATATAACTACTAAAAACTTGTTTCTTCTCAAAGTCCACCATATTATCTCCCTAGGAACTCAATCATAAATATTTTCTTTTAAAGTCTCTCTAAATCGATAAAAAACATTCGTAAATATCTATTTTTCTCTCTAAATCTTTTAATTAATCTCCTATTCTTAGTACATAAATAGTTTACTTAGCAGATCTCTATCAGAAAGTAGCCAGTGTAAACCCCCTAAATTTTCAAATTTTTAAATCTTGGATTTTTTCCGATTTTCTGGAATTTTCTGTGAATTTTCTGTAATTAAAATCAAGACTTTTAATTAATAAATGATTTTTAGTTGGCAATAAATAATATTAAAATATCATGAAAATAACATTTTTGGGTGTAAAATAGAAAATTGGACTTAGGGTAATTTTTCTGGATTTTTTCTGGGCCTCAGAACTATTTTAAAATGCCTAAAAACAATTTTCTAATTAATTAATTAATTAACTATTTATTATTATTATTATTATTTATTAATTTTTTTTTTTCCGGCCCACGGCCCGTTGGGCCGCGGCCCGGCCCGTAGCCCCAACCCAGCCCGTCTCCTTCGCGGGTCGGGCGGGTCTGCCCAGACCCGTTAGCCCGACCCGACCCGCACGTTCTCTCCCCCAGCCACGACGCCCGATTCCCCCGCCGGCCGCCGCGCGCAGCGCCGCGCTCCGCGCCACGTCGCCTCGCCCTCCGCCTTGGCCGGCCCCCTGCAACCGCCTCGCCCCCTTATAAAACCCCCCCGACCCCGGCCGTCTCCCCCACTCCCTCGCCGTAACCCTAGACGCCGCCGCCGCCTCCCAAAGCTCCGCCGACCGGCTCCGCCTTAGCTCGCCGCGCCTCCTCCTCCCGTCTTCTCCCCTCCGGCGCCCCGCTCCGCCGTCCCCGACGCCGACAGCAACCCAGCAGCAGCAGCCGCAGCCGCCGCTGCCGGCCGCTGCAGGCCGCCTAGCGCCACCGCCACCCCGTGGACGACGCGCCTCGCTCCGGCGAACAGCCCCCCGCCCTCCCGACGTCCCTCCGGCCGCCCTCCGCCGTGTGCCGCCGGAAAACCATCGAAACCCTAACCCTAAATCTCTGTTCCTGTGTCGGACACAGGACACAGTGTCCGACACGACTCGGACACGACGCGACCCTGATTTTCAGGTCCCCTTCAGGTATGTGTAACTTTCGCCTCGTAGCTCCTTTTTCGATTCTGCAAATTGCGTTGTGAAGCCTGTATGACCCTCTCGGTGTCCGGACAAACTGTTCGGGACACCGCGTCCTGTGGCGATCGCACACCGCGATCCAAAAACAGGAAAAACCAGACCCTGTTTCACCCCGGAACCGAGTACGTCCCGCCAAACGGGACGACTTGGTCGCGTGCGGTCTTCACAGATACGTGCGCATCATCGATACGGACGTGTGAGTCTTCGTGGAAGCTGATTCGGGCGTGCATGCACACCGGAATCAACGCGTATCCGCGGACATCGCCCCGTATCTGCCTTTTCGGCAATTCACCCTAACTTCGTGCACACTCGTCAGATCGAGACGAAACTTGCGCCATCGGACTCGTAGCGATACGCTGGTCCTGTGGGTCAAGTTTGGTTCGATTCTGAGAACGTTGACGAAATCGCGTGTCGTGGGCCCCACAGGCCCCGCTCGACGGGCGATTTTGTGTTCGGCTCATCGGAATCCAAATCTGGAAGTTCCGTTGGGTTCGTATCAGCGTTCCTGACCTGTTGACACTAAGTTTGGTGAATTTGGAGACTTTTTGACCCGGACACGTTTTTCGGTGCAAAGCGGGCCCAACGGCGGACCCCATTTTGACCCGAAACTGCCGTTTTTGCCCTTGTCTCCAAATTGGACCCAAGGACAGGCGTTTCTAGCTATTTGACATCTTCTGAGCATGATGGTAATGTCTATTTCAGCTTTTGGACTCATCTTTGGATATTTCCCCGAAGAACCTAACTAATCAGATCCAAACAACAGGCAAGTACCTGCACTTCAAGTTAATCTTTATATTGTGATAATTAAATTCCCTGCTCTACTAGTACTCTTGCTGATTACACGTAGTGTTAGAATACTATATTTCATGTCTTGAATATTGGAATTCATGTCTTGTTTTTCATGTCGGGTGGGAGAATACTGAAAGGCATGTAGTTACCCTTCCCCTTGCCGTGAATAATAGCTGTTGGTACACGACTGTCCATCAGCCGGATCCCGATTATTCGTGACTAATAGCCGTTCATGACGGCCGGATTAGCCTTATAAACCCCTATATGCCAACTAAGTATTCTAAAAACAAACACAAGTTTCATACAGATAACTTCAGGTCATGTTATATTCTTGCTGACTGTGTAGTTTCTTTTCCTGCTCGTTTACTTCTGTTTTCTCATATTCCTGTTTATAGTTTTGACTCTGAAATATTAACATTCTTTTATGCAATTTCCTTAACATGATATTCAATGTTTAATTGTCATAAATATTTAGTTTAACATTGTTGTGCACTGTGTACTTTGTTCCTTTCCTGACTGGATCTGTTGATTTAGGCGATGATGAGGATCTTGCCCCTACTTATTATGGTCCTTATGAGGGTACAGATGATACCTATGAGGAGTCAGAACCCACTCAGGAGACCCCTGCTGCTGAGTAGCTAGCAGTAGCTATCTTTCATTTCTATTTCTTATCTTATTTATCGGGTTTGTCCCCGATTTGAATATTGAATTCCTGTATTAAACATTTGAATCTGTTGTCACATTTACTTTCAGTTGCAAATCTTAAGTTTCATTTCTCATTATTATCTTGCCTATGTTGTTGTGAATGAGCTAGTTAGTAATTATGGATTGACCTAGACAGCGTACTACCGCCGACTCTGCGGCGTAGGCTGGACGTACCCACGCACTCGTGCCCGAACTTCCGGGTGCGGGTCGTGACAGCCAGAAACCTACTTATGTTTATAAATCCAAAAGACTTCAAAAAAATTCTAAAGTGTGGTTATAACATACAATTCTTGGTAGTACACGAGAAAAATGGACAACAAAATGTAGGTAGCATAGTTTGTAGTATCGGCACGGTTTGGCATGCCCAATCCGTTACCGACCGATATCTATATTAATTGATACCCACGATCCCCATACTCATACAAGGGACCGACACCGATATGATACTGCGAACGTTAGGTGTCTGAACATACCTATGAATATAGGTAACTAGTTGGTGGAAATTAAGAATATATTATAATGTAAGAAGAAATGACTCGATCTATTATAGAATCAAATCGTATTACAACAACGAAAATGTATAAGAATGAGTGATATGAGAAACCCAATTAATGAGTGATATGAGAAACCCAATTAAAATCTGACTTTTAGCATGTGAGCCTAAAGACATAATTGGATTTGGAGACTGAAATTTAAACAAAAGATGTCTAAGCAACAAAAATGAGTTCAGTTACCATACAATGAAGCCAAATTAATTGTAATTTGGAACTGATTTTTTTTTCCTGTAAGTATCAAACCAAATCATAACAAATACATCTACACTTCTGAACCTAAATGGACAAATCAGCATATGACGTAGGATAAGATGGAAGCACTAGATGCATGTTTCATTACAAACCAAAGGATATGAGATGATGGTTACTATAACATTCAGTTGATATCAAACAAGGCAGCACTAACACAATAGAGAATTCAATTAGTATTTTTCAACAAAGTTCAACGAGAAATCAAATGAAACTGACTAAAAAAAATGGGCAGAATTAAGTCATAACATACACTATGTTAACCCCTTGCTATGGTGTAAGAATTCAACTAGATGCCAATGAGGATGAACTAGAAAGTTCAACCAGAAATCAAATGAAACTGACTAAAAAAACTGCCAGAATTAAGTCATAACATACACTATTTTAACCCCTTGCTATGGTGTAAGAATTCAACTAGATGCCAATGAGGATGAACTAGAAAGAAAACTGGAGTCCGCATACAAATCCATCATAAAGTATGTTATTTAAGGTCAAAATTTATCTATAAAATAAAAAAAATCAGCTAAAGAATTGGCACTAAAATCTGAATTATATCGGGCTAAATTCTGAAACTAACCCATTGGTCACAGAGATTTGTACACAGAGAGATTTGAATTATTCATGATACAAAATCAAAGTTCAGCTTGGGATGCCAGAAAGAATTATAATTGAATCCAAATGGACACATCAAACATATAGCTCCAATGAACTTAGTGTATCCAATTAGGAGTACTGGGATAATCTGTAGACATTTGGGTCTCCAATAACTTCCTTTCCTATAATATATGAAACAAATTTGGATTCTGACCTATACGTGGATGAGACTTCAAAGTACTCGTATGTATTGTAAGATGACATGTTTTGCTGAAATTCAAAATAAGACTAGTTGAAAAGTATATAAAAAAAACACTTAAAACACATCTATTTTGGCAGCTTGAAAATTCTCAAACATTTGGACACCCTTCTATATCACATGAATTCTATGTTATTTTATTTAAAATAAAATTGTCAAAAAAATATCAAATATATTAATTTAGAGCTTTCATACGAAATTAATGCTAACACACACATTTCTTTAATTTATTCTTATTCTTAAACAAACTTATGCTTTGGCTCTCCAAGTTGACGGTAGATGGCTTCTCACCTTGGCGATCAGTCCAGGCATAAGAAATATAGATAGGAAATATAAATTCAAAATACATAACTCAATAAACTAAGAACGAGATAGGAAATCAAGAGTAGAAATTGAGAAATAATTAAGGGTGAACGAATTTATCAGGGAATGGAAGACACAGGATAAATTAAGATTAAAAGATCAAGGGATCAATGATTGATAAGCTGCACACAAGACATACCGGTGAACTGATCCGTGACATTGCACTTAGACTGAGAAATCTAAACAGCTAGAGTCAACAACCAACTCAAACTTTTAGGATAGGAAGGACAAGGAACGTGGCATACTCTAGTCAAGGACAGATGAGGTGGGATCTTCGACAAGCGAAAAAGTAGGTAAAGTCAAAGGTGAAGAAGAGGAAATAGACTTTGTACAAGATCAAGCCTTAGTTGTCAATCTGCCATGAAAAAGCAACAAACTAGGACGTCTGAGCGACTAAGGCACAGGACGAGGAGATAAATATCAACAGAAAAGGTACCAACATTTCCCAAATCTCCCAACTAATATATAGAAAGACACTCCTGGTACCAACATTTCCCAAATCTCCCAACTAATATTTATATCTATGCTCAACCTCCAAAACAATCCACACTCAATCCATAAATAAGTCCTATGTTATAACTTGGCTAAGTGACTAGGTTAATCCTATAAGTAGTGAGGTAATCTCCATTGTAAGCTAGTGGATTTTCAATCTAACTTACTAGCCTTCATCATCCAGAAGTACTACAAATCCCTACAAATCCTAAATAGGTTGTCCTACAAGGGATAAAACTAACTCTATTTGGCCAATAGTAACTAGTCACCCGGATAGGTTTATCCTACAATACTACACATGAACTCTTCTGATTAACTTTTCAATCATATTCAAAAAAGGTTCTAGGTTGGAATTCTTTAAATATAAAGGCTTGTGGCTTGTTTCAGGCATCCATTAATACAAGGATCTATAAGATAACTGAAATGGTAACATAACATAGATAAGATAAGATCCAATATGGTATCCCTATCCTAGGATTCTTTCTAGACTAGCCCTGCATGATGACCACTAAAAGACATATCACATCTCACACCCAGAATACGACGAGTCGAATACATAACGAAAATCCCAGGTTACGCGACATCAGTACCGATATTTGCAATTGCCGCCTGTAAGATTCTAGGATATATTTACTATGGATCATCTATTGCAAAATATAATTAATGATTCTGAAAAGGGCATTCCAAATATATAAATATAGAATCATACTCTTCTACCCCAACTACAAAAGACCAACCCAAAAAATATATAAATACTTATATACCTTAGATGATAAATATTTGAAGATCAACATTCAACTTCTCTTCAAGGTACGATAGTTGCCTTCTCGGATTCATTTCTCAAATTTAGTGAACAATACTAGGTCGACAAACGATATGCAACCCCCAGTTCAAGAACGACAAATGAATGATATTTGGATATAATTAATGGAACGGAATTCTAAGTTCAATTCGGTGAATTAGAGTTAGATTTATATTTAGGCTTTCATTCCTACACTTATAATAATCCCTAACATCCTACTTACAACAACAACACACAAACAACAACAAACATATTTACCTATATGGTATGCAGTTTAAAGAACAAATCAGGTCACATAATTGTCTATTTTCTCAGCAATAATCAATTTTATCCAGGAACAGATTGTTTTTGAATTGGCAGAACGCTTAGGGTCCGAACCCCCACATAGGCAGTCGGTAAAATATATCATTTATTTACTTAATCGATACTCAATCGAATTAAGTATTACATGTTTCCGGCACAAGCAGTGAGCTAAGCAACATCCTTTCTTCGCAAGGCCTTGCGAAATATGTACTACTGGTCAGCTTTCCTTCTGTTTATATTGCAAAGATTTCGTTCGGTGACCCAAGTGTTCTCTCCCTCCCCAATGATACAGTCTACGATCACAAGCAAACCTATCCACACTCACTTGCTCTACTTATTGTTATCTTTTCTGGAATCATGTACATGTCTCGATCCATGTGCTCAAGGCACCATGTGATACAACTATACGACAAAAAAAATTTGCCGTAGAGAAGCAATCCATACTTGAATAAATAGGCTTGAAAATTTTAGTTCCGCTTACGTGTCCGTGTGTCTGCATCCTACGTGACCTAAAGCCAAGTATTCGACCCTTATGAGTATTAGAGTTATTGCGCGCCCTGTCTCTATTTCTAACACACGACTAAGTCTAATTAAGGATTTTAAATGATCAACTGTTTTCCAGATTGAAATTTGGTTCTCCCAAAATTTCTAATTTTTGTGGTAAATCTCCTTTGTATTTCTTGACCAGAAACAATTTGTATACCACTTGGAGCAACTCTCAATCGAATTCCTGGATAAAAACTCTTAAGGTGGACACACTAAGTACCGAAACCCATATAGAAATACATATATATGCTCATATATGAATTTAACGAGCTGAGTTGAGGGTTTTTGCCAAAGCAACTTACCTTTTTAGTTCAAGCACGCATCCTTGATGAACCTTCTGTACATGATACAAAGACTAAGGATAAAAGGGCAAGTAACTCGGAGACATTTTGACAGACAAGATATATACGAAATCAAGGAATTTGGAAAATGTCAATGACAAGGAGAGGGGCTTGCCTTTGATAGGAAGGGGAGTTTGAAGAAAAAGGCCCCAAATCCTCTTCTTCTCCTCCTTCAATTCCTCTTCTTCTCCTTCACTTCTTCTTTTCTTTTCTTTTCTTTTCTTTTCTTTTCTTTTGGTGCGAGAGAGAAATGAGAATTGGTGGAGAGATGGAGAGGAGGAAGGTGGTTGGCGGTGGCTGTAGCGGGAAGGGGGAGGCGACGCTGGTGCGGTGGGAGGCTGGCGGAGGTGGCGGGCGCGGTGGCGGAAGGGCTCGGGGGCGGGGTTGAGGCTGCGCGCGGGTAGGCGGGTTGACGGGGTGAGCGGAGAGAGGGCAAGTGAAGATTCTTCCAAGGTGTGTATTGGGCCGGACCGGCCCGGCCCGCGGCCCGGTTTGACCGGGTTCGGGTAGGTCCGGATCCAATCCAGTGGAGATAGCGGGCTGGGTCGGTCCGGTCCGGTCAGATTGGCACCGGACTCAGTCGGATCCGTGATCCGGGCCGGGCCGATTCACGGTCAGGTCGGGCCGGACCGGATCGTTTTTTGTATTCTTTTATTTATATATATTTTATATTATATATAATCTATTACCATATTACCATATATAATTTATATTTTGTATACTTTTATTTATAATTTATTACCATATAACTTATATGGTAATAAATTCATGTTAAAATTTATAGGGTTTTTTTTTTACTAAGTTAATTTTGTATAATTTAAAATTTAAAATTTATTTGTTATATTTTTTTGTATAATTTATGTAAACATTTATATAAACATTAAGTAGGAAAATTGTATTTGATTTCTTTATATCAATATTTATATAACTTTAAGTATAAGTTAAAATCTAAATATTTAGAAGTTGAATTTTGTTTAATAACTTATAAAATATATATATATATATATATATATATATATATATATATATATATATATATATATATTAATTTAAATATAAATTTATAACTTTAAATTTAAAGAAGTTATTTATATAGAAATAAATAAGTAAAATGTAAACAACTTAGAACATTAAGTAAGAAAAAGCTGGATTTCTTTGCTTCTAAACTTTGTAACTCCATAAGCCTTCAAAAAAAAATCGCAAAAAATGTGTTGAAAAAAAGAAGAAGTTGAACTACAGTAATTGCTTTGTTTCTAAACTTTGTAATTGACTTTCTTCTAACTTTGTAAGAGAGGAAAACAATTTTGTAAGAGGGGAGAAATTGTGTTGTGTTTATTTTTCATGAATTATGGACTATTTATAGAATTTTTTGGGACAAAATGATCCCAAATATCCTTAAAAATATTTGTTATAATGGATATTTTGGTCATTTTTAGCAAAACGACAAAAATACCTCTAAAACGTTCAAAAAACAGCCAATACAATATAGATATTTTGGTAAAAATATTCCACAACGGATATATCCAAAAAAAAAAAAAAAAAAACCTCAGCCGAACCGGACTGAACTGGGCCGATTTAGGTCGACCGAATTGGATCCGATCCAAACATACACAATTTTGATGTAGCAAATTTTAGCTAACAGATTTTTGGACTGTCCATGAAGGATTAGTCAGAAGATGGACGAGCTTCAAGACCATCCTAGGCCCTCATTCCCCATTCCATACCAAATGGATAACATTTGTGTTTTCACTCCTTCCATAATGTTATGTCTTGAAGCGTAGGGGGGGGGAGGTTTCCATGGCCAGCTTCAGGGAGAGGCGGACTAGGCAGGTGCCTATCTTCTCCTCCTGGTACCTCCATTTTTTTTTAAAGCAGCAGCTTAGGGCCAAACAAAAAAAAAATGGACCTGGTGAAGCACATGCATGGCTGCCTAGAGAATAGTTAAATAAAATCCTGAGTTTTTTTTAGAATTTAGAGTTACTTAATTTATTTATTGGATCTTTGTGATAATTTGTGTATTCAAGGACTAATTATATTGCATTTTAGATTTATTGGATTTGCTGGAATTTGGATTTAGAAAAAAAAAATTATATAGAAATGATGACTTCATTTTTGAGACTTGTCTAGGGTCTATCTTGAGAAGAATTAAATAAAAACCCTCGAAAAAAATTTGAACTTTGAGTTGCTTAATTTATTAGATCTTAGTGATAATTGATGTGTACTCAAGGACTAATTATATTACATTTTGAATTTATTGAATTTGCTCGAATTTAGATTTACAAAAAAAATTATATAAAGAAATGATAACCTCATTTTCGGGATTGTCTAGATCCTCAAAAATGCTGGAGACGGTCCTGAGTGGTTCCCTCAATATTGTGTTGATTATTAATTGTTTTTTTTTAGTTTATACCATAAATTGCTGCTACTTCGTTTATATTTTTTTGTCAAACATCTTTGTCTCTGTTCCCTAGTTATGGAAAGGATGGCCTGGAAGCCCATTTCAAAGCTCACTTTATGTGTGTTCTTCATTCTAGTAGGGGAAGAGGATTAATAAGTGAGAACAATGTGACATTTGAAACCAAGAGAAAAAAAAAAAAAAAAACCGAAAATATATGTATGTGTACATGTGCTTGTTCACAAGAATACAAGTTGGTAATAGTAGTTATGGATCGTAACTCCAACAACCAAAAGTAATATTATTAGTTGATATTAATATTTTGACATGTATAATCATGATCATTTATTTGTTCGACAACACTATATGAATCGTCAAAGGGAACCGCCAACCAGCCCGCAAGGCCACACGGCGGTTCCCTATTGGCGCTGGCGAGCCCGGCGATTGTAGTGTCCCGTTCCGCGTAGGCACGATGTACAAGAGATATCGCTTTGCTGGCTCGAGCGGAAACTTTCTCGGAGAGTTCTCGATCGAAACACAAGACGATTGATCTAGATGAGTTGGCAGAAACTTCATTCTCTGATTCTTGCACGTTTTAATAATGAATCTGAGTTTTTGAATGCTTGTTCTAAGAAGATAGTTCAATAAGAAGAAGGATAGAACATGCCTCTGCATGCTAATAAGAGAACTCGTATAGCTTGTCATTAAAACGAACTTGCTTGCCTAACTAGAGAATTTTAATGCTTGTCAAAAAAAAGATAGAGATAGAACCATTGCCATGCTAAGTTAAAGATAGAAATGTTGCATGCTTAGCTACACGGACACCGCTATCGAACGAACCGCTGCCATGCTAATAGACAAAAAAAATAGATGTTCATATGTTTCCATTGTATATGCTAAAGAAAGAGTAGAACTGCATGCTTAGCTAAAGCGATAGAGAACTGTTTCCATGATTGCTTGCTTAAATAGAGATTGTTATATGTTTCCATAGAAGTTATCGAAATGCTTGAACGGTATCAGAGAAATGACAGCCAGTCTGCATAAGAGATAGAAATGGCAGCCTGTCCGC
This sequence comes from Iris macrosiphon, assembly GCA_036927795.1. Lineage (NCBI taxonomy): Eukaryota > Viridiplantae > Streptophyta > Magnoliopsida > Asparagales > Iridaceae > Iris > Iris macrosiphon. Next base: position 179,885,346 of record JAYESA010000012.1, read on the forward strand.
ACAGAGACAGAGACAGCGAGAAAAGAGATTGAATATATGATTGTTATTGAACCGATGCATCTATATAGAGTTTATCTGATAGAGTTGCATTCATGCATTGGTCTTAAACAACTTGTGCACAAGAAAAAATCCCACGAACGGTTTTCCAGGGCGCTGGGGACCGTTCGTCCTTGGGGGGTGTCACGCCCCAGTCCCAAAATACCGAGGGACTGGACACGTGGCAATGGCCAGCAGCACGCACCGATGGACAACCCAATTTTATGGATCCATCAGGGCATGCTTAAGCTGTAGTCTAACTGTAAATATAACAACTGTTACAAGTTCCAGGTTATTCTAATCTCATCCACAACAGATAATCACAGATAAATGACAGAAATAATGCAATAGAATAAATAAGCAAATCTCAAATAAGAGTGTTGTCACGCCCCAGTCCCAAAGTGACGAGGGACTGGAGATACGTGGCAATGGCCAGCAGCACGCACCGATGGATAACCCAATTTAATGGAACCATCAGGGCGTACTTAAGCTGTAAAATAAGGTCTACTACACAAGTCACACTAAATCTCATCAATAAAGATAAAGAAATAAACTGCATACTGAATGGAAATAAGTGGCAACAACAAATCACAGCAAGTCAGTCGGAGCAACAATCCGACTTAAGTCTGAAATAACTGGCTCTATAGGCCAGGAACAAAAGATATAAACATGAAAATGAGTACTGGGACAAGCACTCAGGAGAAGTCCTCGGCAGTCACCTCGTCTTCAGTGTTCGGTTCAGCTCCAGCAATGGCTTCAGCTCCGGTCCCGTATATCTCGGGATACTGCTCCTCAGCTAAACCTGGGGACATAATCCATCCAGGTCCTCAGTGGACATAGCAAGGCACAAGATAAAAATAAGCCAACTGAATAAGCAGTGCAATAAATAAATGAACAGCAGGGTAAACTAAGTAACCATCTATGTGATATGCAAATGAGAGCAACACTAGTACTCAGGCTGAGACCGCTACAAGCTCTGTGTCGGGGAGCCGGTAGCAGTAATAACACGTAAAGGGTCTAGCTCTGCTGGAGAGTCTACAACCTCACAATAATAGTAGATATATATATAGAACAGCCTGTAGCCTGTGTGTCTCTCCCCACCCAATGTAATCACGCAAGCCATGACCATAACGTCTCATGTCCATGTCAGCGGGATTATAACTAATGCAACAAGTCATACTGTCTATAAATAAATGTCTCTATCAAGTCCTGTATCCTATACAGAATCACCACGAATATCTCAGGAGGATTCTGTCCATGATAGTGTCAAGTGTCCTGGGTTGTAGGGTACTTGATAGGTCAAGTACAAAGTAAGGGAATCGTAAATCCATCTCTAAATGACGAACCCAACACCGCGTACGGTGTCGGTACCCGACTATGATCGGACACTAGGTACGTCATACGTTCCCTAGGTTAAGCAGTTTAAATCAGTTTATATGAATTTGTACAAGAAATCCAGCAGAGTATTTTTACAGAAAATATGAAAAATAATGACTGCAAGTTTGGCAAGGTGCACTTGCCTGATGTTTGAATTCCACTTAGGTCCTGGTTTCGGAAATTTTCAGAGATGTCTCCGAAAGCTGAAATAAACAGTACCATTACGCTCAGAAGGTGTCAAACAGCTAGGATCGCCTGTCCTTGGGTCCAATTTGGAGACAAGGGCAAAAACGACAATTTTGGCCCAAAACGGGGTCCACAGGTGGGCCCGCTTTGCACCGAAAAACGTGTCAGGGTCAACGGTCTCCAAATTCACCAAACTTAGTGTCAACAGGTCAGGAACACTGATACGAACCCAACGGAACTTTCAGATTTGAATTCCGATGAGCCGATCACAAAATCGCCCGTCGAGCGGGGCCTGTGGGGTCCACGACACGCGATTTCGTCAACGTTCTCAGAATCGGACCAAACTTGACCCACAGGACCAGCGTATCGCTACGAGTCTGATGGCGCAAGTTAGGGTAAAATACAGAAAAGACGGATATGGAGCGATGTCCGCGGATACGCGTTGATTCCGGTGTGCACGCACACCCGAATCAGCTTCCGCGAAATCCCACACGTCCGTATCGACGAGGCGCACGTATCTGTGAAGACCGCACGCGACCAAGTCGTCCCGTTTGGCGGGGCGTACTCAGTTCCGGGATGAAACAGGGTCTAATTTTTTCTGTTTTTGGATCGCGGGGTGCGATCACCACAGAACGCGATGCCCCGAGCGGTTTGTCCGGGCACCGAGAGGGTCATACAGGCTTCGCGTAGAAATTTACGGAATCGAAAACAGAGATCCGAGGTGCAAGTTACGAGTACCTGAAGGGGACCCGAGAAATCGAGTTTTGAACTGTGTCCGACACGCGAGTTCGTGTCCCGCTGTGTTCGGCCTAGGGCTGGGCTGTGTCCGCGTGTCCGGGCTTCGCTGGAGGAGCGCTGGACGGTCGAGGCGTCGTCGGCCGGCTAGGACGGCGCCGAGGGGGTCGGCCGGCGTCGGGTCCGCCTGGGAGGGTCGGCTCGGCCTGGGAAGGGTCGGCTCGGCCTGGGGGGGGTTTTGCTTGCTGGAGGAGGAGGAGGAAGAGGAGGAAGGGTCGCCGGGGTCGGCGCTGGTCGGCGGGCTCCGGCGAGGGGCTGAGGGCAGCGGCTAGGGTTCCGGCGAGGGATCGGGTAGGGGAGGATTGAGGGAGGAGGAAGACCGGAGCTAGGGGGTTTTTATAGGGGGTCGAGGGAGGGCTGGCCGGGGCGTCGTGGGCGAGGGGTCCGGAGGGGAGGCGACGTGGGGTCGTGGCCGACCGGAAATCGCGGCGGCGGCGGGGATTTCGCCCGGTCGTGGGGTGACAGGGGAGAGGGGTGAAGAAGCGGGTCGGGTCGGGCGGCGGGCTCCGGGTGAGCGGACCCGCCCGACCCGCTAGGGGGTGTGAGGCTGGGCTGGGTCAGCTGCTAACGGGCTCGGCCCACTGGGCCGGGCCGGGCCCAAGAAACAGAAAATAAAAAATAATAAAAACAGTAATTTAATAATAATAATAATATTAATAATTAATTAATTAATAAAAATAGTTTTTAGGCTTTTAAAAATAGGTCTGAGGCCCAATAAATTCCCAGAAAATTACCCTAAGTCCGGTTTTCTATTTTACACCATAAAATCATATTTTCATTTTATTTTAATGTTAGTTATTGGCATTTAAAAATTACAAACTCACCACAGGTCCTATGTAAATTCCTGAAAAATGCATATTAAATCCCCAAAATTGATTTTAAAAATATTTGAAAAAAATTTTAGGGTGTTTACAATCTACCCCCCTTAAGAGGATTGCGTCCTCGCAATCGAAGGGTAAACTATAAAGGTAAGATTTACAGAATTAAAGAATGCTTAAGTTCTACCTGATTCTGCAAATAGGTGTGGATAACGCTGCCGCATAACATCTTCTCGCTCCCAGGTCGATTTGCCAGGAGAGTGCTGTTTCTAAGCTACTCGAACCAGCCTGATTGTCTGCCCTCGCAGTGTCTTCTCGCTGGTGTCGAGTATACCCACTGGCTGCTCTTCGTATCTCAGGCTAGGTCCCACTGAAATCTCAGAATGATCAACTATATGGCTTGGGTCCGTCACATATCTCCTCAATTGTGAGACGTGGAATACGCCATGCACTCCCTCTAAGGATGGAGGTAATACAAGACGGTAAGCCACCTCACCAATGCGCTCCAAGATATCAAATGGCCCAATGTATCTTGGGCTTAATTTGCCTCTGCTGCCAAATCTGATAGTACCTCTAGTGGGCGAGATCCTCAAAAATACATGCTCTCCTTCCTTGAACTCCAGGGGTCGTCTGTGTGCATCGGCCCAATGCTTCTGTCTATCCTGGGCTGCCCGGAGATGGTTCTGAATCTGTTTTACTTTCTCTACTGTCTCTGTTACCAACTCTGGACCCAGTATTTAACGTTAGCCAACGTCGCTCCAGCATATTGGAGATCTGCACTTTCTTCCGTACAACGCCTCGAAAGGTGCCATCTGAATGCTTGCCTGATAGCTGTTGTTGTAGGAGAACTCCACTAAATGCAGGTGATCTTCTCAAGATCCTCCAAAGTCCAGTATACAAGATCGCAGCATATCTTCTAGGATCTGAATTGTGCGCTCTGACTGTCCATCTGTCTGAGGATGATAGGCAGTACTGAACTTGAGCCTGGTGCCGAGACTCTCTTGCATGCTTTGCCAGAAGTGAGATGTAAATCTCGAGTCTCGATCTGATACAATACTAACCGGCACTCCATGTAATTTTACGATCTGACGCATATACATGTCGGCTAGTACTTTCGTGGATTGTCCAACTCTGAACGGCAAGAAGTGAGCCGACTTAGTGAGCCGATCCACGATGACCCATACTGCATCCTTACCACTAGGGCTTCTTGGAAATCCAGTGACGAAGTCCATAGTAATATGCTCCCACTTCCATTCAGGGATGGGAAGCGGCTGCAACATACCTGCAGTCCTTTGGTGCTCGGCCTTCACCTGCTGGCAGACTAAGCATTTTGCCACAAATCGGGCAATCTCCCTTTTCATTCCATGCCACCAGTAATATTGTCTTAGGTCCCGGTACATCTTGGTTCCTCCTGGATGAACCGAGTAGAGGGAGCTATGGGCTTCTGTCATCAATTCCTGCCATAATTCTCCATTTGGAACACATAGGCGATTTTCGCACCTTAACGTTCCGTCCTCGTGGATGCGAAGTCCCGTCTGCAAGCCTGCTTCTGTTCTCTCTTTCAGCCTTCGGAATCTGGCATCATTAGGCAAAGCTTCCTTGATTCTCTCCACCAGCGATGACTTCACTTCGAGGTTAGCCAGCAAACCATTTTGTCCAGGTAGAACAACCTCTATCTGAAGATCTTGCAAGTCTTGTAATAGCTGAGGCTGCTCCGTTAAGAAATAAGCCGAGGGTTTTCTGCTGAGGGCGTCGGCTACAACATTTGCTTTCCCCGGGTGGTACTGCAGATCGATGTCAAAGTCCACCATCAGCTCAAGCCAACGCCTTTGCCTCATGTTGAGCTCCTTCTGTGTATAAACATACTTCAAGCTCTTATGATCAGTGAATATCTCGACCTTCTCTCCATACAGATAATGTCTCCAGATCTTCAATGCAAAAATCACTGCAGCTAGCTCCAGGTCGTGCGTTGGGTAGTTCTTCTCGTGGACCTTCAGCTGCCTCGATGCATAAGCGATAACCTTGCCATGTTGCATCAAGACACAACCTAGTCCACTACCGGACGCATCACTGTATACAACAAAACCTCCTGACCCTGAGGGAAGAGTCAAGACTGGTGCTGTTGTTAGACGCCTCTTCAGTTCTTCGAAGGCATTCTGGCATTCTTTCGTCCATAGGAACTCCTGATCCTTCTGTGTCAGCTTAGTCATCGGTTCTGCGATCCTTGAGAAATTTTCTACGAACCGCCGGTAATACCCAGCAAGTCCAAGAAAACTTCTCACTTCTGCAACGGAGGTAGGGGTAGGCCAGGTTTCTATAACAGCGACTTTTTCTGGGTCCACAGACAGTCCTTCACCCGAGATAATATGTCCTAAGAATGGCACCTTGTCCATACAGAACTCACATTTGCTGAGCTTGGCATACAACTTCTCCCTTCTCAAGATTTCTAGCATAATTCTAAGGTGTTCCTCGTGCTCTTCGTGGTTCTTGGAGTAGACTAGGATATCATCAATGAACACCACCACGAACTTATCCAAGTACTGATGGAAGACCCCGTTCATCAAACTCATAAATACGGCGGGTGCGTTGGTTAAACCAAACGGCATAACTAGGAACTCATAATGTCCATACTTAGTTCTGAAGGCCGTCTTTGGGATATCTTCCTTCTTCACCCTAATCTGGTGATAACCGGATCTAAGGTCAATCTTTGAGAATACCTTAGCACCACTCAATTCGTCAAACAAATCATCAATGCGTGGTAATGGGTACCGGTTCTTAATAGTTACAGCATTAAGGGCTCTGTAATCAATGCACAGTCGTACAGATCCGTCCTTCTTGGGTACAAAAAGTATAGGTGCTCCCCATGGTGAAACACTGGGCCGGATAAATCCTTTCTCCAGAAGGTCGTCAACTTGTGTTTTCATCTCCACTAACTCCTTAGGTGCTAGCCGATATACCGATGAAGTGATAGGTTCGGCTCCTGGAGTTAGGTCTATTGTGAATTCTATCTCCCGATCAGGTGGTAAACCTGGAAGATCGTCGGGAAACACATCCACAAATTCTGTTATGACTCTTGGGTAACTTGAATCTTCTTCTACAGTCAATACCCTAAGAGTTGGCTGGACCCCTTGTTCTACAGCTCCTCGTAGAAATTCAAACTCAGGAAGGCTAGGGGGTCTAAATATCACTTTTCCAAGCCGGCAATCCAGTGTCGCATGGTACTGACTTAACCAGTCCATACCAAGTACAACATCGTAATCAGGCATAAAAAAGATCAGGAATTGGGCTCGCATCTCTCGGCCACAGACTACTACCGAACATGATCTACGAGTATCACTAACCGGGATAATTCCACCTCCCGTTAGAATTCTCTTCATCTTCGAGAGAGGTGCGGTAGCTATTCTATGTGTGGCTACGAAGCTAGCAGCAATAAATAAATGCGAAGCTCCAGAATCAAATAATGTTACAGCAGGAATTGAAGCTACTAATATGGTACCTGCTATCACTTCGCCTGCAGTAGCTTTCTCAGTGACTGCTAGTGCATATGCCTGACCTCGTCCCTGAGCGGGACCCCTTTGCTGACGAGCTTGTTGGAACAGTGCTGCCTGAGGTGGTAGAGGTGGCCTGGCTCCTCTAGGCCCTGTCTGAGTTGCTCCCCCAGCTGGAAGAGCTGCAGGTGGAGCTGGTCGATTCGGAACTCCCTCTCGACGTTCCGAGCAGTCCTTTGAGAAGTGTTATCCAGATCCGCAAACCAGGCAGAGTCCCAGCTTGCGTCGACATTCCTTTTCAATATGTCCTACCTTGCTGCAGTAATGGCAAGTAGGCAAGTTCTTAGTTGCTGCTCTTGGAGGCGGGCTCTTCTGGGGCCGTTTAGCAGATTCCCCTGGTGATGACTTGGACGGTGCTGAGGAGAAGGGACGTTTCAGGCTTGATTTCCTCTGAGTAACGCGCTCCAGCCGACGTGCTGCAGCTAGGACGTGGTGTAAGAGGTGGGCGCGACCGATCCGATTAACTTCTGAAGCTCGAACCTGAGCCCATCAAAGAACTTCTCCGCCTTCTCCTCTTCGGTAGGAATTAGCGAAGGGGCGAAGTGGCTCAGGCGAATGAATTCGGCGTTATATTCCTCCACCGTCATGTTGCCCTGGATCAGGCGGTTGAATCTGTCTCGGAGTTCTGACCGAGCCACAGCAGGGACGTACATTTCCTGGAAGAGTCTGGAGAACTCCTCCCAGGTAACCTGATCATGTCCGAGCCTTCTTTCTTCGGACAGCCACCAATGATGCGCGTTGTCCGTCAGTTGCATCTTGACGGCAGTCATCCATTTGTCCCTTGGTAGTTCGGCGGCCTCCAACTGATGCTGTGTGTTTGTAAGCCATTCATGCACTTCAGTTGGTCCTTCCTTGCCCGAGAAGGTACGGGGCTTGAGTTGGCAGAAATCTGTAATAGATTCCGTTGCTGGCCGCCTATTTGGTGGATTTGCATGCTCCAATGCTGCGACTAGGCTGTTCCTTAGGTTCTCGGCCTCTCGGCGTTGGGTCTCCTGTTGAATCTGTTGTTGTGCCTGCATCATGGCGTAGAACATCTGGAACATTTGCTGGCCATCCATTGCCTGTCCTAGGGGAAAGACAGGCATCGCAGGGGGAAACTGGGGAGGAGGCGGGATGTCATCACGCCTGAACCTGGAACTTGGCTGGCCAGTTTGATTGCTCTGGGAGGATTGTCCTCTGGTATCTGGCGTCGTTCCAGCTTCGCAGGTAAACCCTGCTTCAGTCGGTGTTCCCAAGGGGGTCTCGTCACCACTTCTGGGATCCATAACTCTGCACCAAAAGGAAACAATGAGAACGCACAGAGGAATCAAAACATGATGCAATTTAAGCAATTAAATTGAATTCGACATAGAGTTCAAAAACGATTCAATCAATGGATGAGATCCTATAACCTATCTTATTGCAGGCCTGTTCGGTCCCTAAGTTGAAACCGAACAATTTAGTAGGACCTGCATGGGCCACCACAAAAACTATGTCACACCCCAGTCCCAAAGTGACGAGGGACTGGAGATACGTGGCAATGGCCAGCAGCACGCACCGATGGATAACCCAATTTAATGGAACCATCAGGGCGTACTTAAGCTGTAAAATAAGGTCTACTACACAAGTCACACTAAATCTCATCAATAAAGATAAAGAAATAAACTGCATACTGAATGAAAATAAGTGGCAACAATAAATCACAGCAAGTCAGTCGGAGCAACAATCCGACTTAAGTCTGAAATAACTGGCTCTATAGGCCAGGAACAAAAGATATAAACATAAAAATGAGTACTGGGACAAGCACTCAGGAGAAGTCCTCGGCAGTCACCTCGTCTTCAGTGTTCGGTTCAGCTCCAGCAATGGCTTCAGCTCCGGTCCCGTATATCTCGGGATACTGCTCCTCAGCTAAACCTGGGGACATAATCCATTCCAGGTCCTCAGTGGACATAGCAAGGCACAAGATAGAAATAAGCCAACTGAATAAGCAGTGCAATAAATAAATGAACAGCAGGGTAAACTAAGTAACCATCTATGTGATATGCAAATGAGAGCAACACTAGTACTCAGGCTGAGACCACTACAAGCTCTGTGTCGGGGAGCCGGTAGCAGTAATAACACGTAAAGGGTCTAGCTCTGCTGGAGAGTCTACAACCTCACAATAATAGTAGATATATATATAGAACAGCCTGTAGCCTGTGTGTCTCTCCCCACCCAATGTAATCACGCAAGCCATGACCATAACGTCTCATGTCCATGTCAGCGGGATTATAACTAATGCAACAAGTCATACTGTCTATAAATAAATGTCTCTATCAAGTCCTGTATCCTATACAGAATCACCATGAATATCTCAGGAGGATTCTGTCCATGATAGTGTCAAGTGTCCTGGGTTGTAGGGTACTTGATAGGTCAAGTACAAAGTAATGGAATCGTAAATCCATCTCTAAATGACGAACCCAACACCGCGTACGGTGTCGGTACCCGACTATGATCGGACACTAGGTACGTCATACGTTCCCTAGGTTAAGCAGTTTAAATCAGTTTATATGAATTTGCAGAAGAAATCCAGCAGAGTATTTTTACAGAAAATATGAAAAATAATGACTGCAAGTTTGGCAAGGTGCACTTGCCTGATGTTTGAATTCCACTTAGGTCCTGGTTTCGAAAATTTCTAGAGATGTCTCCGAAAGCTGAAATAAACAGTACCATCACGCTCAGAAGGTGTCAAACAGCTAGGATCGTCTGTCCTTGGGTCCAATTTGGAGACAAGGACAAAAACGACAATTTCGGCCCAAAACGGGGTCCACGGGTGGGCCCGCTTTGCACCGAAAAATGTGTCAGGGTCAACGGTCTCCAAATTCACCAAACTTAGTGTCAACAGGTCAGGAACGCTGATACGAACCCAACAGAACTTTCAGATTTGAATTCCGATGATCCGATCACAAAATCGCCCGTCGAGCGGGGCCTGTAGGGCCCACGACATGCGATTTCGTCAACGTTCTCAGAATCGGACCAAACTTGACCCACAGGACCAGCGTATCGCTACGAGTCTGATGGCGCAAGTTTCGTCTCGATCCGACGTGTGTGCACGAAGTTAGGGTAAAATACAGAAAAGGCGGATACAGAGCGATGTCCGCGGATACGCGTTGATTCCGGTGTGCACGCACACCCGAATCAGCTTCCGCGAAATCCCACACGTCCGTATCGACGAGGCGCACATATCTGTGAACACCGCACGCGACCAAGTCGTCCCGTTTGGCGGGGCGTACTCAGTTCCGGGATGAAACAGGGTCTGGTTTTTCCTGTTTTTGGATCGCGGGGTGCGATCACCACAGAACGCGATGCCCCGAGTGGTTTGTCCGGGCACCGAGAGGGTCATACAGGCTTCGCGTAGAAATTTACGAAATCGAAAACAGAGATCCGAGGTGCAAGTTACGAGTACCTGAAGGGGACCCGAGAAACCGAGTTTTGAACTGTGTCCGACACGCGAGTTCGTGTCCCGCTGTGTCCGGCCTAGGGCTGGGCTGTGTCCGCGTGTCCGGGCTTCGCTGGAGGAGCGCTGGACGGTCGAGGCGTCGTCGGCCGGCTAGGGCGGCGCCGAGGGGGTCGGCCGGCGTCGGGTCCTCCTGGGAGGGTCGGCTCGGCCTGGGAAGGGTCGGCTCGGCCTGGGGGGGGTTTTGCTTGCTGGAGGAGGAGGAGGAAGAGGAGGAAGGGTCGCCGGGGTCGGCGCTGGTCGGCGGGCTCCGGCGAGGGGCTGAGGGCAGCGGCTAGGGTTCCGACGAGGGCTCGGGTAGGGGAGGATTGAGGGAGGAGGAAGACCGGAGCTAGGGGGTTTTTATAGGGGGTCGAGGGAGGGCTGGCCGGGGCGTCGTGGGCGAGGGGTCCGGAGGGGAGGCGACGCGGGGTCGTGGCCGACCAGAAATCGCGGCGGCGGCGGGGATTTTGCCCGGTCGTGGGGTGACAGGGGAGAGGGGTGAAGAAGCGGGTCGGGTCGGGCGGCGGGCTCCGGGTAAGCGGACCCGCCCGACCCGCTAGGGGGTGTGAGGCTGGGCTGGGTCAGCTGCTAACGGGCTCGGCCCACTGGACCGGGCCGGGCCCAAGAAACAGAAAATAAAAAATAATAAAAACAGTAATTTAATAATAATAATAATATTAATAATTAATTAATTAATAAAAATAGTTTTTAGGCTTTTAAAAATAGGTCTGAGGCCCAATAAATTCCCAGAAAATTACCCTAAGTCCGGTTTTCTATTTTACACCATAAAATTATATTTTCATTTTATTTTAATGTTAGTTATTGGCATTTAAAAATTACAAACTCACCACAGGTCCTATGTAAATTCCTGAAAAATGCATATTAAATCCCCAAAATTGATTTTAAAAATATTTGAAATTTTTTTTAGGGTGTTTACAAGTGTCTCGGGAACAATTCGAGAATCAGTCTGTTATATTAAAGGAAATAGACAAGAAATAAATCAGCTGAAAATAGAAATACTGAGTAGATGAAGCCGGTACTCAGGAGAAGTCTTCTGCCACGATCTCGTCCTCAGGTTCCTGTTATGTTCCGAGAAGTGCTCCTGGAAGTGCTCCTATACGGTGTATCTCTGGATGGATCTCTTCGGCTATACCTGGGGACATAGTCCATTCCAGGTCCTCAGGGGACATAACAAGGTACAGATAATACAAGCCAAAATATAAGCAGTGCAGAAATTAAATGAAACAGTAGGATAAACTATGTAACCAGCTAAGTGATAAATGCAAGTTGAGAGCATCACTAGAACTCAGGCTGAAACCGCTACAAGCTCTGTGTCGGGGAGCCGGTAGCAGTAATAACACGTAAAGGGTCTAACTCTGCTGGAGAGTCTACGACCTCACAATAGTAGTAGATATATATATGAAACAGCCTGTAGCCTGTGTGTCTCTCCCCACCCAATGTAATCACACGTCTCATGTCCATGACACGCAAGATCATAACTAATGCAGCAGTCATATAATGTCTAGGAATAAACTATCCATGTCATAAACCTGTATCCTATACAGAATCACCGTGAATATCTCAAGAGGATTCTGTCTCATGAATAGTGTCAAGTGTCCTGGGTTCTGATGTACTTGATAGGACAAGTACCAAGAGTAAGGGTATCGAATGTCCATCTCTAAATGACGTACCCAACACCGCGTACGGGGTTGGCACCCGACTATGATCGGACACTAAGTACGTCACACGTTTCCTAGGTTAAGCAGTTAAAACAAGTTTACACATGAATCTACAAGAAATTAAGTAAAATACTATGACAAGAATCACTGTGAGTTGACAAGCTCTACTTGCCCACTGATGCATAAATAAGTCAAGAAAAATAAGTAGCAAGCTGCAGGGTTTGGCAAGGTACACTTGCCTGTGGTTCTGGTTCCAATTGCGTCTCTGACTTCAGTTGAAATTGTAGGCGGTACTCCGGTTGCTGAAACAAACATCACCATCAGATCCAGAAAATATCAATCAGCTAAAAACGCCTGTCCTTGAGTCCAATTTGGAGACAAGGGCAAAAGCGGCCATTTCGGGTCAAAACGGGGTCCACAGGTGGGCCCGCTTTGCACCGAAAAATGTGTCAGGGTCAAAGGTCTCCAAATTCACCAAACTTAGTGTCAACAGGTCAAGAACGATGATACGAACCCAACGGAACTTCCAGAATTGGATTCCGATGAGCCGATCACAAAATCGCCCGTCGGGCGGGGCCTGTGGGACCCTCGACACGCAATTTCGTCAACGTTCTCAGAATTGAACCAAACTTGGGTCACAGGACCAGCGTATCGCTACGAGTCCGATGGCGTAAGTTTCGTTTCAATCCGACGTGTGTACACAAAGTTAGGGTACGATTCAGAAAAGTCAGATACGGGACGTTGTCCGCTGATACGCACTGATTCCGGTGTGTACGCACATCCGAATCAGCTTCTGCGAAATCCCACACGTCCGTATCAACGATGCGCACGTATCTGTGAAGATCGCGCACGACCAAGTCGTCCCGTTTGGCGGGACGTACCCAGTTCCGGGGTGAATCGAGGCGTTGTTTTTCCTGTTTTTGGATCGCGGTGTGCGATCACTACAGGATGCGATGTCCCGAGCGGTTTGTCCGGGCACCGAGAGGGTCATACAGGCTTCGTAACGCAATAGACGGAATCGAAATCAGAGCTACGAGTAAGAAGTTAGGAGTACCTCAACAGGGTCGAAAACCGGGGTTTTCGTCGTGTCCGGCACGACACAGGACACTGTGTCCTGTGTCCGACACAGAAAAATAGGAATTAGGGTTAGGATTTGGGATTCTGCGGCGGGGACGGCGGCTCTGCGGTGGTCGGCTGAGGCGGAGGGGGCCGGGGTGTCGGGGGCACGCGGCGGCGCTGGAGGCGGCGGAGGCGGCGCGGGGAGCGGCCGGAGCTGCTGCCGCTGTTGCTCGCTGCTGCTGCGGCTGCGGTGGAGAAGGAAGGAGGAGAAGAGGGAGGGGGCTGCCGTCGGTGGGAGGAGGCGGCGGGGCTCTGGAGCGGTGGCGGCGGCGCTGGGCAGCGGGCGGTGGACGCGACGGGGAGGGGGATAGGTGGCCGGAGAGGCGTCGGAGGGGGTATTTAAAGGGGGTTGGAGGGGAGCTCGAGCGGCCGGAGAAGGTGGGATCGTGGGCGAGGTGGCCGGGCGGAGCGGCGAGGGTGGCGGGCTGGGCGACGCGTGGCCGAGCGGGCGGCCGGAGCGCCGGGAGAAGCGGGCACGGACGGGGACGTGGTCAGGGAGAGGGGGAGAGGAGCGGGCCGGGTGCGGCCGAGGGAATGGGCCGGGCTATTAGGGTTTAGGTTTTTAAAAATAAAATAAAAATCTAATTAAATAGATAATTAAATTATTAAAATATTAAATAAATATTTTTAGGTGATTAAAAATAGGTCCGGGGCCCGATAAATTTCAGAAAAATTATCCTAAGTCCAGTTTTTCATTTTACACCCAAAAATATTATTTTCATAATATTGTAATACTGTTTATTATCAATTAAAAATTATTTAATAATTAAAACCCTGTTTTTAATTACAGAAAAATTCCAGAAAATTGTGAAAATCCTAATTTAAAAATTCTTGAAAAATCAGGGGGTTTACAGGGGATTAGAGGAATACCTGAGGCAAAAAAGTCCTCGCAATCTATTCATGTTTATTAGATAACTGATTCACGTGTCAAAGCAGCTACGTATATGAGCGAGTATACATTAGTGCAGTGTTAGGCCGTGATAACACCGCTTCTAATCTTGAGAAAGGAGACTCATGGACCATCATATAGTTAGGTCGCATGCTAGGATTAAGCCTTCTTGCATACCTAACTGTTTGATGCAGAGACGGACAGAGAAAGAGAGAACTTTATACATATATGTTTATGTAAATTGTTGCTAACTTGTATGTCTGCTGCAAGGATAACCGCTCGGCGAAAGGGTAAGAATCACTGAATAAGTGATATATATGCTATCGAACATGCTCTCTTATATTGAATGCTTTCATAGAAGTCTTATTTTCGTATATACTTCTATCTCATTAACACGATAGGATGTTGCTTATAAGAGAAAGAGAGAGATGCATAGAAAGATGCTAAGAAGATAGTCCACTAGATGCTTGCTAAAGTCTTTAGAGAAATGCCTATGATTCACGAGACACGCTGCGCACCAGAGATAGTAAATGAATCTTGCATATCGTATATGAACTTCTTGTCTTGCCTGCTTGCTTGTATATCGAACATGAACTCTGATTTCAAAGATATTTTCGAAAAGAAGTAATATGACTATGTTCATGTGATGCATGTAACGAACATAGGTAAAACTAGAAAGATCAATAGTAATGAAATATTTTGCCACATGCTTACTTAGTGTTGGTTTCAGCAAATGTTGCTTCTGTTCATTGATTTTAGACTCACCAATACTTTCTCCAAAGTGCTGACCCATCAACAGTTTGCTTGTTCTCAGGTGTTGGATCGTCCGAGAAAGCGATAGCCGTACCTCATCCCCAGGACCCAAAAATCTAGAGTCGATGCCTTGAGCCGTATCGATATTGCTTTGAGTTGCTTTTGTATAGAGGGACATAATGTATGGAACGGTGTCATTGTAATCGAGAGAAAGAGATCTTGAGTAAACTGTAATCTCGGCCAAGCGCCACGTGTAACACATCTTGATTATCAATAAAGAGTTTGTTTTCATATGCCATTGTGTTCTTTACTTTTCTGCAATATTGTTTCACTGCTCCCGTCTTGAATAGCTTACTTGCCCTTATTCAAAGCATCGGCTTTGTGCAAGCGCATCTTAGGCTTGCACGACATTACGCCCACGCGAGGACGAATCGGTCCCGCAAGGACCCAAGCGAGGAGGAACGGCCCCTCTGCGGGACCGGAGCGTGACATAATGGTATCAGAGCTACTCGATTCTTTGTCCATTCCGTTGCCTTTGACTCAGAGATGTCCCAGATATTGTGATGCAATGAACTTTTCATACAATAAGTCCATAGATATTCTTAAAGATGCTAGCAAAAAGTTTTCTGGATTTGATTTATCGTTTGAGAGTTTTGGATTCTGATTTATGTCTGCCTGAGTAATCATTTTTGATTGCTAGAGTTTTCGATTGAGGATGGTGAGGGATGAGGACTATCGCTGCTCTGGATATCGAAAGTTTCTCCTTGAATTTTCGAGGACGAAACTCTTTCTTGGTGGATAAGTATGTAGTGCCCCACTCCGCGTAGGCACTATGTACAAGAGATATCGCTTTGTTGTCTCGAGCGAAAGCCTTCTCGGAGAGTTTTCGATCGAAACACAAGACGATTGATCTAGGTGAGTGGGCAGAAACTTCATTCTCTGATTATTGCATGCCTTAATAATGAATCTGAGTTTTTGAATGCTTGTTCTAAGAAGATAGTTTCATAAGAACAATGATAGAACCTACCTCTGCATGCTAATAAGAGAACCCGTATAGCTTGTCATTGAAATGAACCTGCTTGCCTAACTAGAGAATTTTAATGCTTGTCTAAAAATATATAGAGATAGAACCATTGTCATGCTAAGTTAAAGATAGAAATGTTGCATGCTTAGCTACACGGACACCGCTATCGAACGAACCGTTGCCATGCTAATAGACAAGAAAAATAGATGTTCATATGTTTTCCTTGTATATGCTAAAAAAAGAGTAGAACTGCATGCTTAGCTAAAGCGATAGAGAACTGTTTCCATGCTTGCTTGCTTAAATGGAGATTGTTATATGTTTCCATAGAAGTTATCGAAATGCTTGAACGGTATCAGAGAAATGGCAGCCAGTCTGCATAAGAGATAGAAATGATGGCCTGTCCGCACAGAGACAAAGACAGAGACAGAGAGAGAAGAGATTGAATATATGCTTGTTACTGAACTGATGCATCCATATAGAGTTTATCTGATAGAGTTGCATTCATGCATTGGTCTTAGACAACTTGTGCATAAGAAAAAATCCCACGAACGGTTTTTTGGGGCGCTGGGACCGTTCGCCCTGGGGGGGGGGATTAGAGGAATACCTGAGGCAAATAAGTCATCGCGATCAGGGGGTATTCATGTCTATTATATAGCTGGTTCACGTGTCAAAGCAGCTATGTATATGAGCGAGTATACATTAGTAAGTGCTGGACCGTGGTAACAACGCTTCTAATCTTGAGGAAGGAGACTCATGGACCATCATATAGTTAGGTCGCATGCTAGGATTAAGTCTTCTTGCATACCTAACTGTTTGATGCAGAGACGGACAGAGAAAGAGAGAACCTTATACATATATGTTTATGCAAATTGTTGCTAACTTGTATGTCTGCTGCAAGGATAACCGCTCGAAGAAAGGGTAAGAATCACTGAATAAGTGATATGCATGCTATCGAACATGCTCTCTTATATTGAATGCTTTCATAGAGAAGTCTTATTTTCATATATGCTTATATCTCTTTCACACGATAAGATGTTGCTTATAAGAGAAAGAGAGAGATGCATAGAGAGATGCTAAGAAGATAGTCCACTAGATGCTTGTTAAAGTCTTTAGAGAAATGCCTATGATTCACTAGACACGCTGCGCACCAGAGATAGTAAATAAATCTTGCATATCGTATATGAACTCCTTGTCTTTCTTGCACGAACATAGGTAAAACTAGAAAGATCACTAGTAATGAAATATTTTGCCACATGCTTACTTAGTGTTGGTTTCAGAAAATGTTGCTTTTGTTCATTAATTTTAGATTTACCAGTACTTTCTCCAAAGTGCTGACCCACCAACAGTTTGCTTGTTCTCAAGTGCTGGATCGTCCGAGGAAGCGATAGCTGTGCCTCATCCCCAGGACCCGAAAATATAGAGTCGATGCCTTGAGCCGTATTGAGATTGCTTTGAGCTGCTTTTGTATAGAGGGACATAATGTATGGAACGATGTCATTGTAATCGAGAGAAAGAGAGCTTGAGCGAACTATAATCTCGGCCAAGCGCCGCTTGTAACACATCTTGATTATCAGTAAAGAGCTTATTTTCATATGCCATTGCGTTCTTTACTTTTCTGCAATATTTTGTCGTTGCTCCCGTCTTGAATAGCTTACTTGCCCTTGTTCAAAGCGTTGGCCTTGTGCAAGCACAGTTTAGGCTTGCACGGCATCACGTCCACGCGAGGACGAATCGGTCCCGCAATGACCCAAGCAAGAACGAACGGCCCCCCTGCAGGATCGGGGCGTGACAACGCTACAGGGGGAGGAGGCCGAAGCCAATAGGGGGCAGGTGGTTTGCGGGCCCTTTGGCGGTTCATATATACTTTTCCTTATTTGTTTAGCAGATTGACCCTTTGGTGCCTCCATTAACATTATTGGAGGGTTAGCCATAGTGTTTTCAACTAAAATTAACCTAAAGATTGTTAAGTTAGGAAGGCAGTTTAATTAGTCAGGAAAATATGAGGTCTATTTTAGGGGCAGGTAATTAAAATCTTAGGAGTTTATTGTTGGTGTTAGGTGGGATTACCAACCAATGTAGAGAATATCTCGGAGTATGATGATCGTTATACGTGTCTGAGAAGTTCGAGTATGATGATCGTTATACGTGTCTGAGAAGTTCTAAAAGTCAAAGACAGCAAAGATGGCTCAATTTGAGCACATGTCAGAAGCCATTGGAAAGCTACAGTCAGTATTAGCAATATACCGGTTTTGAAACAATTTGTTCCGTAATAGATTTTGACTTGAAGCGACATATTTTCGGTATACCGATACCAGTATACCGTCGATTTACCGATGTCAGAGCTAAAGTCGAAATAGGTGTTTATTAACACTGTTTGATGAAATTAATGGTCCATATGCTTGCTGGAATAGGGAGCTTTAAATTTTTTTTTTTCCTAATCCTAAGCTGTCATCATCTACCAGAGAGGGATCAAAATTAGAGAGTTCTCAAGTTTGTAATTTTCAAAGAAGAGAGAGGAGATTGATGACTATTTCGAAGAGAGATCATTTCGGGGATATCATCGATGATTGGTTCTCATCATCTCGTCTTTGGTAATCTCTTGCAATCCGTCTTCATTACTTTGAGTAGTTGTGATAATCCGTTTGGATCGGTGAAAAAGTTTGTAGAGAATGTGTCATCTATTTCATTAGTGAATGTTTTTTTAGGGTTGGATTATGATTGTCTCGTAATTTTTTTTCGCAAAAAAAATTTACGTCAAATTTATTGTGTTTAATTTGTACTTTTGACAAGTTGGTTTATGTGTTTTTCTTTGGTTCTCTTATGGTCTTTTAGTTGGCGAAGAACGCTAACCAAACAATTATTAATTAGTAGTTGGAGAAAAAAGTTCGCATTGTTGATACATAGGGAGTGGATAGAATAGGGTTAGATTAGACCTGCAGTGCCCTCGGCTCATATATATAGTTCATGATATCTCTCTGTGAGAGATCTTTAGTTATGATTAAGGTAACTAGTGTTGTAGGGGTTGAGAATAACACTTTCTTCAAGAAATCAAGGTGTTTCGTGGTGGGAATTAACTAGAAGAGACTCTTCTTTTAAGTTCTTTGTATATATTCTTGTAGTAAATTCTCATTATAGGTCCC
Organism: Iris macrosiphon; assembly: GCA_036927795.1. Lineage (NCBI taxonomy): Eukaryota > Viridiplantae > Streptophyta > Magnoliopsida > Asparagales > Iridaceae > Iris > Iris macrosiphon. Next base: position 179,904,167 of record JAYESA010000012.1, read on the forward strand.
CTGCTTGTGATGAAATCTCTTTTTTTTTTCATGGGTTATTTACAAAACTTTTCTTATATTTTATGTTTATTATATAAAAAAAATTTATTTTGAAAATAACTACACTAAGGATCTGCTTGGTAATGATATTTTTATCGATTTTAGGATATTTTTGAACCGACCGTTTATGAAAACTCATGTTTGGTAATTTTTTATGAGGCACTGATTTTGGTCGGTCAAAAATCATCCAAAACTGGTGTAATTTAATTTTGGATGACTTTATAAACACCCAAAATCAATAGATTTTGAACTATTTTATTTATTCGTGTAAAAGTTTTTCAAAATCGTACGTTACCAAGCATGTATTGTATTAAGTTTAAAAGCCGCTACTTAAAATCACTCAAAATCAGACATCCCATAACCGTTACTCTAAAAATACCTCATAACCGCTACTCTCATAATTGTCAAACAAATCCTAACGTTTCCTATATTTTATGTTTATTATACAGATCTTTCATATGTTTTATGTAAAGAATTATTGTACTAACCATTCTTAAAACATAAAACACAGAAAATGTTCGTGTAATTATTTTTAAAATAAAAAAAATTCGTATAATAAACATAAAATATATGTGATGCTAGTATAAATAATTCTTTTGTATTCAAATTTATGTTGAGTGGTTTTAGGTCTTTATCAGATAAGTATTGTTAATGAAAAGTTCAGATAGTGCAAGTGTGACAAGGCTGCTGAAGATGGCAAATCATTCAAAAAGAGCTTAGTCCTTGCTGCACAGAGTTTCTAAATCCATTCTGGAGCTACTGGGACCTAGTTAGTTGAAGTAGTTCAAATCATGAGATTTAGGGATATCCCTTTCTCCTTTAGCTTTAGCTTTAGCTTTAGCACTTTGGACCAACATCAATTCTTAACCTATGTTGCATGGACATGGATGTCACATGATACAAATATATTTGACATGGACATGGAACCAAATTTTTTTAGCACCACGGTCTTGTTGACACAAGCATGGCCACGGACGATTATGGTGTGTCCATGCTTCCTAGGTTGTAACTAGGCTATATGGTCAATTTGAGCCAGGGTAACAGGGCCGGTCCTGAGTTTATGGAGGTCTGAGACGAATTTTCAAAATAGACTTCCTATATATAATATAAAAAAAAAACTGAAATAAAAGTAAATTAAAAAAAATGTTGCCACAAAAAATTGAACTTAGAAACTCTAGAATGCAAACCTAACATAATAACCACTACACTACAATTATTTTGTGTTAAGATAAGCCTATGATATATATTAGTTTCATTTTTGATACAAAATTATATATATATATATATATATATATATATATATATATATATATATATATATATATATATATATATATATATATATATTGTAAATCTTCTGAATTTTTAGAGTTAAATTTTAATTTTTAATTTATTTAATATTGGTATTATGTAATTTATTGAGATTAAGGAAGAATTTTCTGTATTTTTTAGCTAATTATAATAAATAATATTCATGTATAGATATTTTTGTGTATGTAATTAATTACAAATATTGTACATAAATTATATTTTTTGGTGTGCAACTTATATTAGAGTATGGTAGAATTTTTATAGAATTTATTGAGGTCCAAAACTATTTTTAGATGGCTATATATGCATATATATATATATAGAGAGATAATATTAATTATTAAACCAAACCGAGTTAAACCAACCCGAACATGAACCCAAACCAAACCAAACCAACCCCAAACCGGACCCTAAACCTTAGACCCGACCCGAAATCCGCACCCAAACCCACAGACCCGCTCATCCGATAACCCACAGAAACACTCGCTACAGTAACTCCCCTCATCCCCTCCGATTCCTCTCCCAAAATCGGTCAAACCCCTTATTTCCTCTCCCTGTAACCCCCTTCACCCTATATAAACACCACCAAAGAAGACCACCATCACCATCATCTCCCCGACCACCACCGCCGCTATCAACCGCCGCCGTGACCGCCGACGATAGCCGCGAACAGCCGCCCGAAGTCAAGACGAGCAGCAGCCATAGTGAGGTACCCTACTTCTCGCCTCTGTATCTTCCTGCGCAGTAATCCAAACATCGACCCGTCGAATCCTATGTGAAGACCACATGACCCCCTTGAATCCTATGTAATTAGTTTAACTTATCGTGTCCTGTGTTGATCGTAAATCGCGACACAAAATAGAAAAAAATGACTTACTTTTTTAGGAACAGAAATTGTTCCAAGTACGCGTGTTTGAGTCCCGTTATCTCCATAACGGCACGCGATACTAAAATTCTACTTGAACAGTAATTTAGACAATATAACCTAGTTTTAATCCCTTTAAACACTTCTTTTAATTCGATGTATGCTGTATTTTATTTACTGTTAAAATTGACCGAAAATTTGATTTTCTAAACCCAATTTTTTCTGATACAGGGTGCGTCCCGCTAAACGAGACGACTTCGTCGTGTGTAAATTATACCGAAAGGCGCGCATCGTCAACACGGACATGTAAAATTTTACGAAAGTTGATTTGGATGTGCGTGCACACCGGAATCAACGCGTATCCGTCGAAAAATACCGTATCGACATATTCTGACACTCGTCATAATATTTGTGTGTGCTTGTCATTTCGCAACGAAACTTGCGCCAACGGATTTGCAGCGTTACTTTGGTCCTGTGACACAAGTTTGGTTCGATTCTAAGAACGTTGACGAAACACCGTTTCGCGGGCCCCACGGTTCTACTTGATGGGTGATTTCGTGATCGGCTCATCGGAATCCAGTTCTGGAAGTTCCGTTGGGTTCGTATCATCGTTATGGACTCGTAGATACTAAGTTTAACGAATTTAGAAAATTTTATCTTTGATACATTTTTCGGTGTGAAATGGGTCACATGTGGACCCCGTTTTGACCCGAAACTGTCAATTTTGTCCCTGTGTCCAAATTGAACTTATGGGCAGTCAATCCTAGATATTTCAAATATTCTGAGAATAATAGTGATGTTTGTTTCAGCATCCGGATGCGTACTTAGAGATTCCACTTTTACAGGAGCAGTTGACGGAGTTCAGAGCTCAGGCAAGTGTACCTTGCCAACTTGCAGTAGATCATATGATATTATTTGCATGTATTATTTCTATATACTTCTGTGATGTACCTGTTCAACTTAGGACCGTAAGACGTTGCTTAGCGTCCGAACAAGATTCGGGTGTCGACGCCGTACGCGGAGTCGTGTAACGTCACTTAGAGAGTTGATTCCACGATCCTATATTTTTACGTGCTTATTTTACCAAGTATGTCATACCATAGGATACTTGACACTATTTCATGTGACAGAATCTTTCTTGAACAATTCATGGTAATTCTGTATAGGCTTACAGGATTCGTGATATGAGACTTGCATATACATAGATGTCATTATGACTCGTTGTACTAGCTAGAGATCATGATCTTACGTGTTATGAACATGAGATGTGAGGTTACATTGGGTGGAGAAAGACACACCATACTACAGGTTGATTATGTTTATATATATATACTACATTACTGGAGGTGCCTTAGACTCTGTCTCAGATCTTTAGCACATTTACTGGCCCTTCGAGATATTATTTGCTGCTATGGGCTCTCCGACACAGAGTATGTAGTAGTTTCAGCCTGAGTACGAGTGATGTCCTCACATGCATATCACTTAGATGGTTATATTAGTTTATCCTTAAGTATGTGGCATTATACTGTTTTATCTTGGCATGATGTTTCTTGTACCTTGTTACGTCCCTCTGAGGACCTGGTCCCTTGTCAGTTTTGCCGCATAGACCGTTGTGGAGCTTGCCTGGAGTTGCTGATGTGTGTTGCTTCGTTTTGCAGGCATTGGTGCCAGATATTTATATCAGTTCTTCTGGAGTTATGGTTATTATTCATATTGTTTAGTCATCTGCTGATGTAGACTAGTTTTATAGACTCATATTCCTTTCTCGAGTCTATTCGAGCTTATGTATTACTGGGCGGCCGACTTTAGCACATGTAGTTCATTCTTGATATTTTGTTCTTTATGTGGATTGAGACATAGAGATTTCAGTATTCTTAGATAGTTACCCTTATTATACAACTTATACGTATTCGAGTCGGATCAGAGTCTGGTCGAATGCGTAACTGGCATGTTACATATTTCTAGTCCTACGTATTTTGGGACTGGAACGTTTTATATATATATATATATATATATATATATATATATATATATATATATATATATATATATATATATATATATAAGGGAAGAGGATATTGCACCAAGGGTTATTGCAACAATTATTGTACCAAGCAATTTCAGCCATAATTTTTTTTTAATGTGTGGTTATAAAGCATGCTGACATGACACATACTTTATGGGATGATTTATAACCACATGATTGAAATAAATGTGGGGTTGAGATTATTTTGTGTAATAAGTTGGTAAATATTCTGTTATATATATATATATATATATATATATATATATATATATATATATATATATATATATATGTAAGAAACCTAATTCTGAAACCGTATTAATTATTTTTATTAATTATTTTAACCTATAGTTATGAGCTAAATAGAGAGAATAGATTTTATTAGATTTTATTTTGAGGTGTTTGTACATTTAGAGGATTTATGGAGCCATTATAAATTTTTTCTAATTTATTCCATCTAGGAGACCCTTTGGACAGTTGCTAGCCGAATGGAATGCACCAATATAATTCTTAGAATTTTCTGTGAATAGATATGTGTATATATATAAATACATTCCTATTGGATATCAAAACCGAAACCCAAATCCTTAGCCTACCCTACCGCTGGAACCCACAACCCGTTAGGAGAAGAAAATATCCGACAGCAGTAGCAAAAACAAACTTCTCCTTCTTCCCCTCCGCGCGTAAAACCACTCTACCGCTTCTTATTTCACCCGCGCGTAAAACAAAATCCACCGCTTCTTATTTTCATCCGCGCGTAAAACAACCCCCGCGTGTGACTCATTCCCCACCGCCTTACCTGTTATTACTAAACTCTTCCCAATCGCAATCAAAACCAATGATAGGAAGAAATAACAGCGGCAGTAGTTTCTTAAACACTAAGTTTTCCCCCCACCGCCTCTTATTCTCTCTATATATACAAACTCTCCAAAACCTTAACTACAATACTTCTTCCCCTAAACATAACACTGTGTAGGACGTTGCACTTTACAGAACTTTTTGCTCGGCAAGTATGTAACTCCCCGCAACCGTACGGTGCGTTACGCTGAGTCGGATTGAATGAAACAAATGCTGGTTCCATTTGATTTATTGGATTTTGGAAATAAGTATTGATTGAGTTGTTTCATGTGCAGATGGCTAGCGGGTTTGATGGAAATCAGGTGTTCGTTCAGAGCAGTACTGAGATAGCTGAGTTGGAATGATAATGCCATCTTCCTTAGTCCGATCGGTCGGATGATTTGTAGAGCACGGCCTGCTCGCACGGTCATACCAGTTGAGTAGATCGCGCTTGCATCGGACCACGGGTTCAAGGGATTGGCCGTATCGGCAGGACAGGATGCCTAACGGGATCAAACATTGTGAGTGGGCTCTTTTCCTTCTTCTCTACTCCTTCATGCCTAATAATATGGAAAACACGTAATGGCTTGAACACTTTGGCTGAAACATTGGGAATCACTACACTGAGGCGTGCATAGAGTGTACGCCATTGGCTTGGTAGGATTGTGGCTTGATTTGGTTTGTGCGTTGGATAGTTGGAGCTAGAGTTGGAATATTACATTTGAGGCAGTTGGTTGGATAATTGGGATTATGCTTGGACAGTTGGAATGATGCATTGAGAGATTGGGAACATTGAGATTTGGGCGAGCGAGCGTGCATCCGTGCACGGGTATCACTTGGTCGCTTTGTCTTGCAAAGCGAGCAGTTATGGTTCAAAACCGAACAACTGCATCGGCGAGGGTGTTGTGCCGATTGATGGGACATCGTGCCACGAATGGGGCATTGTGCCACTGAAACGACATTGTGCCATGGGTTAGCTTTGAGCATGGGTGTTGCACCATTGGAAATACTGTGTTGAGAAGAGGCATTGTGCCTATGGGAATAACTTGTGAATGGTGCCTTGGGCTATATGTTGGAAGAATGGTTATGGATGTGTTGGTTGGATTATTGGCGGAACGAGTCTAGGATCGCTTGGTGGGGCGAGAATGTTCGATCCTCTCGTCATACCTACTTGGTGTCTGCATGTCACGGACAACCTGTATTGCACAGGGTTTGGTCTCCTCGAACGGGTACTCCGGGGCACCGGGACCGTTCGGCCATGGAGGAGACAATTGGGTAACGCGTCTTGGGCGCGGTGCCAGCGGTTGGAATCGATCCAGGTGGGTTAGCTACTTAGCGCTGTTTCGAGGAGAACCGCATTTGATCAGTCCGATCAAAGTCCTTTATGGCTTGGCCAGTGACTTCATATAGTATAGTGTTGGCTTGCTTTTCTTTTGTTGGTTTGGCTTTCGTGTAGGCGCGGCCACCTTGCCTCGGCAAGAGTGTGCACTGTGAGATTTGGATTGTAAGTGTTGGTTGAGGATGGATATTGAGGCTTGGTTGATGGTTCGACATGTTATCGTGTTGCTTGGACTTGAGCAGGACGGTTTGCATGCTAGTTTCCCTCGAGTTGCTTATATATTTGCTTGTCGTTTGGTTTGAGTTGAGTACTTGCATGCTTAAACTGCTTTACAGCTTTCCTTAACATGTCATCCCTATGCCATGAAATGAATCTAGGATTCAACTAGAAAGATCACCATATAACTGTTTGCATTCACTATTTTTTACTTAGTGTCGGCTTAGGCGAGTGGGTTACCCCGCTCACCAGTACGGTTGTGTACTGACCCACATTTGTGGGCATTATTTCAGGTACGCAGGCGTAGTGGCGCTGCTTGGATATACGGGACATGATGTATGAACTGTAAGTACCTTTGTGGGCTAGAGAAAAGAGCAAGAGTATTTCATCGCCTTCGTGACATCGCCTTCGTGGCCTTGTCTTCGATGAGGCATTTCATTTGACCCTATCGTGAGCTTCACTGCGTATTACTCTGATTGTGTGCTTGGTACACAATACTTGACTTCCGCTGCAACTTGGTTGTTTCAATGATAACATTTGGTGTTTGACAACATCGCCTTGTACGAGCGCAACTCCAGGCTCGTATGGCATCACGTCTCGATGAGAACGATGGTCCTGCGGGAGAGCTGTAAACGTGGTGATTCACGTTCAGCGGGGACTATCGAGCTTGCGGGAGATTGGGGCATGACAGATTGGTATCAGAGCACCTGGTTCATTTTCTCGGACTTGGTCCTTCGCTTCATCACAAACTCTAAATAGCTTCCGTGTGTCGTCTAGCTCTTGACTCTACTCAGTGCCGCATTGGATGTTTCATGCAATAAGTCTATTTATTGCTGGTTGTGGCTGCATTTTATTCTTGGTTGTGTTGCCTTGGTTGGTTTTCGTAGGATTGTTTAGCCTCGTTAGGCGTTGTTGCATTCGTGCAGCAAGTTGGGTGGCGTTGTTGCATTTGTGCAACAAGTTGGGAGCTTTCGTTGGGTTAGCTTGGCTTGTCGTTCAGGGAGATTCTGATTGTATCAGTGGATCAGTTGGTTGGCTGACGAGTTTTGGTAATGCAGCATGTTGTGAGTAGGAGCATTCGTTGAGAATAGATCGTTGCACGAGATGCTCGTGTAGCGACTGTGTTGGATAGAAGTTGGAATTTCGGCTGTGGCGCATCGGTTGGGCATGTTTGAGTTTGGCTTGGGATTTTCTGAATAAGTTGGCACGAGTTGCTCGTACAACAAATGTGTGGAACCATTGAGTATTGGGTTGGAATACTTGGAAAAGATCGTTGCATGATTGCTCGTGTTGCGAAAGTATCAGACGGTTTGAGAACACCGGAAGCATTGAGAATGGGATATAGCACGAGTTGCATCGCAAAATTGATAGAAAGAGTAAGATGGTTCACTTGTTGGTTGGGTTTTTGTGTCAGACTTGAGTTGTGAATGGCAGGATCACATATAAAGAATGGTTCGAACGGATCTTGGATTCGTGCAGGAAAACGTAATGTGAGTAGTGACTTGATTCGAAGTGGTATATGGGATCAAACGTGTTAAGCAAGGCATTGGAAATATTTTGGTTGGACATCTATGGGAATTGCCTGAACGAACTCGAGTAACAGAAATATAAGTTGGTTGGTGCAAGTCGATTGTGTTGGGAAGAATGAAAATGGAGCAAGCGAATATTGAGTTGAGCATATCGTGAACGGACTAGTGCAAATGGAAGTATCATTGAGCATAAGAGATGGACGAGATCGGAATGAACAGTTGGGATACGCTTGAGCGAAGCGATGGGTGAATCGAAGGATAGCGAGCACGAACTACGATTTTGGGCGACATATTTGAGCTGTTGGTTGAGCAAAGAAACACGATATTGGTCTGGAGGGACAATGTGATGGATTCACACAAACTTGAAAGATTTTGGATATTGCTGCTCGAGAAGTTGACTCAGGTTTAGCGGAAATAGAATTTTGGGCAAAATGGTGCAACAATGATAGACATATTCTCTGGAAGACGTTGACGGATTATGGCAACAATTAAAGGCAAATATTGTGGCGGACAGACTTTTAGAGATAGCTAAATGTGGGAGCAAGTCGAAACAAATCACTGTGTTGTTTGAGCAAGTTGGACGTGCATTGCAAAATGCGGCAAAGGAATAAGAATTGGAGCAAGTCTTGAGTTTCGGAAATCATTGCAGTGGTAGTGCGAGTAGACAAATATGGCAGTTCGAAAATTTGATGGATTCAGGGCATACGATGGACTGATGGAAGACGGTTTCAGCAAGCGCAGTTCTCGGATTCGGAAGTTCGCTCGGATGGAATGGTTGGATTTTGATTCGGATTTGCAGATGAGATATAGCATGGTTCATAGTAACTGTCCATCGTGATGATTATAATTATCGAGCGTAGCTTCGGGACAGCTGACCCTAGCGACCTTGACCCGCTAATCGGATATGAATATGGTAGACCCATAGAACGACCCTTGAGGCGGCGTATTTGGGAATGCGTCGAGGGCAGATGTGAGCAATGAGATTTGGCCCATTGACTGAGTGTTGGATTGGAGAGATCCTTGGGATAGCCTTCAACTGAAGATGCAGCCGGAAGACCGAAGCGATTGTGGGATTGGCCTAAGTCAACTGATGAGATTCAGAGTCACAGATTTTTGTAGATGGCATCGCCTCTGACTCATCGTGCTCTGGAAGGGAATAGCATTTATATGAATGGACGACTGTGGCGGCTCGTTCAAATCAAATCTTTGCGAATACTGGAAGGGACAGACGTGCTTCAGATTTACAAGATGTCTCGAAACTTAGTCTGGGAAGCGTGCTCATTCGGAAGGCGAAGGTGATATCCTATGCTTCGAGGCAGTGGAAGCAGCGCGAAGAACTATTCCATGCGCAACCTAGGAATTGTGGCGAGTGTGTCCACGTTGAAATCGTGGCGACACTATCCCTTTGGCGTGGCGGCGAGATCTTCGTGGATCACACAAACCTCAATATAGATGTTCACCCTGTGAGGTATTGAGATTGAGGAAGAGGTGTTGGACTGAGATGATGAAAGCAAAGTTGATATTTGGGTAAGTCGCCTAGATGGGGTAGTATCATTTGAGTTGATCGTTCGGTACATGAGATATATTTGGAGATGTTGCTAGTGCGGATTCAGAAATAGTTGGATAGATTGAGTTGGAACTCGGACTGATTGATCGGTGGAAAATCATCATATTGAAAATAGTGCTCAAGCGAACATGTTGAAATAGAAATCAGGATTGGTTCGATTTGGGAGTGAAGCTAATGGATGCCTCGGACATAAAGATACCCTTGTAACTTATCCAAATTCGCTATCGCAAAGCTCGGCTGAAATACATGTATTTTAGGGACGCCTTAAATATGTGTATCGATCCAAAACTAAGCGATACGAAGAATTCGTATTGAGCTGCAAGGAGGATGTGGGAATATAAAATTTGTACGAGCATTCAACAGAGCGAGATGCTGAGTCTGGATCAGGATAATGTGAGTTGCATAGAGCAGATCCATGGAATTGGATTGTGGCATGTGATAGGAATGAGTACCAGTACGGTTCGTGGACGAACCTGATTCTAAGTGGTATATTATGTAATGCCCCGCAACCGTACGGTGCGTTACGCTGAGTCGGATTGAATGAAACAAATGCTGGTTCCATTTGATTTGTTGGATTTTGGAAATAAGTATTGATTGAGTTGTTTCATGTGCAGATGGCTAGCGGGTTTGATGGAAATCAGGTGTTCGTTCAGAGCAGTACTGAGATAGCTGAGTTGGAATGATAATGCCATCTTCCTTAGTCCGATCGGTCGGATGATTTGTAGAGCACGGCCTGCTCGCACGGTCATACCAGTTGAGTAGATCGCGCTTGCATCGGACCACGGGTTCAAGGGATTGGCCGTATCGGCAGGACATGATGCCTAACGGGATCAAACATTGTGAGTGGGCTCTTTCCCTTCTCCTCTACTCCTTCATGCCTAATAATATGGAATACACGTAATGGCTTGAACACTTGGGCTGAAATATTGGGAATCACTACACTGAGGCGTGCATAGAGTGTACGCCATTGGCTTGGTAGGATTGTGGCTTGATTTGGTTTGTGCGTTGGATAGTTGGAGCTAGAGTTGGAATATTATATTTGAGGCAGTTGGTTGGATAATTGGGATTATGCTTGGACAGTTGGAATGATGCATTGAGAGATTGGGAACATTGAGATTTGGGCGAGCGAGCGTGCATCCGTGCACGGGTATCACTTGGTCGCTTTGTCTTGCAAAGCGAGCAGTTATGGTTCAAAACCGAACAACTGCATCGGCGAGGGTGTTGTGCCGCTTGATGGGGCATCGTGCCACGAATGGGGCATTGTGCCACTGAAACGGCATTGTGCCATGGGTTAGCTTTGAGCATGGGTGTTGCACCATTAGAAATACTGTGTTGAGAAGAGGCATTGTGCCTATGGGAATAACTTGTGAATGGTGCCTTGGGCTATATGTTGGAAGAATGATTATGGATGTGTTGGTTGGATTATTGGCGGAACGAGTCTAGGATCGCTTGGTGGGGCGAGAATGTTCGATCCTCTCGTCATACCTACTTGGTGTCTGCATGTCACGGACAACCTGTATTGCACAGGGTTTGGTCTCCTCGAACGGGTACTCCGGGGCACCGGGACCGTTCGGCCATGGAGGAGACAATTGGGTAACGCGTCTTGGGCGCGGTGCCAGCGGTTGGAATCGATCCAGGTGGGTTAGCTACTTAGCGCTATTTCGAGGAGAACCGCATTTGATCAGTCCGATCAAAGTCCTTTATGGCTTGGCCAGTGACTTCATATAGTATAGTGTTGGCTTGCTTTTCTTTTGTTGGTTTGGCTTTCGTGTAGGTGCGGCCACCTTGCCTCGGCAAGAGTGTGCACTGTGAGATTTGGATTGTAAGTGTTGGTTGAGGATGGATATTGAGGCTTGGTTGATGGTTCGACATGTTATCGTGTTGCTTGGACTTGAGCAGGACGGTTTGCATGCTAGTTTCCCTCGAGTTGCTTATATATTTGCTTGTCGTTTGGTTTGAGTTGAGTACTTGCATGCTTAAACTGCTTTACAGCTTTCCTTAACATGTCATCCCTATGCCATGAAATGAATCTAGGATTCAACTAGAAAGATCACCATATAACTGTTTGCATTCACTATTTTTTACTTAGTGTCGGCTTAGGCGAGTGGGTTATCCCGCTCACCAGTACGGTTGTGTACTGACCCACGTTTGTGGGCATTATTTCAGGTACGCAGGCGTAGTGGCGCTGCTTGGATATACGGGACATGATGTATGAACTGTAAGTACCTTTGTGGGCTAGAGAAAAGAGCAAGAGTATTTCATCGCCTTCGTGACATCGCCTTCGTGGCCTTGTCTTCGATGAGGCATTTCATTTGACCCTATCGTGAGCTTCACTGCGTATTACTCTGATTGTGTGCTTGGTACACAATACTTGACTTCCGCTGCAACTTGGTTGTTTCAATGATAATATTTGGTGTTTGACAACATCGCCTTGTACGAGCGCAACTCCAGGCTCGTACGGCATCACGTCTCGATGAGAACGATGGTCCTGCGGGAGAGCTGTAAACGTGGTGATTCACGTTCAGCGGGGACTATCGAGCTTGCGGGAGATTGGGGCGTGACAGATTGGTATCAGTGCGTTAGGAATAACTGCTGATAGAAATTTTGTATGCTAGAAGACTCGGCAGTTATTAGTGGTCCAGGGACATAGCCTATTGTAGTACGGTGGTCCAATCCTTGTCCTTGTTTGGTTGTAGGATTGGGCTATTGTACTAAAGATAGGTTATGAACCAAATCGTGTCATGGATGTGACATGCGTAGAGCATTGGGCGGGGAGGACTACTAGTAGGCGTATGGGACACCCAACTTTCTTTACTACGGATGCCACACTCGACGGAGTGATATGGTTGTTATATTTACTATGGATGCCACACTCTTCGGGGTGATATGGTTGTTATATACTATGCAGATTTCCCGTTCTTCAGAGCTGTAGAACGTTATTACATACAATTGCACCCTTGTATTGGGGGGCATATGTGGCATATACTAGCTAGTTGTCACGATTGGTGAATTATGTCAGCATATATCTAGCCTACACTTTCCATACGCTCAAAGTTGTCCTCAAGTTGCATTTCACTTAGACGGTTAGGCGACCTAGTGGATGTTTATTTTTAGTACTTATTGGCATGTTATTATGTATCTTATTACGTCCCTCTGAGGACCTGGTCCCTTTCCAGATATGGACGAGCAGGAGTATCCACAGGAGTACGGACCTGGACCTGACTCTACTTACCTGACTGAGGAGGCCTTACCCTCAGAGTAGCTGTGATTATTTCTACTATTTAGAGATTTTGTTGCTACTTCAGTATAGTCGTTTTGTAGTGGATTTATTTCCACCCGACTATCAAACTAGATACTCATCTTGGTATTCAGTTATTATTTAGCTCTTTATTTCTACCTATTATTTGTGCTGTAGATGGGATATAGATTGTGTGTGACTTGTTGTGACAATATATTACCACTGGTGGATTGCATATTCATATACAGCATACGTATGTATATGATTTCCATATATTGGAGTTCATATACATACGGCTGGGCGTGTTACGTATTCCTAGTCCTACGTATTTTGGGACTGGGGCGTGACATATTTTTAGTGGTGGCCCATGCAGGTCAAGAATATATTGTCTTGGTTACGTAACTGTACCAAACATGCCTGCGTATAGGAATATAGTATAAGGATCCCATCCATGCTTGACTGAAATCTCATTCTTCCTTAAGTTTTACGCCAAAGACCCTTTACCCTTGTTGGCGTAAAAGCCAAATAACTGTTGTTGGCGTAAAAGCCTATTGATTGCCTAGTTGGCGTAAAAGGCCAAACTATGAAGAAGATTGCCTACTTTACGCTGCGGTTATGACAACTGCTAACCACGTTTCCTTAGTCTTCTAAATCTACGTATGACACGTCATGCAAGCCATGTAGGAAACTACCCCAGCGTAAACTTGATAATAGATAACCAACGTAGAGTAGCCTGATTAGGCGTAAAGTGTAAGGATGGTGATGTGAGCGTATTTGACATAGCCTTAGCTTTCCCAGTCATGACCAAATCTTGTGCATTAAATGCAGAGATATGCCTCGAGCCCTGTGCAAGAAACATCTTTTGACATGACATCTGATTTTGTCTTATCTTGAGCGGAAAAAAAACTCATTTCTGTCTTGAGCGTAAAAACTCATTTCGGATTTGAGCGTAAAGGCTCATTACTGTTCTTATAGAATAGGCAGCGTATTCACAAGGGTCCATTCTCTTCCTTTTTAGCGCATAAAAACGACTTGTATCTAATATGTCACTAGACGACAACCTGGGTCTCTGTGCAAATCATCATCACAGCCGACCTCTCGATCATCGTGCGGTACTTTTGTCAGATGTCAGGATTCACTGATTAGTCTGACAAATTCATCCGAGAAAATACCAAAAGTTCCTCGTATAACTTTACGCTGCAACGTATTTCAGGTTTTACAGATCTCTTTACGCGCGAAGATTTTACGCAGACTCTTACGCAGATAGATTTTACGCAGACTCTTACGCAGATAGATTTTACGCAGGCAAAATTTTACGCGTAGAATTTTTACGCACAGATATTACGTAGGCAGACTTTACGCAGCAATCTTTTTACGTACATATTTTTACGCAGACAGATTTTACGTGGACAACTCTGAAGTCTTACTTTACGCCAAAATTTCCTTGAATCTCTGTTTTTACGCTGACTACTGTGAATCTCTGCTTTATGCGGATAATTCTGAAACTTTACTTTACACTTCTCTATTTTACGCCAGACTATCTTAAAGCTCTGCTTTACGCGGGAAGCTTAAAACAACTTGTTTTACGCCAGCTACTTTGAACCATGTTTTACCCAGGGAGAGACTTCAAGTATGTTGGGGTTTTTGACTATAAATACGCGAAAAATTCTCCAGCATATTTCATGCTTCTATATTCTATCTAATGCTTGCATCGTGTTTGATTCATGTACTTCTTCTAAATCGTTGCGTACATCACCTACAGAGAGATGGATATGCAAAATGGATATACTGTCTCCGATGGTGACACAACTCCTGGAGTCAATGGTCAGACTCAATGAGGGACCTTAACAATTCCTAGACTTCCGGAATCAGATGGACAGATTCATAATCCAGTTCCATCTGATCTTTCCGTTCCACCAAATAGGAACATTCCAGTATCATCAACATCATAAGATGGCCAGGCACAACTGTTCCAATTCTTCCAGATAATGATGCAGGAACAGAGGCAGCAGGCAGCCGAGCAAAGGCAAGAAATTCTGGCAGCAATTGAAAGGATGGCTGCAGGCTGCTGTACCAGCTCAAATACTAGATCCAGTACCTCGAGCTAGAGTTGGTTCAGTAACAGACTTTATACAGATGGGTCCAAAGCCGTACCAAGGCATTAAGAGCCCAGAGGTAACTACCAACTGGATCCCTCACACCCGGAGGTTATTAGAGGCAGCACAGCTACCTGCAGACCCATGGATGACGGGTGTAAGGACACATCCAGGGCCAATAAGGACACAGCAAGGAGGACATATCAGACGTCCTTTGGAACAACAACAACAGCATCAACACAGAGCCAGACCGTACCAGATTTTGGAGAAGCCCTGATATAATTATTATAGGAGACACGGGCACATTTTGAGAAACTGTCGACTTCGCCTAGGACAATGTATGAGATATGGTTCCGGACAACATATGAGGAAAGATTGTTCTATGCAACAAATAGTGACACTTTTACCGTCAGTACAGGAGCTAGCACTTCCAGTACCAAAGCCAGCTCAGCAGATAAATAGACCAGGAGAATCAACTTAGCAGCACGAGGACGGCAGAGGCGCGAACGTTTTCTGAACCTATTCATTGATCAAGGTATACATTTACTTTGTTAATTTATACCTTATACCATCCTTGACTTTCTACCGTGACTTAGTTTTAATTTCAAGGACGAGATTTTTATAAATTGGGTAGTATGTCTCACAACATAGTATCACATAGCCCTATGGACCTATTGATGAAGTGTAATAGAATGACACAACTTTAGATTTGCATAAGAAGATAGTGTTTATTCAGATCGTAGAAATTAGAGGCCCATACCCTATTGGGTCAACTAGCAACTTAGACAAGGGATTAGTATGACAACTGTAGAGACTGTAGAGTCTTATCTCTTTGTGACTTGAACTATTATGTACCTTCTTTCATCATGATCTAGCGCATTTATATTTTATATACTACCTTGACCTATGCTGCTATTTTATAGCCTAGTTTTGTAAAGCTTAGTCATTTATCGAGCTTGTTCATGATATATGTATTAGTGGATGCATACATTAATACATTTCAGAATCAATGTATTAAGGTCTAGCTAGCCTTAGTGCGCTTGGTTCACCCTTGGTATAACTACTTTACGTGGATTGAGATATGTAGTGATTAGTAGACGAATATACTTGCCCTCTAAGATATGTCTGAGCATATCGTATCAGTTACATAACTGTACCGATACGAGCATGTGAATAAGAATTACCAAAATAGATTTCAATCCACAACTGCCTTGACAATTCATTTTGAATTCATTAAACGCCTTGATCCCTATACTTCTAATTTATTACCTCCCCCTTGAACTCGTTATTATTGTTTTTCGTCCTTCCTTATTTCGGAAAGACAAAACCTCGTGCTTGGTATAAGTTTGATATACATATAGTACTAGAGATACCCCATAGGCCAATCACATTATTTGATGATTACTTCTCGTAATTAAAGGATATCATAGGGTTGTGTAAACTTTGAGGATTGAATAACATGATTCGAGGAATAGTTTTCTTAGATGTATAGCCTTATATGATAGATGGGTAAATTCTAAGTTGGGTAGAAATTGCATTATTAAACTTGAGGTAAATTCTTTTAGATCGTGATCAAGGGAGATTAGATAGAGAGACCCTACCCTATTTTAATTTCGAGGACAAAATTTTTATAAGTTGGGTAGAATGTAAGAACCCTAATTCTAAAAACCGTATTAATTATTTTTATTAATTATTTTAACCTATAGTTATGAGTTAAATAGAGAGAATAGATTTTATTAGATTTTATTTTAAGGTATTTGTATATTTAGAGGATTTATGGAGCCATTATAATTTTTTTCTAATTTATTCCATGTAGGAGACCCTTTGGACAGTTGCTAGCCGAATAGAATGCATCAATATAATTCTTAGAATTTTCTGTGAATAGATATGTATATATATATATAAATACATTCCTATTGGATATTAAAACCGAAACCCAAATCCTTAGCCTACCCTACCGCTGGAACCCACAACCCGTTAGGAGAAGAAAATATCCGACAGCAGTAGCAAAAACAAACTTCTCTTTCTTCCCCTCCGCGCGTAAAACCACTCCACCGCTTCTTATTTCACCCGCACGTAAAACAAAATCCACCGCTTCTTATTTTCATCCGTGCGTAAAATAACCTCCGCGCGTGACTCATTCTCCACCGCCTCTTTACCTGTTATTACTAAACTCTCCCCAACCGCAATCAAAACCAATGATAGGAAGAAATAGCAGCGGCAGTAGTTTCTTAAACAGTAACTTTTTTCCCCACCACCTCTTAATCTCTATATATATACAAACTCTCCCAAACCTTAACTACAATACTTCTTCCCCTAAACATAACACTGTGTAGGACGTTGCACTTTACAGAACTTTTTGCTCGGCAAATATACCTTGCCATTGTATTATTATTTACATTCCAGCTGATACATGCATGTTTAATTCTGCTTATATAGATATTTATTTATGTAGAATTTGGACCTACTTTATGAGACCACCCCAGTATTATGGAGCATTATTAGATTCATTAGCCGTGACACAGTTGTTACACGAGTTGTGAGTCTCATATAGATTCCGGACTACGTACCGGGTTGGCCTCATGTACGTATGAGCCATGCGTTAGGGATAACTGCTGATAGAAACTTTGTATGCTAGAAGACTCAGCAGTTATTAGTGGTCCAGGGACATAGCCTATTGTAGTACGGTGGTCCAATCCTTGTCCTTATTTGGTTGTAGGATTGGGTTATTGTACTAAAGATAGGTTATGAACCAAATCGTGTCATGGATGTGACATGCTTAGAGCATTGGACGAGGAGGACTACTAGTAGGCGTATGGGGCACCCCACTTTCTTTACTACGGATGCCACACTCGACGGAGTGATATGGTTGTTATATTTACTACGGATGTCACACTCTTCGGGGTGATATGGTTGTTATATACTATGCAGATTCTCCGTTCTTCAGAGCGGTAGGACGTTATTACATACAATTGCGCCCTTGTATTGGGGGACATATATGGCATATACTAGCCAGTTGTCACGATTGGTGAATTACGTCAGCATATGTCTAGCCTACACTTTCCATACGCTCAAAGTTGTCCTCAAGTTGTATTTCATTTAGACGGTTAGGCGACCCAGTGGAAGTTTATTTTCAGTACTTATTGGCATGTTATTATGTATCTTGTTACGTCCCTCTGAGGATCTGGTCCCTTTTCAGATATGGACGAGCAGGAGTATCCACAGGAGTACGGACCTGGACCTGACTCTACTTACCTGACTGAGGTGGCCTTACCCTCAGAGTAGCTGTGATTATTTTCACTGTTTAGAGATTTTGTTGCTACTTCAGTATAGTCATTTTATAGTGGATTTGTTTCCACCCGACTATCAGACTAGATACTCATCTTGGTATTCAGTTATTATTCAGCTCTTTATTTCTACCTATTATTTGTGCTGTGGATGGGATATAGATTGTGTGTGACTTGTTGTGACAGTATATTACCACTGGTGGATTGCATATTCATATACAGCGTACGTATGTATATGATTTTCATATATTGGAGTTTATATACATACGGCTGAGCATGTTACGTATTTCTAGTCCTACGTATTTTGGGACTGGGGCGTGACAATATATAAGGGTAAACGGGATATGAGCCATAGTGCTCAATTTTCTAAATTAGTCATGCACATGTGGAGCACATGTGGACCAATAGAAATGGATTCTTAGATCCCATGTGCACTAGTACACTCTATTTCTATTGGTCCACATGTGCATGACTCATTTAAGAAAATAAGCACAATGGCTCATATTCCGTTTACCATATATATATATATATATATATATATATATATATATATATATATATATATATATGGGCCGAATTTGCGATCCAGCCCTCAGAGTCCCGCGGGAGCCCCGTCCCCCTTAGCCGTTGGATCAACACGGGCCCTCCCAATCCGATGGTGCAGGGGGACGAAACTTCAGCGGGGCTCCAGATCCACACACACACACACACACATATATATATATAAACTAATTTTGTGGGTCCTCCTATTTCGTGGGTCCTGGACAGTCATTCTGGCTGTCCTGGGCCAGGATCGGCCCTGCAAGACAGCCAAGACGACCGTCCAAGGCCCACGGACCAGGAGACCCAAAAAATTCAGTTTATATATATATATATATATATACTAATAATTTGTATCTAAAATAGAACTAGTATATACTATGGACCTCTTTTCACACAAAATAATTATGGTGCAGTGGTTATTATGTTAGATTTATACATTAGAGGTCCTAGGTCCAAGTCTTGGTAGAGTATTTTTTAATTTACTTTCTTTTAGTTAATTCTTTTTTTTTACATTATATATAGGGGCCCTATTTTAAAAGTTCGTCTAGAACCTCCATGAACTCAGGACCGAACATGTTGTTAGGTTTAATAGGAATTGCCATTATGTACGTTGTAAGTCTGCATAATTATATATATGTTATAAATAGTCATATATTAACTTTCTTGTTTGTCAGGTATGTGGAGATATAACACATTTTGACTGGATAGCTATGATATTATTGGTAGAAGTCTTAATAAAAATAATAATAATAGCTTTTCTGCCACGTATGAAGGCAAAAAAAAAACTATTTCTTGTAGGGGAATAATGTGTTTTCTTGAATATTATATCAGAAAATTTGTTGTACATAAAATATTTTAAAATAAATTAACTATAATGATACTATTTTTGAAAATTTTAAACTGACGATAGATATCGCCATCTCGGATGGCAAAAATCGAGTGTCAAATTTTTACCGACCCAGTTGACAAAAATTCAGCATTTTGACCCGCGGGTGGATGAGGGTTTGTTCGGTTTTAATGTTTGGGTGAGGGTTTAATTAGGTTTTTTTTTTGTTGGTAAAAATAGTTGTTTGATTTAGTTTTATTTAAGTTTAGTTATTTTTAAAAAAATATTGTAACAATAATTTTTTTAAATAAATTAGAAAAAACAAAAATTAACATTCAAAATAAAATATGCTATCATTGAACATCCAAAATTTAAAACTTTTCTACCGTTAGAAAATTACGTCTGGTGTCGAGCAGATTTCGAACGACCATAACTATTTGTTCGAAAATTATTTTTCGTCAAACAATAGGTCAATTTATATGTTTTCAACGAGAGTAACACAATTCATGTAGAAAAAAATTTCATCCGAAGCAAAACGCACATGTTTACAGGCAAAAGTATAAAATTTAAAACTTTAAAATATTATAACTTTTGACTGAGAGATCGAAACGAGACCTAGCTTGTGCCAAAATGATCGTAACGAAAAGTACTATGGGATAAACTGTCTCACCGATTGACGGACTTCAAAAAAATTTAGAATCGCAAAAAAAATGATGTTTAGATCTCCAAATTTTACTTTGGATAATTTTATTTTCGATAATTCGATAATAACGAGTAAAAATTGGTGTCTCCGGACCCTCACACGTTATCATATAATATATCAGTGTAAAGATGATTAAAAATGGGACGAGAATATATATAGATATATTTTTTTAACGATAAAATTGTCTATTTATAAAATAATTTACTAATCGTAATAAGATCGATTTAACTTTTGATTACGGTAGAAACTTTAAGGGTCTGCTTGACAATTGTAGGAGTATGGGTTATGAGGTATTTTTAGAGTACCGGTTATGAACGGTTATGAGGGGTTCGATTTTAAATGGTTTTAAGTAGCGGCTTTTAAACCAATACAATCCATACTTGGTAGGGCCGGCCCTGAGCTCATGGGAGTCCGGGACGAACTTTCAAAATGAGGTCCCATACATAATGTAAAAAAATAAAACAAAAGTAAAATATACCTTAACCAAGATTTGATCTAAAAACCTCTTTTGTGTAAGTCTAATGTAATAATCACTATACTACAATTAATTTGTGATAAGAAGGGCCCATGGCCGGTAAATACTCGTTCTATTTTTGGTACAAATTATTTATATATTTAAAAAAAAAATTGTCCCTCCTGGCTCATGGGGTCCTGGACGGTCGTCCTGTCCGCCCTGAGTCAGGGTCGGCCCTGATGTTTGATAACAAACTGTTATGAAATTTTTTTCTTATAAGAATAAATAAAATAAAATAATTTAAAATTTTCATAAACATTCGAAGGTTTTCATAAATAGAATAATAAAACTCCTTAAAACCAACACACAAAAACCCAAACCCAATTATCAAAAAAAAAAAAAAAAAAAAAACCTAAAACAAAAAAAATCCAACAGAAAAAAAAAATTCATATTTTCGCTAACCAAGTTGGTAAAAATGTTAAGAAACAATATATTTTTATTTATTTATAATTTTGCTATATGTGATGACAAAAACTTTCGTAACTTCAATTTTTTTAAAATACTTTTATTTTAGATAATTTATTTTAAAATATTTTTTGTGGAACAAATTTTCTGATATAAGATTGTCTCTGGTACCTCAGGGTGAGAAGTGCTTTCTAATTTCGCTAGCACTTGCTTAGTTCACACTCCTCCTTGATTGGATGGATTGGAATATCTCCTAGTTAGCAGTCTTTGAAAATTCAAGTTTTATTTATATATTATTATTTTTTGATAAAGGGATTTCCTTGTGCGGACCTCAATTGTTCGAAGTTGTACATTGACTAGGCTGATAGTTAGCTCTTAAGCACATTCAACCTCCAATTGTTTGCATTTTGCAACTGGATGCCGAAAAACTTAAAAAAATATTGTTTTTTGTTTTGTAAGGTAAAACATGTGTATACAGTTCCTTATATTTATTGGAATATACCAATAATTGGATCCTCTACTTTACGAAAATTGTAGAGAAAGGACAACTCTCCACAAATCCTCTACTTTTTTAGGCTTGGAAGTAAGTTTTAGATTTTTTATACTTGTTTGATATGTGTAAAATTAAAAATTAGGAGAAAATATGAGAGAATTCATATATTCATGATTATGAGAAAGTAATTTCCAATGACCCCTTGTAAATATTTTTGTTTTTCTAGAAATGTTGTTTAAATATTTTGTTTGGACAATAACACTCTCACTTTACTTTCAAAATTTTAACTTCTTTTCCAAACATGTAAATTTAGGTAATAAAAACATGAAATAGTATTTATGGAAAACTAAATAAAGTAAAATTTATTTTTTTTATTTTTAATCTAATATAACCAAACATGGATATGAGAATGTTGAATTTCTTTTTCATGAAAATGAAATAGAAAATAAATTTTTATGAATACAAAACCTTCATCCAAACGCCACCTAAAGGTCATGAGCTGAATAGTTCTGTGGAGCAGAGAATCTAAATCCATGGTAGAGTTGCTAATAATAATAATAATTTATTATATTAAAGTATACGTAGATAACATAATAATAAATATTTGTTTTGTTTTTGTTTGAAGTTTTTTTTTAATAGATAATAACAAATTATTTATTAGTAATATAATAAAAATAAATAATATAGATAATAATAAATCAAAAATATTTATTTTAAAATTTAATTTCTATCTCTACTCTTATAATGAGGCTTCAAAATGGCTCAAAAATGAGTCGTCTAAGTAAATACTTAACTATTTATTTAAATAATTAATTTCTATCTCTAATAATTTGTTATTATCTATTCAACAACAACAACAAAAAACAAACAAAAACAAAAAAATATATTATTATGTTATCTACATATAATAATAATAATAATAATAATAATAATAATAATAAAATTTATTTAGATAATATCTTGTTGTTAGTTTAAATATTAATTTTAATAAATAAATAATTTAGATAATATCTTGTTACAATATAATTTTAGAATTTTGGATATGTATTTAGTTAGATAATATCATATACTTAATTTAAATATAATTTGAATATTTGATACCGTAATTAATTTTAATTAAATTAGGTGTAACGAAATAATCAATAAATAAATTATTTAGATAATATATTTTTAAAAAGAAGGGATTTAAGACTTGTTATAAGAAATTAGTAAATTCACGTTCATTGCACGTAATATAAATATTTTTATGATATTGTTGAAAATGATTCAAATATTTAAATATATTTAAATTAATATTTGTTAAACAATTTAAATATTTGTGATATTTTTTTTGAATTAATTTTTAAATTTAGTTTTTAAACAATTTTAAATTTAATTTTAAATATATATTTGTGCGGAAGAGGGAAGAGAAATTAGTTTTTTTACCGTAATTTACTTTTAATAAAATGGATTTGGACGACTCATTTATGTTATAGTTATGGTATCAACTTCTTAATATAAAAAAACATCTTATTAAAAAATATATAATATAATATTGATCATATATATTAGTATAGATAATAACAAATTAATATAAATAATAACGAATTAATATAGATAATTAATTATTAAATAATAATAAATTAACTAATAGATTAAATTAAACTTAAAAAAATAAATCAAACATAACCAAAAGAAACTCAATCCCACCCGGCAACTATAAATAAAAAATATTTATTTTAATTTATAATCTCTATTATTGTAAATATAGTTTAGAAACAGTTCAAAATGAGCCGTATAAATCGTATATATATCATCAATTCTTAATATAAAATTAAAAAAATTAACTACAATTTTCTTTGTAAACAATTGAGAAACAAATTTTAAAATCACCACTTGGCCGTAACATAAATATTTATATCAAATAATAATATAAAATTTAAATAATTATAGTATTAGTTTAAATATAACTTAAATTTTGAATATATTTTAGGATTAAGAAAACCGTAGTTAATTTTCAATTTAAATATTTTTTTGAATATTTTTTTGAATCTTTTTTGAATTTAAATTTATAATGGTTTTAAATTTTTTTTCTACGATTTTTTAAGGTTTTCTACGTATATATTTTTGAATATAATTTTAATTTAAATTTAAATATATATGGTGATTTACATTTTTTTTTCAAGCTTACGAAAAAAATAGTAGTTAATTTTATATAAAAAAATTATATTAAAAATTGATGATATATATACTATTTAGACTACTCATTAAGTCGTTTATAAGCTGTATTTACAATAGTAGAGATTATAAATTTAAATAAATATTTTTGATTTATTATTATCCATGTTATATTTTTTTGTGATAATACTAATGGACAATTCGTTATTATCTATTCACGAAAAGAAAAAAAAAAAAAAAACCCACTCAGTTGGTGGGCCCCCACTTCCACGCCAACTGAGTTGGCGGTCCCTCTCCAACCGCCAACTGAACTGAGTTGGCGGTCCCCCTCTCCTTCCGTCGCAATTGGATGCAAATTTATCCATATGTATGAAAATTTCGTTTTTTCTTTTCTATATTTGAAAAATTCAAAAAATTAGAAAAAAAAAAGTGAATAATTGGAAATAGTAAAGTTAATCCATGGAGTGAGTGAAGGAATTATTCTCCCCTAATTTTTCCCTAATTTTTTTATGCACATTTCTTTTTGCATTCAAATTTTTTTTTTTTTTTTTTTCCTTCTAACATTCAGATTCCGCGAACTGAGGCCTAAGACAAACAATTTTACAAGCTAGAGATCCGTTAGGTAGGTAGGTTAGGCGTAAAGTAAGACGCCATCTAGTTTCCTACCACGAGACATGGACGAAGGAAGAAAATGATTTATGAAATAAAGTAGTAGAGCCTAGGCAGTGCAATGGTGGATCAGCTTTTGCTTTTGCATTTACATGCAGCAGCAGCAGCAGCTCCTTTCCACTGACTGCTGGATTGCAATCGATTGTTTTTGCCATGCCATGGGCGTGGTGGTGGGGAGGACTCCATAACGTTTTGTCTTTGCACAACCAACTTTTGCAAGGATTTGTTGACATGAAACTTTAGCACCCCACTCACCATGTCATGTGTGTACGTAGAACCGAGTCGTGGAACAAGTAGAGTACGACATTGTTTTAATTGCAACACATCGCTTTCATGTGTTTCTTTTTCTTTTTCTTTTCTGCTCCGCATATTTACTAGATTAATTTATTTGTTCTGGATGAAATTCAAAAATTTTAGACTAAATTATAACCTGATATCCTGTTCAACTTAATACTCTTAATTTTGATAGTTGTTAATTTAATACTCTTAATTATATAATAATTTTTATGCTGATATTTAAATTTTTTAAAAAGATAAATATTTCTTCGTTTTCAAATCTCCTCCTCCTCCTCCTCCTCCAGCAGCAACCCCCCCTTCCCCTCGTCCTATCCCTCTGCGTCTGCTCCCACATCCATCATTGTGACACCCACCCTCCACATCAGCGTCCGCGTCCCCTGGCGGACCCCGCGTCCCCCACCCACGACCCTGCAGGCCTGTGCAGCTCCGGCTGCGCGCCTCCCGCCACGAGCCCACCTCCGGGTGCGTGCCCCACCGTTCCGTGCGGTCTCCGGCTGCTGCTTGCTACTGCCCCCGTCCGTGACCCCGCCGTCCGGCGCGGCTCCTGGCCTGCCCACGTCCCGCCTCCGCGTCCACCTTCGGCTGTGCGCCACGCCGCCCCGTACGGCCTCCGGCTGTTGCTGCTGCTTGTTGCTGTCCCCCTCCCCCCGGTCGCCTGCGCCGGAGAGGGAGGGGGGGGGGATTGTAATGCTCCACTCCTCGGGACTTGACAGGGGTCGCCGGAGATGGAGGGGAGGAGGGGTCGCCGGAGAGAGAGAGAGAGAGAGAGAGATAGTGGAGATGGACAATTTGGTCTTTTTTTTTCAGGGTATCAAATTAGCATCTATCAAAGTTGAGGATATTAATTTGAAATATTTTGGATAGTTGAGGGTATTAAGTTATAATTTAGCCAAAATTTTATCCACATTTAAGAATTTATGCCACATTTAGTTTGCGGAATAATGATATTAAAAAAAAAAATCTTGTGTTTGGATACCAAATAAAATGAAAAGTAAAGAAAAATAATTGTCCAACAAAAATTTGGAGGAAAAGTGGTTCCACCTCTAAGAATTGACTTTATCACTCATTCATTTTTTTTTTTCCTTTTTTCAATTCTTTTGTCTTTTCAAACAGCAATTTTTTTTAATAAAAATTACAATTTCTTGAAAGAAAAGAAAAGAAAAATTATTTTCTTTTCTTTCTACGAATCAAGCATAGTCCTTATTACATGATATTAAAATCTAACTAATGACTAATGGAACTGACAAAAAATTTAAGATTTATACTATTTAGTTCACTAGTCATGGTGGTGGTGACGATTACCAATTTACAAAATATCAGTCATGACCTAGAAACTAAGAACCTATTTGGTTCACTACAATGTAATCGTAATCGTAATAGAATTAAATTAAAAATATATATTTTTTATTCGATTTTATTACGATTACATTACAGTGAACCCAATGGACCCTAAATCTTTACTATATTCACATGTGCGATTTTACTTTGGTTTTTGTCTTGGATGTATCTTAGATAACGTTTTGTTTGTGAAATCAGAACGTTAGATTTTTTTTTTTCAATGTTTGGATGCCAAAGAAAATAAGCAGAAAAAAAATTAATTTTTCAAAGAAAGAAAAATAGAAAAAAATGATTCCCCAATCACCCCATGGATTCACTTTTCCACATCCAATTATTCTAATTTCCTCCTAATTTCTCAGGCCGTTTCAAACAACGATATTTAAAAAATAAAAACTGTAATTTCTCGAAGGAAAGAAAAAAAATGAAGAAGAAGCAAAGAATTGATTTCATAATCTTTCCTTACCGTGAACCAAACAAGACCTTAATTAAAAAGGACATTTTTTGTTACTTTCCAAATTGCTAATAGTTTATATGTATCACCTCCCATTTTTTTTTATTAATGTTATCTTCCAATTAGCCAAAAATTTTGGAGGTTGTAACTATAATTATCATAAACAAACTATGAATGCATGAGGGGTAGTAGTAATTAAAAAAAATAGAGGATAGTAGAGTTAGACTTAGAAAATGGAAGGTAATAGTAATTAATTCTAATTAAAATTCGTTGAAGAAGGTGAATAGCAAATAGCATATAAATCCATACTTATATACTATGGACTCGTTGTAAATTGAGAACGAATTTTTTTACACAAACATTAAATTTATAGTAAATTGCATGCATTATAAAAAGTTTGGTAAATTTTCATAGAAGGAAACCAAACGTCTATACTATGATCACGTTTGGTTTCCAGAATCATCATATTGAAAAAAAAAAAAAGGCATTCATTTCATATGTTTAGATGCCAAAAAAAAAAAAAAAAAAATTTCCAAAACAAAGAAAAATAGAAAAAAATGGCTTCTAACTTACTAAAAATCAAAACAAAAATTACAACCAGTTAAAAATAAACAAAACAAAGATTAGCCTTTGGCAAGGAAGTTTCTTCGGCCAAAAACGTTATTACTGGGAACATTTTTTGAATAAAAAAGTTGGTGGTAGCAGAGAAACACCTTTGTAAGGATAGTTCTTAAGTGCAAGAAATACCAATGCCAAGGATGTTTTAATCTTTTAATTAATTTTATAAAATGATTATAGTATATGAATCAAATATAAATACTTTGTTATGGACGTTTTGATTATTCCTATAGAATTTTGACAAACAATGTTTGAACTCAAATTTTTGAGAAGTTCTATGTTCTGATGAAAATTTTCATTTAGAAAACTTATAAAACTATAATAAAAAGAATATTTTAACAAATATTTTCATTACAAATATAAAAACTAGTATATATTTTCAATTATTTAAAAAACTACAAAATGTTTCAATTTCTTTGTATACAATATTTAAAAATTTAAGATATATCCCACTACCACGGTTTAACCGAAATTTTGATTAATTTTACTCATAATGGTATAGTTACTAATTTTTTAAATAAATGAGGATGTATACTTAGTTTTTATATTTGTAGTAGAAATATTTGTTAAAATATTCCTAATAAAATTGTGTAGGACATGTTACTTACAGGCTATGCTATGACTACAACCAAATGCCTACAATCCTCTTACAACCGTCACGTGGCGTCCTTGTGGCGGCCGTCCATTGGAAGAATGGAGAGAAATGAGATCCGGTGGCTGTCCGGATGGTCGTCATGTGACCGAAACGTCACGTAACAGTCGTTCATTAGGGAAGATATGAGACGGAGGTGGCCCACATAGCACCGGGATGAGAGGGTTGTAAGCATTTGGTAGTAAACTTAGCATTATTGGTTTACTTAAAGCCTGCTGGACCCGAAAGACCTACTCAATAACATAAAAGAATGTGAAGAAGAGGCTCTATCATAGCATAGTGTACTATGCTATGCGTCTATCAACATATCATAAGCTCATGAGGTTCTCATGTCCTTTCTTTTTTCACCCCTTGGAAGCACACTACAAAATTCTTTCATTTGGAAAGTATCAATCACAAACTGTGATGTTTTCTTTCTTTCATCATAGCTGTGGAAGAAAACAAGAGAAAGAAAAGAAAAGAAAAGAAAAGGAAAGAAAAAAGCGAGAAAGTGAAGTTGTCAGATCCCGTGGGCCCACGGTGGAGGACGGTAGAGTAATAGGTTCATGCAAAACTCTTTGAGCTAGAGAGAGAGAGAGAGAGAGAGAGAGAGAGAGAGCAACTCCCATGCCATTGCAAGCCAATTGTTGTTGATAACATAGGACCAACTTGCACAAAGTCATAACATCTTTGTATTGATGCTATTTTGTAGTCATTTTGTAGTCACCTTTACATTAATACTGATTAGAGCATCAATAGTAGATGGAGATTGTATCTTGAGTAGGGAGGAGCATTTTTCGATTTTGGACCGAAAATCGATTCGAACCAAATCGAATAAGAGATTCGGTTCAGTTAAATTTTTTTTTTTCGATTTCAATTTTAAAAATACTAAAATTTCTTATTCGGTTGAGTAGGGATGAGCATTAGCTGTAAACTGGATGGCAGTAGTATATGCTGACTACATCACCGATCGTGATAGCGCGTACCTAGTAACCTCTGTCGGATGTATCGACAAGCATATACGCCCATAACCGGGTAACACATAGCCCATAACCGGGTAACACTGAGGCTCACGACCCCGTAGTTTACTCTGAAACTACGGTAGCCAAATGTCTGTCCCATACGCCTACTAATTGTCTTTTCCGCCCAATGCCAACGTACAAGTCGATAATACGACGTGGATATCTCGTGCTATAATGTAAGTCACTACAGAAATATACAACTAAGCTAAATACCGTCACGCGTGCTGCTCACACCGATGGCCAGTCGAGTATGAAACACACGTCCCTACATGAACTCACTCTGCGACGTGCAATGATACGTGTCAAGGCCTGGGGAGTCATATTGATAACTCCACAACTTTAGGTGCGTCCACTAGACACTAGGTCAGACACAAGTCCTAACGTCAACGCCTTCGTTGACAGCACCCGAGTCTTTCTCGGACGCGCACAGTTATGTAATATTAAAACAATAAAATATGCAACTAAATAATATCTGAATTTAAACAGTATAACAAGGCAAGGTATACTTGCTTGGAACTCTGGTGTGCACAAGTAAGGATTCGGAACTCGCAGCCAAGGTAGAATCGTCTTGGGTGCCTATGAATAAATAATAATAAATATCAATCACTACATTATACTATGCTAATCATGTACACAAGTACAACTTATGCAACGTCATGAGTTACGCAGAGACTAAACCAAATAAACGTTCTAATTAAATATGTTGGCTAAGGTTGACTAGTCCAGGATCAAGGGGTTAGGGGTACACTTAGTCTACTAGTCCCACTGTATTTTATAAGTCATCCTATGGTATCATTTCTCACATGTTACTATCACGGTCACAACTATGATTCGTGTAGGTGCTAAGTTGCACCTCTAACACATGGGTACCAGGTATTCTACTAAGATTTTCAGGACACGTCTGATATAGGTAACTATCCATGTCTCCATGTATGGGCACGTCATGTCCTCAGATACCGTGCACAACGAGACAATTAACTACCAAAATACGTTACAGTTCTAAATAACGTATAACACTAAACACAAGTCCTAGCTAGTAGGTTAGTGTGCACAATGTCAGTTTAGTCTAAATACCTAGGGTCAACACAATTATGTACCATGTTAATAACCAAGTTTTCTATGAAATACTACTAACACTAACCACTATGCACATATAAACACGCACATATAAACACACACATATAGACACTAGGTATTAGGTTTCACACATCAATATTTATCCATGCAATAATCAAGGAGGAGGAGTACGATGCAAACCTAGGTATGCTCAACTAGGAGGGGGTGATGCACGTCTGCTACACGAGGGTGGCCGAACTCCAGCGAGGGGAGATGGTGCTCCGGCCAGGCAAGGCTGCACAGCAGCAGCGGCAGCACACTGGCAGTGACAGCAGGTCGTGGGGTGCTAGTGGTGGCTGGTTGGTCGTGGGGGTGAGCAGCTGGTGGCGGTGGTGGCTAAGGTGAGGTGGTGACGGTCGGAGGAGGCGGGGGGTCGAGGAGGATGTTGGTGATGGTGATGATGGTATGATGGTGATGGTGGTGGATAGGGTGGTGCTAAGGTGGTGGCGGTGGTTATTGATGGTGGTAGAGATGGGCGGAGGAGGCTGCCGTGGTGGTCACTGTCACGCCCCAGTCCCAAAATGACGAGGGACTGGAGAAGCGTGGCAATGGCCAGCAGCACGCACCGATGGACAACCCAATTTAATGGATCCATTAGGGCATGCTTAAGCTGTAGTCTAACAGTAAATAGAACCAATGATACAGGTCACAGATTATTCTAATCTCATCCACAACAGATAATCACAGATTAAATGCCAGAGTAATGCAAATAGAAGTAGCTATCAAATCTTAAATAAATGTCTCGGGAAACAATCCGAGAATATGTCTGATACATCAATGCCAATAGACAGGAAATAAAGGAACTGGAAAGAGAAATAAATGACTACATACGGCCAATGCTCAGGAGAAGTCCTCTGGTGCGAGCTCGTCTTCAGGTCCTGGTACAGCTCCTGGAAGTGCTCTGGTACAGGGTATCTCTGGATGGATCTCTTCAGCTATACCTGGGGACATAGTCCATTCCAGGTCCTCAGAGGACATAACAAGGTACAGAAAATACAAGCTAAAATATAAGCAGTGCAGCAGAATTAAATGAAACAGCAGGGTAAACTATGTAACCAGCTAAGTGATAAATGCAAGTTGAGAGCAGCACTAGAACTCAGGCTGAGACTGCTACAAGCTCTGTGCCGGGGAGCCGGTAGCAGTAATAACACGTAAAGGGTCTAGCTCTGCTGGAGAGTCTACGACCTCACACTAATAATATATATATATGAAAACAGCCTGTAGCCTGTGTGTCTCTCCCCACCCCATGTAATCCATATCTCATGTCCATGACACGCAAGATCATATCTAATGCAGCAGTCATATAATGTCTAGGAATAAACTGTCCATGTCATAACCTGTATCCTATACAGAATCATCGTGAATATCTCAAGAGGATTCTGTCTCATGAATAGTGTCAAGTGTCCTGGGTTTTGTTGTACTTGATAGGACAAGTACCAAGAGTAAGGGTATCGAATATCCATCTCTAAATGATGTACCCAACATCGCGTACGGTGTTGGCACCCGACTATGATCGGACACTCGGTACGTCACACGTCTCCTAGGTTAAGCAGTTAAAACAAGTTATAATTAAAACAAGGAAATATGCAACAAGACTGTAAAGTTGGCAAGGTATACTTGTCCTCTGATATATAACTAAGCCAAGAAATATTTAGCAAAGACTGCAAGTTTTGGCGATGTACACTTGCCTGTGGTTCCGGCTCGGTTTGCAGTTCTGACTTCAGCGGGAATTGCAGGCGGTACTCCGGTTGCTGTAATAAATATCACCACCAGATCCAGAAAATATTAATCAGCTAGAAACGCCTGTCCTTGGGTCCAATTTGGAGACAAGGGCAAAAACGGCAGTTTCGGGTCAAAACGGGGTCCACATGTGGGCCCGCTTTGCACCGAAAAATGTGTCAGGGTCAAAGGTCTCCAAATTCACCAAACTTAGTGTCAACAGGTCAGGAACGATAATACGAACCCAACGGAACTTCCAGAATTGGATTCCGATGAGCCGATCACAAAATCGCCCGTCGAGCTGGGCCTATGGGGCCCACGACACGCGATTTCGTCAATGTTCTCAGAATCGAACCAAACTTGACCCACAGGACCAGCGTATCGCTACGAGTCCGATGGCGTAAGTTTCGTCTCGATCCGACGTGTGTACACAAAGTTAGGTCGAAATGCAGAAAAGTCGGATACGGGGCGATGTCCGCGTTGATTTCGGTGTGCACGCATACCCAAATCAGCTTCTGCGAAATCCCACACGTCCGTATCGACGATGCGCACGTATCTGTGAAGACCGTGCGCGACCAAGTTGTCCCGTTTGGCGGAGCGTACTCAGTTCCGGGGTGAAACAGGGTCTGGTTTTTCCTGTTTTTAGATCGCGGTGTGCGATCACCACAGGACGCGATGCCCCTAGCGGTTTGTCCGGGCACCGAGAGGGTCATACAGGCTTCGCAACGCAATTTGCGAAATCGAAAACAGAGCTACGAGGCAAAAGTTACACGCACTTGAAGGGGACCCGAAAACCAGGGATCCGGATCGTGTCCGACACGTGTCCGACTCGTGTCGGACACAGGGATTCGAAGCTAGGGTTAGGGTTTCGACTCCTGGCCGGAGATGGGCTGAGCTCAGGCGAGACGGCGGCTGGGGGGACGGCGCGGCGAGGCGGCGCCGGGCTCGCGGTGGAGCGGCGCAGGCGGCGCAGAGCGCTGCTGCGGCTGCTGCTGTGCTCGCTGTCGTCGGAAAGGAGGAGGAGGGGCGGCGTCCGGTGGCTCGGGGAGCGGCGCTGCACGGCGTGGCGGTGGCGGCGCGGCTGGGGGCACGGCGGCGGCGAGCGGCGGAGATCGGGGAGGAGGAGGAGGAGGAGAGTAGCCGAGAGGGGGGGATTTAAATAGGGGAAGAGAGAGGCGTCGAGGGCCGGGGAAGGCGGCGCTGAAGACGGGGTCGGGCCGAGGGGTGCGGCGACGTGGGGGCGAGGTGGACGGCCGGTGCGGCGGGCGGTGCGGCGCCGGACGCGGGCACGAGGGCTGGGTCGGGGTGAGGGAGAGAGGAGCGGGTACGGGTTTGCGGGTCGGGCGACGGCGGATCCGACCCGACCCGCTGGGCAGGGTCTGGGCCGGGTTTGGGTTCGGGAAATTGGGCCGGGTTTGGGTTCGGGAAATTGGGCCGGGCTGGGTTCGTGGGCCGGGCCGGGCTGGGTATTTTAGAAAAAATAAAAATAATAATATTACTAAAAGTTTTAATAATAAATAATCAGAAATAATTAATAAATAAATAAATAATTAAATACTTTATAGGCATTTAAAAAATAGGTCCGGGGTCCGATAAATTCCAGAAAAATTGTCCTAAGTTCAGTTTTTCATTTTACACCCAAAAATATTATTTTCATAATATTTTAATACTGTTTAATATCAATTAAAAATTATTGAATAATTAAAACCCTGTTTTTAAATTACAGAAAAAGCCCAGAAAATTCCAGAAAATTGTGAAAAATTCAGTTTTAAAATTTTGAAAAAATTAGGGGGTTTACAGTCACTGATGATGGTCGGGCGGTGGCAGTGAGGGTGTGCTGGTGATGATGATGATGGTGTTGGTGATGGTGGTGTTGGTGACTGTGGTGTTGGCCGCTGTGGTGGTGGTGGTTTTGACGATGGTGGCGGTGGTGATGGTGATGATGGTGGCGGTGGAGATGGTGATGATGGTGGCCGTGGAGGTGGGTGACTGTGGTGGCGGTGGTGGCGGTGGGGGTGACTGGGGGAAGAAGAGGAGTCGAGGAAGAAGAAGAAGAAGAAGAAGTCAGGGGAGGAGAAGAAGAAGAGGGGTGGCTACCGGTGGCGGAGGCGACTGCTGGCGGTGGCGAGTCGGTCGAGGGAGGCAGGAGGAGGAAGGTGGTGGAGGCCGCGGCGGCGGCTCGGCGGAGGAGGGGGCTGCTCTGGGAAGTCGGAGAAGAAGGGGAGGGGTGTAGTTTCTTAGGGTTTCGGTTAGGGATGGTGTTGGCTGTTGGTTTATTTGGAGAGAGAAAGTAGGTATTTATGTAGGAGAGAGAGAGAGAGAGAAGGAGGATATTCTTGGGATTAGGGCCGATTGCTGCTCCTAGGTATGGGATAGTTTCTACATGAAGGAAAATAAAGGGTGGAGATGGGCTAGTTTTGAATGGAGGGCTAGGATGGTGTAGAGGAAAAGTTAGAGTGTTGTACACTCCAAAATGGGAGAAAATTTCATGGATGACCAGTCAAAAGAGGGGGGAGTGTTTCTTCATGGCTTGGCTCCAATAGG
Organism: Iris macrosiphon; assembly: GCA_036927795.1. Classification (NCBI taxonomy): domain Eukaryota; kingdom Viridiplantae; phylum Streptophyta; class Magnoliopsida; order Asparagales; family Iridaceae; genus Iris; species Iris macrosiphon. Next base: position 179,938,563 of record JAYESA010000012.1, read on the forward strand.
AGGTGGACACCTAATTGTCTATTTTCATAAAAGTCTCTAATAATTGGAAAATTGCACAAACAATAGAATTTGGGATTGGATGAGAAAAACATCATATTTGGTGTGATGTAGTGGGTTAAAATGGTGTGTGGTATTTAGTATGAACCTTGAGGTTGTGAGTGGGAGTTTGGGTTAGTGTTGGGTCTAGTTTTGGGTTAGATTGGGACATTACAGCAATTTAATTAAAATTAGTGTAAATGGTGTTCTTTAATTAATTGGGAGTGCATAGGATTAAAAATGGGTAGGACACAAGTATCATGGACGTAGTAGACTCAGAATAGAATATTGTCTACAAAATGAGTCGAGATTGTGTCTCCAATTTCGATTGGAACGGACAAAGATGCAAAGTTGGATTTATTGGGATTTAAGAATGGACGTTTGTAACGAATAGTGTGCGACTAAAATGAAGCATAAGAGAGGATATTTATGAATTACACAAAGGTTAGAATGGAAGGTTGGAACGTCTAGAAAAAGTATGTAAAATTTGTTTGGAAGCAAATGCTAGTGTAGCGCTCCAAATATCGAAGCAACGGTAAGGTGCACAAAGTGATACGAATATTGTGTAAATTAATATGTTCTAATTCTAAGTGGCTCCAAATTAACCATAGTCTCTCTATCTAAGCAGGTAGACCTAAATTTGGTCGAGGGGGTTTACAATTACCCAACTTATAAGAATTTCGTTCTCGAAATTAAAATAAACACATAATAAGCTATAACTCATCAAGCAATGCTACGGACATACCTAGGACCGGTGGAGCTGGCCCTTGTACTATCTGCTGGGCTCTATTGATATACTGAGAATATTCCTAAGCCTGATGTTGGTTCGATCCGTACCTCAAACACTTTCCTAATCTTCTCCTGCAATCTTTCTGGACATGTCCCTTCTTCCTGCAAAAGTGACATGTCGGTAACTCTCTCTGCTGATACGACACAATCCTCTGTTGCATCTGCATTCCTGGATGATGGATCGGTCCTCCGTCTCCTGGTTGTGCCTTAGCTGGTGCAGCTACACTGGAACGTCTCGATCCTCTGCCAATAGCTTTCTGGATCCTAGCCTCTGACAGAACCTCCTCGTAAGAGATACTCGCCTGTGTGGTAGTGTACCTCTGTAGCTCATACGTCAGTCCATGATGGAATCTCCTAGCCTTCTCCAGATCATGGTCATGTACTTTTGATACTCTGTCAGCTTTCTTATTTTGTACAGCTGGTTTCCAGAATATCATGGCAAGGCGTTTGGGATGCCTTACTTTCTTGTCATATATGTTCTATGTTTACTGTTCTTGCTTAACTAATTGAGACAATAGATGTGCTGTGTGATTCTAAGTGACTTGCTTGTAGTATGCACCCCTTGCCTAGTTACGGCCGTGATCGCTGTACAATATTTTATACCTTGTATGGGAGAGCTGGCCATGTCCGTCTCCGTATTCCGATACTGGAACATGACAAGATTTTAGTGGTGGCCCATGCAGGTCTGTGTTTTCAGACTTGTGGGGTGTTATAATCTTAGGAGTCTCAATCAAACATGTGCCTTTGAAATCCTAAATTTTTTCTTCTCGAAGCCCTTCTTGACTATCAAATTAATTGTTTCCTTGATCATTCCCGTCATATTCTTGATTTTTTGTCCTTTTCTTTAGGACTTTTTCAGTTGTTGGAGCAGCAGGCATGGCAAGACATGGTTTCCCGGGAAACAACGGGAGCTATCACCTGTTCAGAGTCAAATTCGAATAGAGCCAGTAGTTGAACAAGCTGGCACAGTGGAACCGAAAGTTGGACATGTTAAGCAACCATCCCCTGAGATCCCCGTACCCCCAGTAGTACCAGCAGTATCAACGATATTTGTTATCCCGATATTACTGGAGATCCTCCAGGAAATGATGGCTACGCATCAGCATCAGAAGGCAGTGCAACAACATCAACTGTTTCAACAACAAGAGCAGAATGTCTTATTGAGTCAGGGTTTGCAGACGGCCCTGTAAAGAGGATGAAGGACTGATTCAGGGGCATCGGTTAGATTTTGCCAACTTAACCAAATATACTTTGACTGCACGGAGGACGCCATAACGATAAATGTATGGCTCCAAGACATCGAAGTCATTCTGGCGGCGACTAAGGTTCCGGCTGATGAACGAGTTGACCAGGTCCTATTGCAGCTTCAGGACCTTGACCGTGAATGGTGGGCGTCAGTAGAGGTTGGCTTGAGGCATACTATCTCCTTGGACAATTTCTGGGCTCGATTCCGGGCCAAGTACTTTGGAGTCGTAGCACAGTATAAGCTCCAACAGAGATTTATCAGTCTCAAGTAGGCCGGTAGAACAGTGGATGGATATGCAGCCAAGTTTTGCAGGCTGAGTAGATTCGCTCCAACTACGGTGGCTACGGAGTCAGATAGAGAAATGAGGTTCCAGCAAGGACTTCATCTGGAGATTCTACAACTGGTAGAGGGGCACGACTGCCAGACTTAGGAAGAAGTACTGATAGTATCTCGGAGGCATGAGCTTACCATGTAGAGGTTATCGGCAAGGACAAGAGGCCAGAAGGGGTCTCATGCTCAGAGTGGAGGAGGAGGTAGAGGAGTAACTCGGACGTTAGCACCATCACCTGGCATTCACATCCATGATTCAGCTCCAAGGAGGGCGGCAGTTTCGACGGTGACAGTACCGGCTCGGCAGCAGCCAAGGCAACAACAACAATAACAACGCCAGGGAGCACCGGCGGGATGTACTTATTGTGGTAAGAGAGGCCACACTAGAGATGTATGTAGGACAACTAATGGGTTATGTATAAGGTATGACAGTCCAGATCATCGTATTGTCAATTGTCCAATGATGCAGAGGCCAGGAGGGCCAGTTCAATAATTCTCAGCTCTTCCAGCACCAGGAGCAGTGCAACAAAGAGGGACAGCGATAGAAGCACGGCCATTCACTCAATGTCCGTTACTGATGCAAGCTGAGATATAACAGCAACAGCAGAATCAGCAGCAGGGCCAACAGAGGCCACAACAGTATCACCAAGGGAGACAGCAATGAGGAGCACAGCAGGGCCAATGGCAGGCATTCACCTTGTCTTTGGAGGAGGCTTTAGCATCGGGCGATGTGGTGGCAGGTAACATTTCTGTCGCATCTTTTCCTGCTGTAGCATTGTTTGATTCAGGCACATCTCATTATTTTGTACCTGTACGATTTTCAACAAGTATTGGATTAGAGTTTAAGGCATTGCCAGAGAGGTTGAATATACTCACTGGTAATGGGCTCGTAGGAGTTAGTAGAATATGTATAGCGTGTCCGATCATAGTGTGCGGGCGTTCACTACCAGCACGGTTGATCAAATTTTCTATAGGTAACTTTGACGTTATCTTAGGCATGGACTGGCTGAGAGACAGTCATGTTATGATATATTTCCATAAGGGTAGGGTATTATTTAGTATACCAGGCACGGAAGGTTTCACCTTTGACAAATCTCTGGAAGACCAGCATGAAGAAAGAATCGCAGCGACAGTGTTAGCAGAAGAATAACTTTTCGAGATAGTTGTGGAGTTCTTAAACGTCTTCTCAGAAGAACTACCAGGGTTACCCCCAATAAAACATAATATTTTTTATAGAGTTAATTCCTGGAGCAGGACCAATATCTTGTAAAGTTTACCAAATGGCACCATCAGAGATAGACATACTGTACCAACATATAGAGGAACTGAAGTCAAAGAAGTTTATTCGAGCCAGTGGATCACCTTGGGGAGTGCCAGTGGTTCTAGTTAAGAAGAATGATGGGTCATCACGGTTATGTATCGACTATAGATAGTTGAACGCTGTAACAATAAAGAACAATTATCCATTACCATGGATCGATGATTTGTTTGATCAGCTGAGTAAAGGCAAGGTTTTCTCTAAGATCGATCTTCGATCAGGGTATCATCAAGTAAGAGTTCGGGAGCAAGACATACCAAAGACATTATTTAGGTCACGATATGGACATTACGAATTCTTAGTTTTGCCATTCGGACTGACAAATGCTCCAGCGATATTTATGGATTTGATGGACCATATTTTCATGCTGTATCTAGATCAATTCATGGTAGTTTTTATAGAAGACATTCTAATCTATTCCAGAAGCGTAGAGGAGCATGAAGAGTATATTCAAAATCTCTTGCATATTTTGAGGGAACACCAGAAAGCACAACAAGTGTTTTTAGTTGGATTATGTATCATTTTTGGGTCACATCATCTCTGGAGAAGGAGTAGCAGTAGATCCGAAGAAGGTTAAGGCCGTAGAGAGTTGGCTAGTTCCTAAAATAGTAGCTGAAGTGTATAGTTTCCTGTGATTGGCATGATACTACAGAAGGTTCGTGGCAGACTTTGCAAGGATTTCAACACCGCTGACTCGATTAATGCGCAAGGAGGTTAAGTTCAACTGGTCAGCGGAGTGCCAGACATTATTTGAAGAATTAAAGAAGAGATTGATTTCAGCTCCGATTCTCACACTTCCAATAGATTTTGGGGGGTTTACAGTGTATTACGACGCGCTAGGCAAAGGACTTGGGTGTGTATTGATGCAACATGGAAGGGTGATAGCTTATGCATCACAGCAGCTTCGAGATCACGAGTAGAATTATTCGACTCACGATTTGGAGTTACCGGCGGTAGTATTTGTACTTAAGCTATGGAGGCACTACTTGTATGGTGATCAGGTAAAAATATTTATGGATCACAAGAGCTTAAAGTATGTATTCACCCAGAAGGACTTGAACATGAGGCAAAGGAGGTGGCTAGAATTGATAAAGGACTATGATTTGGAACTCCAGTACCATCCATGCAAGGCAAATATGGTAGCAGATGCTCTTAGCCGGAGGGGTAGTACATTTATATTGACATCGTAATGGCATATCTTAGAATATATTTGAGATATGGGGATAGAGAGAGAGTACTTTCGCAAGATGTAGGAGTATTGTCTAGTTTACAGGTACAATATACCATTATAGAGAGGATTAAGACAGCTCAGGCAGAGGATCCGAAAGTTCAGAAGCTTCGGGCAGAATGTGAGTCTGGTCTCAGGAAAGAGTTGACGATTCATGAAGATGGAACTCTTAGGTTTAGAAACTGTCTTTGTGTACCAAGTGAAGATATCCGACAAGAAGTAATGACCGAGATGCACAGTTCCCGGTATTCAATTCATCCATGAGGTACCAAGATGTATCAAGACATCAAGCAATATTTCTGGTAGAACGAGATGAAGAGGGATAACACTTTCTCGGTATTTGGTATGCTATCAAGGAAAGGTCGACCAATAAAGACCGGCAAGATTATTACATCCGCTTCCTATTCCGGAGTGAAAGTAAAAACATATCACGATGCACTTTGTGACCGATTTACCTAGATCCCCAACCGGTCGTGATGCAGTTTAGGTAATAGTAGATCGTCTCACAAAAGTAGCTCACTTTCTTTCTGAGTAGGAAAATCCACAAAGCAGTTAGCAGAGATGTACATGCGACAGATAGTAAGACATCATGGTATCCCAGTGAGTATTGTATCCGATCGAGACACTCGGTTTACTTCACATTTTTGGAAGAGTTTGCACCAGAGTTTGGGTACCAAGTTAAGATTCAGTACCGCTTACCATCTACCAACAGACGGACAATCAGAGAGAACCATCCAGACCCTGAAAGATTTGCTACGAGCTTGTACTTTAGATTTTGGAGGGTCTTGGAAAGATCACCTTCATCTCGTTGAGTTCTTATACAACAACAGTTATCAAGCAAGTATTCAGATGGCACCCTTCGAAGCATTATATGGGAGAAAGTGTAGATCGCCATTTTCATGGGATGATATAGGTGAACGAAAGATGTTAGGCCCAGAGATGATCAAACTTACAGTAGAAGTTGTCAAGAAAATCAGTGAGCAACTTTGGGTTGCGCAAGATAGGCATCAATATTGGGCAGATCAGCATCGTAGGCCTTTAGAGTTTTGTGTCGGCAACCACGTGTTCTTGCGAATTTTAACAACTCGTGGAGTCATTAGATTCAGGTTTCGCGGGAAGCTTAGTCCATGATACGTCGGTCCGTTAGATATTCTCGAGCGGGTGGGTGATGTTGCTTATCGTCTTGTCCTTTCGCCTTCGCTACATGAGGTGCACCATGTATTTTATGTGTCTCAATTATGAGGAGAAATCCGTATCTATTTTGGACCGAAGGAAGAATGTGCTCAAGAATTGGACTATCCATCTTGTCCGGGTTGCTTGAGATCATCACCCTTTGGGGGAGTCGACATGGGAGCGCGATGACGATATCCAGTCTCGATATCCGTACATGTTTGACATTGAAGGTATATTCGTTCTTATGTCTTCGTATCTCGAATATCGCGATTCGTTTACCCATGCTACGTGACACTATTTTTCTTCATTATATGAATAAATTTGATTGCATGTGTAGACATGAGCTTGTAGTTAGCATAGTGTTTGATCTGATTTCCCTAGCTAGCCTTGGGTTTGAATTCCGAGGAAAAAATATTTCTAAAGTGGGTAGAGATGTCACTCCCCGTTACCAATATACGTATTTGTAATATATTAGTTTTCATGCTTATATTATTTGTTGCTTGTATGGTAATTATGTTGCATGTCATAGAGACTAGACCCATTCTTTGGTTCAATTACACCCATGGTTTAATTATTGGTTTGGTTTGGTCATGAGTTGAACCCTTGGTCGAAACCTCAAATCTTAGCTATATAAGCTAACTTATTTTTCTCTCTTCCCTCATCCTTTATTTTTTCCTTTCTTTTATTTCTAGGCAAGTACACCTTGCATCACATGGATAAATCTCTTTATTTTTTATTCTTGATCTTTTTTTATATTTTATTAGTCTAATATGTGTGCATTATGATTCTAAACACTTTTGGTACTTGTAGATTTTGATTTTAATGGGTATATTTGAGTAGATATACATTTGAAGTTTAGAGTTTTATGGGTTCCTTAATTTTTGGTGGTTTTGATATACTAAAACATAGTATTTTCAAAAAATAGTTGTTGGGATGGATGTAGCATTTCCTTTTGAGCATTTTGGCTTTTGGTTCACTTGATTCAGAGTTGAAATAACGTTTTTATGAAGAGAATTTTATTTCGATTTTAGGAACTTTCTGCCATGGATGAACCTGCTGTTGGGGGAGGCGAAAGACCACGCGGCCATGCGGTCTGAGATCATACGGCCATGCAGTACGAGCTCATGCGGCCATGCGGTATGGGACCATGCTCATGCGGCCATGCGGTCTAAGCTCATGCGGCCATACGGTCTGAGATCATGCGGCCATGCGGTCTGAACTCATGTGATCCAACTTCCTATGCGACCTATGCGGCCTTACTTTCTATGCGGCATATGCGAACCATGCGACCATGCAGCCCGACTTCCTATGCGGCACCTGTCATATGCGATACTGACTCTATGCGGCCTTGTGTGCTTGATTTGTTAATTTTTCTTAGTTTAATGCTTTATTGGATTTTTGTGATTCTAAATGTGAGATTGATGATTGGAATGCATGAGACTGAGTGACCATGTGTTGAACCTGACTATATGCTTGATCCGATTATGAATAGAGATAGACCATGCGGCCAAATAACTATGACTACCTATGTGCCTGACTCGACCTACCTATTGCAATGTGCTAAAACTCATGTGATTTACTAATGATTGGTAACTTGACTCGACTATTAGTATCTGTGCTGATACACTACATGCTATGTGTTTCTACGTGCTAAGTGTTTCTACGTGATTATTTTACATGTTTTACACCGAGGTGTGCCTACGTGCTAAGCGACATGTGATGTAATAAATTCCTCCAGCATGGACATGATAGTTGATCAATAACCAAGCGTGGCTAGGATCTGTTGATTGTTGCATCAGGCTGGGGTGAATCCAAGTTGAATTACAAAGTGGCAAGTGGATTCGTATCTAGCGTGGCCGTACTATGGTACGACATATAATGGGAATACCATGTGACCACACATTGTAATTTCAGTTAACAATAGGGTTAACTAGGCAACTAAACTTGTAGAGCATTGGGAGGGAATGAAATCTCGAGATCTTGCCTGTAAACCCCCTGAATTTTTAAAATTATTAAAACTTAGATTTTTCCAATTTTCTGGAATTTTCTGGGAATTGTCTGTAATTAAAATTAAGGTTTTAATTAATAAATAATTTTTAATGGTTAATAAATAATATTAAAATATTATGAAAATAATATTTTTGGGTGTAAAATGAAAAACTGGACTTAGGGTAATTTTTCTGAATTTTTCTAGGCCTCAGACCTATTTTTAAATGCCTAAAAACTAATTTTAATTAATTATTTAATTAACTGATTTCTTTTATTATTATTTATTATTATTATTTATATTATTTTTATTTTTATTTTATTTTATTTTTCTTCTCTTCTTCTTCTGGGCCGGCCCGGCCCAGTGGGCCGAAGCCCAGCCCAGCCCAGCCATCCCCTTGCGGGTCGGGCGGGTCTGTCCGGACCCGTTAGCCGCCCGACCCGACCCGTACGACCGATCACCCAGCCCCACGTCGCCCGACTCCACCGCCGCCTTCCGCGCGCAGCGCCGCCCACTCCGCGCCACGTCCCCCTCACCCTCCGCCTAGCTCGGCCCCTTAACCGCCCCTCTCCCCTATAAATGGCCGAGCACCTCCCCTCTGGCCACCACCTCACCTCACCTAACCTCACCGAAATCCTAGCCTCCGTCCCCGGCCAACCCTCTCCGCCGTACCCTGCCAACGACCACCGCCGCCTTGCCCCGACCTCGCCGCTGCCCAGCCACCCTGCCACCGCCGTCGCCTCCAGCCGCCTCCCCCTCTTCTTCCCCGTCGACAGCAGCCGCAGCGCCGCCCTGGGCCGCCCCCGCGCCGCCGCCTCCGCCCGAACGCTGCGCCGCCCTCCGCCGCAGCACCCCCAGCCACCCTCGGCCTCCCCACCGCCGTGCCGACCACCGGCCACAGCTTCCAAACCCTAACCCTAGCCCTAATTCTCCTTCCTGTGTCCGACACGAGTCGGACACGACTCGACCCTGATTTTCGGGTCCCCTTCAGGTGCGTGTAACTTTTTGTTCGTAGCTCCATTTTCAATTCTGCAAATTGCGTTGTGAAGCCTGTATGACCCTCTCGGTGCCCGAATAAACCGTTCGGGGCATCGCGTCCTGTGGTGATCGCACACTGCGACCCAAAAACAGAAAAAATCAGACCCTGTTTCACCCCGGAACTGAGTGCGCCCCACCAAACGGGATGACTTGGTCACGTGCGTTCTTCACAGATACGTGCGTGTCGTCGATACGGACGTGTGAGATTTTGCGGAAGCTGATTCGGGTGTGCGTGCACACCGGAATCAACGCGTATCCGCGGACATTGCCCCGTATCCGACTTTTCGGTATTTCGCCCTAACTTCTTGTACACTCGTCAGATCGAGACAAAACTTGCGCCATCGGACTCGTAGCGATACGCTGGTCCTGTGGGTCAAGTTTGGTTCGATTCTGAGAACGTTGACAAAATCACGTGTCGTGGGCCCCACAGGCCCCGCTCGACGGACGATTTTGTGTTCGGCTCATCGGAATCCAAATCTGGAAGTTCCGTTGGGTTCTTATCAGCGTTCCTGACCTGTTGACACTAAGTTTGGTGAATTTGGAGACCGTTGACCCGGACACGTTTTTCGGTGCAAAGCGGGCCCACCGGCGGATCCCATTTTGATCCAAAACTGCCGTTTTTGCCCTTGTCTCCAAATGGGACCCAAGGATAGGCGTTTCTAGCTATGTGACATCTTCTGAGCGTGATGGTAATGTCTATTTCAGCTTTTGGACTCATCTCTGGAAAATTTCTCCAAGAACCAATTAATCAGATCCAAACAACAGGCAAGTACCTGCACTTCAAGTTAAATCTTTATATTGTGATAATTAATTCTCTGTTTTACTAGTAACCTTGATGATTACACCTAGTGTTAGAAATGATGGATTTCATGTCTTGAATATTGGAGTTCATGTCTTGTTTTTCATGTCGGGTGGGAGAATACTAGAAGGCATATAGTTTACCCTTCCCCTTGTCATGTTTAATAGCTGTTGGTACGCGACTGTACCTCAGTCGGATCTCGATTTTCTCTGTTTAATAGCCATTTATGATGGCCAAATTAGCCTTATAAACCCCTACATGCCAACTATGTATTCTAAAAACAAACACAAGTTCACACAGATAGTTTCTGGTCATGTTATATTTCTTGCTGACTGTTGTAGTTTTATTTCATGTTTCATTTATTTCTGTTTTCTCATATTCCTGTTTACAGCATTAACTCTGAGATATTGATGTTCTTTTATGCAGTTTTTCAACATGATATTCATTTTAATTGTCATAAATATTTAGTTTAATCTTGTTGTGCACTGTGTACTTTGCTCCTTTCCTGACTGGATCTGTTGATTTAGGCGATGATGAGGACCTTGCCCCTACATATTATGGTCCCTATGAGGGTACAGATGATACTTATGAGGAGCCAGATCCCACCCAGGAGACCCCTGCTGCTGGGTAGCTAGCAGTAGCTATCTTTTATTTATGTTTCTTATCTTATTAATCGGGTTTGTCCCCGATTTCATTCTGAATTTCTGTACTAAAATATTTGAATCTGTTGTCGTATTTATTTCAGTTGCAATCTTAAGTTTCTGTTCTCATTATTATCTTGCCTATGTTAATTGTGAATGAGCTAGTTTAGTAAATATGGTTTTGACCTAGACAGCGTACTACCGCCGACTCTGCGGCGTAGGCTGGACGTACCCACACACTCGTGCCCGAATTTTCGGGTGCGGGTCGTGACACGTTTTTATGGTGGCCCATGCAGGTCATATCCTTAAATAGGGTAATACCCTAGGACAGGGTATGGAATAAGATTAAGGATTCTAGGAAAAGCTCATTCACAGTATAGGGTCCTTATTTCAATTCTTGATATCAATTATGCTCAATTTTCCTATCGTCTTTGATTTCCAAGTAATCTATTCTGATTTCCTATCCCTTAATCTTTCAGAATGGTCCAGACAAGGAATACAGTAGGAGGCACATCAGAACCAGCTGAGCAAAATGTGCCCGAGACTCTTGCACTCCCGCCGCCTCCATCTGTTCCGGCAGTTACTCTAGATGGGGCACAGCTACTTGGAGTGTTCCAGGGAGTGCCAAAGACTTCAAGAATCTTAGACCCCTGAAATTTTACGGAACTGAGGGCATTCTCTATGCCGATGAGTGGATAGAGAATGTCGAGAGACTCCTGAAGACTGCTCGGGTCCCTGATGACCTCAAAGTGGAGTCCGCAAGCCTGCAACTGTTCGACATTGCTCGAACCTGGTTCAGAGATGAATCCTAACTATCTGCTCCTGACCTCACCTGGGAGGACTTCAAGAGGCTATTCAAGGAGAAATTCTACCCCGAAGTGGCTCGGGAAGCTCTCGAAAGCTAATTCGAGAGACTGGAACAAGGTAACCTGTCTGTTGATGAGTATACAACTGAATTTAGTAGGTTGAGCCACTTTGCGGAGTACATGGTTCGTACCCCGGAGGACAGAGCCCGTAGATTCAAGAAGGGGCTGTCTCCGGATATTCACCTTGCTGTCACCACCAGCCGAGCTCGCACCTATGAGGAAATCCTGAGCGTGGCACAAGGCGTTGAGAGAGACATGGGGCATAAACTAAAATGAGAGAGAGATACCGGAAATGCGGGACCCAACAAACGCCCTTTTCAACAACAACAACAACAGAGGGCCCCGCAGCAAACTCAGCGTCCTCTCCCTCGAGCTCCAGCACCCCAACACCAGGCTCAAGGACAGAACCAACAAGCTGCTGCTTGTAACTTTTGCCAAAAGCCAGGTCATACTTGGCAAGTCTGCAGGAAGAGGCTAGGTGCCTGCCTCTACTGCGGCTCAGCAGCGCACCAAATGAGGGACTGTCCTGCTGCTCAAGGACGCACCGCTGCACCAAAGGCTCCAGCCCAGGCCAGGGCCCCAGCAGTACAACAGAGGGGACCCCCGCTTCCAACACAACAACAACGCTTTGCTCAGCACCAACAGCAGCAATAGAGGGGTGCACCGCAGCAAGGCCGTGCTTATACAATGACTCTGGAAGAAGCTGAAGCCACAGCAGACGTGATCACAGGTTCTGTGCTTATAAATTCAATACCAGCTATTACTTTATTTGACTCTGGAGCTTCACATTCATTCATGTCAGTAGATTTCTTTATGAAGCATAGCTTAATCACTAAACCCCTTAGGAATTGTTATAAGATCATTACCGGTGGAGGAATTATCCCGGTTAGTGATGCCTGTAACAATTGTCCTATTACATTATGTGGAAGAGAACTGTATGCTAGGCTACTTGTAATGCCAGTGCCCAGTTTTGATATTATACTGGGTATGGATTGGTTAAGTCAACATCATGCCACTATAGACTGCCACAGAGGTAGTGTAATCTTCAGGCCCCCTGACAAGCCAGAATTTGAATTTGCTAGAGGTTCTAGAGAAATGGGTAATAACAAAATTTTTGGAGCCCTAGTAACAGAAGAATTGCCACTACCTATCATCTCTGAATACCTTGATGTCTTCCCTGAGGATCTCCCAGGCTTACCCCCAGACCGAGAAGTTGAATTCTCTATTGACTTAGTGCCAGGAGCAGCACCAGTATCTCAAAATCCCTACAGAATCAACAAGAAGGAGATAATAGAACTAAATGAGCAAATCAAAGAACTAGAAGACAAATGCTTCATTAGGTCTAGTGTCTCACCCTGGGGAGCTCCAGTATTATTTGTGCCCAAGAAGGACGGAACATCCCGAATGTGTATTGACTATAGGGCCTTGAATACCTTAACAATCAAGAATAAATATCCCCTGCCCAGGATAGATGACCTATTTGATCAGTTGAGTGGAGCTTGGGTATTTTCAAAGATTGATTTGAGGTCTGGTTACCATCAAGTAAGGGTGAGAAAGGAAGACATCCCTAAAACTGCTTTCAATATCCGGAACGGACACTACGAATTCTTAGTAATGCCGTTCGGGTTGACGAATGCACTAGCAGTTTTTATGAACTTGATGAACAGAGTCTTTCAGCAATATCTAGACAAATTTGTAGTGGTCTTTATTGATGATATTTTGATCTACTCCAAGACCCCCGAAGAACATGAAGAACATTTGAGGTTAGCATTGGAGACTTTGAGGAAGGAAAAACTTTATGGAAAATTATCTAAATGTGCTTTCTTCCTAGACAAAGTAGAATTCTTGGGATATGTTGTGACTGGAGATGGAATAGCAGTAGATCCTAAGAAGATAGCGGCAGTAGAATCCTGGCCCACTCCAGAATCTGTAGCAGAGATTAGAAGTTTCCTGGGACTAGCTGGCTACTATCGAAAGTTTGTGAAGGACTTTGCTAGAATTGCGGAGCCTATGACAAAATTAACAAGGAAGGATGAAGAGTTCACCTGGACTGATGAATGTCAGCATGCTTTCGAGGAATTGAAGAAAAGGCTGACTACTACCCCTATTCTGACCTTACCTTCTGGAACCGGAGGTTTCGCTATTTATAGTGATGCTTCTGGAAAAGGTCTAGGTTGTGTGTTGGAGCAGAACAAGAAAGTAATAGCATATGCCTCTAGACAGCTTCGACCTCATGAAAAAAACTATCCAACTCATGATTTAGAATTGGCAGCTGTCATTTTTGCTCTTAAGCTATGGAAGCATTATCTTTATGGAGAAAAGGTGGAAATATTTACAGACCATAAAAGTTTAAAATATATCTTCACCCAGAAAGAGCTAAACATGAGGCAAAGAAGGTGGCTGGAACTAATGAAAGACTTTGACATCACCCTCCAATATCATCCTGGAAAGGCAAATGTAGTTGCTGATGCTCTAAGCAGATATCCTATGGCGATGTACTTGACTATGGACAGACAGCTGCTAGAGGACTTGGAAAGTTTAGGTATTGATGTAATCATCCCAGGAAAAGAAGGCCAAATGATGAACTTGCAGATTCAGTCTACTTTAATAGACAAGATCAAGGAGACTCGGTTTCAAGACGAAGGGCTGCGAAGCCTTCGAGGTCAAGTGCAAGCTGGATTAGTGGAAGATTTCAGAATTCATGAAGATGGATCACTGAGGCATGGCGATAGATTATGTGTACCTCAAGGAGACATAAGGGAAGAAATTATGCAAGAGGCGCACAGATCGCAATACTCTATACATCCAGGAGCCAACAAGATGTACAAGGACCTGAGGACGCATGTTTGGTGGCATGGCATAAAAAGAGAAGTAGCCAGGTTCGTATCCCGTTGTTTAGTGTGCCAGCAAGTCAAGGCAGAAAGACAAAGACTTGGAGGATTGCTTCAACCACTACCCATTTCGGAGTGGAAGTGGGAACATATTACAATGGATTTTGTCTCCGGACTTCCAAGGACACCTAGTGGAAATGATGCAATTTGGGTAATAGTAGATAGACTGACCAAGTCTGCACATTTTCTACCCTTCAAAGTAGGGCTATCTACAGAGAAGCTGGCAGATTTATATATCAGACACATTGTCAGGCTGCATGGAGTTTCAGTAAGTATTGTCTCCGACCGAGATTCAAGATTCACCTCTCACTTCTGGAAGAGCTTACAAGCCAGTTTGGGGACGCAACTCAAATTCAGCACAGCTTATCATCCCCAAACCGATGGACAATCGGAACGTACAATCCAGACACTTGAAGATATGCTCCGTACATATGTTCTGGATTTTGGAGGATCCTGGGAAGACTACCTACATCTTGTGGAGTTCTCTTATAATAACAGTTACCAAGCAAGTATTGAGATAACTCCATTTGAAGCTCTGTATGGACGAAGATGTCGTACCCCGCTATCATGGGACGACGTTGGAGAAAGAGCCCTGCTGGGACCAGAGATGGTGATCGATTCAACTGAGAAGGTAAAACAAATAAGGGACAGACTTCGAGTGGCTCAAGACAGGCAACGACATTGGGCAAATAGCCACCGAAGGCCCTTGGAATTTGAGGTAATTAAATTTATGAAATTCAAGTCAATTTAAATATTTTGATTATGGAACTAAGACTTGATTATGACTTTATTAAAGGTAGGAGAACTGGTATTCTTGAATATTTCCCCGACACGTGGCACCATTAGGTTCGGAAGGAGTGGAAAACTCAGCCCAAGATTTATTGGACCTTTTGGCATACAGGAGAAAATCGGAGAAGTGGCATACCGACTGGCATTGCCACCCTCTCTGGATGGAGTCCATAACGTCTTCCACGTGTCGCAGCTGAGAAAGTACGTGTCAGACCCCAGCCACATTTTGGATCACTCAGAGCTCGAAGTAGGCCCAAGTTTGACTTACCAAGAGCAACCCGTGGAGATACTGGATCGATCGAAGAAAGTTCTACGGAACCAGGTTATTTTCCTAGTTCGCGTAGCTTGGAAGCACCATTCTCCCGGCGAATCCACCTGGGAACGAGAAGACGAGATTAGAGAGCGCTACCCCTATCTTTTTGAACCCTGAGGTATATTTTATTTCTCGGCCTTTCCTTTCGTGCCTTTGTTATTCTTAAATTTTGAGGACAAAATTTTTGTAAGTTGGGTAGGTTGTAAACCCCCTGAATTTTTACAATTATTAAAACTTGGATTTTTCCAATTTTCTGGAATTTTTTGAGAATTGTCTGTAATTAAAATCAAGGTTTTAATTAATAAATAATTTTTAATGGTTAATAAATAATATTAAAATATTATGAAAATAATATTTTTGGGTGTAAAATGAAAAACTGGACTTAGGGTAATTTTTCTGGATTTTTTTGGGCCTCAGACCTATTTTTAAATGCCTAAAAACTAATTTTAATTAATTATTTAATTAATTGATTTCTTTTATTATTATTTATATTATTTTTATTTTTATTTTATTTTATTTTTCTTCTCTTCTTCTTCTGGGTCGGCCCGGCCCAGTGGGCCGAAGCCCAGCCCAGCCGTCCCCTTGCGGGTCGGGCGGGTCTGTCCGGACCCGTTAGCCGCCCGACCCGACCCGACCCGCCCGACCGATCCCCCAGCCCCACGTCGCCCGACTCCACCGCCGCCCTCCGCGCGCAGCGCCGCCCACTCCGCGCCACGTCCCCCTCACCCTCCGCCTAGCTCGGCCCCCTAACCGCCCCTCTCCCATATAAATGGCCGAGCACCTCCCCTCCGGCCACCACCTCACCTCACCTCACCTCACCGAAACCCTAGCCTCCGTCCCCGGCCAACCCTCTCCGCCGTACCCCGCCAACGACCACCGCCGCCTTGTCCCGACCTCGCCGCTGCCCAGCCACCCTGCCACCGCCGTCGCCGTCGCCTCCAGCCGCCTCCCCCTCTTCTTCCCCGTCGACAGCAGCCGCAGCGCCGCCCTGGGCCGCCCCCGCGCCGCCGCCTCCGCTCGAACGCTGCGCCGCCCTCCGCCGCAGCACCCCCAGCCACCCTCGGCCTCCCCGCCGCCATGCCGACCACCGGCCACCGCCACAGCTTCCAAACCCTAACCCTAGCCCTAATTCTCCTTCCTGTGTCCGACACGAGTCGGACACGACTCGACCCTGATTTTCGGGTCCCCTTCAGGTGCGTGTAACTTTTTGTTCGTAGCTCCGTTTTCAATTCCGCAAATTGCGTTGTGAAGCCTGTATGACCCTCTCGGTGTCCGGATAAACCGTTCAGGGCATCGCGTCCTGCGGTGATCGCACACCGCGACCCAAAAACAGGAAAAACCAGACCCTGTTTCACCCGGGAACTGAGTGCGCCCCGCCAAACGGGACGACTTGGTCACGTGCGGTCTTCACAGATACGTGCACGTCGTCGATACGGACGTGTGAGATTTCGCGGAAGCTGATTCGGGTGTGCGTGCACACCGGAATCAACGCGTATCCGCAGACATCGCCCCGTATCTGACTTTTCGGCATTTCGCCCTAACTTCTTGTACACTCGTCAGATCGAGACCAAACTTACGCCATCGGACTCGTAGCGATACGCTGGTCCTGTGGGTCAAGTTTGGTTCGATTCTGAGAACGTTGACGAAATCGCGTGTCGTGGGCCCCATAGGCCCCGCTCGACGGGCTATTTTGTGTTCGGCTCATCGGAATCCAAATCTGGAAGTTCCGTTGGTTTCGTATCAGCGTTCCTGACCTGTTGACACTAAGTTTGGTGAATTTGAAGACCGTTGACCCGGACACGTTTTTCGGTGCAAAGCGGGCCTACCGGCGGACCCCGTTTTGACCCGAAACTGCCGTTTTTGCCCTTGTCTTCAAATGGGACCCAAGGACAGGCGTTTCTAGCTATGTGACATCTTCTGAGCATGATGGAAATGTCTATTTCAGCTTTTGGACTCATCTCTGGAAATTTTCCCCAAGAACCAATTAATCAGATCCAAACAACAGGCAAGTACCTGCACTTCAAGTTAAATCTTTATATTGTGATAATTAATTCCCTGCTTTACTAGTACCCTTGATGATTACACCTAGTGTTAGAAATGCTGGATTTCATGTCTTGAATATTGGAGTTCATGTCTTATTTTTCATGTCGGGTGGGAGAATACTAGAAGGCATGTAGTTTACCCTTCCCCTTGTCATGTTTAATAGCTGTTGGTACGCGACTGTACCTCAGCTGGATCTCGATTTTCCCTATTTAATAGCCGTTTATGACGGCCGAATTAGCCTTATAAACCCCTACATGCCAACTATGTATTCTAAAAACAAACACAAGTTCACACAGATAGTTCCTGGTCATGTTATATTTCTTGCTGACTGTTGTAGTTTTATTTCCTATTTCATTTATTTCTATTTTCTCATATTCCTGTTTACAGCATTAACTCTGAGATATTGATGTTCTTTTATGCAGTTTTTCAACATGATATTCATTTTAATTGTCATAAATATTTAGTTTAATCTTGTTGTGCATTGTGTACTTTGCTCCTTTCCTGACTGGATCTGTTGATTTAGGCGATGATGAGGACCTTGTCCCTACATATTATGGTCCCTATGAGGGTACAGATGATACTTATGAGGAGCCAGATCCCACCCAGGAGACCCCTGCTGCTGGGTAGCTAGCAGTAGCTATCTTTTATTTATGTTTCTTATCTTATTAATCGGGTTTGTCCCCTATTTCATTCTGAATTTTTGTACTAAAACATTTGAATCTGTTGTCGTATTTATTTTAGTTGCAATCTTAAGTTTCTGTTCTCATTATTATCTTGCCTATGTTAATTGTGAATGAGCTAGTTTAGTAAATATGGTTTTGACCTAGACAGCGTACTACCGCCGACTCTGCGGCGTAGGCTGGACGTACCCACGCACTCGTGCCCGAATTTTCGGGTGCGGGTCGTGACAGTGCCTAACTAGCCACCTCCAGTCACCTGAATTGGGGTGTGAAGGCTAGTCCCTATGGATATTGTTTAAGTCCTTATTAGTAGATGGCAATATCCGACTATTATACTATACTATGTGTTCTATGCGATCTTAGCACGGTAGCCTTGCGAGGAACCGATGCGCAATACTATGTGCTATACGACGATTTATGGCTCGGCTAACCCTGCGAGTACCTGGTTCGATCTGAGGATTCCTATATGCATAATATCTCTTGGATAACCCGGACTCCGTCTAGTAAACCGTACAAGTGACTGGCCAATTATGTAACTGAGTTTGTTTGTGTATTTTATCTGCTGCCAAATAGTCTAGGGACATGGTTTATCATGGTGCGATTGTCTAACCCTTGTCCTTGTTTGGTTGTAGGGTTAGATTATTGTGTCACGATCGGCTATAAACCGAAACTACGAGACGGAACTATATATATATATATATATATATATATATATATATATATATATATATATATATATATATATATATATATTTTATAACTTGGTTTTATTTCTTCATTCGTGCTTCCTTTGTGGTACTTGCTATTTGGGGTCTAACCTCTCAGGTTTTGCTTGGCCAAGTTTTGCAGCACCCTAGGATCAAGTGTACTTTCCCCTGAACCATGGCGTGCACCAGGCTCATAGCCACTGAGGAAAATAAGTGGGTTTCTTGATCACTACTCGTTATTGTATATTTTAGTCTTTTGGACATTTAGCCACCATCACTTGTTATCCGTAAATCTGGATATTTAGTTTCCTTTACATAATTGTAATTAATCATACTACAGCTGATCATAATCATGTACTTTTGATACTCTGCCAGCTTTCTTATTTTATACACCTGGTTTCCAGAATATCGTGACAGGGCGTTTGGGACGCCTTACTTCCTTGTCATATATTTTCTATGTTTACTCTTCTAATTGCTTGACTGATTGAGACAATAGATATGTTGTGTCACCCTAAGTGACTTGTTTATAGTATGCACCCCTTGTCTAGTTACAGCAGTGACCGCCGTACGACGTTCTATACCTTATATGGGGGAGCTGGCCATGTCCGTCTCCGTATTCCGGTACTGGGACGTGACGGTGTGGTTGGCCATGTCAGTCCTCATATTTACCCAATATTCTGAGAGCGGGATGTGACAATAGCATTTAGGTGTAGCGAAACGAGTTTAAAATTATTGGATGGGGATATACTTTTAGGTCTCGTTTGATTCGCGAAAAAGAAAGAAAAGGGAATCAATTTCTTGTTCTTTACTTTCCATTACGAAATTAAAATTTTGATCGATTTTTCTTTTCGATGTTTGAAAATGTCAAAAAAATTGGGAGAAAAAGTGAATACTTAAATGTGGGAAAGTGATTCCTTGATTGGATGAAGGGAACCATTCCCTTCCCCCTAATTTTCTTTCAATTGTGAATCACTTTTCTTTTCTCATCAATTCCTTTGGCACCCAAACATAGAAAAATAATGACTTTCCTTTATCAATCTCATGATTTCGCGAACCAAACATGGCCTTAGGGGATTTGAAACCATACAGCAAAATGCTAGGGGGGTGGCTTCTCTGCTAGAGGCAAAAATTGGATATATTATATTTCCATCTAGCAGCCCACTATCCATTATGGACATTAAAATCAGATAGTAACTATTAATTAAGTGGACGGTTACATCAATAATCTCTACTAAATGGACAGTAGCATCCATGAAGTAGCGAACAACAATCTTTTTAGAGAGCAATACTTTCAAGCAAGTAGCCACCATATGAAAATCATAATTTTTGCACGAGCAGCCTTCGTGCAAAAATCGTTCCATGCGCCTTATTGTATCCACGCGGCGCCCACGTGCGTGCGAAGTGTAAAGTGCGCCAACAAAGTGTCACTTTGTGCCATTCATCCACTCTCTTGTTCGAGTCTGAATCGAGGCCTAACTCCTAAGAGAACTTTCCAAGAAATGAGTGACAAAAACATAATATTTCTTAAAGGTCTTGAATCTTTCCATCTATAATTTACCCAGTATACCAACCACGTGGACCACCACTCCCCATGGGCACAAGTCAATTGAAATATTTTTATATTGAAATACACACTTGGAGTTGCCATTTATAAATAGAAGAAATAATACGTTTTCATAGTTTGATCTATCGATCTTCTACCATCAAGTCAAGATCTTATATATTTTTACTCGGTAACTAAAAGAGTCAGCTCTTTTAAGTTGGCTTGACATGCAACAAGTTATCCTATTACTTTCAGATGTACATTTCCTGCTATCGTGTTTGTATATAAAATTCAGTGAAGAAGTTTAAAATGTCTGAAGTGGACAAGAGAATCATGAATTAAGTTTGTAGCACAGATTTCATTGTCTCAATGGAGTGTAGGTTCTATATGTAGTGTGGGGTTCAAACTACAACCTACATCCTACATCCTACATATATAGTTTTTTTTTTTTTCTCCTCACGAAGGATTATATTAGTTTACAATTCCTGCTAGGCTTTGTCAGTTCCTACAGTCAGGGCTAACAAGTAACAAACCCTAATGATCCTTTTTGAATTTTGTAGCAGGGAATCAACTTAACAAATCCAAATGTGGATGGAGGTAGTAGATGGATATAGCCCAATACGGGACCACAATTATAGATACATACAGTCTTCCTCGACATGTAAGTGATGTGCCACTGTATCTTGATGATGGTAGGATATTTTATATATTTCGTGTTTAATTGCAGAGAGCGGCCGAACTCAAGTGACCCATATAGTTACCGAAAAGAGACATAAAATTCTAATTGGGTGGCGGAAGATCAGTGGATCGAGCCATGGGGTGCGTAACGTGCACAAAGTCTCGAACGTTACGTCGGATATCTAACAAAAAAATGCGGAGTGCGACGAAAATCGTCGTCGTTGATCAAAGAAGTTCATCATCGATATACCACCAATTTGCCGATAAATGTTGAATTCGTTCAAGCAAGTTTTGTGGATCCAAAATTATTTCGCACCATATATTTCGAAGGAATTCCAGAGGGATATCGATATACCGGTAGGTCAGAATTTGGGGATTCTAAGAACAAATTCAGATCTAATCAATCCAGACTTGATCATGTCTTACGGTTAGTTTGGAGGGCCATAAATAAGGTCATCATGCCCTAGCTTTGATTTGGCTTGAAGTACTTTAAGAAGGTTTTGCTAATAGAGAGTGTTTGGTAGCCATTAATTAAGAAAGTCATCAATAGGAAGGAGAGAACTCATTGAGGAAGCGTTATACATTACGATATTGTGTATGCAATCTTTGTAAGTTTCTCTTATGATTCCAAAAAAAAAAAAATCTTGTCCCATAGAGTAGCTTGAGCTTGTCCGAATAGAGTTAATATGACATGTTTGTCGTTGATTGCTATTGTTTGGTTATCATGTCTTATTATTGTAATGCCCCGCACCGCATGGTGCTTTACGCTGAGATATTGAATCGAAGAAGTATTGATTGAGTTGGTTTTCATATGCTGGTCCCGTGCAGAGTTCAATGTGATCAAAGTATCGCTTCACATCATGCTGAGGCATGGACGCCGTCAATGGAATCAGTGTATTCTTTCAGAGCAATGCAGAGATAACGGGATTCGAACAATAATGCCGTCTTCCTTAGTCCGATCGGGTCGGATGATTTAGAGAGCACGACCTGCTCGCATAGTCAAACCAATTGAGTAGGTCGTGCTTCGCATCGGACCATGGATTCAAAAAATTAGACGTATCAGCGAGACAGAGCACTAGGCAGATTCAGATTTGGTGAGTGGGCTCTGTCCTTTCTCCTCTACTCCTTCATGCCTAACGAAAGGAATTCACTTAGTCTTGAACACTTGGAAATACCACACTATGGCGTGCATAGAGTGTGCGCCGTTCGAATAAATAGAATTCGTGGCTTTGAGTTGAACTGTATGGTTGGAACATCGAAAACACTGGTACGAGGCATGCATCAGGCGCATGGTATCAAGTTCTTTTGCTTCGTCAAGCGAAGCATGCAGTTGCGGTTCGAAACAAAATAACTGCATCGGAGGGGGGTGTTGCACCCATGGAATACTGTGTCGGAGAGGTGTGTTGCACCACAGAGCACTATGTCGAGAAGCGGCATGGTGTCTTGTGATATTATTTGAGAATGGATATGGTGAATCAGATGATGGCGGAAGTATCGTATAGTGGGGCGAGAAGGCGCGTTCATCTTCGTACTTATATTATCGGAGCATTTATGGTCACAGACAACCTGAGCACAAGATTTGGCTTTCCTTAAATGAGATAGGCTGTCACTCCCCGTTCCCAAATATACGTATTTGGAGCGTATTATTTTCTTACTTACATGTTTAGTATATTGCATGAGACTAGACCCATTCTTTGATTATCTTGGTTCATGGTTTATTTGTTGGTTGGTTTAATCATGAATTCATCGTGGTCTAAACCTGAACCCCCCTCACATGTATATAAATCAAACCTCTCATTCTCTCTCTTTATTACTTCATTTTATTTCTCTCTCTTAAGTTTTCTCCCTCCAAGATTTTAGCAAGTATACCTTGCATAAGAAATAGAGAACCCTCCATATTATTGGTTCATTATGTTTGTTGTGTGTTTCTAAACACTTTTAATACTTGAAGTTTTCAGTTTTGATGGATGAATTTGAGTATATCTACATTTGATGTTTAGATTTTTCATGGGTTCTATGTATTTTTTGGGGTTTTGATCTATTAAAATATGATATTTTAGAAAACCAATTTTTCTACGTAATGGAGCACTTTATTTCGAGTATTTTTGCTTTTGGTTCACTTGATTCGAAGTTAAACTAAAGTTTTTATGGAGAAAATAATTTTTGGTTTTTTGGAGTTTTTGCCATGGCTGAACTTGTTGTTTGGAGAAGACGAAATTTTCATGCTGCCAGAGGGATATACGGCCGATAGTGCTATACGGCCTGAAGTGCTATGCGGCCTGAGCTCTTTGACGTATACTTACCATCATGCGTCCATCTTGTTGGAAGCATGACTGATTACTACACAAGTGTTGTGGAACTCTTTGTGTTTCCACTCGCTGAACGAATGAGAAATTCACTAAGTCCAAGAAACATCATATGCGGCCGAGTGACCTATGCGATAAGCAGAGTATGCGACCACCCTCCTTGGATGCATGAATCTGAACCGTTGGCACATATTTATATGATTTTGACCTTTCTCTCTGTCACACTTTATTGTATGTCACATCAGTCACCTCAATCACTTTATGTCACTTCACTGACACTTCATTTATTGCCCGTCACTTTGACAATGTCCAGAGGAGTAGAATTTAACCCTGATCATATGGCCTACCGGTTCATGCAGCCTATTGGTTCATGCGGCCCTAACATCATATGCAGCCCTGACATCATATGCGGTCAGAATATCTCATGCAGCCTTGATATTTTATTTAAATATTTTTCTTATTCTTTTATGGTTGATTTGGGTTAATACTTGTGTTATGATTCTAAGAAAGAATGGATTTAGTAACCAGACATCGTGCTAGACATGACCATGAGCTAAGATTGGCTATGAACAGGGCATGAGTTGAACTAAGATTTCAGTATGAACCAGACTAAGTGATAAGTGACTAACCAGCTATGTGCATGAGATAAGCTTCGTGTTACAATATGATCTTGATTCATATGACCCAATGTGTAATGGATAATTGGACTTGAATATTGTATCCGTGCTGATACAAATTATTGCCTGAAAGTATATATGATCGAATGTGTGATGAGGTATGACATACCGTGTTACGTGTTAAGTGATTATATTTGGATTGTGCATCAAGAATGCCTCCAAATTCCTGAACTCGTGATACTATAAATATACTTTCCCCATATGCGAGTCAAGTATCAAAGCGTGGCTAGGATATTGGTTGATTGGATGTTCCATACACGCTCGGGTGAATCCAGACCAAACTTTTATGGATTCGTATCTAGCGTGCCCGTACTTTATATGACATCTTAAGAAGAATTCTCATGTGACCACGCCTTGAGATTTCGAACACAATATAGGGCTAATTAAGTAACTAAAAGTGGTAGTAACATGTGAAGAAAACGGTATCCCGAGATCATGCCAACGAACCTTCCTACAGAGATTTATTCTAGTACGCTGTGGGCTGGATACCACAGATATTGTATATCATCTGTCTTAGTGGAGTACAATATCTGACTTATTATAAATAACGCTGAGCCATTGTCTTCCTATATGAGCATTGGAACCGCTAATACCGTGATTTAGTACAGTGGCCCTACGGGGAACTAGGACATTAGTGAAGTGCCTGTATGTAAACTCCCTCACCCAAAATAGATATTTTATGTATATTTTATATTATTATATTTATTATAGATGTTGAATTTATTTAGAATATTCTCTTAGTTAATCAGAAAATAAATTTTTTTAGTATATTTACTTATATAAATATTTATTTAGAATCATTTTAGGCTATTTTAGATCATTGGGATTTTTCCATAATTTTTAGTTAATTAAAAACTAGTAACACTAATTTTCTAAGACTTTGAAGGATTTAATTTATGTTCAAACTTAAATAAAAATATCCCAAATTTTTATTTTAGGTTCTAAATAATAAAATATATTTTCTATAATTTTTTGGGAATTTTTTGATTATTTTTAGCATTTATTTTGAGTTAATTATCAAAAACTGAATTAAAAACTATTTTCTGAAAAAGAAAACCCCAAAAGAAATTATTTCTGCCCAGTCAGCAAACAGGGGGCCCACCTGTCAGCCTCCCGCAGCAAACAGTGCCGGGCCCGCCTGTCAGTGACTGCGGGGCGGGCAGCGTTGGATGGCTGCCACGTGTCAAGATATGAGCCGCGACTGCTTTCTCTCTCCTCTATATATATATATTAGTTTAAGTTTATTTCTAGGGTTTTTCTTCAGCCGAATTTTGGAGAATTGCCATCTAGGGTTCCTTCATCTTCCAGAAGACATTGCGCATAGCTCCGGACTCCAAATGAGGCGTAGTTTTTTGTGTTAGAAAGATA
Organism: Iris macrosiphon; assembly: GCA_036927795.1. NCBI lineage: Eukaryota > Viridiplantae > Streptophyta > Magnoliopsida > Asparagales > Iridaceae > Iris > Iris macrosiphon. Next base: position 179,964,009 of record JAYESA010000012.1, read on the forward strand.
TTGAGGTTAGCTTTCTGATTATATAATTTGTTTTACGAAATTATTATTATTAAATTCTGGAAAATTCGTAGAACACAGTATGTCCGAAAATAGACGTGTTTTGATGTTTTCGTGATTTCGGGAGAACCAGGAATCAGAATCATGAACCGTTTAAAGTTTCGGAAAGCTAATGTCGAGATCATTGACATATATTTTTCCCAGAATTTATTTCGAAGTATTTTTATATTTTTAATTCTGTAGAACTTCTAGGATAAAATTTAACTATCGGTGCACGATACGAAACTTGTATGTGCCATAATTTCCAAACGAATTTGAATTCGGACGAGCCGTAAATTCCAGCATGTTTTTGACGCTAAAATATATAGGAATTCATGCATGAAAGTCAAGTTTGTGTCAGTTGACTTTTTGGTCAACAGATCGCCTCGATTTGTGTGCAATGAGTCTCGAGTCGATAAAATTCAATTCCTTTGGACAAAATTTAGGCATTAACCTAAAAATCAGAATAATAAGATTAAAATAGGATTTTAGGGTAATTATTCCAGAATTAAATAAATTAAAAATAAATTATCTTTTGACGTGATAAATTTGTAATACATAGGCTATTTGGACTGTGACTTGGACTCTGATTCATACCAGCAGCAGGACCCCAGGCAAGATACCTTGCCAAGTTGTTTACATTATTTTACATACTTAGTATATTTCTGTATAATTATTTCATTCTGTTTATTTATTGCATGTGTAGTTCCTTCAGTCATTACTATATATTAGATATGTTGACACACACTTGACACTTAGTATCATAGAGGACAATCATTAGGCGTATGGGCTTTTAACCACTCTGGTAACACCGTAGTCACTAGCACGCACTATGGTGGGTCGTGTCCGATGGTCGCTACCCCCGAGGTATGTCGATTGATGGAGTCCGAGGGTCGCTACCCCCGAGGTATGACGGCTGATGATGTCCACTGACGAGCGTGAGGTTGTGAGAATTAGATCGAGTAGCCTACCCTTGCCCATACGTCGAAAAGTTGTCCTCATTTGCATTCATATAGATTGTCTTGTACAGCGTACTTATTTATTTTCAAATTATATACATGTCTACTGTATTCAAGTTGGCTCATATTTTCTGTATCTTGTTACGTCCCTCTGAGGACCTGGTCCGCTGCCAGGTGTACATGTTCTTGAGTATTTGCAGGAGCGCAGATTTGGATGGCTATAGATGCTTCGTGGACGTCTTCTCTCGAGCCGTGATTGATAGTTGGTACTTATATTGTTTAATGGTGTTGTACTTATATTGTATTTACTTTCTCATTTGAGTTGGTAGTGGATTTGTTTCCATCCAACTATCATCCTTAGATACTCCTTATTGAGATCTAGTTTCATAGACATTGGTTATTTTATTCATATTTGATTTTCGTGGATGAGATCTAGATTATACCCTGTGACTTGTGACATATGTTTATACCACTCGTGGATTTGATATTCATATTACAGCGTACGTGTGGATTTGGTTTCCATATATTGGAGTTGCCATATCCATGCGGCTGGCATGCTTACGTGTCCTAGTCCTACGTATTTTTGGGACTGGAGCGTGACATGTTTTTGTGGTGGCCCATGCAGGTCGAGAGCATATTGTCTCGGTTACGTTATTGTACCGAACAAGCCTGCACCTAGGACTAGAGTATAGGATCTCATCCACAATTGACTATGATTCATCTTCCTCCTATCTGTTCTATTTGAACAATTGCATCCTGCTTGATTCCTGTACTCCCATAATAGTTCCTTTACTATAGTCTCTCCTAGAATATAGAAGTTCTTGTTGTTAGATGATAAGTAGGGTAACCTTCCTATTAAGAGTACAACTAGAGTGCTGACACACCACTAAGTTTAGAATATCTAGTGAACCCTAGAATTTCTTTTCTATAGATTGGTTTACCATTACCCCTTGATGTATTATGAAGACTTGAGAGTAGTATAGACACTACTAGAGTTAGTTAGAAGTTTTACCATAATGTTTGAACCTAGTATAGAGGATACCCTAATAAGTACCAAGACCCCTTCTCGTAGACCTTAACAGGAGTTTCTACGGTATGCTTAAGACAATTATAGTATTAGTTTATTATTATAAGTTGGGTAGTATACCTCAAAACCTAGTATCACATAGTCTTTTGCCTTATTATTATTGAAGTGTAGCTGAATGACATTAACTGTGTGCTAGCATAAGAAGATAATGTTTCATCAGACTGTAGAACTTAGAGGCTATACCCCAATTTAGTCGACTAACGATTTAGACAGGGAGTTAGTATGACAACTGTAGAGATTGTAGGGTCTTTTATTATTATTTCTTATGTTGTTTTTGCTTCTGCGGACTTGAATTAATTTGTACCTTCTTTCATCATAATCCAGCGTACTTATATTTTTTGTACTACCTTGATTTATGCTGCTATTATAGCCTAGTTTTTGCAAGCTTATTCTTTTATCGAGCTTGCTCATGGCATATGTATTATTGGGTGCACACAATGATACAATTGCCTAATCAGAATCGGTGTATTAAGGTCTAGCTAACCTTAGTGCGCTTGGTTCGCTCTTCGCATGACTACTTTACGTGGATTGAGATATATGGTAGTAGACGGATATACTTGCCCCTAGACATGTCTGACACATCGTATCGGTTATATAACTGTACTGATACGCGCATGTAAATAGGAAGTTACCAAAAATAGGATTTCAATCCACAACTGTCCTGACAACTCTCTTTTCGAATTCCTTAAATCTCTTTGAACCTCGTACTCGTATTGTCACCTTCACCTTGAATTCTTTATTATTGCTCTCCGTCTTCCCCTATTTCGGAAAGACGAAACCTCGTGCTGGTATAAGTTGACACTGATAGTACTAGATATACCCCATAAGGCTAATCACATGACTTAGTGACACTTTTTTTATAATTGATTAAGGGTATATCATAGGTGATATATTTGGTGTTAAAACTTTGATAATTGAATAGCATGAGTAAATAAATTAAGGAATATTTTTCTTATAGTATATAGCCTTCTGTGATAGATGGGTAAATTCTAAGTTTGGTAGCAGTGCATTGGCAACTCGAGAGGAATTTCTTTTAGATTGTGATCGAGTAAGATTAGATTGGGAGAGGTTCAAGCCATTTAATTTTGAGAATTTTAGAAGAATGACTAAGATGAGGAGGATTAATGAATTTTAAAAATCTTGATATTGAGGACCCAATATTTATACCTTAAGTACATAATTTAAATTTTTGAGTATTGAAGGTAAAATCATCAATTTGAATTTGAAGGATAAATATATAATTTCAGACTTGAACATTGGTGGAGTGCATTTAAATTATTTTTCAATTTGATGATTTAAATAAAAAATAAAAAAAATTGATGATTGGACTACCTATTTGAAATATTGAGGATGTGAATAAAATTTAAAAAGTTGAAAAAAAAATTATAAGTGAAAATAGGAATAATATTGGACTCGAATTACTTCTAGAGGAGATTATGATACTTGGAGATCGTGAGGTAAAATTTGATATGGGTTATTTAAATCTTGAAGATATTATATGGATTCAATTTAAATTTGGATATTGATGAGTTGGAAAAGTGAGAAGAGATTATAATAGGTTGAATTTTGATTTGAACAATGATTATCTTAATTTTGAAATGATCGCGATAGATTTGAATAGATTTTGTTATTTAAAATTTTGGAAGAGATTGCGATTGACGTACATTATGTATGAATGTGAAGAATTTAACAAATTATACCTTATTTTAATTTCGAGGACGAAATTGTTTTAAGTTGGGTAGATTGTAAACTCCCTCACCCAAAATAGGTATTTTATGTATATTTTATATTATTATATTTATTATAGATGTTGAATTTATTTAGAATATTCTCTTAGTTAATTAGAAAATAATTTTTTTTAGTATATTTACTTATATAAATATTTATTTAGAATCATTTTAGACTATTTTAGATTATTGGAATTTTTCCATAATTTTTAGTTAATTAAAAACTAGTAACACTAATTTTCTAAGATTTTGAAGGATTTATTTTATGTTCAAACTTAGATAAAAATATCTCAAACTTTTATTTTAGGTTCTAAATAATAAAATATATTTTCTATAATTTTTTGGGAATTTTCTGATTATTTTTAGCATTTATTTTGAGTTAATTATCAAAAACTGAATTAAAAACTATTTTCTGAAAAAGAAAACCCAAAAAGAAATTATTTCTGCCCAGTCAGCAAACAGGGGGCCCACCTGTCAGCCTCCCGCAGCAAACAGTGCCGGGCCCGCCTGTCAGTGACTGCGGGGCGGGCAGCGTTGGATGGCTGCCACGTGTCAAGATCTGAGCCGCGACTGCTTTCTCTCTCCTCTATATATATATTAGTTTAAGTTTATTTCTAGGGTTTTTCTTCAGCCGAATTTTGGAGAATTGCCATCTAGGGTTCCTTCATCTTCCAGAAGCCATTGCGCATAGCTCCGGACTCCAAATGAGGCCTGGTTTTTTGTGTTAGAAAGATATTGAGGTTAGCTTTCTGATTATATAATTTGTTTTACGAAATTATTATTATTAAATTTTGGAAAATTCGTAGAACACAGTATGTCCGAAAATAGACGTGTTTTGATGTTTTCGTGATTTCGGGAGAACCAGGAATCAGAATCACGAACCGTTTAAAGTTTCGGAAAGCTAATGTCAAGATCATTGACATATGTTTTTTCCATAATTTATTTTGAAGTATTTTTATATTTTTAATTCTGTAGAACTTCTAGAGTAAAATTTAACCATCGGTGCACGATACGAAACTTGTATGTGCCATAATTTCCAAACGAATTTGAATTCGGACGAGCCGTAAATTCCAGCATATTTTTGACGCTGAAATATATAGGAATTTATGCATGAAAGTCAAGTTTGTGTCAGTTAACTTTTCGGTCAACAGATCGCCTCGATTTGCGTGCCATGAGTCTCGAGTCGATAAAATTCAATTCCTTTGGACAAAATTTAGGCATTAACCTAAAAATCAGAATAATAAGATTAAAATAGGATTTTAGAGTAATTATTCCAGAATTAAATAAATTAAAAATAAATTATCTTTTGACGTGATAAATTTGTAATACATAGGCTATTTGGACTGTGACTTGGACTCTGATTCATACCAGCAGCAGGACCCCAGGCAAGATACCTTGCCAAGTTGTTTATAGTATTTTATATGCTTAGTATATTTTTATATAATTATTTCATTCTGTTTATTTATTGCATGTGTAGTTCCTTCAGTCATTACTATATATTAGATATGTTGACACACACTTGACACTTAGTATCATAGAGGACAATCATTAGGCGTATGGGCTTTTAACCACTCTGGTAACACCGTAGTCACTAGCACGCACTATGGTGGGTCGTGTCCGATGGTCGCTACCCCCGAGGTATGTCGATTGATGGAGTCCGAGGGTCGCTACCCCCGAGGTATGACGGCTGATGATGTCCACTGACGAGCATGAGGTTGTGAGAATTAGATCGAGTAGCCTACCCTTGCCCATACGTCGAAAAGTTATCCTCATTTGCATTCATATAGATTGTCTTGTACAGCGTACTTATTTATTTTCAAATTATATGCATGTCTACTGTATTCAAGTTGGCTCGTATTTTCTGTATCTTGTTACGTCCCTCTGAGGACCTGGTCCGCTGCCAGGTGTACCTGTTCTTGAGTATTTGCAGGAGCGCAGATTTGGATGGCTATAGATGCTTCGTGGACGTCTTCTCTCGAGCCGTGATTGATAGTTGGTACTTATATTGTTTAATGGTGTTGTAATTATATTGTATTTACTTTTTCATTTGAGTTGGTAGTGGATTTGTTTCCATCCAACTATCATCCTTAGATACTCCTTATTGAGATCTAGTTTCATAGACATTGGTTATTTTATTCATATTTGATTTTCGTGGATGAGATCTAGATTATACCCTGTGACTTGTGACATATGTTTATACCACTCGTGGATTTGATATTCATATTACAGCGTACGTGTGGATTTGGTTTCCATATATTGGAGTTGCCATATCCATGCGGCTGGCATGCTTACGTGTCCTAGTCCTACGTATTTTTGGGACTGGGGCGTGACATGTTTTTGTGGTGGCCCATGCAGGTCGAGAGCATATTGTCTCGGTTACGTTATTGTACCGAACAAGCCTGCACCTAGGACTAGAGTATAGGATCTCATCCACAATTGACTATGATTCATCTTCCTCCTATCTGTTCTATTTGAACAATTGCATCATGCTTGATTCCTGTACTCCCATAATAGTTCCTTTACTATAGTCTCTCCTAGAATATAGAAGTTCCTGTTGTTAGATGATAAGTAGGGCAACATTCCTATTAAGAGTACAACTAGAGTGCTGACACACCACTAAGTTTAGAATATCTAGTGAACCCTAGAATTTCTTTTCTATAGATTGGTTTACCATTACCCCTTGATGTATTATGAAGACTTGAGAGTAGTATAGACACTACTAGAGTTAGTTAGAAGTTTTACCATAATGTTTGAACCTAGTATAGAGGATACCCTAATAAGTACCAAGACCCCTTCTCGTAGACCTTAACAGGAGTTTCTACGGTATGCTTAAGACAATTATAGTATTAGTTTATTATTATAAGTTGGGTAGTATACCTCAAAACCTAGTATCACATAGTCTTTTGCCTTATTATTATTGAAGTGTAGCTGAATGACATTAACTGTGTGCTAGCATAAGAAGATAATGTTTCATCAGACTGTAGAACTTAGAGGCTATACCCCAATTTAGTCGACTAACGACTTAGACAGGGAGTTAGTATGACAACTGTAGAGATTGTAGGGTCTTTTATTATTATTTCTTATGTTGTTTTTGCTTCTGCAAACTTGAATTAATTTGTACCTTCTTTCATCATAATCCAGCGTACTTATATTTTCTGTACTACCTTGATTTATGCTGCTATTATAGCCTAGTTTTTGCAAGCTTATTCTTTTATCGAGCTTGCTCATGGCATATGTATTATTGGGTGCACACAATGATACAATTGCCTAATCAGAATCGGTGTATTAAGGTCTAGCTAACCTTAGTGCGCTTGGTTCGCTCTTCGCATGACTACTTTACGTGGATTGAGATATATGGTAGTAGACGGATATACTTGCCCCTAGACATGTCTGACACATCGTATTGGTTATATAACTGTACTGATACGCGCATGTAAATAGGAAGTTACCAAAAATAGGATTTCAATCCATAACTGTCCTGACAACTCTCTTTTCGAATTCCTTAAATCTCTTTGAACCTCGTACTCGTATTGTCACCTTCACCTTGAATTCTTTATTATTGCTCTCCGTCTTCCCCTATTTCGGAAAGACGAAACCTCGTGCTGGTATAAGATGACACTAATAGTACTAGATATACCCCATAAGGCTAATCACATGACTTAGTGACACTTTTTTTATAATTGATTAAAGGTATATCATAGGTGATATATTTGGTGTTAAAACTTTGATAATTGAATAGCATGAGTAAATAAATTAAGGAATATTTTTCTTATAGTATATAGCCTTCTGTGATAGATGGGTAAATTCTAAGTTTGGTAGCAGTGCATTGGCAACTCGAGAGGAATTTTTTTTAGATTGTGATCGAGTAAGATTAGATTGGGAGAGGTTCAAGCCATTTAATTTTGAGAATTTTAGAAGAATGACTAAGATGATGAGGATTAATAAATTTTAAAAATCTTGATATTGAGGACCCAATATTTATACCTTAAGTACATAATTTAAATTTTTGAGTATTGAAGGTAAAATCATCAATTTGAATTTGAAGGATAAATATATAATTTCAGACTTGAACATTGGTGGAGTGCATTTAAATTATTTTTCAATTTGATGATTTAAATAAAAAATAAAAAAAAATTGATGATTGGACTACCTATTTGAAATATTGAGGATGTGAATGGAATTTAAAAAGTTGAAAAAAAAATTATAAGTGAAAATAGGAATAATATTGGACTCGAATTACTTCTAGAGGAGATTATGATACTTGGAGATCGTGAGGTAAAATTTGATATGGGTTATTTAAATCTTGAAGATATTATATGGATTCAATTTAAATTTGGATATTGATGAGTTGGAAAAGTGAGAAGAGATTATAATAGGTTGAATTTTGATTTGAACAATGATTATCTTAATTTTGAAATGATCGCGATAGATTTGAATAGATTTTGTTATTTAAAATTTTGGAAGAGATTGCGATTGACGTACCTTATGTATGAATGTGACGGATTTAACAAATTATGCCTTATTTTAATTTCGAGGACGAAATTGTTTTAAGTTGGGTAGATTGTAAACTCCCTCACCCAAAATAGGTATTTTATGTATATTTTATATTATTATATTTATTATAGATGTTGAATTTATTTAGAATATTCTCTTAGTTAATCAGAAAATAATTTTTTTAGTATATTTACTTATATAAATATTTATTTAGAATCATTTTAGGCTATTTTAGATTATTGGGATTTTTCCATAATTTTTAGTTAATTAAAAACTAGTAACACTAATTTTCTAAGACTTTGAAGGATTTATTTTATGTTCAAACTTAAATAAAAATATCCCAAACTTTTATTTTAGGTTCTAAATAATAAAATATATTTTTTATAATTTTTTGGGAATTTTCTGATTATTTTTAGCATTTATTTTGAGTTAATTATCAAAAACTGAATTAAAAACTATTTTCTGAAAAAGAAAACCCAAAAAGAAATTATTTCTGCCCAGTCAGCAAACAGGGGGCCCACCTGTCAGCCTCCCGCAGCAAACAGTGCCGGGCCCGCCTGTCAGTGACTGCGGGGCGGGCAGCGTTGGATGGCTGCCACGTGTCAAGATCTGAGCCGCGACTGCTTTCTCTCTCCTCTATATATATATTAGTTTAAGTTTATTTCTAGGGTTTTTCTTCAGCCAAATTTTGGAGAATTGCCATCTAGGATTCCTTCATCTTCCAGAAGCCATTGCGCATAGCTCCGGACTCCAAATGAGGCCTAGTTTTTTGTGTTAGCTTTCTGATTATATAATTTGTTTTACGAAATTATTATTATTAAATTCTGGAAAATTCGTAGAACACAGTATGTCCGAAAATAGACGTGTTTCGATGTTTTCGTGATTTCGGGAGAACCAGGAATCAGAATCACGAACCGTTTAAAGTTTCGGAAAGCTAATGTCGAGATCATTGATATATGTTTTTTCCATAATTTATTTCGAAGTATTTTTATATTTTTAATTCTGTAGAACTTCTAGGGTAAAATTTAACCATCGGTGCACGATACGAAACTTGTATGTGCCATAATTTCCAAACGAATTTGAATTTGGACGAGCCGTAAATTCCAGCATGTTTTTGACGCTGAAATCTATAGGAATTCATGCATGAAAGTCAAGTTTGTGTCAGTTGACTTTTTGGTCAACAGATCGCCTCGATTTGCGTGCCATGAGTCTCGAGTCGATAAAATTCAATTCCTTTGGACAAAATTTAGGCATTAACCTAAAAATCAGAATAATAAGATTAAAATAGGATTTAAAGTAATTATTCCAGAATTAAATAAATTAAAAATAAATTATCTTTTGACGTGATAAATTTGTAATACATAGGCTATTTGGACTGTGACTTGGACTCTGATTCATACCAGCAGCAGGACCCCAGGCAAGATACCTTGCCAAGTTGTTTATAGTATTTTACATGCTTAGTATATTTCTGTATAATTATTTCATTCTGTTTATTTATTGCATGTGTAGTTCCTTCAGTCATTACTATATATTAGATATGTTGACACACACTTGACACTTAGTATCCTAGAGGACAATCATTAGGCGTATGGGTTTTTAACCACTCTGGTAACACCGTAGTCACTAGCACGCACTATGGTGGGTCATGTCCGATGGTCGCTACCCCCGAGGTATGTCGATTGATGGAGTCCGAGGGTCGCTACCCCCGAGGTATGACGGCTGATGATGTCCACTGACGAGCGTGAGGTTGTGAGAATTAGATCGAGTAGCCTACCCTTGCCCATACGTCGAAAAGTTGTCCTCATTTGCATTCATATAGATTGTCTTGTACAGCGTACTTATTTATTTTCAAATTATATGCATGTCTACTGTATTCAAGTTGGCTCGTATTTTCTGTATCTTGTTACGTCCCTCTGAGGACCTGGTCCGCTGCCAGGTGTACCTGTTCTTGAGTATTTGCAGGAGCACAAATTTGGATGGCTATAGATGCTTCGTGGATGTCTTCTCTCGAGCCGTGATTGATAGTTGGTACTTATATTGTTTAATGGTGTTGTACTTATATTGTATTTACTTTCTCATTTGAGTTGGTAGTGGATTTGTTTCCATCCAACTATCATCCTTAGATACTCCTTATTGAGATCTAGTTTCATAGACATTGGTTATTTTATTCATATTTGATTTTCGTGGATGAGATCTAGATTATACCCTGTGACTTGTGACATATGTTTATACCACTCGTGGATTTGATATTCATATTACAGCGTACGTGTGAATTTGGTTTCCATATATTGGAGTTGCCATATCCATGCGGCTTGCATGCTTACGTGTCCATATCATTTATTTGGCTCGGTTAGCTCATGTTCGATAATGGCGTGATCTAAGGATACATAATATGCATTATTTTTGAGATAATCTCAGACTCCACAAATAGTAATTCGTACAAGTGATTGGCCGATATAAAGAAATTAGAGTTGGTTGTGATTGTATTATTCTGTTAATAGTCTAGGGTCATGGACTATCATAGTATAACGGTTCAACTCTTGTCCTTATTTGGTTGTAGGGTTGGGCCTTTCTGCTAGGATATGCCGTGGACCTAAACTACGACATAGAACCTATGTATAAATATATCTATTGTTTGGGTTTTATTTCTTCATTTTGTGCTCCTTTGTGGTACTTGCTATTTGGGGTCTAACCCCCTGGTTTTGCATGGCCAAGTTTTGAGCCAGCACCCGAGGATCCAGCCTACTTTCCCCCAACAAATGGCGCGTACTAGGAACATGGTCGCAGAGGATAACGAGTGGGTTTTCTTCTTCCCTGCTCGTCATTGTATATATTTTTTTCTTTTAGGCGTTTAGCCACCGGCACCTGTTAGCCGGTACGTCTGAACATTAGTCTCCTTACATGATTGTATTAAATCAGACAACAATTGATCATTGTCGTATACTTTTTCTACACTGCCAGCTTCTTATTTTGCATAACTGGTCTCCAGAATAATTTGAGAAAGCGTTTGGGATGCCTTATTGCTTTATCATATATGCTCTATGTTTACTTTTTTGTGTTTGATTGATTGAGACATAGATGTTCGTGTGAGCCTAAGTAACTTGATTGTAGTATACGCATGGGATCTTTGTTGTGCTGTAAACGTGGTGTTGCACACCCATCAAGAGTAAAGTTTATGCTGATGTGAGACTTCTGTCGTTTAATATATTTTACGTCATTCGAGGTGTTTAAAAAATCATTTTTGTTAGAATTCTGTGTCAGGAAAGATCATGTTGTCAGGATGTCGCGTCAAGTCCATCTGCGGACAAAGCTGCTTCGGCTGATTGGGACGCATAGATGTTACCTTTCTGGGCCACAGGGTGACTCTGCGGCCCAATCTCTTCTGAGATTTACTTTGGGGTGCATGGTTGTTGGATGCATGGATCTATATTTTTTATGATTCTACAAGACCCTCTTCAAAGTTTTTAAACTGACAAGTTTGAAATGCTTTGAATAAGATGCATGGACAGGGAGCACTTGGGCCGCATGGATGTTGGGCCGCATAAATAAGCAATTTCAGGCTATCAAATCTCTATTTAATGCAGGATTTGGCTCGTTCCTTGAGTGGATTTCTTATGATTTTGCACCGTCTCCTGACACGTAGTTTTGAGACGTCAGTTTCCGAGGAGATTAAAGTGGATTACGCTGATCGAGAATCAGGTTCATTCCTTTAATGTTAGGTTTGTTGCCTCGATCCCTTCACGCAATTTTGGGGCCTATAGATAGGCAGTCAGGGGAGAGAGAAGAACCTTTATATCTCTTGCTTTCTTTCTACTTTTCTTGCAGATGATGTCGCAGGTTGCCTTACTTCTCGTCGAGGTATTTGTCAGGGGCGTCCTTGACCCGTGCCCCCCTGACTTCTCAGGTTTGCCTGGAGGTGGGAAACACCTCGCTTTTTGTGTCGGGCTACAATGGACATAGAGACACTAGTACACAGTCATGCTGTGTTGATGATAAATCATCTAGAATACACGCAGACTCTTTACACAGCCTTGCCGCTTGGATGAGAGATCATCACGAACATGTACGGGATTTGTCTATGAGTCAATCACATGAAAGGGTGACCATCCTGCGTCAGTTAAGACTCTGCCTCATGGATGAGGACTTGACCTTGACATGTGACAACCGTAGCTCTGTCGCATGCATGGTACCTCAAGCGTCGGCTAGGCTCTATCGCATGGACTTCATATTGTCTTTGTTTGCTAATGCCATATGTTCTCCTTGTGCAGGCTTTGTTCTCCCTTGAGTGGCTCATGATGTATCATGGAAGAATATCATAACACCTTTTGTTCGGGGTGAAGCCCAACTTTATGCGGTGGTTCACCAAGAACAGCTCCAAGAAACGAGGACGTTCGACAAGAACTAATCCAGGAGATGAGGATAAGTATCCTGCATCGCGCGATGAGCTGTCCTTGTTCATGCAGCGTGCCATCTGCGTTTCTGTCACGCCCCAGTCCCAAAATGTCAGGAACTAGGCCACGTGTCACTGGTCAGCTGACACGTCAATAAGGGCTTAATGGACCCAAAGGAACGTGCTACGCTGTCCTAAATACTATAAGTATAAAACAGGTAAATCTATCTCATCCACAAAAAAAATGTCAGGAAAGTAAGTGCTGGATATATATAAAAACTGAGTCTGATAATGTCAAAGTACACACTGGTGGGTACAAGTCCACTACAAAAACTAATAATAGCACAGAAAAATCAGATAGACTAAGTAGCGTCGATCTGAGGAAAACATCTCCATCTCCAAGTGGCAAGCTTCTAGGGTCAGGCATACTCTGAGGGTGTCTCCTCTAGCTCCTCCTCGGTAGCACATCTAGCCTCCTGATCAGGGCCGTACACAGTGGGGTAGAAGGCTTCGTCTAGATCTGGCAGGGAACCAGGTCCTCAGTGGGACATAACAAGATACAGAAAATGACATGCCATGTAATGTAAATACTGAATAAATAAAATAAACACAGGGTGCTAACCATCTAAGTGAAATGCAAATAAAGATCTTGTAGTACGCATGGGAATGTGTCGGCTAGACATATGCTGACGTAATTCACCAATCGTGGTGACTGGCTAGTATATGTGTCATATGCCCCCTGACTCAAGGGCACTCTGCAATCGACCATCATGGTACGAAGGTATAAAACATTTTAAGGAGGGGGTGTCCCATACGTCTACCAGTTATCTTTCCCATCCCAATGTAACTAAGTCGTACTTTTTCTGAATTATGCTAATCCGTGATGCCGGTCACACGTACTGGTAGCTAATCAAATACGCAGCTCGCATCCCAATATGTATTGCAACCTTGTTGCGTGTTCCCGTGATAGGGTCTAGGAGAATATCAAGATACTCTCACAATTATTGGTGAGTCTGTAAAACTAAGTTAATTATGCTAAATGTCAACGTATCAGTTGACTGTACCCAAGGCAGTCTCAGGTAATCATGGCTATATAAAATTCAGGAATAAACAGATATCAATAATTGAAATTAAACGGTAACTTGGCAAGGTATACTTGCCTACTCCTTGATAGTATTGGAAACTGGATTTCACAGTCAAGTTTGAGGTTGCTTGTGACAGGGGGTCACTGGCTGTGCTGGAGATGGTTTTTGTTAAAACAGACAGGGTTCGTGAATATCATGGTTGTAATATAAAGTATATATATATATATATATATATATATATATTCTTATATACATATACAATATACAATATATAGATATAGATATATATAGTATGTATATATATAGATATAGTATATATATAGTAGTATATATACAGCATATATATAATAAAGAACAAAAAAATGCAGGTATATATATAGCAATTATAATAGTAGCAGGGTATAACCACTAATATATATATAATATAATATTATCAGGGTGTATCCACTGATATATAATAATATAATAATCAGGGTATATCCACTGATACATATAATAAAATAAAATGACAGTACAGAATTTAAATATAACTTAGGTACTGTATTTATATAGTACTATATGATATATATATATATATATATATATATATATATATATATATATATATATATATATATATATATATATATATATATAATGAATTGAAAGACAGTGCAAGAATTGTAAATTTACATATATATATATAGGCTGTATTATCCTGCGCAGATAATATAAATATAAATATATATATATAATATATGTACTGTATATCCAGTACTATGATAATAATTATATATAATAATATATATAAATAAGTGCATATAAATAAATAAAAGAAAATGCATAGTATATATACATACATATATACTATAAATATAATAGTAATAATATAACATATATATAATATGTTATATATATACATATAAATATACATAACATTCATATAAATATATGAATACATATATTTATATATATTACATATATATATATATATATATATAAGTAAAACAGAATTAAAATACATATATACATATTAATAATTATTACATAATAATAATATATAACATATAAATAAATATGTTATATATAACTATATACATATGTATATATACTTATATATTATATATAATAATAATATAGTTATATAGTATACATATACTGTATTTAATATACTGTATTCATACAGTATATTAAATATAATATCAATTATATATTATTATATATATAGATATATATATATATATATATATATATATATATATATATATATATATATATATATGTTTTTATACTATTATACGTATATATAGGGTTTAGGAGTATACCTACTGACAGGTGGGACCAAGGGGTTGTCGACGGCGGGAGGACGGCGGCGAAGACGGCCGGAGGTGGCCGGAGGAGTAGCAACAACAGCAGTGGCTGCTAGCAGCAGCTACAGCAGCTTGCGGGGGCTGCCGGCGGCGGAGCAGTGGCGGAGGCGGCGGTGCAGGCGGAGGATTCGACGGAGGGAGGAGTGGTGGTCAGGTTGGTGGTGGCGGCGGAGGTCCACGACGTCGGTGGCGGTGGCTGGAGGCGACCGGAGGTGGAGGGGTCATTTAGGGTTAGGGGAGTGGGAAGGAGCTGCGGGGGCTCTAGCCGGCGGAGGAGGTGTCGTGGGTCGGTGAGGGGTGGTGGTCCGGTGGAGGAGAGAGTGGCGAGTCGAATGGTAGGGGTGGTGGCGGAGCACGGTGGCGGAGGGTGGCGCAGGGGGTGGTTCGGGTGGTGGTGGCTGTTGTGGACAGTGAGGGAGTGTGGGGTTGCGGGGGCTGCTCACGGCGGAGGAGATGGCCGGAGACGGTGGGGCTTGGCCGAAGGGGAGAGGGGGTCAGGGAGAGGGTATGGCCGGAGTTGGGCGGCCGGTGGTGGTCGGAGGTGAGGGCTGTGGGAGTTTGAAAGGGTTATGGTTTATATAGAGTTTAGGTGAGTGGCAGAAATGTAAATAAGTGGAAGTCTTTGGGTAATTTGGTAATTTTAGGTTTTTGGATATTTTTGAATGAATTTTCTGGATATTTGGGTGGGTCCCATGCCACCTATTGTCTAGCCAATGAGGGTATGCCACCTCATAAGCATTTTTGCATAAAAATCCCTAACTTTTCATAATTTGCATAAAAGCCTAAATTTGGTATTTTGCGTAATTTCGTAATTTACCTGATTTAAAATACTGATTTCCCAAAATTCTGAATTGTACAGAAATGAGGGAAACAGCTGGGGAAAATGTTTTGGACAGTGTGGGGTGAGTCTAGGCAGAGGCAGGGTCTGATTTCTGAGTGATACAGATCCTCGTATTTATTATTTAATAAATACTGCGCATGGTGTTCACTAATTATTTAGAGGCAGTTAGGGTCATAATTTTTCTACGGTGTCAATACGATAATTGTAATATAATTAGAGTAGAATATTATCATATTTTTGTTTGGGCAAAACAGGTGCCTACTGGTTCTCAAATCCCTAGGTGTACAGAGATGGTAAATAGCAAGAAATTAAATAGGTAATAAATACGTACGTCCGTAACGATATTTGTACGACTAAAACGAAGCACCAAATAAGGTTTCTGGGAGTTGGACAAAATACAGAAAAAGTAGTCTAACATGTCTAGGGCAGGTATGTGAACTTTGTTTAGGGTTAACAGATAGTGTAATGCCCTAATTAATTGTGTAATGAACAGGTGCATAATCAATAGAATATATAATAAATAAATTTTTAAAAAAAATTGCAATAATTCTAATTAGTCAAAAATAATCCTAAATTACTGATATCTGGTCGAGGGAGTTTACAATCTACCCTCCTTAGAATATTTCGTCCTCGAAATAAAAACAATCATATAAATAATGAGAATGAAAGATTGAAAAATGATTACTGAAGATTGAGTTTGAAATATTTGGACATACCCTGATTTGGAAATAGATGGGGGTAACGCTGTCGAATATCCTCTTCTCGTTCCCAGGTTGATTCACCTGGTGCATGATGTCTCCATACAACACGAACGAGAGGAATAGTCTGGCCTCGCAACACTTTCTCGCTACGGTCCAGGATCTCTACAGGCTCCTCCTGGTACGATAAACTCGGCCCGATGGTGATCTCTGAATAGTCCAGCACATGACTCGCGTCTGGAACGTACCTCCTCAGCTGAGATACATGGAAGACGTCATGTACTCCCTCCAAGGTCTGAGGTAGAGCTAGCCTGTAAGCAACTTCTCCGACGCGATCTAGTACATCGAAGGGTCCAATGTACCTTGGACTCAGCTTTCCTCTTCCTCCAAATCTGATAGTTCCTCGGGTAGGTGAGATCTTCAAGAACACATGCTCTCCCACTTGGAACTCTAGAGGTCGTCGATGAATGTTGGCCCAGTGCTTCTGCCTGTCTTGTGCAGCTCGTAGGTGTCCCTGGATCTTCTTTACTTTCTCCACCGTACGAATAATCAATTCTGGCCCCAAGATCTGTCTCTCGCCAACATCGCTCCAGCATACTGGGGAACGACATTTTCTTCCATACAAAGCTTCAAAGTGAGCCATTTGGATGCTCGCTTGATAGCTGTTGTTGTAGGAAAATTCCACCAGGTGTAGATGATCTTCCCAGGATCCGCTGAAATCAAGCATGCAGGCTCTCAGCATGTCTTCTAGGGTCTGGATGGTGCGCTCTGACTGGCCATCTGTCTGCGGATGATACGAGGTGCTGAACTTGAGGCGGGTACCAAGACTTTCTTGCATACTTCGCCAAAAGTAAGATGTAAACCTCGTATCCCTGTCAGATATTATGCTGACTGGTACTCCATGCAGACACACTATCTCCTTCATGTACATATCTGCCAAGACTTCTGTAGATTGTCCGACTCTGAAAGGTAGGAAATGAGTAGCCTTGGTGAGTCTGTCTATGATCACCCAGACAGCATTACGACCACTAGGACTTCTTGGGAAGCCCGTAACAAAGTCCATCGTAATATGTTCCCATTTCCACTCGGGTATTGGGAGAGGTTGAAGTAGACCGGCAGATCTCTGATGCTCAGCCTTGACTTGCTGACACACCAGGCATTTAGCCATAAAGCGTGCTATCTCCCGCTTCATTCCATGCCACCAATAATATTGTCGCAGATCTCTGTACATCTTTGTGCCTCCTGGATGTATAGAGTATGTTGAGCTATGAGCTTCTGACATCAGCTTATTATGAAGTTCTCCATTTGGAACATAAAGACGATCACCACATCTTAGAGTCCCATCTTCGTATATACGACATCCTGTCTGAATTCCAGCCTCTGTTCTTTGTCGAAGCCTCTGAAATCTTGCATCTGTTGGTAGATCAGCTTTGATTCTTTCGACCAAGGTTGATTGCAGCTGGTAGTTTGATAGTTGGCCGTTAAGTCCTGGCATAATAACCTCTATTCCCAACTTTTCAAGATCTCTCAGTAGACCTGGTTGGGTGATCATAAAGAATGCCGAGGGTCTTCTGCTTAGAGCATCAGCTACCATATTAGCTTTCCCAGGATGGTACTGCAGATCAATCTCAAAATCCGTCATCACTTCTAGCCATCGTCTTTGCCTCAGATTTAAGTCTTTCTGAGTGTAGACATATTTCAAGCTCTTGTGATCGGTGAAAATCTCCACTCGTTCGCCGTATAGATAGTGTCTCCATAGCTTCAGGGCGAAGATGACTGCGGCAAGCTCCAGGTCGTGAGTGGGGTAATTCTTCTCATGAGTCCTCAGCTGTCTTAAGGCATAAGCTACAACCTTCCCATGTTGCATTAGGACACAACCAAATCCTTTCCCGGATGCATCGCTATAGATTACGAAACCTCCGGATCCAGATGGTATAGTCAAGATGGGGGCTGTAGTTAGACGCTTCTTCAATTCATCAAAAGCTTTCTGACATTCTTCAGTCCATATGAACTCCTGCTCCTTGTGGGTAAGACGAGTAATCGGCTCCGCGATTCTTGCAAAGTTTTCTACGAACCTCCGGTAATATCCGGCAAGTCCTAGAAAGCTTCTCACCTCTGAGACGTTGGTTGGATTTGGCCATGTCTCCACAGATGAAATCTTTGCTGGGTCCACCGAGATTCCTTCTCCTGTGATCACATGTCCAAGAAAAGCGACACGATCAAGGAAGAATTCACACTTGCTCATCTTAGCATAAAGGCTCTCTCGTCTCAGCGTCTCTAGCACCAGTCTCAAATGCTCTTCATGCTCCTTGTGGCTCTTCGAATATACCAGAATGTCGTCAATGAAGACTACCACGAACTGGTCCAAATATTGATGGAAGACTCTGTTCATCAGGTTCATGAATACGACAGGTGCATTAGTTAGTCCAAACGGCATCACCAGAAACTCGTAATGACCATAACGAGTTCTGAATGCTGTCTTTGGAATATCTTCTCTCCGTACCTTGACCTGATGATAGCCTGATCTCAAGTCTATCTTCGAGAATACTACCGCTCCTGTTAGTTGATCGAACAGGTCGTCAATTATCGGCAAGGGGTACTTGTTTTTGATTGTCAGAGCGTTGAGGGCTCTGTAATCAATGCACATGCGATATGTTTCGTCCTTCTTTGGTACAAACAGCACTGGTGCTCCCCAGGATGATGCACTAGGACGAACAAATCCCTTGATCTGTAGTTCCTCTAGTTGAAGCTTCAGCTCGTCAAGCTCCTTCTTCGCCAGTCGGTATACATTGGAGGATACTGGTACAGCTCCGGGTATCAGCTCAATAATGAACTCTACTTCTCTGTCAGGCGGTAGGCCTGGCAATTCTTCTGGAAATACGTCTGCAAATTCTGCTACAATAGATGGGAGTGCTGTCTCCATCGCCATGTAAGCTCTAGGAGTCTGGCCTACTCCTTGCTCGATGGTGCCTCGAACGTATTCGAACTCCGGGTGATGTGGAGGTCTAAAGATAACACTTCCCTTTCGGCAGTCTAGGACAGCATTATTCTGGCTTAGCCAGTCCATGCCTAAGACAACGTCAAAATTTGGCATTGGAAGTACCAAAAATCGTGCTCTTAGTCCTCTACTACAAACGACTACCTGGCATATTTCAATAATGTTGGTAACTGGAACAATGTCTCCTTTAGTAAGTATCTTCCAACACTTAGGCAGTGGGGAAGTGGATAGTTTGTGCATGGCTACGAAGTTACTAGATATGAAAGACAAAGTAGCCCCAGAATCGAATAATGCGGTTGCAGGTAATGATGCAACTAAAATGATACCTGTAATGGTTTCTCCTTCTGGCTCTTCTGTAACTGCAGCTAAAGTAAAGGCCTGCCCGTGCCTTTGCCCTCCAGATTGTTGTCTGGCCTTGAACTGGGCCTCCTGGGTAGGCAAGGGTGCTCCTCTCTGATATCCCCAGATGTTGAGGGTAGCATCTTCTGGCCTTGTGCTCCTGGCTTCTGCCCTTGTTGAGGTGTTGCATCTCTGCGTTGTGGGCAGTCTCTGGCCATATGATTTTTAGCTCCACATAGCAAGCATAATCCTAGCTTCTTTCTGCAATCATTGGCAAAATGCCCCTTCTTGCCACAAAAGTGACAAGTCGGGAGCTCCTTCTTCTGATAGGGCCCCGTTGTCTGCTGCGTCTGATATTGTGGACGACGGATAGGTCCTCCTGCTCCTTGCTGGTTTTTGGCCGGGAAGGTTGGATTCGGGCGTCTTGTTCCACGGTCAATTGCTTCTTGCACCCTTGCTTCTGTAAGAACCTCATCATAGGAGATCCTGGACTGCGCCGTCGTATATCTCTGGAGCTCTAAGGTGAGGCCGCGGTAGAATCTCTTGGCTTTCTCCCGCTCGTTCGGTATCAGATTGGCACCGAATCGACTCAGTCGGCAGAACTCTGCATCGTAGGCATCGACGGACATGTTCCCTTGTTCCAGGTGCAGGAACTGGGAATATAGGGCATCTTGGACTGTTGCGGGGAAATACTTGGCATTGAAGTGCTCCAAGAATTGTTCCCAAGTCTGGTCTTTGCCGACGCTACGCTCTATAGATTCCCACCAGTGATGGGCGTTGCCGAGAAGTTGGGCCCTCACGGCAGTCATCCATAGGTCGGGGGTGAGTTGTGAGCCTTCCAGAAGCATTTCTGTATTGGAGATCCAGTCTGAGATCTCCTCTGGGGTTTCGCTGCCTTTAAAGGTCCTCGGGCTCATCTGGTGGAAACCTTTGACTGTGCCCACTGGTTGGACAGGTGCTGGTGCCGGGGCAGTTGTTCTCTCCAAGGCCGTCATCAAAGTCTGTCACAGAGCTTCAGTCTGTTGCCACTGAGACTGTCTCAGGGCTTCAGTCTGTTGCCATTGAGTCTGCAACATAGCTTGGAGGAACTGGAACATTTGAGACTGTCCCTCAGGTTGTGGTATCAGAGCAGGAAGGGCTGGAGGTGGAGGTAAAGGTGTCTCCGCCTGCGGTGTTGGTGTTGTCTCCTGGCCAGAATTCTGGTGATTGGACGGGGTTCCTTGGACACTTGGTGAAGGGTCTGTTGCTTGGTCAGCACCATTATTCGCAGGTTTCCCGGGTATGTCCATATTTCTGAAGAAAATAGAATAATTAGAAAACACAAAGGAGATAATGAATGATAATCAAGCAGGATGCAATAAAGAATTATTTAAAGATGGTGTCAGTGTGGATGAGACCTAATGTTTCTATCCTATTGCAGGCTTGCTGGGCATGTCATCATACCACTAGCAATAAAAACTAGACCTGCATGGGCCACCACTAAAACCATGTCACGCCCCAGTCCCAAAATGTCAGGAACTAGGCAACGTGTCACTGGTCAGCTGACACGTCACTAAGGGCTTAATGGACCCAAAGGAACGTGCTACGCTGTCATAAATACTATAAGTATAAAACAGGTAAATCTATCTCATCCATAAAAAAATGTCAGGAAAGTAAGTGCTGGATATATATAAAAACTGAGTCTGATAATGTCAAAGTACACACTGGTGGGTACAAGCCCACTACAAAAACTAATAATAGCACAGAAAAATCAGATAGACTAAGTAGCGTCGATCTGAGGAAAATACCTCCATCTCCAGGTGGCAAGCTTCTAGGGTCAGGCATACTCTGAGGGTGTCTCCTCTAGCTCCTCCTCGGTAGCACATCTAGCCTCCTGATCAGGGCCGTACACAGTGGGGTAGAAGGCTTCGTCTAGATCTGGCAGGGAACCAGGTCCTCAGTGGGACGTAACAAGATACAGAAAATGACATGCCATGTAATGTAAATACTGAATAAATAAAATAAACACAGGGTGCTAACCATCTAAGTGAAATACAAATAAAGATCTCGTAGTACGCATGGGAATGTGTCGGCTAGACATATGCTGACGTAATTCACCAATCGTGGTGACTGGCTAGTATATGTGTCAATGCCCCCTGACTCAAGGGCACTCTGCAATCGACCATCATGGTACGAAGGTATAAAATATTTTAAGGAGGGGGTGTCCCATACGTCTACCAGTTATCTTTCCCATCCCAATGTAACTAAGTCATACTTTTTCTGAATTATGCTAATCCGTGATGCGGGTCACACGTACTGGTAGCTAATCAAATACGCAGCTCGCATCCCAATATATATTGCAACCTTGTTGCGTGTTCCCGTGATAGGGTATAGGAGAATATCAAGATACTCTCACAATTGTTGGTGAGTCTGTAAGACTGAGTTAATTACGCTAAATGTCAACGTATCAGTTGACTGTACCCAAGGCAGTCTCAGGTAATCATGGCTATATGAAATTCAGGAATAAACAGATATCAATAATTGAAATTAAACGGTAACTTGGCAAGGTATACTTGCCTACTCCCTGATAGTATTGGAAACTGGATTTCACAGTCAAGTTTGAGGTTGCTTGTGACAGGGGGTCACTGGCTGTGCTGGAGATGGTTTCTGTTAAAACAGACAGGGTTCGTGAATATCATGGTTGTAATATAAAGTATATATATATATCTATTTTTATATACATATAAAATATATAATATAGATATATATATAGTATGTATATATATAGATATAGTATATATATAGTAGTATATATACAACATATATATAATAAAGAACAAAAAAATGCAGGTATATATATAGCAATTATAATAGTAGCAGGGTATAACCACTAATATATATATAATATAATAGTATCAGGGTGTATCCACTGATATATAATAATATAATAATCAAGGTATATCCACTGATACATATAATAAAATAAAATGACAGTACAGAATTTAAATATAACTTAGGTACTGTATTTATATAGTACTATATGATATATATATATATATATATATATATATAATGAATTGAAAGACAGTGCAAGAATTATAAATTTACATATATATATAGGCTGTATTATCCAGCGCAGATAATATAAATATATATATATATATATAATATATGTACTGTATATCCAGTACTATGATAATAATTATATATAATAATATATATATATATATAAATAAGTGCATATAAATAAATAAATAAATAAAAGAAAATACATAGTATATATACATACATATATACTGTAAATATAATAGTAATAATATAACATATATTATTATATTAGAGCAGGAAGGGCTGGAGGTGGAGGTAAAGGTGTCTCCGCCTGCGGTGTTGGTGTTGTCTCCTGGCCAGAATTCTGGTGATTGGACGGGGTTCCTTGGACACTTGGTGAAGGGTCTGTTGCTTGGTCAGCCCCATTATTCGCAGGTTTCCCGGGTATGTCCATATTTCTGAAGAAAATAGAATAATTAGAAAACACAAAGGAGATAATGAATGATAATCAAGTAGGATGCAATAAAGAATTATTTAAAGATGGTGTCAGTGTGGATGAGACCTAATGTTTCTATCCTATTGCAGGCTTGCTGGGCATGTCATCATACCACTAGCAATAAAAACTAGACCTGCATGGGCCACCACTAAAACTATGTCACGCCCCAGTCCCAAAATGTCAGGAACTAGGCAACGTGTCACTGGCCAGCTGACACGTCACTAAGGGCTTAATGGACCCAAAGGAACGTGCTACGCTGTCCTAAATACTATAAGTATAAAACAGGTAAATCTATCTCATCCACAAAAAAATGTCAGGAAAGTAAGTGCTGGATATATATAAAAACTGAGTCTGATAATGTCAAAGTACACACTGGTGGGTACAAGCCCACTACAAAAACTAATAATAGCACAGAAAAATCAGATAGACTAAGTAGCGTCGATCTGAGGAAAATATCTCCATCTCCAGGTGGCAAGCTTCTAGGGTCAGGCATACTCTGAGGGTGTCTCCTCTAGCTCCTCCTCGGTAGCACATCTAGCCTCCTGATCAGGGACGTACACAGTGGGGTAGAAGGCTTCGTCTAGATCTGGCAGGGAACCAGGTCCTCAGTGGGACGTAACAAGATACAGAAAATGACATGCCATGTAATTTAAATACTGAATAAATAAAATAAACACAGGGTGCTAACCATCTAAGTGAAATACAAATAAAGATCTCGTAGTACGCATGGGAATGTGTCGGCTAGACATATGCTGACATAATTCACCAATCGTGGTGACTGGCTAGTATATGTGTCAATGTCCCCTGACTCAAGGGCACTCTGCAATCGACCATCATGGTACGAAGGTATGAAATATTTTAAGGAGGGGGTGTCCCATACGTCTACCAGTTATCTTTCCCATCCCAATGTAACTAAGTCGTACTTTTTCTGAATTATGCTAATCCGTGATGCGGGTCACACGTACTGGTAGCTAATCAAATACGCAGCTCGCATCCCAATATATATTGCAATCTTGTTGCGTGTTCCCGTGATAGGGTCTAGGAGAATATCAAGATACTCTCATAATTGTTGGTGAGTCTGTAAGACTAAGTTAATTACGCTAAATGTCAACGTATCAGTTGACTGTACCCAAGGCAGTCTCAGGTAATCATGGCTATATGAAATTCAGGAATAAACAGATATCAATAATTAAAATTAAACGGTAACTTGGCAAGGTATACTTGCCTACTCCCTGATAGTATTGGAAACTGGATTTCACAGTCAAGTTTGAGGTTGCTTGTGACAGGGGGTCACTGGCTGTGCTGGAGATAGTTTCTGTTAAAACAGACAGGGTTCGTGAATATCATAGTTGTAATATAAAGTATATATATATATCTATTCTTATATACATATAAAATATATAATATAGATATATATATATAGTATGTATATATATAGATATAGTATATATATAGTAGTATATATACAGCATATATATAATAAAGAACAAAAAAATACAGGTATATATATAGCAATTATAATAGTAGCAGGGTATAACCACTAATATATATATATAATATAATAGTATCAGGGTGTATCCACTGATATATAATAATATAATAATCAGGGTATATCCACTGATACATATAATAAAATGAAATGACAGTACAGAATTTAAATATAACTTTGGTACTGTATTTATATAGTACTATATGATATATATATAGATTATATATATATATATATATATATATATATATATATATATATATATATATATATATATATATATATATATATATATATATATATATATAATGAATTGAAAGACAGTGCAAGAATTGTAAATTTACATATATATATAGGCTGTATTATCCAGCGCAGATAATATAAATAAATATATATATATATATATATATATATATATATATATATATATATATATATATATATATATATATATATATATAATATATGTACTGTATATCCAGTACTATGATAATAATTATATATAATAATATATATATATATAAATAAGTGCATATAAATAAATAAAAGAAAATGCATAGTATATATACATACATATATACTATAAATATAATAGTAATAATATAACATATATATATAATATGTTATATATATACATATAAATATACATAACATTCATATAAATATATGAATACATATATTTATATATATTACATATATATATATATATATATATATATAAGTAAAACAGAATTAAAATACATATATACATATTAATAATTATTACATAATAATAATATATAACATATAAGTAAATATGTTATATATAACTATATACATATGTATATATACTTATATATTATATATAATAATAATATAGTTATATAGTATACATATACTGTATTTAATATACTGTATTTATACAGTATATTAAATATAATATCTATTATATATTATTATATATATAGATATACATATATATATACATATATACATACATATATGTTTTTATACTATTATACGTATATATAGGGTTTAGGAGTATACCTACTGACAGGTGGGACCTAGGGGTTGTCGACGGCGGGAGGACGACGGCGAAGACGGCCGGAGGTGGCCGGAGGAGTAGCAACAGCAACAGTGGCTGCTAGCAGCAGCAGCAGCTACAGCAGCTTGCGGGGGCTGTCGGCGGCGGAGCAGTGGCGGAGGCGGCGGTGCAGGCGGAGGATTCGACGGAGGGAGGAGTGGTGGTCAGGTTGGTGGTGGTGGCGGAGGTCCACGACGTCGGTGGCGGTAGCTGGAGGCGACCGGAGGTGGAGGGGTCAGTTAGGGTTAGGGGAGTGGGAAGGAGCTGCGGGGGCTCTAGCCGGCGGAG
The DNA here is from genome assembly GCA_036927795.1 of Iris macrosiphon. Classification (NCBI taxonomy): domain Eukaryota; kingdom Viridiplantae; phylum Streptophyta; class Magnoliopsida; order Asparagales; family Iridaceae; genus Iris; species Iris macrosiphon. The sequence continues at coordinate 179,990,375 of JAYESA010000012.1, forward strand.
GAGGTGTCGTGGGTCGGTGAGGGGTGGTGGTCTGGTGGAGGGGAGAGTGGCGAGTCGAATGGTAGGGGTGGTGGCGGAGCACGGTGGCGGAGGGTGGCGCAGGGGGTGGTTCGGGTGGTGGTGGCTGCTGTGGACAATGAGGGAGTGTGGGGTTGCGGGGGCTGCTCACGGCGGAGGAGATGGCCGGAGACGGTGGGGCTTGGCCGGAGGGGAGAGGGGGTCAGGGCGAGGGTATGGCCGGAGTTGGGCGGCCGGTGGTGGTCGGAGGTGAGGGCTATGGGAGTTTGAAAGGGAAAGGGTTATGGTTTATATAGAGTTTAGGTGAGTGGCAGAAATGTAAATAAGTGGAAGTCTTTGGGTAATCTGGTAATTTTAGATTTTTGGATATTTTTGACTGAATTTTCTGGATATTTGGGTGGGTCCCATGCCACCTATTGTCTAGCCAATGAGGGTATGCCACCTGATAAGCATTTTTGTATAAAAACCCCTAACTTTTCATAATTTGCATAAAAGCCTAAATTTGGTATTTTGCGTAATTTTGCAATTTACCTGATTTAAAATACTGATTTTCCAAAATTTTGAATTATACAGAAATGAGGGAAACAGCTGGGGAAAATGTTTTGGATAGTGTGGGGTGAGTCTAGGCAGAGGCAGGGTCTGATTTCTGAGTGATACAGATCATCGTATTTATTATTTAATAAATACTGCGCACGGTGTTCACTAATTATTTAGAGGCAGTTAGGGTCATAATTTTTCTACGGTGTCAATACGATAATTGTAATATAATTAGAGTAGAATATTATCGTATTTTTGTTTGGGCAAAATAGGTGCCTACTGGTTCTCAAATCCCTAGGTGTACAGAGATGGTAAATAGCAGGAAATTAAATAGGTAATAAATACGTACGTCTGTAACGATATTTGTACGACTAAAACGAAGCACCAAATAAGGTTTCTGGGAGTTGCACAAAATACAGAAAAAGTAGTCTAACATGTCTAGGGCAGGTATGTGAACTTTGTTTAGGGTTAACAGCTAGTGTAATGCCCTAATTAATTGTGTAATTAACAGGTGCATAATCAATAGAATATATAATAAATAAATTTTTTAAAAAAATTGCAATAATTCTAATTAGTCAAAACTAATCCTAAATTACTGATATCTGGTCGAGGGAGTTTACAGTTTCTCCCCTTTATGCAGTTTGCTACCGGCTGGGAGACTGCGGGGTCGATGACAATATTTAGATTAATTATCATTCCTGTCGTCGGTCTTCCCACATAATTATAGAGGGCCTGCTCCTCCTCCTCCCTTGCTAACTGTCATATGGATTCTTTTTTTTTCATATACTAAGGTTTTTACTTTTGAGGGATGATCCAAAAAGCATTGAGTTTCGCTGTGGGCTTTGCTGGTGTCAGTAGCTCAGAGGGGCTCATGAATGGAAAAAGTTCTGATTGTAGAATTTTCTATCACCTGTACTCATGATCTTGAATATTAATAAAAAAATCCAAAAAATGTAATTGATTTCCATCGTGTGTACTCATGATCTTGAAAATTAATAAAATTTTATCTTTTTTTCTAGAACTTCTCTTTCGTATTTGTCGTTTTGAAGGTTGTGGACTTTGGGTATCGTACTAGAGGTAATATAGACGTAGTTCAATACCGTAGCCTTTTAAGGATATCCCAATGGGGATATTTGGTGGACTTACTACTTCTTGTGCACGAGAGTGCAAGTAATAAGTTTAAAATATGCCTTGCCAGAGGTGGTATGGATATGGCAAGTTTGGTGGACTTAACTGGCGCACTTAAATTTAAGTGCATGTAATAATTTTAGATGACAGTCAATATAAGAGGTACTATGGACATGATAATCGATAGCCGATCCTCGAAGGTTTTCTCAGGGGTATGAAGGAAATGGCAAACACTACCAGTGAGGATGTGAGGACGATAACTCAGAGGTGACGTAGACGTGAGTCGATCGATAGTCGTACCGAGAGGTTAGGTATGATCCCGATATTTTTGGTGGAAGGAAAAAGGAAGCGAGCTAGAGTTAATATGGACGTGGCTGTTTGCTACCGTTGAGGACATCCCGCTTGGGAATTTTTGGTGGACCTATTACTTCTTGCGCACGAGAGTGCAAGTAATAAGTTCGAGAGGTAATATGGACATGATAGATTTTATGTTCTTAGCACCGCTGGCATACTTAGGGTTAAGTACGGGTGATAAGTTGATATGACAATCGATATCAGAGGTAATATGGACGTGATGAACATGACCGGGGAGAAATGTTAGGACGATAATTTAGAGGTTATATGGACATGGCTAGTGCCTAACAAGATTGGTTTGAGTGATCACTGCGAAAGTGTGCAAGTAGACATGAGGACTGCTCCGCTGGGAACTTTTTCAGGATCCATTATCCGTTGCGTATCCAGGACTCCTGCATACCGATAATAGCTTCTACAATGATTTATATAAGAAGGGCAAGGCCGTACATAGTCACTTGCTGGAGAAAAAAGTGTCACGCCCCGATTCCCGCAAGGGGCCGATAGTCCTCACATAGAGCCTTCCGGAACTGATCTTTCTCGCATGGGTGTGATGCCGTACAAGCCTGAGCTGCGCTAGCACAAGGCCAAACCTATAAAAAAGGGCAAGTAATTTATTCAAGACGAAAACAGTGACACAATATTGAAGAAAAGTAAAGAACACAATGGCATAAGAAAACAAGATTTTTATTGATTATTGAAAAAGTGTTACAAGTGGCGCTTGGCCGAGATTATAATTCGCTCAAGCTATCTCTCTCGAATACAATGACATCATTCTATATATTATATCTCTTTATACAAAAGTAACTCAAAATATGTCGATACGACTCAAGGCATCGACTTCAGATTTTTGGGTCATGAGAATGAGAATATGTTATCGCTTCTTCGGACGATCTAGTACCTACGAACAAGCAAACTGGTGGGGGTCAAAATTTTGGGAAAAATACTAGTGAGTATAAAATCAACGAACAGAAGAAAAACTATCTAAAACCAACACTAAGTAAGCATGTGGCAAAATATTATATTACTAGTGATCATGCTACTTTTATCTAAGTTTATTTCATGCAGCACAAGATTAGATTCAGATTACTTCTTTCAAAAATATATCTTTGAAAGTAGTTTGCATATACGAGACAATCAAGCGTACAGTAGGGGCAGTGTTCGACCGTGTAGTACGCAACATGTATCGTACACCATTTATACTAACACTTTAGGAACACAAGTTATCTCTAGTGGACTTATTTATTCTATACAAAGGGGCAGCAGCTTAATCAAGTGAAACATGCAAGTCTAGGGGCAGTACACAATTCAAGTATATTCAAAAATTAATACATCACTTATTCAGTAATTTTTACTCTCCGTCGAGTGGTTATCCCTGCAGCAGACATACAAGTTAGCAACAATTTATATATACATAAAAATTCTATTCCCTATCCGTTTCTGCATCAAACAGTTAGGTATGCAAGAAGGCTAAACTAGCATGTGCTCTAACTATATGATGGTCCATGGGTTGCCCCATGATTAGCAGGGGTAACTTAAGGTTCAGCTCTGCACTAGCACGTGCGTATGTCGGCAGCTGTGACTCAAGGTTCAGCTCTTCACCAACACACATGAATACTAGCAGCTGTGATATCATGGTTCCTCTCTTCACTAATAGACAAAATACCCCACTAGATCACAAGGACCGTATACCTCAGGGTGCAACAAAATCTCTTCCGGACCGACCGATTTCTAGTGCCCCAGGAACCATTCGAGAGATGAACCTTGTGCACAAGTTGTCTGAGAGCAATGCATGCCATGAAATATCTATCAGATAATTCTATAATGCAAGCAAGAAATGATTAATCAAACTTATATCCTCTTCTTATCAAAACGAGCGATAGATTCAATCTTCTTATACAAAACTAATAGAATACCCCACTAGATCACAAGGACCGTACCTCAGGGCGCACTATTAGTCTCTTCTCATTCGAATCAATCATCTTTAGCAATTCGATAAAAGGAAATAGGTAAGCAAAACATATTATAAGCGAGCACGATAACAAATCTATAAAATCTAGCATGCAAATTTTATCTCATTCAGTACGATAGGAAACATGCAAGAAAATCTCTATTTAAGCAAGCATGGTAGTAGTTCTTCTATCTATTTTGAACTAAAATATGTAATTCTACTCTTACTTAACATACGACATAGAGACTTGTTAAAGCAATTCCTTTACTTATCTTATTAGCATGGCAAGGGTTTGTTCGATAGTCGTGTCAGTGTGAACTAGCATGCAACATTTTTATCTTGACTTAGCAAGGCAAGGTTCTTTATCTTATAGACAAGCATACAAGTTCTCTAGTTAAGCATGCAGGTTCTCGTTCTATCATTCTCATGTGAATATTTACTATTTAGCAAACAAGCATTGTAAAAAATTAGATTCATTATTAAGGCATGCAAGAATCAGAGAATGTAGTTCTTCCCAATCACCAAGCTCAATCATCTTGTTCTTTGATTGGATAACCCTTCGAGAAGACTTTCGCTTGAGCCAGCAAAGTGATATCACTTATACATAGTGCCAACGCGGAGCGAGACACTACAAACTTACCCGCCGATAAAAAGTTTTATCCTCGAAACTTCAAGGAGAAACTTAAAAAATCCAGAGCAACGATAGTCCTCATCCCTCACCATCCTTAATCGAAAAATGCAAGCAAAAAGAATCACGAAATCATAACTCTCAAGCAATATAAAATCCAAAAAACTTTTTTGCTCATCTTTGAGAATATCTATTGACTTATTGTATGGAACGCACATTACAACAATAATATCCGGGACAACTTTGAGTTGAAGCGAAGCAACGGGATGGACAAAGAATCGAGTTGCTCTTATATCATTATGTCATGCTCCGATTCTCGCGAGGGGCCAATCGTCCTTGCATAGCGCCTTGCGGAACTGATCGTCCTCGCATAGGCGTGATGCCGTACAAGCTTGAGTTGCGCTTGCAACTTTGAACAAGGGAAAGTAAGCTATTCTAGACGAAAGCATCAGCACAATATTGTAGAAAAGTAAAGAACACAATGGCATATGAAAATAAGCTCTTTATTAATTTTTTAAAAAGTTTTACAAGCGGCGCTTGGCCGATATTTTAATTCACTTAAGCTATCTCTCTCGAATACAATGACATTGTTCCATACAATACATCCCTTTATAAAAAAGTAACTCAAAATATCTCGATACGACTCAAGACATAGACTCAAGATTTTTGAGTCCTGTGGATAAGGATATGCTATCGCTTCTTCGGACGATCCAGTATCTGCGAACAAACAAACTGGTGGGGGGTCAGCACTTTAGGAAAAGTACTGGTAGGTATAAAATCAACGAACAGAAGAATCACTCTTTAAAACCAACACTAAGTAAACATGTGGTAAAATATTACATTACTAGTGATCTTGCTACTTTTACCTAAGTTTATTTCATGCAGAAAAAGATTAGAGTCAGATTACTTCTTTAATAAATATATCTTTGAAAATAGTTTGGATATACGATACAATCAAGCGTATAGTAGGGGCAGTGTTCTATCGTGCAGTGCGCAGCATGTATCATGTACCATATATACTAACTATTTAGGAGCACAAGTTATCTCTAGTGGACTTATTCATTCAATGCAAAGGGGCAGCATCTTAATCAAGTGAAATATGCAATATAAACACCCGAATTTTTAAAATTTTAAATATAAATTTTTGGAATTTTCTGTGATTTTTAATTAAATATAATCAATGTTCTTCATAGATTAATATTTTTTGTGTATTAAATTAAGTATTAAAATATTGTAAAAATTATATTTTTGAGTGTATAATTAATAATATGATGTTGTGTATTTTTTCTAGAATTTATTGGGCTCAAAAACTATTTTTAATAGCTAAAAAATATTATTTTTAGACAAACCAAACTGAACCAACTTGATCCGAACCAAACCAAACTAAACCGAACCCAACCCTGTTGGATCGGATCTGAACCCGACTCGACCCGTTAACCCATTTCTTCAGTAACCGAAGAATTCAAAAATCCCATAACTGCTGCGACCAGCCGACTCCCCACAGCCGCACGAGCCCCCCCCCCCCGATTCCGAAACCCCCTGCGATCTCTCCGGTCCCTCTCCCCGTAACCGTCGCGTCCCACCCCTATATAAACCCCCCAATGACAGGATCACCACCGCCATCACCACTTCTCCACCTCCGGCGACGACCACCGCCATCACTCCGTCGCCGCCGCCGTCGACGATGACGACGAAGACTCCGGCTCCAGCTTCCTCGAGCGGCCGCACGTGATCACAGCGGCCGCAGAATTGTCGTCGATCGACCACCGCCGCCGCCACTGTCCACGCGCAGCACACTGCGGCCGACCCATGTTCCTGTGAGTTTTATTTCCTCCTCGTTGCATCAATTTTCGATCGGCCTATTATGTTATGATGGCAACATGACCCTCAAGAACCCGGTAAAATTAGATTGGGGTATCGTGTCCTGTGTCGGTCGTAAACCGCGACACAAAAACAGAAAAAATAATCCAAACTCTGGTTGTGGAAACTGTCCCAAAATCCCAAGTTAAAGATCGTTTTACGTCCAACCTATTTAATATTTTCTAAATTTACTTGAATAGTAAATTAGACAACATAACCAAGTTTTAAACCCTGTAATTAGTTTATTTTAATTTGCTGTGTGCTGTGTTTCATTCGCGGGTGAAGTTGACCAAAAACTTGGTTTTCAAAATCTGGAATTTTCTGAAACGGGGTGCGTCCCGCTAAACGAGATAACTTCGTCGTGTGCAAATTATATCGAAAAGTGTGTATCGTCAATGTGAACGTGTGGGATTTTACGAAAGTTGATTTGGATGTGCGTGCACACCGGAATCAACGCGTATCCGTAAAAAATATCCCGTATCGGGCCATTCTGACACTCACTGTAACTTCGTGTGTACTTATTGTTTCGCAACGAAACTTGTGCCATCGGATTCGCAATGTTACGCTGGTCCTGTGACCCAATTTTGATTCGATTCTGAGAACGTTGACGAAACCCTATTTTCGTAGGCCCCACGGCTCTACTTGATGGGTGATTTTGTGATCGGCTCATCAGAATCCAGTTTTGGATTGTCCGTTGGGTTCGTATCATCGTTTTGGACTCGTAGATAATAAGTTTGACAAATTTAGAAAATTTTATCTCTAACACATTTTTCGGTGCGAAGTGGGCCACATATGGACTCCGGTTTAACCAAAAACTGTCAATTTTTCCCTGGTGTCCAAATTGGACTTATGGGTAGTCAATTCTAGCTATTTTATGTATTTTGAGAGTGATGGTAATGTTTGTTTCATCATACGGAGGCGTTCCTGGAGATTTTACTGTTACAGGAGCAACTGTAGGAGTTCAGAACCCAGACAAATGTACCTTGCCAACTTGCAGTAGTTCTTGTTATATTATTTGCTTGAGTTCTTTCTATATATATGTACTCTTGAGATGTACATATTCAACCTAGGACCGTGAGACGTTGCTTAACGTCCGAATAATATTCGGGTGTCGATGCCGTACGTGGAGTCGTGTAACGTCACTTAGAGAGTTGATAACCCGATCCTATATTCTCGTGCTTGCTTTATCAAGTATGTCATACCATAGGATACTTGACACTATTCATGGGAAAAAATCTTTCCTGAGTTATTCATGGTGATTCTGTATAGGCTTATAGGATTCGTGACATAAGACTTGCATATACATAGATATTATTATGACTCGTTGTACTAGCTAGAGGTCATTATCTTGCGTGTAATGGACATGACACGTCGTGGACATGAGACGTATGATTACATTGGGTGGGGAGAGACACACAGGCTACATGCTGATTATATTTATATATATTTATTATTGCGGTACTTTAGCCTCTATATCAGAGCTTTGTTCATTACGTGATATGCTCCCCGATACAGAGTTTGTAGTAGTCTCAGCCTGAGTACTAGTGATGCTCTCATTTGCATATCACATAGCTGGTTACATAGTTTGCCCTGTTGATATTTATTTTTACATACTGTATTTTATTTGGCTTGAGTTATTCTTGTACCTTGCTATGTCCCCTGAGGAACTGGATCCAGATTATGTCCCCAGGTATAGCAGAGGAGATCTACCCCAAGGTATACGGGACATGGGCTGACACTGGAGCAGTACCAATACCAGAGGACGGGATTGTGACAGAGGATTTCTCCTGAGTATTTTGTTATATACTCAGTTATTTCTGTTTCTAGTTACTCTATATCCTGAGTCTTAGTTTATTGTATTAAACTTATTATCAGGTTGTTCCCCGAGACACTTTTATTTGAGACTTGTTGATGGATTATATTTCTTTTTGGTTAGTCTAAAATTTTTGAATTGTGTTTACCTTATTTGGATGAGATTATAATTAGACTATGACATATATCGTAGACCATTGTATTTGTTTTACAGCTTAAGTACACTCTAATGGGTCCATTAAATTAGGTTTTTCCATTGGAGTTGTGCTGTTGGCCATTGCCACGTGGCTAGGCCCTCGGTATTTTGGGACTGGGTATGACATAGTTTTTGTGGTTGCCCATGCAGGTCTACGACTATATTGTTTTGGTTTCAACTAAGGAACCGAGCAAGCCTGCGATTAGGATATGATAAGTTATAAGATCTCATCCACTTGCTGATCTGTTCTTGACCTCCGTATCGACTTCAAAATAATTTCTTGACTTGCGTCCTGTCTTGACTCCTCTGTGCGCCTCTCATAGTTTACTTTGGATGTAGAGTAATGGATCCACGAGCTAGCGACGAGACTCCCGTTGGTACACCATAAGGTGCTGTGGTCACTATGACAATGGAGTGACACCATTGGGTGGAGATCCCTCCACTCAACAAAGCAATCAAGCAGGCCAACATACCTCAAGATTTCGGCGAGACGATATTCCACCACCGCCGCAGTTTACTCCACTAATGCCCATTTTTCCACCAGGACAGGCTATGGACGGACAACAGATGTTTCAAATATTCTATGCAATGATGCAAGCCCAACAATAGGTTCAACAAGAGGCTCAGAGTCACGAGGCGGAGAACTTGAGGAACAACCTAGTAACCGTACTGGAGCAGGAGAACCCACCAGCTAGACGACCATCGACGGGATCTATCACTGATTTCTGCCAGCTGAAGCCCCATATATTTTCTGGCAAGGAGGAGCCCATTGAAAGTTCATGAGTGGATCACAAATACTCAACATAGTTGGAAGCAGCTGAGCTTTCGAGGGAGCGTTGGATGACTTCCGTCAGAATGCAGTTGATGGGCAATGCAGTGATGGGCAATGCACATCAATGGTGGCTATCTGAGGAGAGACGGCTCGGACCAGACCGAGTCACTTGGGAGGAGTTCTCTAGAATCTTTCAGGAGATGTACATTCCATCTATTGCTCGATCGAAACTTCGGGACAAGTTCAATCGCCTTACTCAAGACAACAAGACGGTAGAAGAGTACAATACGGAGTTCATCCGTTTGAGCCACTTCGCACCTACACTAATTCCGACAGAAGAAGAGAAGGCTGAGAAAATCTTTGACGGACTAAACTTTGAGCTACAGAGACATATTGGCTCTATCGCACCTACTTCTTATACGGACGTCCTTGCTGCAGCCCAACGCATGAAGGGCGTCACCAGGAGAGAGTCAAGCCAAAAATGGCCGTTCATATCAGCACCAGCCAGAGCACCACAGGGAGAAGATGCAAAAAGACCTCACATGCACCAGCCACCCAGAGCATCTCCGCAGATACTGCCTACATGTCAATATTGTGGCAAATGAGGTCACTATGAGAGCGAGTGCAGACGCAAGTTAGGATTATGTTTGATTTACGGATCCAGCCAACATTAAACCAAGGATTGCCCTGAGCGTCGAGAAGGAGCACCGATGGTTAACCGACAAGCTTTACCAGCACCGGAAGGATATCAGCCGAGGCCACCATTGGCACCACAGACAGCACTCTTTCAGCAGGCCCAGCAACAGCAGATAGAACTACTACTAGGACGTGGACATGCTTTTGCAATGACAGTGGAGGAATCACAGACTCGAGGAGTGGCTAATATTAGTAAGATTTAAGTTTTATCATAGCTATCTATTCCTAGTAATACTTTAGCACGTGCCTGTTAGTTCATTTTTCTAGCCTAAGCCTAGTATTATGTTAGCATAAACTTGTTAGTCTAGATTAGTAACTCGTATCCAAGTTTTCATAAGTTGTAGTTGATCCTTGCTCTAATCAGACTCCTTTACTTTTGAGTTACTTATCTCTTATTGCCTAGGGAAAAGTTTTTATTCCTTCCCTACATATTCTGCTTGGACAAAACCCTCACCCTTCCTCTCGATTTCTCCTTGTTCATGGTTCTTTATCCTTTGTATCATGCTTCAAACATGTCTTGCAACCGCGTCATCTCTTCTGACCGGTTATGTTTTATTTTCTTAATTGCGAGGACGTAATTCTTTTAAGGTAGGTAGATTGTAAACAACTGGATTTTTAAAATTTTAAATATAAATTTTTGGGATTTTTTTATAATTTTTAATTAATTATAATAAATATCCTTCATGGATTAATATTTTTTGTGTATTAAATTAAGTATTAAAATATTATAAAAATTATATTTTTGAGTGTATAATTAATAATATGATGTTGTGTAAACTTTCTGAAATTTATTGGGCTCAAAAACTATTTTTAATAGCTAAAAAATATTGTTTTTAGATAAACCAAACTGAACCAGCTTGAACCGAACCAAACCAAACCAAACTAAACCCAACCCAACCCTGTCGGATCGGATCTGAACCCGACCCGTTAACCCATTTCTTCAGTAACCGAAGAATTCGAAAATCCCGTAATCGCTGTGACCCACCGACTCCCCACAGCTGCACGACCCCCCCCCCATTATGAAACCCCCGGCGACCTCTCCGGTCCCTCTCTCCGTAACCGCCGCGACCCTCCCCTATATAAACCCCCCAGTGACAGGATCACCACCGCCATCACCACTTCTCCACCTCCGGCGACAACCACCGCCATCACTCCGCCGCCGCCGCCGACGACAGTGAAGACTCTGGCTCCAGCTTCCCCGAGCGGCCGCACGTGATCACAGCAGCCGCAGAACCGCCGTCGATCGACCACCGCCGTTGCCACTGTCCACGCGCCGCACACTGCAGACGACCCTTGTTCCGGTGAGTTTTACTTTCTCCTCGTTGCATCAATTTTTGATCGGCCTGTTACATTATGATCGCAACATGACTCTCTCGAACCCTGTATAATTAGATTGGGGTATCGTGTCCTGTGTCGGTCGCAAACTGCCACGCAAAAATAGGAAAAATAACCCAAATTCTGGTTCTGAAAACTCTCCCAAAATTCCAAGTTCATGGCCGTTTTACGTCCAACCTATTTAATATTTTCTAAATTTACTTGAACAGTAACTTAGACAACATAACCAAATTTTAAACTCTGTAATTAGTTTATTTTAATTTGCTATGAGCTGTGTTTCATTCGCGGGTGAAGTTGACCAAAAACTTGGTTTTCAAAACCTGGAATTTTTTGCAACGGGGTGCATCCCGCTAAACGAGATGACTTTGTCGTGTGCAAATTGTATCGAAAGGCTCGTATTGTCAATGCAGACGTGTGGGATTTCGCAAAAGTCGATTTAGATGTGCGTGCACACCGGAATCAACGCGTATCCGTCAAAAATGTCCCGTATCGTGCCGTTCTGATACTCGTTGTAACTTCGTGTGTACTTATCGTTTTATAACGAAACCTGTACCATCGGATTCGCAGTGTTACGCTGGTCCTATGACCCAAGTTTGGTTTGATTCTGAGAACGTTGACGAAACCCAATTTCGTGGGCCCCACGACTCTACTTGACGGGCGATTTTGTGATCGGCTTATCAGAATCCAGTTCTGGATGTTCCGTTGGATTCGTATCATCATTTTTGACTCGTAGACACTAAGTTTGATGAATTTGGAGAACTCGTAGACACATGTGGATCCCATTTTAACCAGAAACTATCAATTTTGTCCCGGTGTCCAAATTGGACTTATGAGTAGTCAATCCTAGCTATTACATGTATTCTGAGAGTGATGGTAATATTTTTTTCATCATTCGAAGGCGTTACTGGAGATTTTACTGTTACAGAAGCAATTGAAGGAGTTCAGAACCCAGGCAAGTGTACCTTGCCAACTTGCAGTAGTTCCTGTTATATTATTTGCTTGAGTTATTTATATATATATATATACTCTTGAGATATACATATTCAACCTAGGACCATGAGACGTTGCTTAACGTCCGAATAATATTCGGGTGTCGACGTCGTAGGTGGAGTCGTGTAACGTCACTTAGAGAGTTGATAACCCGATCCTATATTCTCGTGCTTGCTTTATCAAGTACGTCATACTATAGGACGCTTGACACTATTCATGAGACATAATCTTTCCTGAGTTATTCATGGTGATTATGTATAGGCTTATAGGATTCGTGACATAAGACTTGCATATACATAGATATTATTATGACTCGCTGTACTAGCTAGAGGTCATGATCTTACGTGTTATGGACATGAGACATCGTGGAAATAAGACGTGTGATTACATTGGGTGGGATGAGACACACATGCTACATGCTGATTATATTTATATATATTTATTATTGCGGTGCTTTAGCCTCTATATGAAAGCTTGGCCCATTACGTGATATTACTACTACCGGCTCCCCGACACAGAGCTTATAGTAGTCTCAACCTGAGTACTAGTGATGCTCTCATTTACATATCACATAGCTGGTTACATAGTTTGCCCTGTTGATATTTATTTTTACATACTGCATTTTATTTGGCTTGAGTTATTCTTGTACCTTGTTATGTCCCCTGAGGACCTGGATCCGGATTATGTCCCCAGATATAGCAAAGAAGATCTACTCTGAGGTATATGGGATAGGGGAAGACACTAGAGCAGTACCAACACCAGAGGACGAGGTTGTGCCAGAGGATTTCTTCTGAGTATTTTGTTATATACTCGGTTATTTCTGTTTCTAGATACTCTATATCCTGACTCTTGGATTACTGTATTAAACTTATTATCAGGTTATTCTCCGAGACACTTTTATTTGAGACTTGTTGATGGATTATATTTCTTTTTGGTTAGTCTAACATTTTTGAATTGTGTTTACCTTATATGGATGATATTAGAATTAGACTGTGACATATATCGTAGACCATTGTATCTGTTTTACAGCTTAAGTACACTCTAACGGGTCCATTAAATTGGGTTTGCCTATTGGAGTTGTGCTACTGGCCATTGCCACGTGGCTGGTCCCTCAGTATTTTGGGACTGGGGCGTGACATGCAAGTCTAGGGGCAGTACATAATTCAAGCATATTCAGAAATTAATACATCACTTATTCAGTGATTTTATCCTCCGTCGAGCGGTTATCCTTGCAGCAGACATACAAGTTAGCAACAATTTGCATATACATAAAAGTTATATTCCTTATCCGTCTCTGCATCAAACAGTTAGGTATGCAAGAAGGCTAAACTAGCATGCACCCTAACTACATAATTGTCCATGGGTTGTCCCATGATTAGCAGCGGTGACTCAAGGTTTAGCTCTGCACTAGCATACGCGTATGTCGACAGCTGTGACTCAAGGTTCAGCTCTTCACCAACACACACGAATACTAGCAGCTGTGACATCATGGTTTTGCTTTTCACTAATAGACAAAATACCCCACTAGATCACAAGGACTGTATACCTCAGGGTGCAATAAAATCTCTTCCGGACCGACGATTCCCAATGCCCCAGGAACTGTTCGAGAGATGAACCTTGTGCACAAGTTGTCCGAGACTAATGTATGGTATGAAATATCTATCAGATAATTCTATAATGCAAGCAGGCAATGATCAAGCAAACTTATATCTTCTTCTTATCAAAACGAGCGATATATTCTATCTTCTTATAGAAAACTAATATCATACCCCACAAGATCACAAGGACCGTACCTCAGGGCGCACTATTAGTCTCTTCTCATTCGAATCAATCATCTTTAGCAGTTCGATAAAAGAAAACAGGTAAGCGAAACATATTATAAGCGAGCATGATAACGATTCTATAAAATCTAGCATACAAATTCTATCTCATTCATTATGATATAGAACATGCAAGAAAATCTCTAATTAAGCAGGCATGATAGTAGTTCTTCTATCTCTTTTGAACTAAAACATGTAATTCTACTCTTACTTAGCATATGACATAGAGACTTGTTAAAGTAATTCCTTTACTTATTATCATGCCCCGCTTCCAGAATACTGGGTAAATACGAGAAATGACACGACCAACCATACCTTGCAGAATATCAAAGTAAGCCGCAATGTGCTAAGGTTGTCTAGAAGACAGATGTGTGGACTCTAGCATGGTATGACATCAGTCCTAAGGCCGACAAATCCTAGTATCTCAATCCAACAAAAATAATTACAAGAGTATATCATACATGAAAGTAAAAATGCGTCCAAAATTATATGTCACATATGATCATGAAGCTAGTGAATACAAAATGCTGCACTATCAGAGTATAATTATGCATGATCAAATATACCAGCCATGGTCTAATATATGCATCATGTTGACCGTAGTCTCAAAAATATAAGGAGCTAACCCTGTCCCTTGCTAAACACCACAAAATTAAGTGATCAAAACGAGGGGTGAAGAAAGGAAACCCACTCGCGAGCTTCGGCCGCAGTCCTACTAGTGTGAGCTATTTTTTTAGATGTACGGTAGATCCTGGTTCTTCTCGGGATAATCTGGCCATGCAAAACCAGTGGGGTCAGAACCGCAAGCAACAAGTACCTTAAAGGAGCTTAAAGTGATAGACAAAACATATCACAACATTAGCAGAAAAGAGACAGATAAGAATAAATGCAGAACGTGACTTGTACGGTATAAATGTACTTGTATCAAGAATATACTGGAAGAACTGAAACATGTGCTATAAAGGAAATTAAGGCGACGAGCGGCAATAGGGCATAGAAACTACTCTGGATCGGGACCGCAACACTTAAACAAAACAAGGATCGGGGCTGCAGACCTTCACCCGAGCAGAACTAGGTACCCTAACCATGCGCCCAAAAAAAAACTAGAAGAGTGAGCTATAAATAAAAATAACACTATTTATTGCACGGTCAAACAGCTCTACGGCTTGCTATGATTAACTAGCTACGGTTATTACATGCCTTAATTACTAAATACATGTTTTAAGAATATTGCTACTACCGGCACTACAGTCAACTCGGATGGCCAAGAGTATGCTTGTCGAGTAACTTAATGCACATTCAACATCACTACAACATAACTTGTTACTTGCCATAAGCTGAAATTGAACTTATAAGCATAAACTTAAACTTGTGATCATAAACTTGCTTTATAAACTTGTCTTGTAACATAAACTTGTATATAAATTTTTCTTATAAGTGCCGCAACAAGCGTAAACTTGGTCAGTCAATGAGCCATTGCCTAGCAGGGTTGTTCCATGCTGCATCGTGCCCTTAGAGATCGGGGTAGCCGGTAGCAGAATATTATTTCTCCCAATAATCTAGGTAATTCTTATCTTGTTTAATCATTACTAAATTATTTCAAGTTCTTGACTCGTGGACACTTGAGAACTTTCCTAGAATGACGAGTCACAAGTACGAGCTATTCACGAGATATCGTATTCGCGACACGCGATACATTGGGCAATACCCACACTTGATTGTCCGATGCCAAATACAATAGATTTTCATACACAACCATTTCCACGGTGTCGTGAAGATCGTGAACTCGTACATAAACTTGTCTCGTGAACTATATACAAAACTTTTTAGTAACATAAACTTGTATCAACATATGGAAGCACACAACAATAATCACCAAAAGAAATTACTAAATAAAAATAATTAAAGTAACACAAAATATGCACAAAAATTCCTGGCCGCATGCGCCCAATGGCCGCATGGACTCACTAGTCGCATGCACCCACTGGCCGCATACTCAGGGTTAAAGTCTACTCTTTGGGACAAGTGCTGAGTGATGGGTCAATAAATAAAGTGTCAGTAAAGTGACATAAAGTGATTGATGTGAAATGCCATAAAGTTTTATGAAAAAGACAAGAATCATAAAATGATGTGCCAAACAGTTCAGCATCATGCGTTCAAGGAAAACAGCTCGTGGCCGCATGAACTGCTTGTTGTATAAACTGTCAACCGCATAAACTGCTTGCCGCATGAACATCTCTCTTGGACTTAGCAAATTTCTCATTTGTCCAGCGAACAAAACAAAATAAGTTCTGTCACTTAGCTCCAAAACACTTTGTGTAATGGTCAGTCATGCCTCCAAAAAAATGGACGCATGCTGGTTGGCTATGCGGCAAGATTCCAGGCCGCATGAGGACCATACCGCATGGAAGTTGTCATGCCCCAGTCCCAAAATACTTTGGTACTGAATATGTAATCATGTCCAGCTGATACATCTAGTCAATCTTCCCAATTTATTGGACCTAACTAGTTGTACTACACTGTAATAAAAAACTAAATCTACCATCTAAATAACATATAATCAGGGTACAACTATCTCATCCAAAACATCAATAAGAAAGAAAGTAAAATGCTGGAATAATATAAAAGTCTGAATATCAACAATAAGAGAGTATGATGGAGAGCAATCCACCTAAATTCAACTGAAAATAAAATATGTCTGGTGAAGAACAATCCTCCTAAAAACAAATGGAAATAATATGCAGGAAATAGAAAGATACTAGACTTGATATCTGCTAACTAGATAATGATGTCCAGTCTGAAGCTGAAGTCTACCATGATCAAGGGAACTCTGATGAAAGTATCTCCAAGTCCTCTGTTGTGACAAATCATGTCTCAACTCCTTGTCCATAGACAGTGGGGTAGTACTGCTTGTCAAGATCTGGCAAAGCAACCAGGTCCTCAGTGGGACGTAACAAGATACAAATGGTACATGCCAAAATTTAAATACTATAAATAAATTGGGTAACCTAACCACCTATGTGAATGCAATTTGAGGACAACCTTGGTACGTATGGGTAGGCGTAGTCATAAATAACTGCCATTACGTCCCGTCGAACGTGACTTCTGCTAAATAAATACCAATGTTCCAAAGAACGTTGGTAGTCTGAATATATATATATATATATATAAATAAGCCAAACTCTTCGTCGGAAGTGGCATATGATAAATGAGTCATTAGTTTCCGTAGATCCTCTATGGTCACCAATGTGTGTATCCCATACAACCAATATTTGTCCTCTCCGTCCAATGCAAATGTACAAGTCGAATACACAACGTGCAAATCTCTTACTATCATATCCAGTCATAAATAAACTAATACTGTTAAGACTACGCACTATACAGTCATGCACGTCATATGTACCGATAGCCAGACTAGTACGTCAACTTGCATCATCAATAATATATGGTATTGTGGAAAGTACGTGCCAAGGTCTCAGAAGATATCAGAATACCTCCACCATATGGTAAGTCACTAATACCTGGGTCAATGCATTAAACTACTAATCGACGCATTCATCGACTGCACCCGAGTCATACTCAGATGCACCCATTTATAACATAATTATTCAAAGCAGAAACATATAATGATATAACTAAAATTAGATAGTACAACAAAGTGGCAAGGTATCTTGCCTGGGACTCCGTGCTGCAACTGTAGAGTGAAGGACTGAGAGACAACTCTAGAGGGGGGTGAATAGAGTACATCGGAATAATCTTTCCAAATTTAGATTATCAGAATAAAGGTAGTTGCTAACTAACAGTGTATATAAAGACAATAAAGTGAAGCAGTAAAGTAGAGAGAGAAAGCAAACACAAACACCAAGATTTATACTGGTTTCCATCTGAGAGGACTAGTCCAGTCCCGAGAACTCAAGCTCGTAGTTTTATCCACTATAATCACCAGTAGTGAATCACAAGTTTGATCCGAAGGCTTGCCACTTCTTTACACCACGAGGTTTGATCCGAAGTCTCGCAACTTCACATCTTAGAGAAAGAGAGTAACTGATAGAACAAAGCTCTTTATAACTCTGAAGACTTCTAGACCGAGATCGCACTTGGCACCAGAAAGGCTAGGGAGTTGCTCTTTGAGATGGAAAGTTAAGGCTTTAGAGGTTTGCTTACAATAGGAAAGAAGATTAAAGAATGGTTGAGTGAGTAAGCATGAAGAATTCTAATCCTATTTATAGGGTGTAGGCAAATAGAATCTGGCCAGAATTCGGATGGGGTATAATTCAAATTTCCAACCATTGGGCCAAGAAATCAGGAGATATTGAACTGGTTGATTTCATACCAAAAGGGTAACCGAGTTTGGTCCGAGTTCGACACGAGTTTGGCCCAAGTTCGGTCTCTTTGTATGGTAGACTTTGTAATTGAATGTGGCCTGATTTGTCGGATAGGTTCTTTGGTTCATTTGAGTGGACTAGATATTTGGGTATAGGTATTTGGGATTTGCCAGCGCAACTCAGCTTACATCAGTCCTAGACTCAAATAAATAAATTATTACATTTGAATAGACGTAATACAGACGACATGTAAAAGCAGTGTTGAGGCTTCAAATCATGACAAATCAATACATGATTTAGTTTACTATCAAAATCAAGTTGACTGAGACCGAATGGGTCAACAATCTCCTCCATGTTGATAATTGACAAACTATGAATGATACTGCAAGTCTTTGATATGCCGGGCTCCTTCGTAACTATGGAGCAGTTGATATGCTGAAGACAATGTCTGTCAAGTATCGTCTTGTATGCTAGTATCATGTATGTTTTTCTCTCCCGTTGTCATTTGATTGAAATGGCATGCTCCCCCGAAATCGGTGAGTTGACAAGAAAAATAAGAGAGTAAAGTGTATACAGGATAATATATAATAACAAAAGAAAATTTTACATTAAACTTTTATTTATTTGAAAGAAAATATACAAAAGTGGATGTGTAGTGGAAATATCATATAGAGCATCTAAAAGTAAACTTTTTTAATATTTTAAATCCATTAAGTAACTAGTTGTTATGTTCTTCATCCTTATCATCCGGTTCAACTATTCTGTTTGGACACCAGCTGGATCCAAATATCGCTGAACATAGGGGTAATCAATACAAAATCTTTGTTGATTCGGATTCTGGAGAATCAAAAAAAGTTAGGTTGGGTGCTTCGATAAGGTGTACTGGATGTCTATCAAAGTGTTGCCAAGAGCCTGAGTCTGAAGAGTTTAGCGATGATCAGTAGCACGATTGTATATATCTTCTTGGTGGAAGCGATCACACAACAGATTGAAAATATACTCTAAGGTTTGCGGTTGTTCATCAACAGGAGGGACAAAATCAATAGGATGTGTGTTGGAGTTTGATGATGAGTTATAAGGTAGAAGCATAGTTGGCTCAATTCTCCGAATTCTATTGAGGTATAAAGGTTCCTCAAGATTTGGACAAGTATTCAAAGGAATGTTGATCATTGTAGGTGATGAGGTAGTTATGAACCACGCCTGCGATGACAACTCTTGGCTGGTGGACTCAGGTGCTTCAATGCACATATCACACAAGTGCTTATGTTATTAATTTATCTCCTAGTGCTCATTTGCAGGGTGATGTGCCTGACAAAGTATGGTACGACAAACAGCCGTCATACAATCATCTGCAAGTATTTGGTTGTAAGGCCTCCATGCATGTACAGAAGGACGAAAGATCCAAACATGAGCTGAAGACGAGGCGGTGCATCTTTGTCGGCTACAGTCGAGATGAGTTTGGCTATAGACTCTACGATCTAGTGGGAAGAAAGCTCTACAGAAGCAGGGACGTAGTATACATCGAGGATCATACCATGACCAACACTCAGGATTCCGAGATGCCTTCTGAGGCTGAGGAATTGCCTGAGTTAGAGTCATTTCTCTTCGAGCAGTTTTCAGAGGATATTGCAGAGGATCCAGTTATGGGGGAGCCAGTGCATAGAGTTGCTCCCAACCTTGATCATCAGTCTACTGATGGTGGTCAGGGTGACCCTCAGGAGGATGAGCATGCCGAGGAGGTAGTTCCTGAAGGAGAGGAGGCTGTTGATATACAACCAGGACCAGTGGTTCCGTTGAGGAGGAGTGGTAGAGAGCGTCGACCATCTACGAGATACTCACCGGGTGAGTATGTGCTACTGACAGATGGGGGGAGCCTGAATGTTTTGCAGAGGCTATGGATGATGAATACAGGCATGAGTGGATGGAGGCTATGCAGAAGGAGATGAGTTCCTTACATGCCAATTCTACTTATGAGCTGGTGCGATTGCCAAAGGGCAATAAGGCTTTAAAAAAGAATTACATTCATCGGGTACTTCAGCATTTTGGTTTGTTTATTGTGGAGCATGGTTATGTACGGAAGATGTCGGACCACTGTGCATTTGTGAGGTACTTTACGGAGAATGATTTTATTATTTTACTTCTCTATGTTGATTATATGCTATTGGTGGGTCAAAATGGCACTAGGATAGCGGAGTTGAAGTACCAATTGGGCACGACCTTCTCTATGAATGATTTGGGCACAATAAAGACTATTCTTGGGATGGGGATCACCCGAGAGAGAGAGTCCAAGCTGATACACTTATCCCAAAAGAGGTACATTCACCAGGTACTTCAACGTTTCAGAATGGACGGGTCGAAGAAAGTGAGTAACCCCTTTGCGGCTCACTTTAAGTTCACTGGGGAGCAATGTCCATCTACCGAGGAAGAGAAGGAAGATATGGAGCGAGTAACATATGCCTCAACTGTGGGGAGTCTCATGTATATTATGGTGTGTACGAGGCCAGACATCGCTTACGCAGTTGGCACAGTTAGCAGGTATACTTCCAATCCTGGAAGGGTGCATTGGAGTGCGGTCAAGTGAATTCTATAAAACCTTCTGGCTACTGTCGATTGGAGACTTTCTTTTGGTGGTGACGAGCCGAAGCTGGTTGGGTATACCGATGCTGATATTGTAACACCCCGTTCCGTTCTAACGGACTGCCGACTCAATCGACAAAAGTGCAACTGTCCCGACCCGCTTTGCCTCAAACAAGAAGCAAAAGATATCCAGACTTGTCCCTACAGGAATCCGGCTTGGACTTTCAGAGGCTCACTCAGACGTATCGCTCTACCGAGGCGAATCATCGCTAAGGTGGGTGGCTACGGTGAACTTGTCTTTGCTTAGCCAGCACACATAAAATCTAAAATATTTATGCTAGTCGCTAGGTGAATCACCCCTGCATGCTAATAAATCCAACGCACCTAGCTAAGGGAATAATCCCAACTTGTATTGCTTGCTAGAACATGGGAAATGAAATACTGCTTATACTCAGACCCTCGCATGCTAAGTCCCTTAACGGTTTCATCTCTCGGACTACCTTCGGGCCCGAGCAACGTGCCTGATTATGTTCCTTAGAAACGCATGCTTGTCTGCTTGATTGTTTCCGTGTTTTCATCCAAACCCCGGGAGACTACTACGTAGTCGTTCCGTGCCTGAACGAACCTGCAAGTATTCGGGACCGCTAGGTCACCAAGGCAATCTCCGCCCTAGGAGAATTGCATCAAGGCAAAAGACAGTCACTGAACAACGAACAGGCAAAGCATCTTGTCTTGTACTATTGTTGCCTCAACAGCTTGCCTCTTGTCTTGTACTCTTGTCTTGTACTCTTGTTGCCCCAACCAAGGCCCCGTTCGATCATGGACAACCAGTGCACAGGGTAACGGTCTCGCGGGCGATGCTGGGGCACTGGCATCGACCCGGTCCGGGCGAGACCAATTGTTCTTAGTCTCTTGTTCAGGCGGAATGGCTTGCAGCGCCTCTTGTACTTTGTTGCAAAGCATTCTCGTCTAGACTAAATAGTCTTTTGTTCGTCGGAATGGCTTGCAGCACCTCTTGTTCTTGTTGCAAACCATCTCGTCTAGACTATACCGTCCATATGGCATACGCCAGTGATCGCCTTGTGATAAACTTATTGCATGCTTGCTTGTAAACGAAAGATAAATAATTCATCCTCGCTTAGCGGCTATCCGCGTGCGAGGCACTGTACCGCATCAAGAGCAACTAAACACCTGAACGATCTTGAAATAAGTACTCGTGTTTGCATATGCTATGCCTCCTGAATGTTTATACATGCCCCTGCTTAAATTAACAATGTTTGCCTTGGACAGGGAAGGATAAATGGTAAGTTGGTAAGTCTCGCCGTGTTCCCTCAAACATCGCACGGCACACTGCCCGACACGTTAGGCTATTCAATGTTTGTATGAAATTGATCCTAAGTCAACTAGAAAGACAACTTAATAGTTGTGCACGGAACCTGTATTACGTGTTTGGATTTGTCGAGCGGGCGAGTAGCTTCCCCACCAGTGCATTCAATGTACTGATAATCCACCAGTTTGATATGCAGGGTGCGGGAGAACCTCGTGCGGTGCGGACGCCTTCTTCGTGCGTGCTAAGGCCAGGAGTTCCCTCTGAAGCCTTGCAACGGTGCGTCCGGGACCGAAGCACATATACAAGATATAAGTTGTGAACATCGTCTGACCATCGCCTATACATTCATTCCACAGTTGTAGCCACTTGGCACGCTTTTACTGTTTCAGAGAGAGAGGCTTGAGCGACTTGTAATCTCGGCTATACGCCGCCTGTAATACATGTTTCATATCAATAAGAGATTACTTTACTTGTTTCAATGCTTCCGCTATATTTGTGGACTCAGTGAACCTGTTACCGATCGCCTATGCGTTCATGACTCCGCTGCACTCGGACAATCTGTGCGACTCTGTGGCTTAGAACTCTTGCCGCCAGCCAATGAACCATGGCCTTGCACGGGCGTGGATCACGCTCGTGCGGCATCACGCCCGGATGGGTTAAGCGATCGTTCCGCGGGAGCGCTGGCGAGGGTGATTCCCGCCTAGCGGGAACGGCCGATTTGCCTGCGGGAGATCGGGGCGTGACAGGTTGGTATCAGAGATTGGCTTCTACGCCTTTGGACTTCGATTCGATATCTCTGTTTCGAAAGCTCGTTCGTGGGTTATGTGCACGCTCTCTCTCAATGCCTCGATGGGATGTTCCAACAATAAGTCTAAATACTTTCAAAATACGTTTTGAATGATATGCTTGCTTGTCTGGTTGTATGCTGCGAGTGGCCTTTGTGCCAACCTGTGCGAACCCTTGAGAGTATCGCTAGTAGCTTATCCGAGATTTCACTAACTCTAAGTTTGGTTGAATGTATCTATTCGAGGGACGCCTTGAACTAGTGCACCATCCAAGACTTAAGAAAAGGTGAACTCGAGTGCTAAGACTTCGCTATCTCTAAGCTGGTTGACGTGGTCACGCTAGAAGTGCACTTCGAAAGTGCGCACGATCCAGTCTAAGCGATATGCTGATTTCGATGCTTGTGCAAGTGAATATCCAAATGAACAAGTACAATGACTTGTCTAGGATTGCCTCAACCCTAGATTACTGCTTGTCCTCAGTAAGTCTCGAGGACGAGACTTTTTCTGAGTTTGGTAGGATGTAACACCCCGTTCCGTTCTAACGGACTGCCGACTCAATCGGCAAAAGTGCAACTGTCCCGACCCTCTTTGCCTCAAACAAGAAGCAAAAGATATCCAGACTTGTCCCTATAGGAATCCGGCTTGGACTTTCAGAGGCTCACTCAGACGTATCGCTCTACCGAGGCGAATCATCGCTAAGGTGGGTGGCTACGGTGAACTTGTCTTTGCTTAGCCAGCACACATAAAATCTGGAATATTTATGCTAGTCGCTAGGTGAATCACCCCTGCATGCTAATAAATCCAACGCACCTAGCTAAGGGAATAATCCCAACTTGTATTGCTTGCTAGAACATGGGAAATGAAATACTGCTTATACTCAGACCCTCGCATGCTAAGTCCCTTAACGGTTTCATCTCTCGGACTACCTTCGGGCCCGAGCAACGTGCCTGATTATGTTCCTTAGAAACGCATGCTTGTCTGCTTAATTGTTTCCGTGTTTTCATCCAAACCCCGGGAGACTACTACGTAGTCATTCCGTGCCTGAACGAACCTGCAAGTATTCGGGACCGCTAGGTCACCAAGGCAATCTCCGCTCTAGAAGAATTGCATCATGGCAAAAGACAGTCACTGAACAACGAACAGGCAAAGCATCTTGTCTTGTACTATTGTTGCCTTAACAGCTTGCCTCTTGTCTTGTACTCTTGTCTTGTACTCTTGTTGCCCCAACCAAGGCCCCGTTCGATCATGGACAACCAGTGCACAGGGTAACGGTCTCGCGGGCGATGCTGGGGCACTGGCATCGACCCGGTCCGGGCGAGACCAATTGTTCTTAGTCTCTTGTTCAGGCGGAATGGCTTGCAGCGCCTCTTGTACTTTGTTGCAAAGCATTCTCGTCTAGACTAAATAGTCTCTTGTTCGTCGGAATGGCTTGCAGCACCTCTTGTTCTTGTTGTAAACCATCTCGTCTAGACTATACCGTCCATATGGCATACGCCAGTGATCGCCTTGTGATAAACTTATTACATGCTTGCTTGTAAACGAAAGATAAACAATTCATCCTCGCTTAGCGGCTATTCGCGTGCGAGGCACTGTACCGCATCAAGAGCAACTAAACACCTGAACGATCTTGAAATAAGTACTCGTGTTTGCATATGCTATGCCTCCTGAATGTTTATACATGCCCCTGCTTAAATTAACAATGTTTGCCTTGGACAGGGAAGGATAAATGGTAAGTTGGTAAGTCTCACCGTGTTCCCTCAAACATCGCACGGCACACTGCCCGACATGTTAGGCTATTCAATGTTTGCATGAAACTGATCCTAAGGCAACTAGAAAGACAACTTAATAGTTGTGCACGAAACCTGTATTACGTGTTTGGATTTGTCGAGCGGGCGAGTAGCTTCCCCACCAGTGCATTCAATGTACTGATAATCCACCAGTTTGATATGCAGGGTGCGGGAGAACCTCGTGCGGTGCGGACGCCTCCTTCGTGCGTGCTAAGGCCAGGAGTTCCCTCTGAAGCCTTGCAACGGTGCGTCCGGGACCGAACCACATATACAAGACATAAGTTTTGAACATCGCCTGACCATCGCCTGTACATTCATTCCACAGTTGTAGCCACTTGGCACGCTTTTACTGTTTCAGAGAGAGAGGCTTGAGCGACTTGTAATCTCGGCTATACGCCGCCTGTAATACATGTTTCATATCAATAAGAGATTACTTTACTTGTTTCAATGCTTCCGCTATATTTGTCGACTCAGTGAACCTGTTACCGATCGCCTATGCGTTCATGACTCCGCTGCACTCGGACAATCTGTACGACTCTGTAGCTTAGAACTCGTGCCGCCAGCCAATGAACCATGGCCTTGCACGGGCGTGGATCACGCTCGTGCGGCATCACGCCCGGATGGGTTAAGCGATCGTTCCGCGGGAGCGCTGGCGAGGGTAATTCCCGCCTAGCGGGAACGGCCGATTTGCCTGCGGGAGATCGGGGCGTGACAGGTTGGTATCAGAGCCTGGCTTCTATGCCTTTGGACTTCGATTCGATATCTCTGTTTCGAAAGCTCGTTCGTGGGTTATGTGCACGCTCTCTCTCAATGCCTCGATGGGATGTTCCAACAATAAGTCTAAATACTTTCAAAATACGTTTTGAATGATATGCTTGCTTGTCTGGTTGTATGCTGCGAGTGGCCTTTGTGCCAACCTGTGCGAACCCTTGAGAGTATCGCTAGTAGCTTGTCCGAGATTTCACTAACTCTAAGTTTGGTTGAATGCATCTATTCGAGGGACGCCTTGAACTAGTGCACCATCCAAGACTTAAGAAAAGGTGAACTCGAGTGCTAAGACTTCGCTATCTCTAAGCTGGTTGACGTGTTCACGCTAGAAGTGCACTTTGAAAGTGCGCACGATCCAGTCTAAGCGATATGCTGATTTCGACGCTTGCGCAAGTGAATATCCAAATGAACAAGTACAACGACTTGTCTAGGATTGCCTCAACCCTAGATTACTGCTTGTCCTCAGTAAGTCTCGAGGACGAGACTTTTTCTGAGTTTGGTAGGATGTAACACCCCGTTCCGTTCTAACGGACTGCCGACTCAATCGGCAAAAGTGCAACTGTCCCGACCCTCTTTGCCTCAAACAAGAAGCAAAAGATATCCAGACTTGTCCCTATAGGAATCCGGCTTGGACTTTCAGAGGCTCACTCAGACGTATCGCTCTACCGAGATGAATCATCGCTAAGGTGGGTGGCTACGGTGAACTTATCTTTGCTTAGCCAGCACACATAAATCTGGAATATTTATGCTAATCGCTAGGTGAATCACCCCTGCATGCTAATAAATCCAACGCACCTAGCTAAGGGAATAATCCCAACTTGTATTGCTTGCTAGAACATGGGAAATGAAATACTGCTTATACTCAGACCCTCGCATGCTAAGTCCCTTAACGGTTTCATCTCTCGGACTACCTTCGGGCCCGAGCAACGTGCCTGATTATGTTCCTTAGAAACGCATGCTTGTCTGCTTGATTGTTTTCGTGTTTTCATCCAAACCCCGGGAGACTACTACGTAGTCGTTCCGTGCCTGAACGAACCTGCAAGTATTCGGGACCGCTAGGTCACCAAGGCAATCTCCGCCCTAGGAGAATTGCATCAAGGCAAAAGACAGTCACTGAACAACGAACAGGCAAAGCATCTTGTCTTGTACTATTGTTGCCTCAACAGCTTGCCTCTTGTCTTGTACTCTTGTCTTGTACTCTTGTTGCCCCAACCAAGGCCCCGTTCGATCATGGACAACCAGTGCACAGGGTAACGGTCTCGCGGGCGATGCTGGGGCACTGGCATCGACCCGGTCCGGGCGAGACCAATTGTTCTTAGTCTCTTGTTCAGGCGGAATGGCTTGCAGCGCCTCTTGTACTTTGTTGCAAAGCATTCTCGTCTAGACTAAATAGTCTCTTGTTCGTCGGAATGGCTTGCAGCACCTCTTGTTCTTGTTGTAAACCATCTCGTCTAGACTATACCGTCCATATGGCATACGCCAGTGATCGCCTTGTGATAAACTTATTGTATGCTTGCTTGTAAACGAAAGATAAACAATTCATCCTCGCTTAGCGGCTATCCGCGTGCGAGGCACTGTACCGCATCAAGAGCAACTAAACACCTGAACGATCTTGAAATAAGTACTCGTGTTTGCATATGCTATGCCTCCTGAATGTTTATACATGCCCCTGCTTAAATTAACAATGTTTGCCTTGGACAGGGAAGGATAAATGGTAAGTTGGTAAGTCTCGCCGTGTTCCCTCAAACATCGCACGGCACACTGCCCGACACGTTAGGCTATTCAATGTTTGTATGAAATTGATCCTAAGTCAACTAGAAAGACAACTTAATAGTTGTGCACGGAACCTGTATTACGTGTTTGGATTTGTCGAGCGGGCGAGTAGCTTCCCCACCAGTGCATTCAATGTACTAATAATCCACCAGTTTGATATGCAGGGTGAGGGAGAACCTCGTGCGGTGCGGACGCCTCCTTCGTGCGTGCTAAGGCCAGGAGTTCCCTCTGAAGCCTTGCAACGGTGCGTCCGGGACCGAAGCACATATACAAGACATAAGTTGTGAACATCGCCTGACCATCGCCTGTACATTCATTCTACAGTTGTAGCCACTTGGCACGCTTTTACTGTTTCAGAGAGAGAGAGGCTTGAGCGACTTGTAATCTCGGCTATACGCCGCCTGTAATACATATTTCATATCAATAAGAGATTACTTTACTTGTTTCAATGCTTCCGCTATATTTGTCGACTCAGTGAACCTGTTACCGATCGCCTATGCGTTCATGACTCCGCTGCACTCGGACAATCTGTGCGACTCTGTGGCTTAGAACTCTTGCCGCCAGCCAATGAACCATGGCCTTGCACGGGCGTGGATCACGCTCGTGCGGCATCACGCCCGGATGGGTTAAGCGATCGTTCCGCGGGAGCGCTGGCGAGGGTGATTCCCGCCTAGCGGGAACGGTCGATTTGCCTGCGGGAGATCGGGGCGTGACAGATATGACTGGAGATGTAAACACAAGGCGATCGACTTCGGGCTATGTGATGATGTTTGCTGGTGGAGCGATATCGTGACAGTCGCGGTTGCAGAAGTGTGTTGCCTTGTCGACGACAGAGGAATAGTACATTGCGGCGACGGAGGCTTGCAAGAAGTTGTTGTAGATGAAGAAGCTGCTGCAGAAAAAGGGGTTAAAACAAGAGCAATACACTTTGCTTTGCGATAGCCAGAGTGCAATTTACCTTGTGAAGAACCAGACATTTCATAGTCGGTCCAAGCACATTGATACCCGGTATCATTGGATACGGGATGCGGTTTAAAAGAAGCAAGCGCGCTTGAGAAGGTTCATATGTGTAAGCCCCTGATTTTTCAAAAATATTAAAATTAGGATTTTTCACAATTTTTTGGAATTTTCTGGGAATTTTCTGAAATTAAAATCAGGGTTTTGAATTATTACATGATTTTTAATTGATAATAAACAACATTAAAATATTATGAAAATAATATTTTTGGGTGTAAAATGAAAAACTGGACTTAGGATAATTTTTCTGGATTTTTCTGGGCCTCAGACCTATATTTAAATGCCTAAAAAACTAATTTTAAATAATTATTTAATTTACTATTATTATTATTATTATTATTTATTATTTATTTATTTATTTTTGTTTCTGGGCCGGCCTGGCCCAGTGGGCCGAAGCCCAGCCCAGCCCAGTCCCCCGCCCTATCGGGTCGGGTCGGGTCGGGTCAGCCAACCCGACCCGCCCGCAACCCCCGACCCGGTCACACACGACCAGCCCCGCCCCCGCGAGACGCGGTCAGCCGCAAACCCGCCCGGCCACGCGGCGCCTCCGCTGGCCCCCTCGCCCGCACCCCGCGGCCACGACCCCCATTTTCTTCGCCTTCGGCGCCGCCCCCTCGGCCCCCAACCGCCGGCCAGCCCTATAAATCCCCCGCTCCTCCTCCTTCGTTTATCCCCCACCGTCGCCTCTAGCCACCGCACGCCGCCGCTCTCGCCACTGCGCCACCCCGACCTCGAACCGCCGCTCCGCCCTCGCCACGCCACCGCAGCTCCCTCGCCGACCCCGCTCCGCCGTCCCCGACGCCAACCGCAGCAGCGGAGACAGCCACAACAGCCGCAGCGCCGCCCTGAGCTGTCCCCGGCGCGCCGCCGACCACCAGCCGCAGCCCCAGCGCCCGGCGAACCTTCCCCGGCCCCCTCCGCGATCCAAAAACAGGAAAAA
Source organism: Iris macrosiphon (assembly GCA_036927795.1). NCBI lineage: Eukaryota > Viridiplantae > Streptophyta > Magnoliopsida > Asparagales > Iridaceae > Iris > Iris macrosiphon. The sequence continues at coordinate 180,019,771 of JAYESA010000012.1, forward strand.
CCAGACCCTGTTTTACCCCGGAACTGAGTCCGCCCCGCCAAACGGGACGACTTGGTCGCGTGCGGTCTTCACAGATACGTACGCATCGTCGATACGGACGTGTGAGTTTTCGTGGAAGCTGATTCGGGTGTGCGTGCACACCGGAATCAACGTGTATCCGCGGATATCGCCCCGTATCCGACTTTTCTGCAATTTACCCTAACTTCGTGCACACTCGTCAGATCGAGACGAAACTTGCGCCATCGGACTCGTAGCGATACGCTGGTCCTGTGGGTCAAGTTTGGTTCGATTCTGAGAACGTTGACGAAATCGCGTGTCGTGGGCCCCGCAGGCCCCGCTCGACGGGCGATTTTGTGTTCGGCTCATCGGAATCCAAATCTGGAAGTTCCGTTGGGTTCGTATCAGCGTTCCTGACCTGTTGACACTAAGTTTGGTGAATTTGGAGACCTTTGACCCAGACGTATTTTTCGGTGCAAAGCGGGCCCACCGGCGGACCCCGTTTTGACCCGAAACTGCCGTTTTTGCCCTTGTCTCCAAATTGGACTCAAGGACAGGCGTTTCTAGCTATTTGACATCTTTTGAGCATGATGGTAATGTCTATTTCAGCTTTTGGACTCATCTCTGGATTTTTCTCCAAGAACCTAACTAATCAGATCCAAACAACAGGCAAGTACCTGCACTTCAAGTTTATTCTTTATATTGTGATAATTAATTCCTTGCTCTACTAGCATCATTGGATGATTACACGTAGTGTTAGAACACTGGATCTTCATGTCTTGAATACTGGAGTTCATGTCTTGTTTTCGTGTCGGGTGGGAGAATACTAAGGAGGCATGTAGTTTACCCTTTTCCCTGGATTGTCTAATAGCTGTTGGTACACGACTGTCCTTCAGCCGGATCTCAATTATATTGTCTAATAGCCGTTTATGACGGCCGAATTAGCCTTATAAACCCCTACATGCCAACTATGTATTCTAAAAACAAAAACAAGTTCACACAGATAGTTCTGGTCATGTTATATTTCTTGCTGGCTATTGTAGTTTCATTTCCTGTTTTATTTATTTCTGTTTCTCATATTCCTATTTACAGCTAACTCTGAGATAATAATGTTCTGCTAATGCTGTTTCTCAACATGATATCCAATATTTAATTGTCATAAAATATTTAGTTTAATCTTGTTGTGCACTGTGTACTTTGCTCCTTTCCTGACTGGATCTGTTGTTTAGGCGATGATGAGAACCTTGCCCCCACCTATTATGGCCCCTATGAGGCAGTAGGTGATACAGTTGCAGAGCCAGTTCCCGCACAGGAAGCTACTCCTGCTGAGTAGTTAGCAGTAGTTATCTTAGTTTTGCTCTTTATCTTAGCAATCGGGTTTGTCCCCGATTTCATTCTGATTCTTGTACTAAAATATTTGAATCTGTTGTCACATTTATTTCAGTTGCAATCTTAAGTTTCATTTCTCATTATTATCTTGCCTATATTATTTGTGAATGAGCTAGTTAGTAAATCTGGATTTGACCTAGACAGCGTACTACCGCCGATTCTGCGGCGTAGGCTGGACGTACCCACGCACTCGTGCCCGAATTTCCGGGTGCGGGTCGTGACACGTTTTTATGGTGGCCCATGCAGGTCAAACGACTAAATTGTTCGGTTTCAACTTAGGGACCGAACAGGCCTACAATAAGATTGAAGATTCTAGGAAAAGCTCATTCACAGTATAGGGTCCTGATTTTAATTCTTAATATCACTTCTGATCAATTTTTCCTATCGCCCTTGATTTCCAAGTAATCTATTCTGAACTCCCTATCCCTTCATCTTTCAGAATGGTCCAGACAAGGAACACAGTAGGAGGCACATCAGAACCAGCTGAGCAGAATGTGCCCGAAACTCTTGCACTCCCGCCGCCTCCATCTGTTCCGGCAGTTACTCTGGATGGGGCACAGCTACTCGGAGTGTTCCAGGGACTAGTGGAATCTCAGAAAGAACAGACTGCACTTCTGCGGACCAGCCTCTCAGAAGCTATTAAGTCCCAAGAGTCGCCACTCAAGAGGCCAGGGAGTGCCAAAGACTTCAAGAATCTAAGACCCCTGGAATTTTACGGAACTGAGGGCATTCTCTATGCCGATGAGTGGATAGAGAACGTCGAGAGACTCCTGAAGACTGCTCGTGTTCCTGATGATCTTAAAGTGGAGTCTGCAAGCCTGCAACTGTTCGATATAGCTCGGACCTGGTTTAGAGACGAACCTCAACTATCTGCTCCTGACCTCACCTGGGAGGACTTCAAGAGATTGTTCAAGGAAAAATTCTACCCCGAAGTGGCTCGGGAAGCTCTCGAAAGTCAATTCGAGAGACTGGAACAAGGTAACCTATCTGTAGATGAGTATATTGCTGAATTTAGCAGGTTAAGCCACTTTGCGGAGTACATGGTTCGTACCCCGGAGGACAGAGCCCGTAGATTCAAGAAGGGGCTATCTCCGGATATTCGCCTTGCTGTCACCACCAGCCGAGCTCGCACCTACGAGGAAATCTTGAGCGTGGCACAAGGCGTTGAGAGAGACATGGGGCATAAGCTAAAGCGAGAAAGAGATACCGGAAATGCGGGACCCAACAAACGCCCTTTTCAACAACAACAGCAGAGGACCCCGCAACAAGCTCAGCGTCCTCTCCCTCGAGCTCCAGCACCCCAACACCAGGCCCAGGGACAGAACTAACAAGCTGCTGCTTGTAACTATTGTCATAGACCAGGCCATACTTAGCAAGTTTGCATAAAGAGGCTAGGTGTTTGTCTACTTTGTGGCTCAGCAGCACATCAAGTGAGGGACTGCCCCACTGCTCCAGGACGCGGACAAGCTTACGTGATGACCGTGGAGAACGCGCAAACTTTGGAAGCAGCTAATGCGCATAAGTGATTCGTAGATACCTTTTTCTAGTATTATTTTCGTGCCTATTGGTTCGTGACCTCAGCCCCAACCTAGTAATTTTTGAACTTGCTAAATAGCCTAGTATGCTTTTTAATTTTGATAACTGTAGAGTTTTTAGAAGCTTTTGCTATTATGCTTATTTTGTGTCTTGAGAACTTCAATAAATTTTGTACCTCTTTTTTATCATCATCTAGCGCACTTAATTTTGCTGAACTCGACTGATGCTGCTATTTTATAGCCTAGTTTTGCAAGCTTACTCTTTATCGGGCTTGTTTATGACACCTGTATTATTGAGGCCTGATCAACCCCACTAATACAAGTGTCTACTCAGAATCAGTGTACTACGGTCTGATCAACCTTAGTGCATTTTGATTTGCACTTCGCACGACTACTTTATGTGGATTGAGTTGACTAGCATATTCGTCCCTAAATACGCCCGAGCATATCGTATCAGCATTACCAGAATAGAACCTCGATCCTTAACCGCCTGACAATTCCCATTAGAATTCCTGAAAAAACGCCTTGATCCCTATAGCTCTGTTCTACCACCTCGCCCTTAAACTCTTTATTATTGATTCTCGTCTTTCCTCATTTCGGAAAGACAAAGACCTGTGGTTGGTATAAGTTGATTTGTAGTGCTAGACATACCCCTCAGACCGGACGAATTGATGATAACCCTTTATGACTAAGACAAGACCCTATGTGCTGTGTTTTGTGTTGCAGACTTAAGATTCAATACCATGATTTATTAAGTTGGGACCTAGCTTTACTAGTTGTACAGTCTTAGAGGATATGGGTAAAAATTCTAAGTTGGGTAGCGACCGCAATGTTCACCTGAGAGAAACCCGTTAGACTGCAATCAAGTGAGATTGGACAGAGAGAACCCTGCCATATTTTTAAATTTCGAGGACGAAATTTTATAAGTTGGGTAGATTGTAAGCCCCTGATTTTTCAAAAATATTAAAATTAGGATTTTTCACAATTTTCTGGAATTTTCTGGGAATTTTCTGAAATTAAAATCAGGGTTTTGAATTATTACATAATTTTTAATTGATAATAAACAACATTAAAATATTATGAAAATAATATTTTTGGGTGTAAAATGAAAAACTCGACTTAGGGTAATTTTTCTGGATTTTTCTGGGCCTCAGACCTATTTTTAAATGCCTAAAAAACTAATTTTAAATAATTATTTAATTTACTATTATTATTATTATTATTATTATTTATTTATTTATTTATTTTTGTTTCTGGGCCGGCCAGGCCCAGTGGGCCGAAGCCCAGCCCAGCCCAGTCCCCCGCCCTATCGGGTCGGGTCGGGTCAGCCAACCCGACCCGCCCGCAACCCCCGACCCGGTCACCCACGACCAGCCCCGCCCCCGCGAGACGCGGTCAGCCGCAGACCCGCCCGGCCACGCGGCGCCTCCGCCGGCCCCCTCGCCCGCACCCTGCGGCCACGACCCCCATTTTCTCCACCTTCGGCGCCGCCCCCTCGGCCCCCAACCGCCGGCCAGCCCTATAAATCCCCCGCTCCTCCTCCTTCGTTTATCCCCCACCGTCGCCTCTAGCCACCGCACGCCGCTGCCCTCGCCACTGCGCCATCCCGACCTCGAACCGCCGCTCCGCCCTCGCCACGCCACCGCAGCTCCCTCGCCGACCCCGCTCCGCCGTCCCCGACGCCAACCGCAGCAGCGGAGACAGCCACAGCAGCCGCAGCGCCGCCCTGAGCTGTCCCCGGCGCGCCGCCGACCACCAGCCGCAACCCCAGCACCCGGCGAACCATCCCCGGCCCCCTCCGGCGCGTCTCCGGCCGGCCTCCGCCGCCTACGGCCGCCACAGCGTCGAAACCCTAACCCTAGCCCTAATTCTTCTTCGCGTGTCCGACACGAGTCGGACACGGCTCGACCCTGATTCCCGGGTCCCCTTCAGGTGCGTGTAACTTTCGTCTCGTAGCTCTGTTTCCAATTCCACAAATTGCGTTGTGAAGCCTGTATGACCCTCTCGGTGTCCGGACAAACTGTTCGGGACATCGCGTCCTGTGGTGATCGCACACCGCGATCCAAAAACAGGAAAAACCAGACCATGTTTCACCCCGGAACTGAGTCCGTCCCGCCAAACGGGACGACTTGGTCGCGTGCGGTCTTCACAGATACGTACGCATCGTCGATACGGACGTGTGAGTTTTCATGGAAGCTGATTCGGGTGTGCGTGCACACCGGAATCAACGTGTATCCGCGGACATCGCCCCGTATCCGGCTTTTCTGCAATTCACCCTAACTTCGTGCACACTCGTCAGATCGAGACGAAACTTGCGCCATCGGACTCGTAGCGATACGCTGGTCCTGTGGGTCAAGTTTGGTTCGATTCTGAGAACGTTGACGAAATTGCGTGTCGTGGGCCCCGCAGGCCCCGCTCGACGGGCGATTTTGTGTTCGGCTCATCGGAATCCAAATCTGGAAGTTCCGTTGGGTTCGTATCAGCGTTCCTGACCTGTTGACACTAAGTTTGGTGAATTTGGAGACCTTTGACCCAGACGTGTTTTTCGGTGCAAAGCGGGCCCACCGGCGGACCCCGTTTTGATCCGAAACTGCCGTTTTTGTCCTTGTCTCCAAATTGGACTCAAGGACAGGCGTTTCTAGCTATTTGACATCTTCTGAGCATGATGGTAATGTCTATTTCAGCTTTTGGACTCATCTCTGGATTTTCCCCCAAGAACCTAACTAATCAGATCCAAACAACAGGCAAGTACCTGCACTTCAAGTTTATTCTTTATATTGTGATAATTAATTCCTTGTTCTACTAGCATCATTGGATGATTACACATAGTGTTAGAACACTGGATCTTCATGTCTTGAATACTGGAGTTCATGTCTTATTTTCGTGTCGGGTGGGAGAATACTAAGGAGGCATGTAGTTTATCCTTTCCCCTGGATTGTCTAATAGCTGTTGGTACACGACTGTCCTTCAGTCGGATCTCAATTATATTGTCTAATAGCCGTTTATGACGGCCGAATTAGCCTTATAAACCCCTATATGCCAACTATGTATTCTAAAAACAAAAACAAGTTCACACAGATAGTTCTGGTCATGTTATATTTCTTGCTGGCTATTGTAGTTTCATTTCCTGTTTCATTTATTTCTGTTTCTCATATTCCTGTTTACAGCTAACTCTGAGATAATAATGTTCTGCTAATGCTGTTTCTCAACATGATATCCAATATTTAATTGTCATAAAATATTTAGTTTAATCTTGTTGTGCACTGTGTACTTTGCTCCTTTCCTGACTGGATCTGTTGTTTAGGCGATGATGAGAACCTTGCCCCCACCTATTATGGCCCCTATGAGGCAGCAGGTGATACAGTTGCAGAGCCAGTTCCCGCACAGAAAGCTACTCCTGCTGAGTAGTTAGCAGTAGTTATCTTAGTTTTGCTCTTTATCTTAGCAATCGGGTTTGTCTCCGATTTCATTCTGATTCCTGTACTAAAATATTTGAATCTGTTGTCACATTTATTTCAGTTGCAATCTTAAGTTTCATTTCTCATTATTATCTTGCCTATATTATTTGTGAATGAGCTAGTTAGTAAATCTGGATTTGACCTAGACAGCGTACTACCGTCGATTCTGCGGCGTAGGCTGGACGTACCCACGCACTCGTGCCCGAATTTCCGGGTGCGGGTCGTGACAATATGGATGACAACGGAGCAGACATGTTGACAAAAATTATTTCAAGGAAAAAGTTTAAGTATTGCAGGCGGATCATCGGGATGACGACCCCCTCCACATAGTTGTAAAGGGGGAGATTTGTTGAAGTGGGTGGGGTTCCCAACCTATGTAAAAAATATTCCGGAGTTGGATTGAGTATTCCTACATATAATAGGAATACCTCAATATATTTGTATTGGATATTCCTACATATAATAAGAATATGTCAATTGATTTGGATTTGAATTTGGATTGGATATTCCTATATATAATAGGAATACTAGTTGTGGGTTTGAGGCTATATATATTAGGTGTCTTCTAACCCTAAATTATATCTCATATCTCAAAAAAATATTGCAAAATGAGGCAAGAGTGCTTTTACAACATTGGAAGGAGAGAGGAAGAGATTGAAGACTATTTCGAAGAGGATATCGATTTCGGATAATCCTTTTCTCGTCATCTCCGTTTTTCGTTTGTCTGTGATCTATTTTTTATTTCAAAGAGTTGTGGTGATCTGTTTGAATTGGTGAGAAGTTTGTAAGGAGTCGGTATATTTTTTATTTCATTAGTGGAGGCTTTTCAGGATTGGACTCCGATCGTTCCGTGGTTTTTCTATTTGAATTTTTTACGTAAAAATTTCTGTGTCTGCGATTTGTGTTTGACGTTTTTAGTTTGTGTCATTTTGCTCGATTCTTTCGCAGAATTTCTTTGTTTGGAAAACGGTTTTCGCATTTTCATTTTCGTTTCCAACAATTCGTACCAAACATAACATATAATAATGGGTTACGTGTCCAACTCTAGAAGAAAATGCGTAGAAATTTAGAGACCTGACCTGATGCCTAACCCTAACCTACAAAAGTTATGTAGTACATAGGACTCTTTTCTTTATTAATAAGGCCTACATGAAGGTCCAACTTTTCACAAGTTGGCTAGGCTCAACAACTTTTAATCGGCAAATATCTTTCTAGCCACTTTGGGTATATAGCTTAATTAATTATCAAGATGAAATCAGTCTCAAATCAAATTATATGCCCGTAAATATGTTGAAATTTTAAAGTATACAATTGAATCAAGCTTTATTTGCATTTCCCCCACATGAAATTCTTCCGTTATAAAACATGAGTTTTAACATCAAACATAGGTCACTAGTTTCCGGTATAATTTTAGACAAATGATAATTTGCTGTCATGAATAATTAGTTTTTAACCGTTTATAGGAATTATAAGAGCTCGTTATATTCCATAGCATGAAATTGAAAAGTCCTTCCGAAAGTTTTGATTTATTTTCTGGTCGTCACTGTCGTAGCCAGAATTTGGATGCAGCGGAGTCTAAATCGATTAGTAGATTTTTAATTCAAAATTTTTTTTTTCGACTTTACTCCCACTTAATAATATGATTTTAGACTTACATCCCACTTTTTTTTTATTTGACATACATCCCATTTTTTGTCACTAAAAAAATTTAACGACAGTTTTTCGTAACAAAATAAATATTTTTAGTGACAAAAAGTGGGATGTAAGTCTAATAAATACAAAAGAAGGAATGTCAGTTTAAAATCATATTATTAAGTGGGACTAAAGTCAAAAAATTTCTTTAAAAAAAAATTGTATAAATTATTCACAAAATCCTATTTTCTATACATAATCTTGGTCGTCTATTATAGGTTTCATATTGTAAATACTCATTTTTTTTTCCATTCAATTCAAAATATTATTGACATTAAAGTACATATTTTTAATTCAATATAATCAAAATCTTAAACTTCAGTGTCATTTCACGTCCAGATCATACAAGACATTTTTGATCAATTTTGACCATTTGAACGAGGAGATTCAGTATATCTTGAAACAAATATTTGGATCCTACATTATGAACATTGTAATCATAGGATCTTATGATGATTAAATATTAATATTAATATGAACTGATTCAAACCGGACTTGAAAGTTACGATTATTTTTTTCAATTTATGTGTCTCATTGCAAAATGGGTTGGGCCAAAGTTTTTGTCACTAATTTTTAAATAAAAAATTACAACAAAAAAATTATAATGACAATTTTTCAGTAAAAAAAAAGCCTAATAACATTCTAGTAATTCACAATATTTCAGTAATTTCAGTAAAAAAAAAAATCTTAACAACATTATATTCATAATATTAATTGAAATATCAGGGCCGGACATTAGATTTTGAGATCTGAGACAAATTTTAAAATGGTGACATCAAAGCTTAATGTTCATATTTTTTTTTTCCATATACAATATTACTATCAACCAAAAATTAAAGAAATAAAACTATAAATACAATATAATATTCAAAAAAATATAAGTTATAATAAAATACTAATAAAATTGAAGATGTTCCAAAATAAAAATTAAATTGATGTTCCAGGAATAAATAAAAGAAAACTAACAATGGTTCGGATAGTTCATAATGGTTATTTAAAAAAAATTAACAACAAATAATTAATCAACAAATAATCAACAACAAATAAAAAAAAATCTTTCTTAGTTTCTCTATTTGTTGATTTCAATCTCAATAGAAATAACTATCCAATCAAATGTCAAGAACATTTTTTTTCCAATAAATTGGTCAACCACAAATAAAGATAATCAACAACAATATATACAAAAAAATCAAATAAATTATAAAGCTCACCTAATGGAAATGGACTAATTCCAATAGGTATTTTAGGAACAAAATAACTCGTAATTGCGGACTCAAGCAAGTAAATCGACTCGGCAGATAACTATAGATATTATGCAAGAATACATGTTTTCAATAAATTATAAGTAAACCACAAATAAATAAAAATCAACAACAATTTATATAAAAAAAATTAAATCAAAATCTCACATCAAAGGAGGGAGTGATTGTCTGGTTCCTTTTTTTTTTTAGAAAAAGAAGAAGAAGATGTTGATTCCGACGGCAACAAACGTCTATCTCAACCAAAATTTTTTCTAAAAAATGTCATATTGGAACATAATTATGTTGCTTTAAGGCTTTAAGTATACATTTTATATATAAAAAAATAATTCAAAGTCTCACCTCAAAGGGAAAAAAGAAAAGTTGATTCCGGCAGCCGAGTCTCAATCAATCAAAAAAAAAAAAATTCCTAAACAATTTATATGTTAGAACATCCGTTGCTTTAGCATGCAATATAATTTTACTTTAGACATACAATTTGATTTTGGCCCAGACTCGATCTTTATCAGTAGGAATCTTAGTCAAGTTCACTTATCCAGTTGGCCCAGACTTGATTATTAGATGGCCCAAATTAAAAAGGCTTATATACACTTAAAAATAATATGGTGCCTTCTAAAGTTTAGGATCTGAGGCCACCGCCTCATGGGCCTCATATTAAGTCCGGACATGCAAAATATGAATATGGTAAAACAACATTCTAGTTATTTCGATTTTAAGAAATTTTAGTCTAGCAATAAATTTTTTGATCAGACTGGAGTTTCTTGAACCAAGTCACGACGTTGAACATCGCCAGCCTCCTCGTGAGGTCTCCATGATCCCACGACAGGCACTGAGGGACCAGCCCTGCAAAGTTTGTAGCCGAAACCCTAAGCCTTTTGTAACCCCCTGAATTTTCAAAATTATTAAAACTTGGATTTTTCCAATTTTCTGGAATTTTCTGGGAATTTTCTGTAATTAAAATCAAGGTTTTAATTATTAAATAATTTTTAATAGTTAATAAATAATATTAAAATATCATGGAAATAACATTTTTGGGTGTAAAATGAAAAACTGGACTTAGGGTAATTTTTCTGAATTTTTTTGGGCCTCAGACCTATTTTTAAATGCCTAAAAACCATTTTAATTAATTAATTATTTAATTAACTATTTTTAAATAATAATTATTATTATTATTATTAATATTATTATTATTTTTTTATTATTTTTCTCCTTGGGCCGGCCCGGCCCAGTGGACCGGCCCAGCAGCCCATCCCGCAAATCCGGCCCAGACCCAAACCCCTACCGGGTCGGGTCGGGTCCACCCGAACCCGACCCGCACCCACCTGACCCGTCTTCCCCACGAACCCCAGTTCCCCCGAGTCGTCCGGCGCTCCGCCCGCCTCGCGCCGCTCCGCCCGGGGCCACGCCTCGCTCGCCTCCGCCTAACCCGGCCTCGCCTCCGCCTAACCCGGCCTCCCCTCCGCCCTCTTTTCCCTATTTAAACCCGCCCGCACCAGCCCCCTCACCACCGGAAACCTAACCCTCTCCGCCCTACCTCGTCGAGACGCCGCCGTACCCCTCGCCGCCTCGCCGAGTCCTCGCCAGCGCCGCCATCTCCTCCCCCTTCCTCCTCCTCGACGCCAGAGGCCTCCGACCCCGCTGCCGAGTTCCCTCCGTCCAACCCAGCTCCAGCACCGCCCCCGGCGCCGCCCGACGCCGTGCCTCCTCCGTGACTCCGCCAGCGTGGTCTCCGGCCTCCCTTGCAGCGGCGCCGCCCCCTCCGGCCACCGGAGCGCCTGAAACCCTAAATCCTAAATTCCTCGTGTCGTGTCGGACACGACACGGACACGGAATTTTTTGGATTTTCGAGGCTCGTTCAGGTACTCGTATCTTGCACCCTGTATCTCCGTTTTTGATTCCGTAAATTGCGTTGCGAAGCCTGTATGACCCTCTCGGTGCCCGGACAAACCGCTCGGGGCATCGCGTCCTGTGGTGATCGCACACCGCGATCCAAAAACAGGAAAAACCAGACCCTATTTCATCCCGGAACTGAGTACGCTCCGCCAAACGGGACCACTTGGTCGCATGTGGTCTTCACAGATACGTGCGCGCCGTCTATACGGACGTGCGAGATTTCGCGGAAGCTGATTCGGGTGTGCGTGCACACCGAAATCAACGCGTATCCGCAGAAATCGCCCCGTATTCGATTTTTCTGCTTTTTGCCCTAACTTCTTGTACACTAGTCGGATCGAGACAAAACTTGCGCCATCGGACTCGTAGCGATACGCTGGTCCTGTGGGTCAAGTTTGGTTCGATTCTGAGAACGTTGACGAAATCGCGTGTCGTGGGCCCCATAGGCCCCGCTCGACGGGCGATTTTGTGATCGGCTCATCGGAATCCAAATCTGGAAGTTCCGTTGGGTTCGTATCAGCATTCCTGACCTGTTGACACTAAGTTTGGTGAATTTAAAGACCGTTGACCCGGACACGTTTTTCGGTGCAAAGCGGGCCCACCGGCGGACCCCGTTTTGACCCGAAACTGTCGTTTTTGCCCTTGTCTCCAAATTGGACCCAAGGACAGGCGTTTCTAGCTATTTGACATCTTCTGAGCGTGATGGTAATGTCTATTTCATCTTTTGGACTCATCTCTGGATAATTTCCTCAAGAACAATTAATCAGATCCAAACAACAGGCAAGTACCTGCACTTCAAGTTAAATCTTTATATTATGATAATTAATTCCCTGATTTACTAGTACCCTTGATGATTACACCTAGCGTTAGGAATGCTGGATTTCATGTCTTGAATATTTGGAGTTCATGTCTTGTTTTTTATGTCGGGTGGGAGAATACTAGAAGGCATGTAGTTTATCCTTTCCCCTGCCATGTTTAATAGCTGTTGGTACGCGACTGTACCTCAGCCGGATCTCGATTTTCCCTGTTTAATAGCCGTTTATGACAGCCGGATTAGCCTTATAAACCTCTACATGCCAACTATGTATTCTAAAACAAACACAAGTTCACACAGATAGTTTCTGGTCTTGTTATATTTCTTGCTGACTGTTGTAGTTCTTTTCCTGTCTCATTTATTTATGTTTTCTCATATTCCTATTTATAGTTTTAACTCTGAGATATTGATGTTCTTTTATGCAATTTCTCAATATTGATACTCAATTTAATTGTCATAAATATTTAGTTTAATCTTGTTGTGTATTGTGTACTTTGCTCCTTTCCTGACTCGATTCGTTGATTTAGGTGATGATGAGGACCTTGCCCCTACATATTATGGTCCCTATGAGGGTACAGATGATACTTATGAGGAGCCAGATCCCACCCAGGAGACCCCTGCTGCAGAGTAGATAGCAGTAGCTATTTTTATTTATTGCTCTTATCTTAGTAATCGGGTTTGTCCCCGATTTCATTCCGATTTCTGTACTAAACATTTGAATATGTTGTCGCATTTATTTTATTTGAATTCTTAAGTATCTGTTTCCCATTATTATCTTGCCTATGTTATTTGTGAATGAGCTAGATTAGTTAACTGTGGATTTGACCTAGACAGCGTACTACCGCCGACTCTGCGGCGTAGGCTGGACGTGCCCACGCACTCGTACCCGAATTTCCGGGTGCGGGTCGTGACACCTTTATTCAAATCATCTCCTTCTAATCATCTCCTTGTCGCTGACGAGCCATAAATCAAAACAAAATGATGAGACTTAGGGCTAGAAAGAGAGAGAGTGAGAGAGAGAGAAAATACGGCCGGGGGGGGGGGGACTATGCTGTTGAGAGCCTGAGAGGGAGGATGATGGATCTGGAGTCTTAAAAGAGGGAGGGGAGGAGAGGGTGGAGACTCGACAGATATAGGGGAGGAGATGATTGAGAGCGACGTTTAAAATGGAGGAGGAGAGGAGAGGCTGGAGTGCGACGTTTATTTAAACTAGAGCCCCGTGGGAGCCCCCCTCCCCCCTCATGCGTCGGATCGCAGGGTCCGCGATTCCGTCGACTCGATCCAATGGACGAGGGGTAGCGGGGCTCCCCCCGCAGGGTCCCCCGATCCGGAACCATATATATGGGAGCAGATCTAAAGTCCCGCAGGGGAGTCCCGTGGAAGCCCAAACCCACCACCCCTCGTGCGTCGAATCGAGGGGCCTGAGATCCCGTCCGCTCGATCCAACGGATGAGGGGCCGCGGGACTCCCCCCCCCCCGAAGGGCTCCCGATCTAAAACCATGTATATGGGAGCGGATCTAGAGCCGCGCGGGGGGAGTCCCGTGGGAGCCCTGCCCCTCCCCCCTCCGCCCTCCCCCTTGCATCGAATCAGGGGGCCTTCGATCCCGTTCGCTCGATCCAACGGACGAGGAGCCGCGGGACTCCCCTCGGGGCTCCCCTCTTGGGGGTCCCGATCCGGATCCATATAAATATGAGCGGATCTATAACCCCGTAGTAGGTGTCCCACGGGATCCCCCCCCCCCTCATGCGTCAGATCGGGGGGGGGGGGGCGACGATCCCGTTCGGTCGATCAACAGACGAGAGGCCGCGGGGCTCCCGATTCACATCCATATATATGGGAGTGGATCTAGAGCCCCGCAGGGGGAGTACTGTGGTGCCCCGTTCCCCCTATTCGGGGAGCGCGACTAAGAAATACGATATGGTATCATTCGATCAGGGGATAGATTGAAACAAGAACTCATTCTCGTTATGGATTTGTTTCTTCTGAATCAATTCCTATATTCAGTGGACCGTGCCCCCAGGATAGACTTATGTCACGCCCCAGTCCCAAAATCTATGAGACCGGACACGTGGCAATGGCCAGCTGGTACGACTCCGTAGGGCTTTCCAATTTAATGGACCCGACGAAGTGCACTTACGCTGTCCATGGTCAAGTGATCCAAGTAATAATCTATTGCTAATATACAACAACTAAATCTAGATCTCAATCCAGGATAAGTAATCTCAAGAAAGAATGATACGCATCATCAGTCTGCAGCCCAATAATACATTCGTTCGAATAGACCAGAAGAACAATATAGGTCTATAAACACTAGGCTATATAAGCAGAATAAAATGGAAAGTAATACAAGACTGAAATAGCTGGAAATGTAAATATACCTGCAATGATGTCCACCCTCTAATAGATCAAGTATCCTGCAACTGCACAAACAACCTGGAAGGGTTCCAGGTCCTCAGAGGGAAGTAACAAGATACAAAAAAATACATGCCAAAAAGTAAATACTGAATAATAAAAGGGGGGTGACCTAACCATCTAAGTGAATGCAATTTGAGGACAACTTAGTACGTATGGGTAGTGTGTAGGCTAGACATATGCTGACGTAATTCACCAATCGTGACAACCGACTAGCTTTAGTGCAAATATCACTACAGCTAGCTCCAAGTCGTGCGTCGGATAGTTCTTCTCATGAACTCTCAGCTATCTAGATGCGTAGACTATCACCTTGCCGTATTGCATCGACACACATCCTAATCCGCTCCCAGACGTATCACTATACACTACAAATCCTCCTGATCCTGAAGGTAGTGTAAAAATCGGTGCTGATGTCAGACGCTTCTTCAGCTTATCGAAAGCTGTCTGACACTCGTTGGTCCAAATAAACTCCTCGCCGCGTCATAGGTGCAGCTATCCTCGAGAAGTTTTCCACGAACCTCCGATAATATCCGGCAAGTCCGAGGAAACTCATAACCTCTGTAACTGAGGTAGGGGTAGGCCAGGTCTCTACTGTAGCTATCTTCTCCGGATCAACTGATAGTCCCTCTCCGGTGATTATGTGTCCCAGAAATGGTACTCTATCCAAGCAAAACTCACATTCGCTGAGTTTGGCGTACAGCCTCTCGTGCCTCAGCGTCTCCATCAAGATCCGGAGATGCCTCTCATGTTCCTCCTGGCTCTTGGAATATACCAAGATGTTGTCGATAAATACCACCACGAACTTATCCAAGTACTGGTGGAAAATATTATTTCTCAAACTCATAAATACTGCTGGCACGTTGGTTAAAACAATCATGACTAGAAACTCACATTGTCTATACTTCGTCCGATAAGCCGTCTTTGGAATATCCTCTCTCCGTACCTTGATCTGATGATAGCTTGATCTGAGATCGATCTTCGAGAGTACATATGCGCCACTTAGCTGATTCAACTGTACCGTCCCATCTTTCTTCGGCATAATTAAGATGGGTATTCCCCCATTGAGAAATACTAGCCCTGACCGAAACTCTTGTCTAAGAGGTCCTCTACTATGGACCTTCAACTCTGCCAACTCTATCGGTGCTAGTCTGAAGACGAAAAAATAACCGGTTCGGCTCTTGGAGTCAACTCTATAGCAAACTCTATCTCTCTGTCAGGTGGCAGGCCTAGAAGATCCTCTAGAAATATATCCTCAACTCTGATATAATATGGTGGTACACTGGTTCGCCTCATGCGTTGTATACTCCTAAGGTAGATGGGCACCATGCTCCCAGGCTCTCTGAAGAAACCCAAACTCAGGGTAATCCGGTGGTCTAAAGATGACACAACCACGACGGCAATCAAGCATTGCGCGGTATTGGCTCAACCAATCCATGTCTAGGATGATGACATAGTCTAGACTTTAACCTCGAGATAAATTCCCTGTTCTATTTTCAACATCAATCCCCAAAAGAAAATATTTCTTTGCCTAATGTATAATTTCTTTTCTCCTCAAGGTTTTCCCTAGAATTTTATTCCTCGAATTTCTTCTCTTCGTTATTCATCTCTCCAAGTCACAAGTACAATAATGGTATCACTCAAGCACATACTAGAATTCCTGGAATCCGATCATTAAATTCCAAGTGAGAGACTGAAATTTTATCTTCTCTAGTCCATAATATCATTCCTGATATTACTATCATATACAACCACTAGTTTCCAGCATTGGGCTATGCATTTCCTTAGATTATTCTAGGTCTTGATCAACAATCTTTCCAGCTCCTTGTACTTCCAAGATCACTGTTATCTCGAGTACGAATAGGGTACTACTGGCTCCAATTCTCTTGCTACCCTTCCATACTAGTTCTAGAATCCAAAAGAACCTATCAGCCTACCCTACTGAGGGTAACAATCTTCTCAGATATTATTGCACAATCATGTCTTCTGCCGTCTGAACTGCGATCTTCTTCTGGAGGAACCCATCAGGCGCAAGCGTCCGTCTTCCGAATAATAGGGGATGAGAAATAATGATAACGATATTGACGAAAATTGAACGAATACAAATTGGAAGTCCAAGGGAGATAATCACATACAAGAGGAGTTTTAAAATCGGTTATGGATTGAGATCTTATTCACATTAATCCTAAGTTGCAGGCTCGTTCGGTACAGTAACGTAACCGAAACGATTTGCTCAGGTGACCTGCATGGGCCACCACTAAAACCATGTCACGCCCCAGTCCCAAAATCTATGAGACCGGACACGTGGCAATGGCCAGCTGGTACGACTCCGTAGGGCTTTCCAATTTAATGGACCCGACGAAGTGCACTTACGCTGTCCATGGTCAAGTGATCCAAGTAATAATCTATTGCTAATATACAACAACTAAATCTAGATCTCAATCCAGGATAAGTAATCTCAAGAAAGAACGATACGCATCATCAGTCTGCAGCCCAATAATACATCCGTTCGAATAGACCAGAAGAACAATATAGGTCTATAAACACTAGGCTATATAAGCAGAATAAAATGGAAAGTAATACAAGACTGAAATAGCTGGAAATGTAAATATACCTGCAATGATGTCCACCCTCTAATAGATCAAGTATCCTGCAACTGCACAAACAACCTGGAAGGGTTCCAGGTCCTCAGAGGGAAGTAACAAGATACAAAAAAATACATGCCAAAAAGTAAATACTGAATAATAAAAGGGGGGTGACCTAACCATCTAAGTGAATGCAATTTAAGGACAACTTAGTACGTATGGGTAGTGTGTAGGCTAGACATATGCTGACGTAATTCACCAATCGTGACAACCGGCTAGTGTATGCCACATATGCCCCCTATAACACGGGCACCTGATAACGTCCATCTCCGAGGAGCATGGTATCTGAAATAGTATAACGTCCAACGTTCTTTAGAGTGTGGTATCTGCAATATGAAACAAGTAACGTCCAACACTCTAGAGAACGTGGTATCTGCAATATATATACGTCCGTATCACTCCGTCGAGTGCGGTATCTGTATAGAAGGTGTGGGTGTCCCATGCGCCTACTAGTCGTCCTCCCCGCCCCATGATCTAAGCATGTTGTATCCACAACACGCTTCCGCTACTACGCCGGGGCATCGTAACTCTGGCTCATAGTCAACGTTAGCGCAAGGGTCCATCCCTACAACCAAACAAGGACAGGGATAGGACCATTGTACCACGCTAGTCTATGATCCACCTACTAATAACTGCTAAGTCTTCTATCATGCATCACTAATAGCAGTTATTCCCTATCCGTCGCACGCCTACACGTACAGGTGGCCAACCACATACGCAGGACCGTGCCCTACATGAGACTCACAACACGTGTACGAGATGTGTCAAGGCCTGTGAGTCATACCAATAACTCCACAACTTTAGGTGGGTCTACTAGACACTAAGTCAAACACAAGTCCTAACGTCAACGCATTCGTTGACTGCACCCGAGTTTCTCTCAGACGCACACAGTTATAATATCTAAAACAATGAACAGGTAGCTAAAATACAGAAAATTAAACAGTATAACAAGGCAAGGTATACTTGCCTGCGCGAGGCTGCTGATGACGGGGTCCCAGTACCGCGTCCAAGTCCTCGGGTCCCGCAATACCTAGAGATAGATACAACCCAAAATCAATATTCTATTCCACGTCAAGCAGGGATGCGACACACATCCACACCTAAACTCAGTCTCAGTCTCTACTCTCAGGGACAATACACTAGGGGGTTGACCACAGTTGACTATCGGTACACTGGTCAAATCAACTAATCATCAGTACCATATCATCAAGCCATCCTCAAAACACAGTTTGTGATTTTAATTTCTTCGTTTAAATATCGTTGTTACCAATCACCAGGTGCCTCCCTAAGTTAATCACCTTAAATTTCCAGTTCTAAATTTACCGATCACACTAGTCCTCAATCAGTCATTCATCTACTATCCTTACTACTCATACATTTAAATTGAGCATTTACACTACACATAAATCCTTCATCAATTTAATTCTCATTAAATAAGTTAGCATTTACCACCACGAAATATATCCCGATCCTTCATTTAACGATAAAAACCTAAATCTCCATAAGCCGATATCCAAAATAAATTAATTTAATTCATGTTGAAGACAAACCCTAACCTACATTCCTATCAATAGATACCTCCAAAACATCAAGGTGTATATACTCAAATGTAATAATCCTAAGATTTTCCATGCATCTATAAACCCTACTCTCAAAGTCCAGCCTCTTAAACCCTAATCACCCATTAACAACTACACAACACTAAAACAACACAACACTAATCTAACACAACTCTAGCAAAAACACAACACCATACATAACACTAATCCTAACAACACATTACATTATAATAAATCAATATTGAGGGGGAAGAGTCGATACCTCGACGAGGCTCGCTGGTCGGAGTTGATGGCCGGAGTAGGGTGGTGCTCGGTGGCAGGGAACGCCGAGGGTGGTGGAGATGGAAGTGTAATGGTGGTGGTGTTGATGGTGGAATCTAATGGTGATGAAGGAAGCTGGACAGGGAGGAGGCCGGAGTCAAGGGCGGTCAGTCGCCGGAGTGCGGGGGGGAGAATCAGTGCTGGAGCGGCGGAGTCGTTCATGCACAGTCGCCGGAACGGTAAAGTCTGTACAGTCCGATCGGAGAGACAGCCGCGAGGGAAGTCGTTCAGTGGCCGGGCTACTGTGGATCCGCCGCGGGGGAGAGGTACAGCCGGTCGGGCTGCTCAGCCGGTCGGGCTGCTGTAGAGCCGCCGCGGGGGAGAGTGGTGTTCTGCACCGCGTTGCCGGAGCTACGCGGGGATACGGGGTGCACAGGCCGGGCTGCTCCGTCAGTCGCGGGGAGAGTGGCCTGCACAGTTGGGGTCGAGACGGTGCACCGGAGCTACGCGGGTGCGACGCTGTCAGTGCACGGCTGGAGCTCGCGTGGTGCGACGCTGTCAGTGCACGACCGGAGCTCGCGTGGTGTGACGCTGTCAGTGCACGGCCGGAGCTCGCGTGCAGCAGGCCGGATGGAGGAGTCTGAGCCGGAGTAGCCGTGCACTCGCCGGAGCCGCCGGGGCGTCGCTGTGCACTGGCCGGATGGGTTCAGTCGGCCAGGCCGGACTGCTCCTCCACCAAGAAGAAGAAAGTAAGAAGAAGAAGAAAGTAATGAAGGAGGAAGAAGAATGTAAGAAGAAGAAAGAAATAGGAGGAGAAGTTGGCTGGTAGTATTAGGAAGAGAGAGGAGAGAGAGAGAGGGGGTGGGGTTTCCCAAATGTAGGGATTAGGGCCGGCCTTGGGGTTTGTGAGGGTGAGGGTGAGGTGATGTGATGTTTTATAGGGGAGGGGTGAATGGATGGAGGGTGTAGATTAGCCTATTCAAAATGGAGGGCTTAGATATGTCATGAAGAAAATAATTTCTTCATGAGGAGTGGTGTAGAGATGAGTGTAAGTTGGACCCAATTTTTGTGACCTCTCCATTTGGTTTCGGCCAATAGGGTGAGGGCACCTAAAATCACTAAATTGCAACTTAGCCCCTTAAATTCGGAAAATTGCACGAACACATAAAATGACGCAAAAATAGTGGAGAAAATTGTGTTTAATAATTTTCATGGTGCGAGGGTGTTGTGCGTGAGGCACGGGTTTAATTAAATGGGCATTGGGATTAATTAAGGATTAAAATAGGATTAGGAAAAATGGGTATCCCTAATTTAAATAGAAATAAAGTGTCCCACGATTTTAAATTAAATGGGGGCACTCTGTCACGCCCCGATCTCCCGCAGGCAAATCGGCCGTTCCCGCTAGGCGGGAATCACCCTCGCCAGCGCTCCCGCGGAACGATCGCTTGACCCATCCGGGCGTGATGCCGCACGAGCGTGAACCACGCCCGTGCAAGGCCTTGATTCATTGGCTGGCGGTAAGAGTTCTAAGCCACAGAGTCGCACAGATTGTTCGAGTGCAGCGGAGTCATGAACGCATAGCGATTCGGTAACAAGTTCTCTGAGTTGACAAATATAGCGGAAGCATTGAAACACAAGTTTGAAGTAAAGCAAGCTCTTTTATTGATTTGAACATGTGTTACAGGCGGCGTATAGCCGAGATTACAAGTCGCTCAAGCCTCTCTCTTTGAAACATAAAATCGTGCCAAGTGGCTACAATTGTGGAATGATTGTACAGGCGATATTCAGGCGATGTTCACAACTTATGTCTTGTATATGTGCTTCAGTCCCGGACGCACCGTCGCTTCGGAGTGATGTCCACGCCTTAGCACGCAAGTTGGAGGCGTCCGCACCGAACGAGGTTCTCCCGCACCCCGCATACAAACTGGTGGATTATCAGTACATTGAATGCACTGGTGGGGAAGCTACTCGCCCGCTCGACAAATCCAAACACGTAATACAGGTTCCGTGCACAACTATTAAGTTATCTTTCTAGTTGCCTTAGGATCAGTTTCATACAAACATTGAATAGCTTAACGTGTCGGGCAGTGCGCCGTACGATATGAGAGGAACACGGCGAGACTTACCATTTGGCCTTCCCTGTCCAAGGCAAACATTGAGACAAACAGTATAAATTCGAGCAGAGGCATGTATAGACATTCAGGAGGCAAGCATATGCAAACAGGAGGGTCATTTTTAACATGATCGTTCAGGTGTTTAGTTGTTCTTGATGCGATGCAGTGACTCATACGCGAATAGCCACTAAGCGAGGATGACTTATCTATATGAACACGGTCGCTGGCAAAGCCATTATGGACACTAGTCTTAAACGGAGATGGTTTGCAGCCAATGTACAGTGGTGCCACAAGCCATCTCGTCCAGTACAGTAGACTATACAGTAAGTTCAGCCATGGAGCGGATGGTATGCAGCGAAAGAACGGTGGGCGCTGCATACTATCTCGTCCAGTACAGTTGGCTGAAACAGTGGAGTTCCATCCGGATCGGAGCGGCCCCAGTGCCCCGGAGACCGTCCGTGGAACTATGCCTCGTTTCCGAGTTGTCCGCGACATGCAGGTCAGGGTCAAGGTCAGTTTCCCCTTCACTAGATACTCGAGTACTGTAAAACAGGAGTACAGTGGTACAGTGGTACAGTAGAACAGTAGTACAGTGGTACAGTATTACAGGAGATGTTTGAATCATGATTTTGTACATTGATTACTTGTCTTGATGCATTCCCCTGGTTCGGGGATGCCTTAGGTGACCTAGCGGTCCCGGATACTTGCAGGAACATTCAGGCACGGAACGACTACGTAGTAGTCTTCCGGGGTTTGGATGAAAACACGGTAACATTCAAGCAGACAAGCATACGTTTCTAGGAACATAAGCAGGCACGTTGCTCGGACCCGAAGGTAGTCCGAGAGATGAAACCGTTAAGGGACTTAGCATGCGAGGGTCTGAACATATAAGCAGTATTTCAATTTCCATGTTCTAGCAAGCAATACAAGTTGGGATTATTCCCTTAGCTAGGTGCGTTGGATTTATTAGCATGCAGGGGTGATTCACCTAGCGACTAGCATAAATATTCCAGATTTTATGTGTGCTGGCTAAGCAAAGACAAGTTTACCGTAGCCACCCACCTTAGCGATGATTCGCCCGGTAGAGCGATACGTCTGAGCGAGCCTCTGAAAGTCCAAGCCGGATTCCTATAGGGGCAAGTCTGGATATCCTTTGCTTCTTGATCGAGGCAAAGCGGGTCGGGACAGCTGCACGATTGCCGATTGAGACGGCAGTCCGCTTGAGCGGAACGGGGTATTACACACTCGGGGTAAAAATTTAGAAATGACACAAAGGTCAAAAATGGTTGGGGTTTGGAGTCAGTCTTGGACCCTTTAGTTGGTCCGGCTCAACGGGTTAAGTTGGTATCTCAAAATTTAGGATAACGACACAGGTGTCCGACACGGAATTTAATTATGGGATTTCGGTTACAGAAAATTGTGCAATTAATTTAGAGCACACGGAAAATGATTTTGAGTGGCGGAAAAGTCCAGTGCCTAATTTGGCGAGTCAAGTCAGAAGTACAATGATTCGATGGAATTTATGGGCTGATATTGGGCTCCGAATAATTTTAGAAATGATAGGGCGCGCCAAGGATTTAATTAAATAAAAATAATAACAACTCAACTCGACTCTAAACCTCAACATCTGATGCTAAATCAAAAAATTTTCCAAATCCAAATCTGACTATCTATAGAATTAGTCGAGGGGTTTTACAACTTAGCACAGAGTCAGGAGGGACCTCTCCGCTGCATCTTTTGTTGCCTCAGTTTTCGCTGTCGCTTGTTGCTTTCGTGCCTTGAGTTGGTTTTCGGATTTACTTGAGTTTTCTTGAACGGTTTCGATGGATTTTATTGTTTTCGTTCGTTGGACCGCACTTCAATTCCGAGATTGGAAAGAGTGGAAGAGGTATTGATCAGCTGTTCATGGCAATGCAGGTGAACGAGTAGTAGACGACGCGCGAGCGCAGTCCTGAAGCACCGCTTTCCTTCTTCCTTCCAACCAACTAAGTGAGTGGCTTATATTCGATTTAGTTGGCCCTTCTTCCAGTCTTCACACCTAAAAATCTTGCATTCTTGTTTGCCCCGATCAAACGATACTAAGTGATAACTAAAAGATGTCAAGATAAAAAGGAAATAGACTTAGATTATTATGCTTGTCAATTAAACTTGTGAACGGATACTTATTTGCATGCTTGTTCATTGGAATGTTCATGTCACGACCCGCACCCGGAAATTCGGGCACGAGTGCGTGGGTACGTCCAGCCTACGCCGCAGAGTCGGCGGTAGTACGCTGTCTAGGTCAAATCCACACTTAACTAAAACTAGCTCATTCACAAATAGCATAGGCAAGATAATAAAGGGAAACAGATACTTAAGATTGCAATTGAAATAAATGCGATAACAGATTCAAATGTTTAGTACAGAAATCAGAATGAAGTCGGGGACAAACCCGATTACTAAGATAAAGAGCAAATAAATGAAAGTAGCTACTGCTATCTACTCTGCAGCAGGGGTCTCCTGGGTGGGTTCTGATTCAAATGTTTAGTACAGAAATCAAAATCTCACACGTCCGTATCGACGACGTGCACGTATCTGTGAAGACCGCACGCGACCAAGTCATCCCGTTTGGCGGGACGCACTCAGTTCCGGGGTAAAACAGGGTCTGGTTTTTCCTGTTTTTGGATCGCGGTGTGCGATCACCACAGGACGCGATGCCCCGAACGGTTTGTCCGGGCACCGAGAGGGTCATACAGGCTTCGTAACGCAATTTGCGGAATTGAAAACGGAGCTACGAATAAAAAGTTACGAGTACCTGAAGGGGACCCGAAAACAGGGTCGAGTCGTGTCCGACACGTGTCCGACTCGTGTCGGACACAGGGAACCTAGGGTTTAGGGTTTCTGGAGCTGCTGCGGTGGCCGGTGGTCGGCACGGCGGCGGGGAGGCCGAGGGTGGCTCGCCGGGGAGAGGGCGAGCGAGGACGGTCGGCAGCGGTGCCGGAGGCGGCGGAGGCGGCTGCTGCGGCTGCTGATGCTGTCTCCGCTGCTGTGGACGCCGGAGACGGAGGAGGGAGGCGGCTGGAGGCGACGGCGGCGGCAGGGTGGCTGGGCAGCAGCGAGGGCAGGGCGGAGAGGTCGGCGGCACGACGGAGAGTTAGGGTTAGGGTTCCGGTGAGGAACTGGGAAAGAAGAAGAAGAGGGAGTTTAAAAAGGGGAGGAGGCGGTTGCTGGGGCCGAGCTAGGCGGGGAAGAGGGGGACGTGGCCGCGGGGAGCGGGGCGAGCCGGCCGGAGAGGGCGGCGCTGCGCGCGGAGGCCGGCGCGGGATGCGGGCGGCGTGGGGCTGGGGGGGAATGGTTCGTGCGGGTCGGGTCGGGCGGCTAACGGGTCCGGACAGACCCGCCCGACCCGCAAGGAAGGCGGGCTGGGGCTGGCTGCTGGGCTCGGCCCACTGGGCCGGGCCGGGCCCAAGAAAAGAAAGAAAAAATAATAAAATAATAAAATAAGTATAATAATAATAAATAAACAGTAATTTATATAATTAATTAAAATTAGTTTTTAGGCATTTAAAAATAGGTCTGAGGCCCAGAAAAATCCAGAAAAATTATCCTAAGTCCAGTTTTTCATTTTTCACCCAAAAAATGTTATTTTTATGATATTTTAATATTATTTATTAATAATTAAAAATTATTTAATAATTAAGAACCTTGATTTTAATTTCAGAAAATTCCCAGAAAATTTCAGAAAATTAGAAAAAACCCAAGATTTAATAATTTGAAAATTCTGGGGGTTTACAACCTACCCAACTTATAAAAATTTCGTCCTCGAAATTTAAGAATAACAAAGGCACGAAAGAAAAGACCGAGAATTAAAATATACCTCAGGGTTCAAAAAGATAGGGGTATCGCTCTCTAATCTCGTCTTCTCGCTCCCAGGTGGATTCGTCGGAAGAATGGTGCTTCCAAGCTACGCGAACCAGGAAAATGACCTGGTTCCGTAGAACTTTCTCCGATCGATCCAGTATCTCCACGGGTTGCTCTTGGTAAGTCAAACTTGGGCCTACTTCGAGCTCTGAGTGATCCAAAATGTGGCTGGGGTCTGACACGTACTTTCTTAGCTGCGACACGTGGAAGACGTTGTGGACTCCATCCAGAGAGGGTGGCAATGCCAGTCGGTATGCCACTTCTCCGATTTTCTCCTGAATGCCAAAAGGTCCAATAAATCTTGGGCTGAGTTTTCCACTCCTTCCGAACCTAATGGTGCCACGTGTCGGGGAAATCTTCAAGAATACCAGTTCTCCAACCTTAAAATAGAGTCATAAACAAGTTTTAGTTCCATAAAAAATGTTTAAATTGACTTGAATTTCATAAATTTAATTACCTCAAAATTTAAGGGCCTTCGGTGGCTATTTGCCCAATGTCGTTGCCTGTCTTGAGCCACTCAAAGTCTGTCCCTTATTTGTTTTACCTTCTCAGTTGAATCGATCACCATCTCTAGTCCCAGTAGGGCTCTTTCTCCAACGTCGTCCCATGATAGCGGGGTACGACATCTTCGGCCATACAGAGCTTCAAATGGAGTCATCTCGATGCTTGCTTGGTAACTGTTATTATAAGAGAACTCCACAAGATGTAGATAGTCTTCCCAGGATCCTCCAAAATCTAGAACACATATACGAAGCATATCTTCAAGTGTCTGGATTGTACGTTCTGATTGTCCATCGGTTTGGGGATGATAAGCTGTGCTGAATTTGAGTTGAGTCCCCAAGCTGGCTTGTAAGCTCTTCCAGAAGTGAGAGGTGAATCTTGAATCTCGGTCGGAGACAATACTTACTGGAACTCCATGCAGCCTGACAATGTGTCTGATATACAAATCTGCCAGCTTCTCTGTAGATAGCCCTACTTTGAAGGGTAAAAAATGTGCAGACTTGGTCAGTCTATCTACTATCACCCAGATTGCATCCTTTCCACTAGGTGTCCTTGGAAGTCCGGAAACAAAATCCATTGTGATATGTTCCCACTTCCACTCCGGAATGGGTAGGGGTTGAAGCAATCCTCCAGGTCTTTGTCTTTCTGCCTTGACTTGCTGGCACACTAAACAACGAGATACGAACCTGGCTACTTCTCTTTTCATGCCATGCCACCAAACATGCGTCCTCAGGTCCTTGTACATCTTGTTGGCTCCTGGATGTATAGAGTATTACGATCTGTGCGCCTCTTGCATAATTTCTTCCCTTATGTCTCCTTGAGGTACACATAATCTATCGCCATGCCTTAGTGATCCATCTTCATGAATTCTGAAATCTTCTACTAATCCAGCTTGCACTTGACCTCGAAGGCTCCGCAGGCCTTCGTCTTGAAACTGAGTTTCCTTGATCTTGTCTATTAAAGTAGACTGAATCTGCAAGTTCATCATTTGGCCTTCTTTTCCTGGGATAATTACTTCAATACCTAAACTTTCCAAGTCCTCGAGTAGGTGTCGGTCCATAGTCAAGTACATTGCCATAGGATATCTGCTTAGAGCATCAGCAACTACATTGGCCTTCCCAGGATGATACTGAAGGGTGATATCAAAATCTTTTATTAGTTCCAGCCACCTTCTTTGCCTCATGTTCAGCTCTTTCTGGGTGAAGATATATTTTAGACTTTTATGGTCTGTAAATATTTCCATCTTTTCTCCATAAAGATAATGCTTCCATAGTTTAAGAGCAAAAATGACAGCTGCCAATTCTAAATCATGAGTTGGATAGTTCTTTTCATGGGGTCGAAGCTGTCTAGAGGCATATGCTATTACTTTCTTGTTCTGCTCCAATACACAACCTAGACCTTTTCCAGAAGCATCACTATAAATAGCGAAACCTCCGGTTCCAGAAGGTAAGGTCAGAATAGGGGCAGTAGTCAGCCTTTTCTTCAATTCCTCAAAAGCATGCTGACATTCATCAGTCCAGGTGAACTCTTCATCCTTCCTTGTTAGTTTTGTCATGGGTTCAGCAATTCTAGCAAAGTCCTTCACAAACTTCCGATAGTAGCCAGCTAGTCCCAGGAAACTTCTAATTTCTGCTACCGAGTCTGGAGTGGGCCAGGATTCTACTGCCGCTATCTTCTTAGGATCTACTGCTATTCCATCTCCAGTCACAACATGTCCCAAGAATTCTACTTTGTCTAGGAAGAAAGCATATTTAGATAATTTTCCATAAAGTTTTTCCTTCCTCAAAGTCTCCAATGCTAGCCTCAAATGTTCATCATGTTCTTCGGGGGTCTTGGAGTAGATCAAAATATCATCAATAAAGACCACTACAAATTTGTCTAGATATTGCTGGAAGACTCTATTCATCAAGTTCATAAAAACTGCTGGAGCATTCGTCAACCCGAACGGCATTACTAAGAATTCGTAGTGTCCATTCCGGGTATTGAAAGCAGTTTTAGGGATGTCTTCCTTCCTTACCCTTACTTGGTGGTAACCAGACCTCAAATCAATCTTTGAAAATACCCGAGCTCCACTTAACTGATCAAATAAGTCATCTATCCTGGGTAGGGGATGTAGTGCCTCAAATCCCGATCCGACCGGGATGTGCACTACGTAATTGGGCTTGTGGCTAGTCCGTTTGAGTCATAACTTAGAACTTCGGCATCTTCTTGCCACGGACGAAATGCGATGATCCTTTCCAACTCATGGAAAGGCCTCTATTGAAACGAGTCCAATAGTTTTCGTGTTTGGTTGCTTGGTTTTCTTGATTGCCGCTTTGGGATTTGATTTGGTGTTGCTTTCGATTTGCTTGGTTTTCGCTGCTGGTTTTATCGTTTGGAGCTTTGATTCTTGGGGAGTTCGGCAAGGAAGGATAGGCAAGATTCTAATTGGTGCTCGTGCTGTGCAGGTCCGCGTAACTGACGTTTGATCGTCGCTAGGCGGGAATCTTTGTTTCAGCTACCTTTTCCTTAACCAGTGAGTGGTTTGGACCCTTCTTTCCTACTTCTTCACGCCAACATCTTTAATGTTTCAAACGTTCACTCGATGATGCCCGGTTGGACGCCTAGGAAATCCTTGCCACAATGCATGCCAGCCACTAAGAAAGGAACATGGGATTTTTTGTAGACTAATATTTCTATATGCTTGCACACCTTATAACTGAGTTTGTTTATAATGGGGATTGGTTGTTGGTGGTGGCCTAGTGCCTCGGACGGAGTTTGGACCTATGGGATATCAAAATCGGAACACCGCATTGAGAAAATATGAACTGTTGCATGAGATATATATTGCTGCTTAACTTCTTTAGTTTCAATCGATGCATTGTATGATATATGAATTGTTCATGCATTTGCATGGTCTGGGACAACTTGTGCACAAGGTTTATCATTTCCTCGAAACGGCTTTCCGGGGCACTGGAACCGTATCGATCCGGAGGGAAATATTTGATTCGTGCTCGTCACGATGCATTGCGGGACCTCCAGCAGGGCTTGCTACCCGGGCTGATAGGGCGCGCCGCTAATGCTTGAATATGTCCCTAAGGTGTCGATCACACCAATGACCGCATAGACTAGAACACATGCTAATCTATTGTCTTGTGCAGATGGTAAGTATACTTGTGTTTCGTTGCAGGGAAGGCGTGCATCGGTTGAGTAAGCAATCGATGCACTGGTTGGATTCACTATTATTTTCATTCCTATCAAAACATGCAACTGATATGAATTGAATTCACTTGCCTCTTTATAGAAGTCATCTTAATGCATGCTCGCCCCTAATAAGCTAGTGTCGATTTAGTCGAGTGGGTTCATCCCGCTCACCAGTACAAGTTGAGTACTGACCCACGTTGTGGGCAACTATTTCAGGCACTCAGACGGTGCAACGCTAGTGGATAGACGAGGAGGCGTTAGGAGCACCTCTATTTTTGAAGTATAGTTGGAGTCAGATCATTTTGGAGGCTTGGACTTTCAACCTATACAAGGGCGTAATGTATGAACGACGTGGACTATCTGATGGAGCGCGCCCTGCCTTTTGAGTTTATCTTTTGAAATGCAAATCAAGTAGCCGAGAGGCGCATCAATGTAAACTCTATGTAAATTACTCTGAATTATCAATGAAAAAGCATGTTTCTTCCTGCACTGTGTTCAAATCTCTGTGAATGTGTTTTATAAATTGTGTTTCAAAATGGGTTCCTATAACTGCAAGTTCTTGCCTTGTACGAGCGCAACTCCAGGCTCGTACGGCATCACGCCCCAAGCGAGGACGAATCGGTTCCGTAAAGGATCAAGCGAGGACGACCGACCCTTTCGGGATCGGGGCGTGACATATTGGTATCAGAGCCTAGGCTTTACTTCCACGGGATTTCAAAAGATTATAAAGGAGTTTGATGCGCCTCTCAATTGAGTTGCGTTCGGCGTCCGCTGCATGGGAAGAGTCGCTTATACAATAAGCCCATAGATATAAAATCTATCGTTTTTGGAGTGTTAACAAGCTACTCTCTTTTGTAGCCATGGCTAAGAAGAACACTGCAACTGCCAGCAGTGCTCAACCCATTCAGAGCGATCCAGCAAGCTCTGGAGAATCCGGAGGAGCGGGTTCAACCGGAATGGCGGAACGGCTTATGCACCTCATGGAGGCGCAGCAGCAACAAGCTGTTACCCAACAAGCTAACATACAAGCGCAGTTTGCTAATCAACAGAAGCAAATGGATACAATGATGCAACTGA
The DNA here is from genome assembly GCA_036927795.1 of Iris macrosiphon. Classification (NCBI taxonomy): domain Eukaryota; kingdom Viridiplantae; phylum Streptophyta; class Magnoliopsida; order Asparagales; family Iridaceae; genus Iris; species Iris macrosiphon. Next base: position 180,049,456 of record JAYESA010000012.1, read on the forward strand.
TTGCATCCCTGGTACCGAGCAACGGGACATCCGCAGCAACGCCTGTCACGCCTCCAGCCGTGGCGGTAGAAGATGAGTCAGAAGAGACTCAGCCTACAGCAAGGAACTCCTGCCGAGCAGCTGAGTTTACAAAAATGCATCCCCCTACGTTCAACGGACGAGCGGAGCCGGACGTGGTTTTGGGGTGGATTGCTAAGCTGGAAGGACTTTTCAACCTGGTTGGCATCCGGGGATCCAAGCGAGTTGCCTGTGCATCGGTTCAGCTGGAACTGCGTGCGCATGATTGGTGGGAGGCAACGAAGCAAGGAATTTACGATGCCAATCCCAACTGCAAGATTACTTGGGAAATGTTCAAATCTGCATTCATTGAACAGTATATTCCCCGAGCAGTCCGGCAGCAAAAGGAAGACGACTTCAGCAACCTGGTCCAAGGAAGTCTGTCTGTGGATGATTATGATTCAGTATTCGCTAAGCTAGCAAAGTTTGCTGGACAATTCTTGCCTAATCAGCAGGCATGGTGCTATAGATTTCAGAAAGGTTTGAATGACGATTTACGTAGGGACGTCATCAACCAAAGATGCCAAACATATAGGGAATGTTATGAAGCGGCTCTGAACAGCGAACGGATCTTCGGGCGCCCTCTCCCAAAGACCGAGGTGCAAACCCCCCGTGCCAATAACAATAAGCGTCCTCATGAAACGGGAGGGTCTGGAGCACACAAGCGCTCGCACACGTCTGATAATAGGGGCCAATCCCAATCACTGAACTGCAGCCGGTGCGGCAAATCAGGGCATAAAGTGAATGATTGTCGGGTTCAAGGATGTTTCAAATATGGTCGCCTGGGTCACAAACAGTTTAACTGCAGAGAGGGCAAGCCGAATCAGAATAATGGAAATCAAAACAAAGGGCCTCCAGCAAGTGATGCAAATGCTGTGCCAGTAAATCCACAACGCCAGGGTGCTCAGGGCCGAGTCTATGCATTGACTCGGGATGAGGCATCTGTATCCGACACTGTTGTAACAGGTACTCTACTATACCGAGAATTACCCGCTAGAGTCTTATTCGATTCAGGTGCTACGCATAGTTTCATATCTGCTGATTTTACTGTTGAGCATAAATTAGCTTCTACTGCTTTAAATATGAACCTTTGCGTAAGTACCCCTTCGGGAGTCGATATGCCCGCCCATGCGATCTGTAGGGATGGTTACATTTGCATCGGAGGTAGGAAGCTTTCCTTAGATGTCATTGTACTAGACATCAAGGATTATGATATTATTCTCGGTATGGACTGGTTGGGTGCTTGCCATGCAACAATCGAGTGCGCGGAGAAGCGAGTCGTATTTCGTCTACCCGGCGAGGCAGACTTCTACTATTCGTGCAGCGCTGCACCGAAGACGGCAATGGTGATATCAGCAATTTTGGCTAGGCGTATGTTGCATTCGGGCTGTGAAGGGTACTTAGCTTCTGTTCGAGACACCCGGCGGGAATGTGCAGATGCAGCTCAGGCTGAAGTCATTGCAGATTTTCTCGACGTGTTCCCAGACGAGCTGCCTGGAATGCCTCCTGATCGTGAGATCGAATTCAGCATCGACACTTTTCCGGATTCGCGACCGATATCAAAGGCACCTTATCGCATGGCCCCAGCAGAGCTTAAGGAACTTAAAGTTCAGTTGCAAGACCTGTTGGACCGAGGATACATTCGTCCAAGCGTTTCTCCTTGGGGCGCTCCGGTGCTGTTCGTGAAAAAGAAAGATGGATCCATGCGGCTGTGCATTGACTACCGAGAACTGAATAAAGCGACCGTGCGGAATCAGTACCCTTTGCCAAGAATAGATGACTTGTTTGATCAGTTGCAAGGTGCAAGAGTTTTCTCTAAAGTTGATCTCAGGTCAGGGTATCACCAGTTGAAAATCAAATCAGAGGATATTCAAAAATCTGCTTTCAGAACCCGTTACGGACACTATGAGTTCCTCGTGATGTCGTTCGGTTTGACGAACGCCCCTGCAGCTTTCATGGATCTGATGAACCGCGTATTTCGGCCGTTTGTGGATAAGTTTGTAGTCGTGTTCATAGACGACATACTAATCTATTCCAAGAACGAGGCGGAGCACAAAGAACACCTGAAGATCGTGCTGCAGACATTACGAGACCATCAGTTGTTCGCTAAGCTCAGCAAGTGTGAGTTCTGGTTGAACAGCGTGGCGTTCCTTGGTCATGTCATCTCGGCCGAAGGCGTCGCCGTAGACCCGAAGAAAATAGAAGCGGTGGTGGACTGGAAGCAACCTACGTCAGCCAGCGAAGTTCGAAGCTTTCTGGGCCTTGCGGGATACTACCGTAGGTTCGTGAAGGATTTCTCTAAACTGGCCTCGCCTATGACTCACCTTACTCAGAAAGGGATTGCATACGAATGGGGTGATGACTGCGAAGCCAGCTTTCGGGAACTTAAGCGGCGTCTTGTTTCAGCTCCGATCCTTGCACTTCCAGATGGGGTAGAAGAGTTTCAGATATACAGCGACGCTTCAGGACTCGGCTTAGGGTGTGTGCTCATGCAGAGGGACAAGGTAATATCGTACGCCTCCAGGCAACTGAAGCCGCACGAGAAGAACTACCCGACGCATGACTTGGAATTGGCGGCGATTGTATTTGCTTTGAAGTTGTGGAGGCATTATCTTTATGGTGTTGCTTGCAAAATCTTCACAGATCACAAGAGCCTCAAGTATCTTTTTACCCAGCGGGAATTGAACCTCCGGCAGCGACGTTGGCTAGAACTTATTAAGGACTATGACCTAACGATCGCGTATACTCCGGGCAAGGGAAACGTCGTTGCTGATGCTCTGAGTCGGAAGCACGTGGGCTCGTTATCTATAGACAACCGTTTACTTCGAGATCTTGAGGCGATGGGCATCGAGTTTCGAGTTCGGCATCCAGGAGTGCAGCTGGCACCACTCCATCTTGAACTGGGTTTACGTGGTAGAATCAAATCAGCTCAGGAGGGCGATCAGTTCTTAGCAAAGGTGCGCGGATTGATCTCGACGGGGAAGACGTCTGACTTTGTGGCAGGCGAAGATGGGGCCTTACAGATGAAAGGGAGGCTATGTGTTCCTAACGACCCAGAACTCCGAAGGGAAATTATGGCAGAAGCACACTACGCAAAGTATTCTTTACATCCGGGGAGCACTAAGATGTACAAGGACTTGCGCGGGACCTTCTGGTGGCGCGGTATGAAGCGGGATGTGGCGACCTTTGTGTCACAGTGCATGGCCTGTCAACAGGTGAAAGCTGAGCATCAGAGGCCCGGCGGGGAACTGCAGAACCTCGCTATTCCCGAGTGGAAATGGGACAACATCACTATGGATTTTATTGTGGGATTTCCGAAGACGCCACGGGGGCACGATGCGATTTGGGTCATAGTTGATCGTTTGACCAAATCAGCCCACTTTCTTCCCATAAAAGTTACTTGGAGCGTCGATCGGTTAGCACAAATTTACATAGATGAGATCGTCCGATTACACGGAGTACCTGCCTCAATCGTCTCTGACCGTGACGGACGCTTCTTATCTCGTTTCTGGACTAGTCTACAAGCTGCTTTGGGAACCAAGCTACAGTTCAGTACCGCATACCACCCGCAGACTGATGGACAGACAGAGAGGACAAATCAGATACTCGAAGATATGTTACGGCTGTGTGCTATTGATTTAAAGACTAGTTGGGACACGCATCTTCCTTTGGCAGAATTTGCGTATAACAACAGCTACCAATCAAGCATCCAGATGGCACCGTACGAAGCACTTTATGGGCGAAGGTGTCGATCTCCAATCTGTTGGGACGAAGTCGGCGAGCGGCAGGTACTCGGGCCAGAGCTGGTAGAGCAGGCAGTTGAGAAAGTTCGCTTGATTCGGGAAAGACTCCGCACAGCACAGAGCCGACAGAAAAGTTATGCTGATGCACATAGAAGACCCTTGGAATTCTTGGTCGGGGATCATGTCTTCTTGAAAGTGACGCCGATGCGAGGTGTGATGCGTTTCGGCGTGAAGGGCAAACTGAGTCCCCGGTTTGTCGGCCCCTTTGAGATACTAGAACGAGTTGCAGCTGTGGCATACAGAATAGCACTACCTCCCGCCTTGGCAGAAGTGCATGACGTATTCCATGTTTCCCAACTACGGAAGTATGTGCATGACCCAAGTCATGTGGTTAGTTTTGTACAGTTGGAACTGCGCGCGGACTTGTCATACTCAGAAGAACCGGTGCAGATCCTGGATCGTAAGGAAAAAGTACTTCGCAACCGTACGATGTCCTTGGTTCGCGTGCTGTGGCGGAACCATTCAGCTGGGGAATCAACCTGGGAAATGGAATCGGAGATGAAGGAGAAGTACCCTTCATTGTTCATTCAGTCGGAGGTAGGGCCTTGTTCTTACGTTTCGGGTCGGCCTTGTTCTTAAGTTTCGGGTCGAAACTTTTTCTTAGTGGTATATTATGTAGTGCCTCAAATCCCGATCCGACCGGGATGTGCACTACGTAATTGGGCTTGTGGCTAGTCCGTTTGAGTCATAACTTAGAACTTCGGCATCTTCTTGCCACGGACGAAATGCGATGATCCTTTCCAACTCATGGAAAGGCCTCTATTGAAACGAGTCCAATAGTTTTCGTGTTTGGTTGCTTGGTTTTCTTGATTGCCGCTTTGGGATTTGATTTGGTGTTGCTTTCGATTTGCTTGGTTTTCGCTGCTGGTTTTATCGTTTGGAGCTTTGATTCTTGGGGAGTTCGGCAAGGAAGGATAGGCAAGATTCTAATTGGTGCTCGTGCTGTGCAGGTCCGCGTAACTGACGTTTGATCGTCGCTAGGCGGGAATCTTTGTTTCAGCTACCTTTTCCTTAACCAGTGAGTGGTTTGGACCCTTCTTTCCTACTTCTTCACGCCAACATCTTTAATGTTTCAAACGTTCACTCGATGATGCCCGGTTGGACGCCTAGGAAATCCTTGCCACAATGCATGCCAGCCACTAAGAAAGGAACATGGGATTTTTTGTAGACTAATATTTCTATATGCTTGCACACCTTATAACTGAGTTTGTTTATAATGGGGATTGGTTGTTGGTGGTGGCCTAGTGCCTCGGACGGAGTTTGGACCTATGGGATATCAAAATCGGAACACCGCATTGAGAAAATATGAACTGTTGCATGAGATATATATTGCTGCTTAACTTCTTTAGTTTCAATCGATGCATTGTATGATATATGAATTGTTCATGCATTTGCATGGTCTGGGACAACTTGTGCACAAGGTTTATCATTTCCTCGAAACGGCTTTCCGGGGCACTGGAACCGTATCGATCCGGAGGGAAATATTTGATTCGTGCTCGTCACGATGCATTGCGGGACCTCCAGCAGGGCTTGCTACCCGGGCTGATAGGGCGCGCCGCTAATGCTTGAATATGTCCCTAAGGTGTCGATCACACCAATGACCGCATAGACTAGAACACATGCTAATCTATTGTCTTGTGCAGATGGTAAGTATACTTGTGTTTCGTTGCAGGGAAGGCGTGCATCGGTTGAGTAAGCAATCGATGCACTGGTTGGATTCACTATTATTTTCATTCCTATCAAAACATGCAACTGATATGAATTGAATTCACTTGCCTCTTTATAGAAGTCATCTTAATGCATGCTCGCCCCTAATAAGCTAGTGTCGATTTAGTCGAGTGGGTTCATCCCGCTCACCAGTACAAGTTGAGTACTGACCCACGTTGTGGGCAACTATTTCAGGCACTCAGACGGTGCAACGCTAGTGGATAGACGAGGAGGCGTTAGGAGCACCTCTATTTTTGAAGTATAGTTGGAGTCAGATCATTTTGGAGGCTTGGACTTTCAACCTATACAAGGGCGTAATGTATGAACGACGTGGACTATCTGATGGAGCGCGCCCTGCCTTTTGAGTTTATCTTTTGAAATGCAAATCAAGTAGCCGAGAGGCGCATCAATGTAAACTCTATGTAAATTACTCTGAATTATCAATGAAAAAGCATGTTTCTTCCTGCACTGTGTTCAAATCTCTGTGAATGTGTTTTATAAATTGTGTTTCAAAATGGGTTCCTATAACTGCAAGTTCTTGCCTTGTACGAGCGCAACTCCAGGCTCGTACGGCATCACGCCCCAAGCGAGGACGAATCGGTTCCGTAAAGGATCAAGCGAGGACGACCGACCCTTTCGGGATCGGGGGTAGTACGCTGTCTAGGTCAAATCCATACTTAACTAAAACTAGCTCATTCACAAATAGCATAGGCAAGATAATAAAGGAAAACAGATACTTAAGATTGCAATTGAAATAAATGCGACAACAGATTCAAATGTTTAGTACAGAAATCAGAATAAAATCGGGGACAAACCCGATTACTAAGATAAAGAGCAAATAAATAAAAGTAGCTACTGCTATCTACTCTGCAGCAGGGGTCTCCTGGGTGGGTTTTGGCTCCTCATAGGTATCGTCTGTACCCTCATAGGGACCATAATATGTAGGGGCAAGGTCCTCATCATCGCCTAAATCAACAGATCCAGTCAGGAAAGGAGCAAAGTACACAGTGCACAACAAGATTAAACTAAATATTTATGATAAATAAATTGAGTATCATGTTGAGAAACTGCATAAAAGAACATCAATATCTCAGAGTTAAAGATGTAAACAGGAATATGAGAAAACAGAAATAAATGAGACAGGAATGAAACTACAACAGTCAGCAAGAAATATAACAAGACCAGAAACTATCTGTGTGAACTTGTGTTTGTTTTAGAATACATAGTTGGCATGTAGGGGTTTATAAGGCTAATCCGGCCATCATAAACGGCTATTAAACAGGGAAAATCGAGATCCGGCTGAGGTACAGTCGTGTACCAACAGCTATTAAACATGGCAGGGGAAAGGGTAAACTACATGCCTTCTAGTATTCTCCCACCCAACATGATAAACAAGACATGAACTCCAATATTCAAGACATGAAATCTAGTATTCCTAAAACTAGGTGTAATCATCAAGGGTACTAGTAAAGCAGGGAATTAATTATCACAATATAAAGATTTAACTTGAAGTGCAGGTACTTGCCTGTTGTTTGGATCCAATTAATTGTACTCGAGAAAATTTCCAGAGATGAGTCCAAAAGCTGAAATAGACATTACCATCACGCTCAGAAGATGTCAAATAGCTAGAAACGCCTGTCCTTGGGTCCAATTTGGAGACAAGAGCAAAAACGGCAGTTTCGGGTCAAAACGGGGTCTATGGTCTCCAAATTCATCAAACTTAGGGTCAACAGGTCAGGAACGCTGATACGAACCCAACGGAACTTCCAGATTTGGATTCCGATGAGCCGAACACAAAATCGCCGGTCGAGCGGGGCCTGTGGGGCCCACGACACGCGATTTTGTCAACGTTCTCAGAATCGAACCAAACTTGACCCACAGGACCAGCGTATCGCTACGAGTCCGATAGCGCAAGTTTTGTCTCGATCTGACGAGTGTACAAGAAGTTAGGGCAAATTGCAGAAAAGTCGGATACGGAGCGATGTCCGCGGATACGCGTTGATTTCGGTGTGCACGCACACCCGAATCAGCTTCCGCGAAATCTCACACGTCCGTATCGACGACGCGCACGTATCTGTAAAGACCGCACGCGACCAAGTCATCCCGTTTGGCGGGGCGCACTCAGTTCCGGGGTGAAACAGGGTCTGGTTTTTCCTATTTTTGGATCGCGGTGTGCGATCACCACAGGACGCGATGCCTCGAACGGTTTGTCCGGGCACCGAGAGGGTCATACAGGCTTCGCAACGCAATTTACGGAATTAAAAACGGAGCTACGAACAAAAAGTTACGAGTACCTGAAGGGGACCCGAAAACAGGGTCGAGTCATGTCCGACACGTGTCCGACTCGTGTCGGACACAGGGAACCTAGGGTTTAGGGTTTCTGGAGCTGCTGCGGTGGCCGGTGGTCGGCACGGCGGCGGGGAGGCCGAGGGTGGCTCGCCGGGGAGAGGGCGCACGGGGACGGTCGGCAGCGGTGCCGGAGGCGGCGGAGGCGGCTGCTGCGGCTGCTGATGATGTATCCGCTGCTGTGGACGCCGGAGACGGAGGAGGGAGGCGGCTGGAGGCGACGACGACGGCGACGGCAGGGTGGCTGGGCAGTGGCGAGGGCAGGACGGCAAGGTCGGCGGTACGGCGGAGATTTAGGGTTAGGGTTCCGGTAAGGAAGTGGGGAAGAAGAAGAAGATGGGGGTTTAAAAAGGGGAGGAGGCGGTTGCTGGGGCCGAGTTAGGCGGGGAAGAGGGGGACGTGGCCGCGGGGAGCGGGGCGAGCCGGCCGAAGCGGGCGGCTCTGCGCGCGGAGGCCGGCGCGGGATGCGGGCGGCGTGGGGCTGGGGGAGAATGGTTCGTGCGGGTCGGGTCGGGCGGCTAACGGGTCCGGACAGACCCGCCCGACCCGCAAGGAAGGCGGGCTGGGGCTGGCTGCTGGGCTCAGCCCACTGGGCCGGGCCGGGCCCAAGAAAAGAAAGAAAAAAAAAAGTATAATAATAATAATAAATAAACAGTAATTTATATAATTAATTAAAATTAGTTTTTAGGCATTTAAAAATAGGTCTGAGGCCCAGAAAAATCCAGAAAAATTACCCTAAGTCCAGTTTTTCGTTTTTCACCAAAAAATGTTATTTCCATGATATTTTAATATTATTTATTAATAATTAAAAATTATTTAATAATTAAGAACCTTGATTTTAATTTCAAAAAATTCCCAAAAAATTCCAGAAAATTGGGAAAAACCCAAGATTTAATAATTTGAAAATTCTGGGGGTTTACAGTTCATCATATGCATAAATACAAGTTAGAATGCATACTTCTTCTATAAATTATGCTAAGTATGGAACACACCTTATATACGAATAATTGTTCAGGGAGGCTATGCAAAATGAATCATGCAATGCTACTTGTCTTGTACTCGTGTTGCCTCAACTGCATGAAATTGTTAATTTAGTAAACATACCGTTGGATCACGGACAACTTGTGCACAAGGTATAGTTCCTACGGACGGCCACTGGGGCACTGGCATCGATCCGATTTCGGACGAAACTTCACATTTAGTCTCACGTACTTGGACGGGATGGTATGCAGCGCCTCACGTACTTTCGTTGCACACCATCCTCGTCATTGACTAGTGTCCATTATGGCATCAAGCCAGTGATCACCATGTATATTAAAACCTGTTGCAAGCTAACTTGTGTCTTCATGGCAGGGAAGGCATGGTAAGTATTGTACAGGTGTTTCAGACGGGCAGGTAAACGTCACCAAACGGTGGCAAGTATTTCATTGAATTCTATATCTACTGCTTGCTGTAAAATAAACTAAGGCAAGATAGAAAGACCACAAAAATATTCATGCTTCATTAAAACAACGTGTTGATTGGTATAGTTGGGTTAGCTCGCCTTCACCAGTACATTTTGATGTACTGACTCTCGTTGAAACAGGTTCCCCGTACTAAGGAGATCCGAGCGAGGAGCAAAAGTCGTCTTTCCGATCCAGTCCAGCTGTAGGCGCATCCTGAGCGTACCATCTTTGAAGTATTTTGAAGCAAAGAGCTTGCAACCCAAACACAATGCAGCTCAGAGGGAAAGCCGTCATCCCTCCAAGAGGTCTTATATTTTGAAGAATTAGTAAAGTGATGTAATGTACATGACTGCTATCTCATTTTGTGTCAACACTTTTGTAAGCCCGTGCGGCAATTAGCTGACTCATTCAAGAGTTTGTAATAGGTGTTCATATATCAATAAAGAGAACTTTTCCCATGTTTTAAATCTGTGTTTCAATTTATCTGCGTACTCTGAATATGTGCTCATTATGCAAAATACTTTAGCCTTGTGCGGTGCGCAACCTAGGCCCGCACGGCGTCACACCCGGGGGACGACTTTCGATTCCACAGAATCGGGACGTGACAAGTACCATGGGAGCCCCCCCCCCTCGCGCGTCGGATAGGGTGGCCAGTGATTCCTTCCTCTAAATCCAACGAACGCGGGGTTGCGGGGCTTCAGCTAGACTCCCGATCCGGATCCATATATATGGGAGCGGATCTAGAGCCGGGCGGGAGGAGTCCCGTGGGAGTCCTGCCCCACCCCCTCCTGTGTCGGACGGGGGCCCCGCTGTCACGCCCCAGTCCCAAAATACCGTGGGACTAGACACGTGGCAATGGCCAGCAGTACGCACCGATGGACCAAATCAATATAATGGATCCATCAGGGCATACTTAAGCTGTAAAACAAGTCTACGACAATCACGGCACAACTAGTCTCATCCACACAAGATATAAAATATGATCCACAGAATAAATAAGGAATTTAAATCATCAGCAAGTCTCACAAAGTACTTCGGGGAACAACCCGATAAATATCTAGTACAATGGTTCAACTGACCAGAAAGTAAAAGACTGAAATAAATAATAAACGCTGAGCATGAACATGGATGCTCAAGAGAAGTCATCAGCTAAGACCTCATCCTCAGATGGTGGTACAGCTCCTGGATCAGCTCCTGCTCCGGTCCCGTAAACCTCGGGATAAGCCTCGTCCGCAAAATCTGGGGACAAATATCCGGATCCAGGTCCTCAGGGGACATAGCAAGGTACAAGAAAGCTCATGCCAAAATAAATACAGTACAGCAAGTAATGAATAAATAGGGCAAGTAAGTAACCATCAATGTGAAAATGCAAGATGAGAGCAGCACTAAAACTCAGGCTGAAGCCACTACCAGCTCTGTGTCGGGGAGCCGGTAGCGGTAATAAACACGTAATGTGCCTAACTCTGCTACGAGAGTCTGAGGCCTCACAATAGTAGTAGATAGATATATGAAACAGCCTGTAGCCTGTGTGTCTCTCCTCACCCAATGTAACCACGCATATCATGACCATAACGTCTCATGTCCATGTCAAGCGCGATCATAGCTAATGCATCAAGTCATAAAGTATCTAAGAGTATAGTGTCCATGTCCTGTATCCTATACAGAATTACCACGAATATCTCGGGAAAATCCTGTCTCATGAATAGTGTCAAGTGTTCTGGGTCATATGGTACTTGATAAGACAAGTACGAAAATAAGGTGTCACGAATGTCCATCTCTAGATGGCCGTACCCAACACTGCGTACAGGTGTCGGCACCCGACTGATAATCGGACGCTAAGTACGTCACACGGTCCTAGGTTGAGTATGCACAGCAATATAATGAAGCAAGGAAAATAAATAACTAAGCTGCAGAGTTGGCAAGGTACACTTGCCTGATGTTGGAATATCTCCCTAGATCAGCGAAACCGGTAGGGACTACTCCAAAAGCTGTCATAAACATCACCAATAGTCTCAGAAGGTATCAAACTGCTAGAAATGCCTGTCCTTACGTCCAATTTGGACACAGGGGCAAAAAGGTCATTTTCGGATTAAAGCGGAGTCCACATGTGGGCCACCTTGCACCAAAAAGCGTGTCCGGGTTAAAGGTCTCCAAATTCTGCAAACTCAGTGTCTACAAGTCAGGAACAATGATACGAACCCAACAGAACTTCCAGAATTGGATTCTGATGAGCCGATCTCAAAATCACCCGTCAAGTGGAGCCTGTGGGGCCCACGATACGTGATTTTGTCAACGTTCTCGGAATCGGACCAAACTTGGGTCACAGGACCAGTGCATTGCTACGAGTCCGATGGCGCAAGTTTCGTCTCGATCTGACGTGCGTACATAAAGTTACAGCGTGTTCCAGAAAGGACAGATACGGAGTGTCGTCGGCGGATACGCGTTGATTCCGGGGTGCCCGCACCTCCGAATCAACTTCTGCGAAATCCTACACGACCGTATCAACGTCGCGCACAGTTTGGTAAAGACCGCGTGCGACCAAGTCGTCCCGATTGGCGGGGCGTACTCAGTTCCGGGGTGAAACAGGGTGTTGCTTTTCCTGTTTTTGGATCGCGGTGTACGATCACCACAGGACGCGATGCACCGAGCGAGTTGCACGGGCACCGAGAGGGTTATACAGTCTACGTGTAGCAACTAACGGAATTGAAATTGGAGTTGCGATAAGGGTGAAAACGGTACCTGAACTGAGCTCCAAAATCTGAGTTTCCACGTGTCCTGCTCGTATCCGATGTCTACTGCTCGCGTCCGAATCGCGATCTCCCGTGTCCGCTGAGCTCTGTGTCTTGTCCCGAATTCACTGCTGGGTCGACAAGCTCGGGGTGACTGGGTTCTCAGGCGGCGGCCGGTTCTCGGGCGACGGCCTGGCGCGGGTCGAAGGGTCGAGGGGAGTCGGAGGGTTGAGGGCTGAACTTGGCGGCGGCCGGCGGGAATCGCTGGCGGTGAGTCGAAGGGTGAGGGATGATCGAACGGCGGGGTAGCAGCGACAGGGAGGAGTCGGGGACGGTTCGAACTGAGGACGGAGGGGGCCGCGCTTGGGGTCGCTGTGCTCGCGGCGGATGACGGAGAAGGGGAAAGTCGGCTGGGCGAACTCAGCGACGGGGTTTCAGGTGATGGGAAGCGGCGGCGTCGCGGATCAGCTGCTGGGCGGGGCAGCTAGGTGGTCGACGGCGAGCTTGATGGCGGCGGGAGCTTAGGGTTTAGGTGATGGCTAGGCACGGACGCCGAGGAGGCGCTATATAGGCTGCTACAGGAGTCTTCGGCGGAGGAATTCTAGGGTTCCATACGGTTTGGATCCGGGTCGGGTTCGGCTCGGATCCAACCCGACCCGAACGCTGGGTTTGGTTTGGTCTAGCCTGGATTTGTTCAACTTGGGTCTGGTTCACTCTCTATAGCTTTTGGTCCTCGATTCGTTGCTCCGGTGTCCAATAAATTCACCGAAAAATGCCATGCGTCCGGTTCTCCATTATACACAATAAATTTTTACTTCCAGAATATTTTAACACCCTTTGGCCACACTTAAAAATTCTTTAAATCACACTCATCTTGGTTTTAATTTCCAGAAAATTCTAAAAATGAAATAACCTATTTTAAAATTATTCTCAAAATTTAGGGTGTTTACAATCTTCCCTCCTTAAAAGGATTGCGTCCTCGCAATCAAAGAATATCTACTCAAGAAAGAGTTATGGAAATACAAGGTGGACTAGTTTATAACTGCCTCCTCGAACAAGTGGGGGTATCGCTGGCGCATACTATCTTCTCGTTCCAAAGTCGATTCTCCAGGAGAATGATGTTTCCATGCTACTCGAACCAGTCTGATCGTCTGTCCCCGTAATGTCTTCTCACTGACGTCAAGGATGCCAACTGGTTGTTCTTCATACCTCAAGCTCGGGCCTACTACGATCTCTGAATGATCGACTACGTGACTTGGGTCGGTCACGTACCTTCGCAGCTGTGAGACGTGGAATACGTCATGCACTCCCTCTAAGGATGGAGGTAATGCAAGCCGATAAGCCACCTCACCAACACGCTCGAGGATGTCAAATGGCCCAATATACCTTGGGCTCAACTTGCCTCTGCTCCCGAATCTGATAGTACCACGAGTGGGCGAAATCCTCAAGAATACGTGATCTCCTTCTTTGAACTCTAGGGGACGTCTGTGCGTATCTGCCCAATGCTTCTGTCGGTCCTGAGCTGCTCGTAGATGATTCTGAATCTGCTTCACCTTCTCCACTGTTTGTGTGACCAATTCTGGTCCCAGTATCTGACGTTCACCGACGTCACTCCAGCATATAGGTGACCTGCACTTCCTTCCGTATAAAGCTTCAAATGGTGCCATCTGAATGTTGGCCTGATAACTGTTGTTGTAGGAGAACTCCACTAAGTGCAAATGATCTTTCCAAGAACCTCCAAAGTCTAGCATACATGATCGCAACATGTCCTCCAATATCTGAATGGTGTGCTCCGATTGGCCATCTGTCTGCGGGTGGTATGCCGTACTGAATTTGAGTCTGGTGCCCAGACTCTCTTGCATGCTTCTCCAGAAATGAGATGTAAATCTCGAATCTCGATCCGATACAATACTAACAGGCACTCCATATAATTTGACAATTTATTGCATATACATGTCGGCTAGTACCTCTGTGGACTGCCCAACTCTAAATGGCAAGAAGTGTGCCGATTTAGTGAGTCTATCCACAATAACCCATACTGCATCTCTTTCGCTGGGGCTCCTCGAAAATCCTGTGACAAAATCCATCGTGATGTGCTCCCACTTCCATTCTGGTATAGGAAGCGGCTGTAACATACCTGCAGTCCTCTGATGCTCTGCCTTCACTTGCTGGCAGACTAAGCATTTGGCCACAAATCTTGCGATCTCTCTCTTCATTCCATGCCACCAGTAATACTGTCTCAACTCTCGATACATCTTGGTTCCTCCTGGGTGAACAGAGTACATGGAGCTATGTGCTTCGGTCATTAACTCCTGTCTCAATTCTCCATTTGGAACATACAGGCGATTTCCAACCCTCAATGTCCCGTCTTCGTGAATGCGAAGTCCTGTCTGCATGCCTGCTTCTGTCCTTTCTTTGAGTCTTCGGAATCTAGCATCGGTGGGCAATGCCTCTTTAATCTTCTCCACGAGTGATGACTGAATCTCAAGATTAGCCATCAAGCCATCTGGTCTTGGTAAGACAATCTCTATTTGAAGCTCCTGTAGATCTCTCAGTAACTCGGGCTGCATCGTCAAGAAATAAGCCGTAGGCTTCCTGCTGAGTGCATCTGCAACAACATTCGCCTTTCCCGGATGATACTGCAGATCTATGTCAAAATCTACCATCAGTTCCAGCCAGCGTCTCTGCCTCATGTTAAGCTCCTTCTGAGTATACACATACTTCAGACTCTTGTGATCAGTAAAGATTTCTACCCTTTCTCCATAAAGATAGTGCCTCCATATCTTTAGTACAAATATAACTGCTGCTAGCTCCAGATCATGTGTTGGATAGTTCTTCTCGTGTACCTTCAACTGTCTTGACGCATAAGCAACGACTTTGCCATGTTGCATCAAGACACATCCTAGTCCACTGCCTGATGCGTCACTGTAAACAACAAAACCTCCTGACCCTGAAGGAAGAGTCAAGACCGGCGATGTTGTTAATCTTTTCTTCAGTTCTTCGAAGGCCTTCTGGCAGTCTTCTGTCCATAGAAATTCCTGGTCCTTTCGTGTCAGCTTTGTCATCGGTTCTGCAATCCTCGAGAAATTTTCTACGAACCTTCGGTAATATCCCGCAAGTCCGAGAAAACTTCTCACCTCTGCGACTGATGTGGGTGTAGGCCAAGTCTCTATTGCCGCAACTTTCTCCGGATCCACTGAAAGTCCTTCTCCTGATATGATGTGTCCCAAGAAAGGCACTTTGTCCATACAGAACTCACACTTACTGAGCTTGGCATATAGCTTCTCCTGCCTCAAGGTCTCTAACACAATTCTGAGATGCTCCTCGTGCTCTTCATGGTTCTTGGAATATATGAAAATATCGTCGATGAATACAACTATAAATTTATCCAAGAACTGATGAAAGACTCTGTTCATCAAACTCATAAACACTGCTGGCGCGTTGGTTAAACCAAACGGCATCACCAAGAACTCATAATGCCCATACTTCATCCTGAAAGCTGTCTTCGGGATGTCTTCTTTCCTCACCTTGATCTGATGATAGCCGGATCTAAGGTCAATCTTCGAAAATACCCTTGCACCACTCAACTGATCGAATAGATCATCAATGCGTGGTAAGAGATACCTGTTCTTGATGGTCACAGCATTTAGTGCCCGGTAATCAATGCACAACCGTACTGTTCCATCCTTCTTCGGCACAAATAATATGGGTGCCCCCCAAGGTGAAACACTGGGCCGAATGAAACCCTTCTCCAAAAGATCATCAACCTGTTCCTTCAATTCCACTAACTCCTTAGGTGCTAGCCGATATACTGATGAAGTGATTGGCTCTGCTCCTGGAGTTAAGTCTATTGTGAATTCTATTTTCCGATCAGGCGGTAAACCTGGAAGATCATCGAAAAATACATCCACAAATTCTGATATGATTCTTGGGTAACCTGTCTCCCCTTCTACCGATAGTACCCTAAGAGTAGGCTGAACTCCTTGCTCTACTGCTCCTCGAAGAAACTCAAATTCTGGATGTCCAGGCGGTCTAAATATAACCCGCCCAAGTCGGCAATCAAGAGTCGCATGGTACTGACTTAACCAGTCCATACCAAGTACAACATCATAATCCGGCATAGAAAATATCAGAAATTGAGCTCGTATTTCTCGGCCACAAACTACTACAGAACATGATCTACAGACATCACTAACCGGAATAATACCGCCTCCCGTAAGAATTCTCTTCATCTTCGGAAGGGGTGCGGTAGCTACTCTATGGGTGGCTACAAAGCTAGCTGCTATAAATGAATGCGATGCTCCAGAATCAAATAATGCTACAGCTGGTAATGAAGCTACTAGAATAGTACCTGCGATGACCTCGCCTGCTGTAGCCTCCTGCTCAACAGCTAATGGAAATGCCTGCCCTCGCCCCTGTGCTGGACCTCTCTGCTGCTGTTGAGCCTGCTGAAATAGGGCTGCCTGTGGGGCCAGTGGTGGTCTCTGCTGGTTTCCTCCTGGGGCTGGTGGTCTGACTCCACCAACTCCTGTCTGCTGTGCTCCTACTGCTGGATAAGTTGGTCGCGGTGCAGGTAGAGCTAGTCTGGGTGCTTCTCCTCTATGGTGAGTGCAGTCTCTGGATAGATGCTGGTTTGATCCGCAAAGCAGGCATAGTCCCATCTTCCGCCTGCACTCTCTCTCAATGTGTCCTACCTTGCCGCAGTGATGACAAGTAGGAAGGGATATGGCCCTGTGTGCTGCTCTATCTGGCGTACTCCTCTGAAATCGTTTTGCAGAATCTCCATGTGCTGCCTTGGTTGGTGCGGAGGTGTTTGGCCTCTTCAGATTCGATTTCCTTCTAGTGACGCGTTCCATGCGTCGTGCTGCTGCTAGAACATCAGTATAATTTGTAGGTGCCACTAAGCCAATCAATCTCTGAAGCTCGAACTTCAATCCGTCAAAGAACTTTTCCGCTTTCTCTTCCTCCGTCGAAATCAATGTTGGAGCGAAGCGACTCAGGCGAATAAATTCAGAATTGTATTCTTCCACTGTCATGCTGCCCTGGATGAGGCGGTTGAACTTGTCCCTGAGCTCTGACCGTGCAACTGCCGGGATGTACATCTCTTGGAAAAGTCTGAAGAACTCTTCCCATGTGACTCTGTCCTGTCCAAGTCTCCTTTCTTCTGCTAACCACCAGTGGTGCGCATTATCAGTTAACTGTATTCTGACTGCAGTCATCCACTTCTCTCTTGGAAGTTCAGCGGCTTCCAGCTGATGCTGAATGTTTGTGAGCCACTCATGAACTTCCGTTGGCCCTTCTTTACCAGAAAATGTGCGAGGCTTGAGATGACGGAAGTCGGTGATAGATCCCGTCAATGTTCGCCTCGCTGCTGGATTATCCTGCTCCAATGCGGATACCAGGCTGGTCTGCAGATACTCGGCCTCCTGCCGATGGGCCTCCTGCTGAATCTGTTGCTGGGCTTGCATCATGGCATACATCATCTGGAACATCTGTTGCCCGTCCATGGCTTGTCCTGGCGGGAATACTGGCATCTGGGGAGTGAACTGTGGTGGAGGTGGAATGTCATCTCTCCGGAACCTTGGATTAGGCTGACCGGTTTGATC